>CAMZMU010000069.1:0-646708 GCA_947311845.1 Poa pratensis | reverse complement strand
GTTGGATCCGATGCTGCTGGAAGTTGAGCTAGCCAATTCGGCCCCGCCACGTGGACATGCTGCACCCGCTTTGGGCCTGACTACTGCGGAACTGCTGCGTGGAGGAAAAGGAGAGGATGAGTCTGCAAAGATGCTGCAAGGATCTGAAAAGGAGCTGGGCCACGCTGAACCTATTTTTGGCTGTTGTGAGGAAAGTGGTCAATGGACCAGGCCACCCGCCGCTTTTTCACGTGGAGACCAAGGCGCGGCTGGAGTTCAAATTTTGAACTCGCAGTCGCTGGTTGGCGCGGTTGGCTCAGGTTGGGTGGATTTCGCTGCTAGAGGTCCACGTGGCGGAGACGAGCTGCTGCTCTCTTCCGCTGGTCTTCTGTCCCCTGCCAGCTATGGGCCCCACTCCTTGGACACCTGAGAGAAGACTTGGCGCGAGAGGGAGCTGATCACGCGTCTCCAGATTGCGAGGGAAGGCGAGACCATCGGTGACGAGGCGCTGAACGCGTACCTGGACCTCTTCAGCCACCGTTACCGCTGACGCACATTGACGTGATCTTGAGCTTGTTCGGGTGGCTTCCTGAGGCGTTGCCGATGTCCGAGGACTTGCCGGTGGAGTTGCCTAGTTTAGGCGTGGATCTGTTGTTTTCTTTTTAGCCTCTTGTTCCCTGTAATTGTTTTCTCCCAAACTATGTTGGATATGGATCTTGTGATTGCCATTTGGAATGCGCGTGGATTAAACTCGGGGGCGCGTAGAGCAGTGATTTTCCAAGCTATGGCGGCTACTGGCGCCATGGTAGTCTGCCTTCAGGAGACTAAGATGGAGATCATCACGGCTCAGATCGTCCGCGAATGCCTCGGGTGGCCTTTGACGGTTCCTTTCCTGCCGGCCGTGGGTTCACGGGGAGGCATTTTGCTTGCGTGGCAGTCCGAATTTGTCACGGTCACTAACCCTCACTTGACCACTAATGCGCTCACTGCTAGCATCTCGATTGGAGGGGACCAGGCGTGGTGGTTCACTGGGGTCTATGGCCCTCAGGCGTGGGTGCGAAGCATGCCTTCCTTCAGGAGCTTCGCGATTACGGGACCTGCATGCAGGGCCGTGGATGGTTGCAGGAGATTTCAATCTCATCATTGACCCAGAGGACAAGAACCAGGGTGTCCTTCACCGTGCGATGATGGGCAGATTTCGGCGTACCTTATCGCTGTGGAATTGAAAGAGATCTACCTAAATGGGCGAAGATTCACTTGGTCCAATGAGCGTCAGCAACCAACTATGGAGAAGCTGGATAGGGTCTTTTCAACCGTGGATTGGGAGGAGCGCTTTCCAGACGCCTTTCTTTCGGCAAACTCCTCCGGACCTTCTGACCACTGCCCCTTGGTGCCGAGAGCCTAGCCCCAGATCTGCAAATGGGGCGTAGATTCCAATTTCAGTCTTTTTGGACGAAGGCGGAGGGTTTTCTGGAGATAGTTCAGGAGGCTTGGTCGTCAGTGGAACAGGAGATCAACCCCTTCAAGAGGTTGGATCTAAAGCTTCGAGCCACGGCCAAGAGCCTGGCAAGGTGGAGTAGCAAGTTCATTGGCAACATCAAAATGCAGATACTGCTAACCAATGAGATAATCCTGAGGCTAGACGTGGCCATGGAGACCGACCCCTCTCACCGGCAGAGGGGGCTTAGGAAGGCCCTAAAAGGGAAACTGCTTGGGCTGGCATCTCTGAGCGCTCCATGGCGAGGCAACGAGCGAGGGTTTTTGGCTGCGGGAGGGCGATGCCTGTATGAGGTTCTTTCACATGCATGCGAGCCATAGACGGCGTCAGAACTTCATTGGCCACCTCATGGTCGATGGAGTTAGGAAGACTGAGCATGTGGATAAGGCTGAGGCCGTGGATGATTTCTTTGACGATCTCCTTGGAACGGAGGTGGACCGGCCTTTCTCTTCGACTTAGACTACCTGCAGCTGCCCACTGTGGATCTCCCACTTAGAGGCAGCCTTCTCGGAGGAGGAGGTGTGGAACGCCATTAGGAGCATGCCGCTTGACAAATGCCCGGGGCCGGACGGGTTCTCCAACAGATTCTATGTGGCTTGTTGGGGATCATCAAAGGGGATGTCATGGAGGCGTTCAACTCCTTGTCTCAGCGTGACGCCCATGGATTTAGCTCGGTCAACCAGGCGTTGATCACCTTATTGCCCAAGAAAGTGGGTGCGGAGGAAGTTCGAGATTTCCGCCCTATCAGCTTGATTCATGGGTTCGCCAGCTAGTGGCAAAGGTGGTGGCCTGTAGGGTGGCCCCCTCCATTCCACATCTGGTAGGGGCGCACCAGAGTGCCTTTGTGCGTGGACGGTGTCTACATGATAATTTCATGATGGTTCAATGTACGGCGCGCAAGCTTCATAGCTCAAACATTCCAGCCGTCCTCCTGAAGCTTGACATTACAAAGGCATTTGATACGGTCAGTTGGGCCTTCCTTCTGGAGGTGTTGAGGAAGATAGGGTTCGGTGACCTTCTGCTCGCAACCATCTGTGCCCTTCTCTCGTCAGCTTCCACTAGGGTGCTACTCAATGGCCATCCTGGTGGAAAGATTTTCAACAGACGTGGATTGAGGCAGGGAGACCCGCTCTCGCCTCAACTGTTCATTTTGATCATGGAGGTCCTGCACCTGTTGTTTGAGAGGGCTACGGCCTGTGGATTGTTGTCGCCTCTGGCTGACACAGGTCTTAGGCACCGCACGTTGATCTATGCTGATGACGTGGTGACCTTCCTCCGTCCCCTTGAGAGGGACCTCAGGGTTGTCGCTCAGCTACTCGATGACTTTGGCTTGGTGTCCGGGCTGAGGGCGAACCTTGAAAAGTGCTCGGCGCATCTGATCCGTTGTGGAGAGGCCGAGGCGGCGTTGGTAGCTCGAGAGTTACACTGTCCGCTGCTGCCGTTCCCGCTGCGCTACCTGGGGCTACCGCTCTCCCTTTGGAAGCTGACGCCCGCTCAGCTCCAGTATCTGGTGGATAGTGTGGCCACCATCTTCCTAGGTGGCGTGTCGGGCTGCTCAACCGTGTGGAGGACGTCTTGAGCTTGTTAAGACCACCCTCTCTGCGATATCTATTTTCGCTATGATGTCTCTTGACCTGTCTGTGAAGACCCTGGTGGCGATCGAGAAGATCATCCGCAGCTTTCTCTGGGTTGGGCGCAAGGACGCCCGTGGAGGTCACTGCCTGGTGGCGTGGGAGAGGGTTTGCATGCCCAAGCACTTGGGAGGTCTTGGGATTCCCAACCTGCGGCAGATGAACCGCGCTCTCAGGGCTAGGTGGCTTTGGCTTAGCAGGACGGACGGCTCCAAGCCCTGGAGTGAGTTCAACATCCAAGTCCCCCGCGTGGTACAACAGTTGTTTGAGGCAGCCACCACTTCAGTTGTGGGTGACGGTGCCTCCACCTTTTTCTGGACAGACAGGTGGCTGCCCGGGGGGCGTGTGAAGGAGCTGGCTCCGAACCTCTTCATGAAAGTGCCGAAGGCCGCGCGGTGCTCCCGACGAGTCAGAGATGGACTCGCAGGTGGATGGTTGGACGACGTCTCGCCTGACCTGGACGCGCGAGAGATCCGCGAGTTGTTATCCTTGGCTGACAGAGTGGCAGGGTTCGCCCTGACAGATGGGGTCGTGGATGAATTCAGGTGGAACTGGGAGAGCAACCGCAAGTACTCAGCTCGCTCGGCTTATAGAGGACTCTTTGAGGGCAAGATCGGGTTGGCTGGGGCGCAGCAGGTTTGGATCTCTCGAGCTCCAAACAAATGCAAGTTCTTCCTCTGGCTAGCGCTGAGATGTTAGACTGCAGACCGCTTAGGGCGGAGAGGGCTGCCTAGACCGACTGCTTGCCCGCTGTGCGACCAAGTGGGAGAAGATAAACCACCTTCTCCTTGGTTGTGTCCTCTCTAGAGAGGTTTGGTACTCCTTCCTGAGCAGGTGGGGTAAAGTCGATTGGGTCCCTGACCATGATGATCGTCTAGTGGATTGGCTACCGGCCAAGGCGCCGGGGTAACGACGAGAAGGACCTGTGGACGGCGATCAACTTGATCTGCTGGAGCTTTTGGAGGCATAGGAATGGAGTGGTCTTCGAAGGTCACACTCCTTCGGCAGCGACCGTCATCAGGATGGTAGAAGCCGAGGCTGATCTGTGGCAGTCAGCAAGGATGTTTAGGGTAGCTTAGGACCCGTAGACAGGTGGAGGGTTGGCGAGTGATCCCTTGTGTTTTTCTTTTGGTGGATTGGCGTTTTCGGCGCATGTGCCGAAACGCGTTGTAAACGGCCGCTTGACCTCTCCTTCTTGAAACCGATACGTCCGCTTGGACGTATCCTTAAAAAGAATTCTGATCTCTTTACGACGGTGTTTATACGATTAGAGAAGGTGATCAATGATAATATTCACAACACGGATGCGGCATAGTCTACAGATCGCCTTTCACCATTCCACCACCCTATGTGTTATATCAGTAACGGGAGTTAGGGCCCGGCAACCCTGGGGAGTTGCCCGGGCTATGCTGAACAAACAACGAAGTTTGAGCAAGATTAAGATGATGATTAGAATTTTATATGAGCAAGTGGCCGCCGGCGGCGTGCGCCATGTACTTTACGCGGGATGTAGAAGTCAGCTGGCTCCGCACCATGTTATATGGGTCATTCAGATACTTGTATTTTAACTCTTTATTATCATTACTACTTGGTTTTTGGTCACATGCATCCTAAATATGCAGATGCCCCGTGTAATAGCTTGATGCTTGTATCCCCTTGATGCAAACCTTTGTGTTTAACAAAACTTATTTCATAAAAAAACAAAATTACTTCCTAAGGATACAAGGTACGACACATTATGTAAAAAAACTCCAGCTTAACTAAAAAGTAAGGCATTGATGCAGTGATGCAGTTACATAGGGATATGTTCATTGTGCAGGCCCTCATTTGGCCTCCCAGTTGGAAGCACACTGGCGTTAATCCCGATCCAGCTACGTACGCACAAGCGCTGTGCCCACGTATACTCAGCTTAGGCTGGTCGTGGATGTATAAACAAGCCTTGTTCTGCCATTCGCAAGCTGCCAACAATACTACTAGTACAAGAACAATACTATATATACGGTATGCTTCCGCCAGGTACCATCCAACCACACCCCATCAACTAGTCAGTAATGGCGTGTTCTGCCATTCATCCCTGTGAGGGCCGTCTCCAGAAATTTGGTGCCCCGGAGCGAAATGCAAAATGGGCCCTAATTTTTACAAAAGTTCATATGACTAGTATGAGTAAATCATACTCTGACTTAATTATTTAACTTTAAAATGTCTTATTTTGTACACCATCTAGAAATATAAATATTAGTGCTTAAGGAGTGAAGGTAACTCTTAAGCTGACCGATCATGTTCCACCATAAAGAATCATTTCTTTGCTATTTATTGAAATAAAAGCTTTTCAGGTGCTTGCAAAACACTTAACTGCCAATAGTTTGTAAACTTTGCCGAGCTGGTCTTTCCAAGAAAAAAAATCCGCATTGCTACATTTTCTTAAGTAAGTCTCGGTTACTAACTGAAAATCTAAAACAGCTGATCGATCGCTAACCAGCCATATACATGTTCTTTCTTCTTTGATGAATAAAACAAGACCGAGCATTATTTTTCTTATTTATTAGTTGTTACCTACAAGCATAGTAACCCTGATCTAGCTAGCAGTGATGATAATGTTTAGCTACACCACGCACACGCATCGTGGCTAATTTCAAGTGCCCCACTGACCTGACGCGGGAGAGAGCGAGTGAGCTACTAGCACTAGGGTCCTATTCAGGCGTCCAAGACGAACGGACGGGCCTGCAAGCTACAGCAGGCTGAGCCTTGTTTTCTACTGTTATTATCCCTTAATGCTGGATCAGTGTGATATGGGCCCCCACTATTTTGGGGGCCTGAGCAGCCATGCACCTCGCGCACCCTTGTAGACGGCCCTCCCTGTCTACTCTTGTGCCTGCTTCTTGTTGCTGCTCAACTTGGCAGCTCTTAAGTCTTACCACACTACGAGCTACACCCATAGAGAAACCAGGCATGTCGTTCTTCGTTCATTGATCCTGACTCCAAGGCTCCATGCAAGCCGCCCATCCCTTCTGGTGAAGTATCTTCTTGCATCGATCTTTGTTATCTTTTTTCTCCGAAAACGGCAGTATAATTAGCTTCTTAGAAAAATAGGACATAAACCATTTCTAATTAAAAAGTATTAATATGTATAATGGATTTACTTTTACAACCCATATTAATCTCTCATGTGTTATGAACTAATTAGCTTGATAGTCACAAGTAGAAAACGGCTCATCCGTCCCGGTTCCAGAGGGCCTTTCGTCCCGGTTTTTCAACTGGGACCAAAGGGTCGGACTAGGGGGGGGGGGGGGGGGGGGGGCTTTCATCCCGGTGTCCACGAACCGCGACTAATGGGCATCACGTGGCAAAGGAGGGGCGAGCATGGCGGGGACGATTTAGTACCGGGAATTTTTAAATTTTATTTTCAATTCTATTCTCAATTCTACTCTTAATTATTTCAATTCTATTTTAATTCTATTCTGAAATTTTTCATTAGCCACACACTTAAACTAGTTATACACTTAATCTCAGGTCAAAGTAGTTACTCTGGTCAAACTTTCCATTCGTCACCCATCCTGAAATTGCTCAGCCCGAGCACGCTTAACTTTTGAGTTCTTTCCAAATTAGATTCCAAATGAGAAGTTAGAACTTACTGATAATAGTATCCTATCAATCATATTAACCCCTGAGTCATAATGTTACGCTTTTTATTGTTTAAATTCTCAAAATTATTTGAATAAATACAAAGATTATGTAATATATTTTTTGAATAAATAACAATGATTATGTAATAATATTTTTTAATAAATAACAGTGATATTTAATATGGAATAATTCATATCTTTAAATCCATAAATTGAAATTTGACAAATAAAATGTCTAAATGATTAGAAAATAAGAGGAATTCAAATATGCATCCATATCATCTTTTGCATCACAGAAACATCGATAGTTAGAAAATTTGACCTCTTTCGATGAATAGTCATGGTGGCCATTTTGATCTTTTTTGAAAAAAAATCAGATAAGGTGAAAAAACCTAAAATGTATCATTTAGCATGGTTGTGTTATGTTAGGACATATTAACATCCAAAACCCAGATCCACCCAACTCTTGCAAAGATTCCCTCCGTTTCGCCCGAAGTGGGAATTTTCAGCTATAAGTACACACCAACTTACTAGAGAGAAAGAGAAGCCGGTCACACACATGGAATAGGATCTTGGACTGTACACCACCCAACACACTTATATACATATGGTATGGAACCAGCTAGGTTTTGGTGGGGTTTCCGATGCTCCAGAGCCCCGCTTCGGTGAAAGCCTAGACCCGGTGGAAAAAAGTCAAAGTTCCTGTATACCCCTTTGAACGGAGTCGAAAGGGGTTGGTTGTGGCGCCCTGACCTGACTGCTATACAGTGATACTGTGTCCCCGGTTATCCGATACCACCGGACACATTATCAAAGCATAATAGAGAGATCAAGACTGTGGAACAACTGGCACATCACAGACTCTACGACACAATCATATAGTTCAACTCTCTATATAGAGAAAGATAGCAAATGACAACCAGAGGTCACAGACCCAACATTACATCATGCGGAAGCGAAGTGTGTTGTTCTAAACAACAAGAACCAAATTATGGCCTAAGAGGCCTACAGATAACACATAGCGCCAGCTGTTCCGGATGTCCCAAGCTGCCACCTGGGAACCCCAGACTACTCGTCGACGTCCACAAAGAACCCACCTTCGAGGTCGGTGAAGTCCTCCTCTGAAACAAAAGCAAAGACGTTGAGTTCGACGAACTCGCAAGATTAGGAGCTATTATATGCTCGATGATAGCTTTCAAGGTTTTATGGCTGTTTTGCATAAAGCTGATTTTATTTATGAAAACATAACTCAAAGGCATCGACTATTAGAACATTTTCAAAGAGGGGTAAGAAGTAACTCTTTTCTTTGATCACCTTTTTCATGATCAACCACAGTACCTGTTCATCAAAGGCACCTCCCCGAATCACCCTCGAGGAAGCTCACCTTACAATCGTGAAGTGGTACCTCTAGTACCCAGTTTTTAATCATTCCGTTAAAGTTATTCTATGATCAGCGTCCATTCCCAAGTCGTCCGTAACCGTGGACACGGCTTTTCGAAAAGATTAACCCTGCAGGGGTGCACTGTGTTTACCTTCGGTACCGCCCGGCTCATTGCCTACACGTAGCTCTCTTCCGGAAAGCCGGCTGAGTGGGAACGGTTACAACCTTTACCTTGTTAAGGACTAACCCAGGATCATCAGTGGGGACAGGGCTGCCAGGATCACAACCCCGCCCTGTGGCCACTCATTTTCCTAAACACCACCATCCTCGTCTCAGTCTTGGCCACCATCTCAACGCACACGCAAATGGAAAGCCAAACTAGAGGACCCTGGCTAGTCCCGCTCAAGTTAGTCGGTCGACGAGGGCTCCATATACCCCACCGAAAGGAAGCGCGCTCAGTCTTGGTTCAGGAGGTCCAGAACTCGCACCTAGGCGTGAGAGCGAGACAAAACACCACCATACCGAAGTGGCCTCTCCCCACCTTTAAGCATTTATTACCTGTCACACAATTCCTCCACCATCCACATCGCTGTCACAAGTCAACACCTGTTTCCAGCATGTACCACCATAGTACCACTAGGCAATTCACTAAGCATGGCTAAGCACTTGCATAGCATAATAATTATATCAGGCCAACAATGCAAACCTATGGTAATAGGAGGGGAAAACAGGCATTGGCATCGGAATCTTAATGCATTCTATAGGATACTCTAATCCAAGCAAAAAGACATTTAGAACCGCATGCAATATTATAGTGGAGAAAATATTTGCGGAAAATAGGATAAGACATGCTCAGGGGGGATTACGCTTGCCTTGCTCAACGTGCGGTAGTACGGATCGTCGCAAGGGGGGTGGCACTTCACCTCCTTGATCTATCGAGGCATAGCAACGAAGAAGAACAATCAATCACCACACAAACTTTAGCAAATGCAATGCACAAACACATGATGACATGTCAATTTAAATCCCCGAGAGGAGGATGATTCAACTATTCAATTTAAACGGAGTTTGGGTGCTTAGTGGGGACACACTTTGAATACACCGTGGAGTTAAGTAAGGAATCATCTTTACTTGTTGATTAACGTAGTTGAGACCCTAGGATTTGACTTGTAGATGATATGACATGATCATGTGAGAGATGCAAGGTTTAGGGTGATTAGACACGCTTGTAACAGGTACTAGGAGGGGGATTCAGGTTAGAAAGCATTACAATTGAAACAGGTTAAAAACGGGTATCCGGATCCCAGTCCGAAATTTCCGGGTCTGGCACCGGGTGCAGATCCGGTTTCAGATCCGGTGAAATCCGGGTTTTGCACCGGAAATTTAATTCATCCGGAAATATTTCCGGGTGTAAACCGGGTATAAACCGGGTGAAGACGTGCGAGTCCAGTAGCCATTTCACTAATCCGGTATAGAATCCGAAAATTCCGGGTCTGGTACCGGGTGATTCCGGGTTCAGTTCCGGAAATTTTCCGGGTTGGACACCGGATTTGTCAACGCGACCAAAACGAAAATGAGCTACGGTGATTCGACGAAATAGAGGGAAAGGGAGGAAATGTAGCGGTGCATTTGGAGGGTTTGCTCACCCTGAACTCGTGGGGGGTGCTTGGAAGGACCGGAGATGGACGGAGACGGCCGGAATCGCTCGGGAAAGCTCCGGCGGTGGTTTGCGGAGAACTTGACGGTGAGCGCGATTGAAGGCTTCCCGGCTCGATTCCTTCGGTGGAGAGGTAGAGGACGGCGAGGCGGAGCTAATGGCGGTCTTCGTTTCGCTCGGGGACTCCTCAATCAACGGCGGCGAGCTCGGCCATGGGAGCTAGCTTTTGGAGCTCTATGGGGAGAGAAAAAGGAGAGGAGAGTGAGGATGGAGGGAGTGGGCTGGTTGGGGGTTTTCTCTCCTTTTCTTTAGTGTCCTTTTTACACAGAGCCCCCTGCTCTTTTGTTTCCAACACGGACTAGTCCTTTTCTCTTTTAATTTTGAAACCAGTCGCACGTTTTGAATTTGTAATTGAACAAGTGGGCATTTGTTTTTAGATGGTGCCAAAACCATTTGTGTGTTGTTTAGCAAGTTAATATTGGATGCCATGATGCAATGCAACATAAAAGCGAAAAAATTACCCTGGTTTTTAGGTTTCCGAACTTTGGGCTGTTACAATTCTACCCTCCTTACAGGAATCTCGCCCGAGATTCTAAGATTGTGGAAAGAAGTCGGGATACTCCTCACGTAGACTAGACTCTCGTTCCCAAGTCGCTTCTTCCTCGGAATGGTGAGACCATTGAATCTTGAGAAACTTGGTAGTCTTGTTCGGGTCTTTCTTTCAGCTTCATCCAAGACACGGATAGGATGCTCACGATAAGTGAGGTCTTCTTGTAGATCTAGCTCCTCATGATTAACTCCATGGATAGGATCCTTGAAAAACGGCGAAGTTGGGAGACATGAAACACATCATGCACATTTGGGAATTTGACCGGTAACTCCAACTTATAAGAAAGATCTCCTCGCTTTTCCAGAACGGTGAAAGGACCAACATAGCGAGGGGCCAATTTCCCTTTGATTCCGAAGCGGCGAACGCCACGAAGGGGAGAGACACGGAGATAAGCTTTATCACCAATTTCATAGTGAATTTCCTGATGGTGCTTATCATAGTAGCTCTTCTGCCTAGACTGAGCAATCTTCAGATTTTCCCTTATGATTCGAACCTTCTCCTCAGCTTCATTGATCACATCCGGACCAAAGAGTGCTCTCTCTCCGGTCTCGGACCAATTTAGAGGAGTGCGGCATTTTCTTCCATAAAGAGCCTCAAATGGAGCCATGCCCAGACTAGCTTGATAGCTTGTTGTAGGAGAACTCCGCGAAAGGGAGATACTTTTCCCAACTCTGGCCAAAAGAGATCACACATGCCCTAAGCATGTCTTCCAACACTTGGTTCACTCTTTCGGTCTGACCATCAGTTTGGGGATGGTAAGCGGTACTGAAGTTGAGACGGGACCCCATAGCAGTTTGGAAACTCTGCCAGAACTTGGAGACAAAGATACTTCCACGGTCGAAATGATCCTCAAAGGGACCCCGTGCAATGGAACAATACGAGCCAAATATAAGTCAGCAAGTTGATGCCGTATATCATCACGGACTGGTAGGAAGTGAGCAACCTTGGAAAGACGATCAATGATTACCCAGATTGCATTGTTGCCCTTTTGGATCGGGGAAACCCGGTGATGAAGTCCATACCAATTTCATCCCATTTCCTCGGGACAGCAATAGGGCGGAGAGTGCCGGCAGGTCTTTGATGTTCAGCCTTTACCCGTCGACATGTGTCACATTCAGCAACATACTTGGCGATTTCTCGTTTCATACGAGTCCACCAGAATTGTGGCCGAAGGTCTTGGTACATTTTGGTACTACCGGGATGAATAGAGAGAGGTGATTCATGAGCTTCTTGGAGAATGAGCTCCCTCAAATTCGGTTCTTTGGCACCACTAGACGGTCACCAAAATAAACAACCGGATTCATCTTCGAGAAACATTTGCCTTGCCACTAGCAATGTTCTCTTGATGTTCAGATACCCTCATCCAGCTTCTGAGCATCCTTAATCTGGTCTACAAGAGTAGCTTTGATCTCCAGATTTGCAAGGTAGCCGGAGGAACAATTTCCAGGTTCAAACGGGCAAACTCTTCATGAGGGCAGGTTGGGCCTTTTCAATCATCAGATTGTTGCAATAGGACTTCCGACTTAGCGCGTCAGCCACGACGTTTGCTTTGCCGGGTTGATAGTTCAGACTCACATTGTAGTCCGTGATTAACTCCAACCAACGCCTTTGCCTGAGATTTAAATCCGGCTGGGTGAAGAGGTACTTCAGACTCTTGTGATCCGAGAAGATCTCGCAACGGTTACCAAACATATGGTCTCCATTGCTTCAAAGCATAGACCACGCGGCAAGTTCTAGATCATGAGTTGGGTAGTTGAGCTCATGCGGCTTCAAGTTGGCGAGAAGCATACGCCACCACATGGCCATCTTGCATCATTACACAACCCAAGCCTTGTAGAGAGGCGTCACAGAAGACGACGAAATCCTTGCTTGTGTCCGGCAGGACAAGCACAGGAGCGGACGTGAGCTTGGCTTTCAGTGTTTGGAAACTCTCTTCAGCTTCGGCCGACCATACAAACTTTTTATCCTTCTTGAGAAGGTCAGTCAGGCCTTGGCTATTTGGAGAAAGCTTCGATGAATCGGCGGTAGTAACCCGCCAATCCGAGAAAGCTACGAATGTCCTTGACTGACATTGGAGTTTTCCAATCCAGAATGGCTGAATTTTGTCGGGATGACTCCACACCATTGGCAGATTACATGTCCAAGGAAGACAAGTTTATCCAACCAAAACTCACACTTGGAGAACTTGGCAAGACGGTGTTCTCGAAGTCGTGTCAGAACCAAACGAAGTGTTCTCATGCTCTTGGTTTTGGAATAGATGAGGATGTCATCGATGTAAATGACGACAAACTTATCAAGATAATCCATGAAATGGAGTTCATGAGCCTCATGAAAGTAGCTGGAGCATTTGTGAGACCAAAGGACATGACGGTATACTCATATGAGCCATAGCGAGTAACAAATGCCGTCTTTGGATATCCTCCTTTCTGATTTTATCTGATGGTCCTGACCTCAGATCCATCTTGGAGAATACGTTGCACCAGCTAACTGATCCAACAGATCATTGATGCGAGGAATAGGATACTTGTTCTTGATTGTCACCGCATTCAACGGTCGATAGTCAGAGACTAGACGAGGCACGGTAGAATCCCTCTTCTTGACAAAGAGTACCGGACAACCCCAAGGTGAACTGCTAGGCTGGATGAACTCCTTAGCTAACAGCTGATCAATTTGCTCTTTCAACAGAGCCAACTCTTCCACCGGCATACGGTAGGGCTTCTTGGAAATTGGAGCAGTACCGGGAAGTAGATCTATACAAACTCCACACTTCGGTCAGGAGGCATGCCAGGCAACTCTTCCGGGAACACATCCGGGAAGTCACACACCACGTGTATGTCCTGGATTTCAGGAGGGGATTCGCCTTCCATAAAGCAAAGGAGAATCTCAGGTGAGCGGGGTACGACGGCGGACGGAGGTATTGATGTTGCAGGCCAATACTTCACAATGTCACCGGAAGGAGCGGTCACAGTAATGGTCTTGGCAGCACAGTCGAGATTAGCCTGGTATTTGGCTAGCCAGTTCATGCCCAATATGACATCAATGCCTTTGGACTTCAGAGCTACCAAGGCATAAGGAAAAGACAAGGAACCTATATTAATCTGGACCTCAGGAGTAACCCATCGGTTTGCCATTTGGAACCAGGAGTGGAGATCAAGGGACGTCTCATTTTCTCGAACGGTATTTGTGGTCTTTTGCAAACGCTATGGATATGAATGAATGCGATGCTCCAGAATCAAACAAAACTGTAGCTGTATTGCCGTTGATTCGTAACTCACCCATAAGAACGCCGGGGTCATCTTCAGCTTCTTCAACAGAGACGTGGTTCAGGCGACCACGCACAATAGGTCCAGCCTTGCCAGTTGGAGTGGCAGGGGCTCGTGCAGGAGTTATCGCGAGAGGTGCCTTCTGGGGGCACTCCCTGGAGTAGTGGCCAGCCTGGCCACAGGTGTAGCAAGTGACTCCAGGTGGAGCAGGTAGCATAGGACGGTACCCACTTCCGCCTACCCCAAGTGTCGAAGTAGTGGGGCGGGAGGAGGTGGCCTGTATCCTGCTGCCCTCGGCATGAATGGAGCACGAGGTACACGGCGTGTAGGGAACAAACCCTGCGCTTCTTGCTCTCAGAACCCGAGGAACTCTGGTGTCCCCATGTGCGGGCCTCTTGGAAGCTTCAAGTTCCTTTCTTCCTTGCTCAAGAGTGAAAGCCTGGTTGAACAGCTCCTGATAGGTCTGGAACCTGAAGGGCAATAGCTCATAGCGGAGCTGCGGATTCAGACCCTTGCGGAACAGCTCTTGCTTGTCAGCATCATTGGTCACGTCCCTTGGGGCGTAACGAGAGAGATGGTTGAACTCACGACCATAAGTGCGGAGGTCCATCCGTCCCTGTTGCAAATCCAGGAACTCCCTCCTCTTCAAGTCCATGATGGCTGGGGAATGTACTCCGCACGGAAGGCAGTGCGGAAATCCCCAGTGAAGACATGGTTGGCTGGAAACAAAGCCACATGGCTTCCCACCAACAGCCAGCAGCACCAACCAAGAGATAGGTGGCAAAGTTGACTTGCTCGCCATGGGACATGCAGCGCGGAGAACTTGCGCTCCAAAGCACGAAGCCAATCATCAGCTTCCAGTGGCTCCTTAGCATCAGCAAAGGTGGGTGGCTGTGAGCGCAGGAACTCGGTGAGAGTGTTGCACTCGTTCCTCCGTGCATTCTGCTGCACCAACTGTTCCAGCAAGCGCTCATTGCGCCCACGGTTCTCCTCAATGGCCATCAAGACCTCAGCCATGGGTGGTGGCGGCAGATCATCCTCATCATCATTGTGGTTACCGCGACCACCACGGCCTCCACGGCCTCCTCGAGCCATTCTGGAGATTTGACAATGACACGGTTAGTCTTTCTCCGAATGGTCGAACAATAGCATTAGCGTCTACACAAGTACACAGACTAGGGACGATAATACTTTGCGAGAAGGAAAACAACAAGATAGAACTTGGGTCAAAGATCAGCATCATGTGCTACTAGTGAGAGTTAAGAAATCACAACTTAACACACTCTAGTTGGCACAATCCGGGACCTTATGTTCAAGTCCGTGGTTAAAACCCAAAGAAAGGATCAATGATTACTCGGTAGAACATCTGAGTTGATTTGGGATTGCAACGCAGCGGGAGCAACGTGACACATAACACTAAAGGTCGAACCCACCCCGTTTCTAATCATTTTGAAGTAACAGGTGAGAAGTAAAACCTTTAACTCAAATCGAGGTAAGATTGCTCCGAGATTAGAGGGTAACCAGATAAGGAGTAAAAAGAATCCTAAGATGGTTTTCACAACTCATTTTTAGGTTAAAAATATTTTCACAAACACTAGACTCAACATCGACCAGTAGAAGGGTTTCCTACAGGCAGTACTGCTCTGATACCAACTTGTGGCGCCCTGACCTGACTGCTATACAGTGATACTGTGTCCCGGTTATCCGATACCACCGGACACACTATCAAAGCATAATAGAGAGATCAAGACTGTGGAACAACTGGCACATCACAGACTCTACGACACAAATCATATAGTTCAACTCTTATAATAGAGAAAGATAGCAAATGACAACCAGAGGTCACAGACCCAACATTACCATGCGGAAGCGAAGTGTGTTGTTCTAAACAACAAGAACCAAAATTATGGCCTAAGAGGCCTACAGATAAACATCAAGCGCCAGCTGTTCCGGATGTCCCAAGCTGCCACCTGGGAACCCCAGACTACTCGTCGACGTCCACAAAGAACCCACCTTCGAGGTCGGTGAAGTCCTCCTCTGAAACAAAAGCAAAGACGTTGAGTTCGACGAACTCGCAAGAAGAGCTATATATGCTCGATGATTGGCTTTCAAGGTTTTATGGCTGTTTTGCATAAAGCTGATTTTATTTATGAAAACATAACTCAAAGGCATCGACTATAGAACATTTTCAAAGAGGTAAGAAGTAACTCTTTTCTTTGATCACCTTTTCATGATCAACCACAGTACCTGTTCATCAAAGGCACTCCGAATCACCCTCGAGGAAGCTCACCTTACAATCGTGAAGTGGTACCTCTAGTACCCAGTTTTTAATCATTCCGTTAAAGTTATTCTATGATCAGCGTCCATTCCCAAGTGTCCGTAACCGTGGACACGGCTTTTCGAAAAGATTAACCCTGCAGGGGTGCACTGTGTTTACCTTCGGTACCGCCCGGCTCATTGCCTACACGTAGCTCTCTTCCGGGGAAAGCCGGCTGAGTGGGAACGGTTACAACCTTTACCTTGTTAAGGACTAACCCAGGATCATCAGTGGGGACAGGGCTGCCAGGATCACACACCCGCCCTGTAGCCACTCATTTTCCTAAACACCACCATCCTCGTCTCAGTCTTGGCCACCATCTCAACGCACACGCAAATGGAAGCCAAACTAGAGGACCCTGGCTAGTCCCGCTCAAGTTAGTCGGTCGACGGGGCTCCATATACCCCACCGAAAGGAAGCGCGCTCAGTCTTGGTTCAGGAGGTCCAGAACTCGCACCTAGGCGGTGAGAGCGAGACAAAACACCACCATACCGAAGTGGCCTCTCATCCCACCTTTAAGCATCTTATTACCTGTCACCACAATTCCTCCACCATCACATCGCTGTCACAAGTCAACACCTGTTTCCAGCATGTACCACCATAGTACCACTAGGCAATTCACTAAGCATGGCTAAGCACTTGCATAGCATAATAATTATATCAGGCCAACAATGCAAACCTATGGTAATAGGAGGGGAAAACAGGCATTGGCATCGGAATCTTAATGCATTCTATAGGATACTCTAATCCAAGCAAAAAGACATTTAGAACCGCATGCAATATTATGTGGAGAAAATATTTGCGGAAAATAGGATAAGACATGCTCAGAGGGGGATTACGCTTGCCTTGCTCACGTGCTGGTAGTACGGATCGTCGCAAGACGGGGTGGCACTTCACCTCCTTGATCTATCGAGGCATAGCAACGGAAGAACAATCAATCACCACACAAACTTTAGCAAATGCAATGCACAAACACATGATGACATGTCAATTTAAATCCCCGAGAGGAGGATGATTCAACTATTCAATTTAAACGGAGTTTGGGTGCTTAGTGGGGACACACTTTGAATACACCGTGGAGTTAAGTAAGGAATCATCTTTACTTGTTGATTAAGTAGTTGAGACCCTAGGATTTGACTTGTAGAGATATGACATGATCATGTGAGAGATGCAAGGTTTAGGGTGATTAGACAGCTTGTAACAGGTACTAGGAGGGGGATTCAGGTTAGAAAGCATTACAATTGAAACAGGTTAAAAACTGGGGTATCCGGATCCCAGTCCGGAAATTTCCGGGTCTGGCACCGGGTGCAGATCCGGTTTCAGATCCGGTGAAATCCGGGTTTTGCACCGGAATTTAATTCATCGGAAATATTTCCGGGTGTAAACCGGGTATAAACCGGGTGAAGACGTGCGAGTCCAGTAGCCATTTCACTAATCCGGTATAGAATTCGGAAAATTCCGGGTCTGGTACCGGGTGATTCCGGGTTCAGTTCCGGAAATTTCCGGGTTGGACACCGGATTTGTCAACGCGACCAAAACGAAAATGAGCTACGGTGATTCGACGAAATAGAGGGAAAGGGAGGAAATGTAGCGGTGCATTTGGAGGGTTTGCTCACCCTGAACTCGTGGGGGTGCTTGGAAGGACCGGAGATGGACGGAGACGGCCAGAATCGCTCGGAAAGCTCCGGCGGTGGTTTGCGGAGAACTTGACGGTGAGCGCGATTGAAGGCTTCCTGGCTCGATTCCTTCGGTGGAGAGGTAGAGGACGGCGAGGCGGAGCTAATGGCGGTCTTCGTTTCGCTCGGGGACTCCTCAATCAACGGCGGCGAGCTCGGCCATGGGAGCTAGCTTTTGGAGCTCTATGGGGAGAGAAAAAGGAGAGGAGAGTGAGGATGGAGGGGTGGGCTGGTTGGGGGTTTTCTCTCCTTTTCTTTAGTGTCCCTTTTTACACAGAGCCCCCTGCTCTTTTGTTTCCAACACGGACTAGTCCTTTTCTCTTTTAATTTTGAAACCAGTCGCACGTTTGAATTTGTAATTGAACAAGTGGGCATTTGTTTTTAGATGGTGCCAAAACCATTTGTGTGTTGTTTAGCAAGTTAATATTGGATGCCATGATGCAATGCAACATAAAAGCGAAAAATTACCCTGGTTTTTAGGTTTCCGAACTTTGGGCTGTTACATTGGTCAGTGGACTTTTTTGCTTGGTTGTGTTAAGTTAGGACATAGGATATCAAAACCAAAAGATCCACCCAACTCTTGCAAAGATTCCCTCCGTTTCGCCCGAAGTGGGAATTTTCAGCTATAAGTCCACCAACTTACTAGAGAGAAAGTGAAGCCCGTGAAGCCGTCACACAACGGATTAGGATCTTGATCATGTACACAACACCCAACACACTTATATACATATTGGTATGGAACCAGCTAGGTTTTGGTGGGGTTTCCGACGCTCCAGAGCCCCGCTTCGGTGAAAGCCTAGACCCGGTGGAAAAAAGTCAAAGTTCCTGTATATCCATTTGAACGGAGTCGAAAGGGGGTTGGCCAGTGGACTTTTTTTGCTTGGTTGTGTTATGTTAGGACATAGGAACATCAAAAACCAAGATCCACCCAACTCTTGCAAAGATTCCCTCCGTTTCGCCGAAGTGTGAAATTTCAGCTATAAGTCCACCAACTTGCTAGAGAGAAAGTGAGAACGTGAAGCCGGTCACACACCGGAGTACGTATTGGACATGTACAACACTCAACCACTTATATACATATGGTATGGAACCATCTAGATTTTGGTGTGGTATCCGATGCTTCGGAGCCCGCTTCGGTGAAGGCCTAGGACCTGGTGGAAAAAACTCAAAGTTCCTGTATACCCATTTGAACGGAGTCGAAAGGGGGTAGACCAGTGGACTTTTTTTCTTGGTTGTGTTAGGTTAGGACATAGAAATATCTAAAACAAAGATCCACCCAACTCTTGCAAAGATTCTCCCGTTTTCACCCGAAGTGGGAATTTTCAGCTATAAGTCCACCAACTTACTAGAGGGAAAGTGAAGCCGGTCACACCGGAGTAGGATCTTGGACATGTACAACACCAACACACTTATATACATATGGAACGGAACCAGATAGGTTTTGGTGGGGTTCCGACGCTCCGGAGCCTCGCTTCGGTGAAACCCTAGACCCGCTAGAAAAATGTCAAACTTTCTCATATACCCCTTGAACAGAGTCGAAAGGGGGTAGGCCAGTGGAATTTTTTGCATGGTTGTGTTAGGTTAGGACATAGGAACATCCAAAACCAGAATCCACCCAACTCTTGTAAAGATTTCCTCCGTTTCGTCCGAAGTGGGAATTTTTAGCTATAAGTCTACCAACTTACTAGAGAGAAAGTGAAACCGGTGAAGCCGGTCACACACCGGTGTAGGATCTTGGACATGTACAACACCAACACACTTATATACTATGGTATGGAACCAGCTGGTTTTGTGAGTTTCCGAAGTCGGAGCCCGCTTCGGTGAAAGCCTAGACCCGGTGGAAAAAAGTCAAAGTTCTTGTATACCCCTTTGAACGGAGTCGAAAGGGGTAGGCCAGTGAATTTTTTGCTTGGTTGTGTTAGGTTAGAACTTAGGAACATCCAAAACCAAGATCCACCCAACTCTTGTAAGATTCCTTGTTTTGCCCGAAGTGGAATTTTCAGCTACAAGTCCACCAACTTACTAGAGAGAGTGAATCGGCAAGCCGGTCACACCCGGAGTAGGATCTTGGACATGTACAACACCCAACACACTGATATACATATGGTATGGAACCAGCTAGGTTTTGGTGGGGTTTCGACGCTCCGGAGCCCCGCTTCGGTGAACCCTAGACCTGCTGGAAAAAAGTCAAGTTCCCGTATATCCCTTTGAACAGAGTCGAAAGGGGTAGGCCAGTGGAATTTTTTGCTTGGTTGTATTAGGTTAGGACATAGGAACATCCAAAACCAAGATCCACCCAACTCTTGTAAAGATTCCCTCTGTTTCGCCTGAAGTGTGAATTTTCAGCTATAAGTCCACCAACTTACTAGAGAGAAAGTGAAACCGGTAAAGGTCACACACCGGAGTATATCACAAGAATATCGATAGTTTTAGAAAATTTGACCTCTCGATAAGAGTCATGGTGGCCATTTTACCCGCTTTTGAAAACAATCAAATAAAGTAAACAAAACCTCTAAAAAAGATATGGTGCAAAATGGCACCCATATAATTTCACAAAGAGTAATCGACATTTTATGATTAATCCTCAAGTATTAGGAATTTTCTTGATTTCTACCTAATTTCGCCTAGTTAAATAAGTTTATACTGATTTTTCGACAATAATTTCTTCTATTTAAATGAGTTCTTGTGATGCAAAATATGATATAATTGTTAAATTTGGATTCCTCTCATTTTTCTAATCGATTTAGACATTTTATTTGTTAAATTTCGATTTACGGATTGGAATATGAATTATTCCATGTTAAATGAAAAATAGAAAAAATAAAGGTATGTCGACGGCTTTAGTCCGGGTTGGTGTCTCCAACCGGGACTAAAGGTCCATCTTTAGTCCCGGTTGGTGACTCGCAGTGGTCCCATCCTGCCGCAGCCCCTTTAGTCCCGGTTGGTAAAGTTCCTTTTGAACCGGGACTAAAGGCGTGCAGCATCCTATCAGTTAGAAGCGGGACTAAAGGCGTGCAGCATCCTGTCGGTTAGAACCGGGACTAATGCTCACATTAGTCCCGGTTCCAAACATGACCGGGACTAAAGCTCTCGAACGGAAGCCCTGTTTTCTACTAGTGAGTGTATTGACATATTCTAACAAGTTTTCTATATTTTTTCAGGAGATGGCACGATACCTATAACACACCACCTTAGCCCGTGGTCTTCTCCTGCTGGTGCTGTTTCGGACAAAACCTTGCCCACGGTCCGTGACAGACACCTTCAACAACGATGTTCTTCGTATACGCTCCCTCTCTGAATCATCCTCTAAGACGCCTTGGCTGACGATCCCCTCGAAGCTACCCCCCTCGTGGCATTGCCAGGCGGGTCCGAGTACCATGTCACTGTCGGTTATGGCACTCCCGCGCAGAAAACTCACTGTGGGATTCGACACTGCAACCGTGGGAGCCACGTTTCTCCAGTGCAAGCCATGCGCCGCTGGCACCCATGCGACAAGATCTTCGACCCATCCTGGTCGTCTTCTTTGGCGCAGATCCCATGCAGTTCGCTAGACTGCCTGTTCAAAGCATGCTCGGGGCCAACCTGCACGATTTTTTTTTTTGAAATACAAACCTGTGTACATCAGAGGATACAGAAACGAGCGCAAACACAGATTCGTACAGACCAAAGTACACTACTCAAAGCACTACAGCAGTACACTGCTGAACCACCGGAGCTCCTCGTCGCCGACGATCGCCGGAGAAGAAAGAGCCAGCCACACCCGCCTGGAAGGGGAAGACCTCCAACTTTGTAGATGACCGCATATGCCACTCGCCGCAAGCAGCGAGATCTCGCCATTGAACGGGCACGGCCGAGCCACCCCACAACCAGCACAGCTCCTCCGCCGCCGGGGCGGCCAGGCCATGCCAGCTCCACCACCACCGCACCACCTCCCGAGCGCCAGAGCAGAGCACCGCTCCCCGCACCACAGCCCACAAAACCCAACCTCTGCACCGTCGCCGGGGGAACACGACAGTGCCACGACAAGGAGGAAGGGAGGATATACTCACATGGACGGAGCGCCGCCGTCGCCGCAGCACCCCTCCGGAGGACAACCACCTCCGCAGATCCACAGATCTGAGAGGGCCCAAATCTCCCCCGACGCCACCGTAGACGGCGACGCCCGAAGGAGCACCAAAACCACCAGATCCACGCTCCGGTGAGACGAAGACCAGCTCCCACCCCCGTCTCCGGCGAAGAAGAGGAAGAGAGCGGGATTATTTCTCCGTATCAGCGCCGATGCCCTCCCTACATCGCCACCGAGGAGCCTAGCTACCCTATCTACAAGCCAGGAGACCAGGAGCAAGATCCCCACCCCCTCCCGCCGCCGCAGCGACGAGAAGAGGCGAGAATCCGCTCCGGCTCCGGCGGTGAGAAGGGGAAAATGAACTTTCGCCCTGTCGCCTCTCTCGCGGAACTGTAGAGGGAGGGGAGGGAAAGGAAGCTCTTTGGTGTATAGTCCAACCTGCACGATTTCCGTGAGAAAGAAGGGTGACAGACATGCTCACGGTTGCGCCATCGATCCCTGTGAATGATTTCAGTTTGCTTGTCTGGACTCGTGTGGAGTGATTGACCTCAGCCGGGAGCGCCACTCTCTGGCATCTCGAGTTATTCTGTCTCCAGAGACGGTTGCCTTCTCCTACTGCCTGCCTTGGGACCCCACCTCCCAAGGCTTCCTCTCCTTTGGTGCGAACCGAGCGCAGAGTGAGCTACGCCACCCTACGGTCCATCCGAACCTCTACTTGGTGAAGCTCATCGGCATAACTGTCGACGTGTTTGACATCCCGTTTCCTCCTTCCACGGTCGCCGGGGATGCGCTGGTCGAGGTGCACACGACGTTCACGTACCTGAAGCAAGTCAGACCTGTATGCGTTCTTCGTGACAAGTTCAGGTGGCTGATGAGGCAATACATCGTGGCACCATCGTCAGGTCAGCTCGACACATGCTACGGCTTCACGGCCATCGTGGCTGATCAGGCTCATGTTCGAAGGCGCGGAAGCTTGGCATCGAGCGCAGATGATGTACTTCATGGACCGCCGCAACATCTTCTCCGTGGCGTGCCTCGCGTTCGCGCCCGTGCCGGCCCATGATGCACCGGGTGTTGCAGTTATCGGGTCACTTGCACAGTCGGATACAGAGGTGGTCTATGATGTGCTTGGAGGCAAGCTTGGGTTCGTCCCAACCGCTGCTAGATGATCAATCAAAGTACCAAGTAGCACGTGCATGCATCTATGCATCGCATTTGGTTCTTCAAAATGGGCAAATAACAGATTTACAGTCAACGTGTACAATTGTGAAGTGGATATGTTTGATCGACATGGACGGATAAGGAGGAGCATAACAAGTTACTGTTATGCGACCCTGCAAGTTACTTGTTTTCTGTTGTTTACCACTTGTTGTAATTCCAACATGTTAGTCTCCTATTTCAGATTGGATTCTCTACTCCTCCATTGACATAAGAAAGATTGTAGATGGCTTCTAGTCATTTCAAGATGAATATCTTCTTACAATGTGTCTTGTGTACATGGTGATTGCGATGATGTACGAGTAGTCTGTGTTAGAATAGTTTGTATGTCGTGCAAGTCACGTTTGTTGTAAAGGTCGGTATGATATAAACCGAATCCTAACTTACCTAGTTTATGTTTCTTGAGAATCAAGTTGTAATCTCTGATGTAATCTCTCCTGGTGGTTTAGGTTAACCGGCATATAAATACACGGCGGCCCGAGACAAAGGGTAACACGCCTTCCCCAAACTTTTACATGGTATCAGAGCCTGCCTCTTCCATCTCATCTTTCATGGCGGCTTCCTCCTCCGCCGCACCAGGGTTTCCCACCATCACGGAGAAACTCACCAGGGAGAACTATGTCCTCTGGAAGGCACAAGTCATGCCACCACTTCGCGGCCATCGTCTCGTCGGCTACGTCGACGGATCCTGTCGGCCGGCGGCGGAGTGGATCATCAACAAGAAGAAGGACTCCGAAGGGAAGGAGTCCGAGGAGAAGGTTGAATCCAGCGTACTTCGCCTGGATCGCTGCGGACCAGCAGGTCCTCAGTTTCCTCGTTTCCTCTCTGTCACGGGAGGTTCTGACCCAGGTCTCCGGGATGGAGACGTCGTGAAGTCTGGAGTGCTCTCACGGGTATGTACTCATCACAGTCAAGAGCACGTATTATGCAGCTTCGCATGCAATTAGCAGGCACGCAGAAGAAGGAGCTCTCCATCGCCGACTACGTCGCCAAGATGAAAAACCTGGCCGACAGCATGGCGTCGGCAGGTCAGAAGCTGGAAGACGACGATCTCGCCACCTACATCCTCTCGGCCTTGATGCGG
Source organism: Poa pratensis (assembly GCA_947311845.1). Lineage (NCBI taxonomy): Eukaryota > Viridiplantae > Streptophyta > Magnoliopsida > Poales > Poaceae > Poa > Poa pratensis. The sequence continues at coordinate 622,705 of CAMZMU010000069.1, read as the reverse complement.
AGTGGAATCCTCTGGTTTCATCCATAACCACGAGGACAGATGCCATATCCATGAGCGATCTGTACGCTCATCTGCTGAGCTTCGAGACGAGGCTCGAGATCCAGGGCGGCGGCAATGGCGCGCCGTACCAGTCCTCGGTCAACACCGTCCAGCGTGGCGGGTACCGTGGGGGTCGCGGAGGTGGCCGCGACAACAACTACAACAACCGTGGCCGTGGAGATCGCGGCGGCTACCACAACAACAACTCGCGTGGGCGGAACGACAACAACAACTACCGCTCACGCAACGACTACAACCGCAACGACCACAACGGGGGCGGCCAGCGCTACAACAACAACAGCGGCCGTCCTCGCGTCCGTTGCCAGCTCTGCGGCAAGAACGGACATGAGGTGAAACAATGCTGGGAAAGGTTCAACCAGGACTTCCACGGCTATGAAGAAAAGGTTGCTGCCTCAGCCTCTACTTCCTACGACAACTATCCTCCCTGGTTCGTTGACACCGGGGCAACAGATCACATCACAGGGATATGGAAAAGCTGTCGATGAGGGAAAGGTACAACGGCCACGAGCAGGTCCACACCGCAAGTGGTGCAGGTATGAATATCAGTCACATTGGTCAATCTATTTATCATACCCCTCATCGCAATTTACATCTTAAAAATATCCTTCATGTTCCCTCAGCATCAAAGAATCTGATTTCAGCGCATCGTTTTGCATGTGATAATGACATCTTTTTGAAATTCATCCTTATTTCTTTCTTATCAAGGATCGGGAGTCGAAGAGAACCCTACATCACGGTAGATGCCAAGGTGGCCTTTATCCGCTTCCATCACAACTCCACAAGCAAGCCTTCACGCCACCAAGCCTACCTCCACTCGTTGGCACCATAGATTGGGCCATCCATCTTCAATAATAGTGCAAGAAGTTATCAAGAAGTTTAGTCTTCCTTTTTCGAAAGAGTCAAGTCATGAGTCTGTGTGTGATGCCTGTCAAAAGGCTAAGAGTCATCAACTTCCATACCCTAGGTCTTCGAGTGTTTCATCGAGTCCTTTAGAGCTTGTGTTTTCAGATGTGTGGGGTGCAGCACCCGATTCTATCAATAAAAATAAGTACTATGTGAGTTTCATTGATGACTTTAGCAAGTTTACTTGGATTTATCTTCTTAAAAAGAAGTCTGATGTTTTCCAACGCTTTCATGATTTTCAACACCATGTTGAACGCCTTTTCAACAAAAAGATCATCACCATGCAGACAGATTGGGGTGGTGAATATCAAAAATTAAACTCATTCTTCCAACGCATTGGTATCACACACCATGTTTCATGTCCTCATGCACATCAGCAAAATGGTTCAGCTGAGCGAAAGCACCGTCATATTGTTGAAGTAGGACTTTCCCTTCTTGCACAAGCATCTATGCCTTTAAAATTTTGGGATGAAGCTTTTTGACAGCCACATATCTTATAAATCGTGTTCCTAGCAAGGTCATTGATCATGATACTCCTTTAGAGCGTCTCTTTCATGAAAAACCAAACTATAATCTTCTTCGCACGTTTGGATGCGCCGTTTGGCCAAATCTCCGGCCATATAATCCTCGAAAGCTTGCTTTCCGTTCCAAGCAGTGTGCCTTTATTGGCTATAGCAATATGCATAAAGGATATAAATGTCTAGATATCTCTACCGGTAGAGTATATATTTCCCGAGATGTTGTTTTTGATGAAATGGTTTTTCCCTTCGCCAAACTCCATCCAAATGCAGGCGCTCGTCTCCGTGCTGAAATCTTGCTTCTACCAGAAAATCTCCGAAATAATTCTGGGGTTGATAATTTAGATGATCAATTGACTGACAATTCTCCTGCTAATCAACCATTGTTAAAGTCCTGTGTGCAGCAAGATCGGGTGCAGGTAGCATTTTCCCCTGGCGCTGGATCCCGTGGAGATACGCCTGCCGCGTCAGGCACGGAATCTGTCGTGCCGACAGGATCCAGTTCGGGGTCTGCTCCGTCGGCTGACGCGAGCACTGGAGAGCCCCATGTGTCCACCACTGATGGGTCGGACGCCTCCTCCGGGCCCTCATCGCGCACGTCCTCGCGATCCTCTGCACCTGCTGGAACGGGACCAGCTGGCTCCTCGTCACCCGCCGGGTCCAGCTCGCCAGCATCTTCCTCGAGCCACGGGGCGGCATCTTCCGCTGGCAGCACTGGATCCACTGCGCAGCCTTCTCCTGTTGTCCCTCCTGCGCCACCAACAAGAGCAGTTACTCGATCTCAGCATAATATTATTAAGCCAGTTAAACTTTATCCAGGCATTATTCGGTATAGTGGTTTTTGCTCGACAGGAGAACCTGATTCTTGGCAGGAGGCTATTACTGACCCACGGTGGAAGCAAGCTATGGATTTGGAGTTTGATGCACTTCGCCGAAATGCCACATGGCATCTTGTTCCGGCTCAAACAGGCAAAAATGTTATTGATTGTAAATGGGTGTACAAGATCAAGCGCAAAGCTGATGGAACGATTGATCGTTACAAGGCCAGATTAGTTGCCAAAGGTTTTAAACAGAGGTTTGGTATTGACTATGAGGATACATTTAGTCCAGTAGTTAAAATTGCAACAGTTCGTCTTGTTTTGTCTGTTGCTGTCTCCAGAGGGTGGAAGCTTCGCCAGCTAGATGTTCAGAATGCGTTCCTTCATGGCGTTCTGGAAGAGGAGGTCTACATGCGTCAACCACCAGGTTTTGAACAAGCAGGGAAAACTAATTATATTTGTAAGTTGGATAAAGCAATATATGGTTTGAAGCAAGCACCTCGAGCTTGGTACTCTCGGTTGAGTTCTCAACTTCAACATCTTGGTTTTGTTCCATCCAAGTCAGATACCTCCCTGTTCATATTTCATCATGGTGGTGTTATTATGTTTATCCTCATATATGTAGATGATATAATTGTCACAAGTTCATCCGAAGCAGCTGTTACTGGTCTATTGCGCAATTTGCAGGGAGAGTTTGCCCTTAAGGATCTTGGACCCCTTCATTATTTTTTGGGCATAGAGGTAAAGCATGTTTCGGATGGTATCATTTTGTCGCAAGGAAAATATGCTGCTGATATACTCAAGAGAGTTAATATGCAACTGTGTAAAGCCACCAATACTCCTATGGCGAGTTCAGAAAAATTGTCTGTGCAACAAGGCGTTGTTTTAAGTCAAGAAGATGTCACTAAATACCGAAGCATTGTGGGTGCATTACAGTATCTTGCTATGACCCGTCCTGACATTTCTTTTGCAGTCAATAAAGTGTGCCAGTTCTTGCATGCACCTACATCTGATCATTGGACTGTCGTAAAACGTATCCTTCGGTATATTAAAGGTTCGTCTCATGTGGGTCTCAAAATTACCAAGTCAAAGTCTACTCTTGTGAGTGCTTTTTCAGATGCCGACTGGGCTGGAGATTGTGATGATCGCCGATCTACGGGGGGATTTGCAGTGTATTTCGGCTCAAATCTCATATCATGGAGTGCACGTAAACAACCCACAGTATCAAGGTCCAGTACTGAGGCCGAGTATAAAGCTTTAGCAAATGCCACAACGGAAATTATTTGGTTACAGTCTATTTTGAAAGAACTTGGTATTTCACAGTCAAACATAGCTCGGTTGTGGTGTAATAATTTAGGAGCAACGTATCTATCTGCTAATGCTATCTTTCATGCTAGAACAAAGCACATTGAGATAGACTACCACTTTGTTCGAGAAAGGGTAGCTAACAAGTTGCTTGAGATTAAGTTTGTGCCTTCAGGAGATCAAGTTGCAGATGGCTTCACCAAACCTCTACCAGTGCGACAACTGGAGAATTTCAAGCGCAATCTTAACCTCTCCTGGTTATGATTGAGGGGGAGTGTTAGAATAGTTTGTATGTCGTGCAAGTCACGTTTGTTGTAAAGGTCGGTATGATATAAACCGAATCCTAACTTACCTAGTTTATGTTTCTTGAGAATCAAGTTGTAATCTCTGATGTAATCCCTCCCGGTGGTTTAGGTTAACCGGCATATAAATACACGGCGGCCCGAGACAAAGGGTAACACGCCTTCCCCAAACTTTTACAGTCTGTGTGGGCTAAGGATGAAGGCCTAGACTCGTAGTCCACCTACAAGAGGGAGAGGATCCATGCTCGGATTTGTTTATATTATATGGTGCAATTTATTCTTATGTCTCGCCCTGACAGACGTATACCCCAGTAAGTAACGCCGCCGCTATGCTTTAAAGAGGAACCGCCGAATCTGAATAATCCATTCTGTTTTGACAGACCAAGAAGCTTCTTCCCTGGGGTTTTTAAGCTGCACTCAGGTAGCCCCTCATTCTCTCTTGCTGATACCATGTTTCATGTGCTAATTGCACTCTTATATATGCCCCCCTGACAACTTCTCTTGTCACCGGCGCCGCCATGATCTGCTTCTACTCGTATGTGCTGCTTGCCAGTGGGAACCCGCCGCCAAAGAAGAAGAAGGCAGCGGCTGCTCTATAAGTCGAGCCTTTAGTCGAATTGTGGCCGAGGTTGTACTCTAGTAAATGTATCGATGACGGGTGTGTGTGTTTTGTTTCTTTTGAGTCGTGGAATACTGGAGATAACAGGTTGTGTAGCATAGTTCATCTGGGTTATCTTTGTTACTTGATGGAGGAGGAGACAGAGCAGATTAGATTTCTGCTTCTTTACATGAACTTTTTTTTGTGGACACTGTGCTTATCTATACCTGAATGAATAAAGTTTTTTTTGGTTATGACTGTATCGCGTGCACGTGCGTGTATAGAGGCTGCTTTGTCGGTGACGAAATTCTGGTTCACCACCAACATTTTGTTCACATTTTCACATCTTAACCCTCCCTTTATTTTGGCATTTTATCAAATGCTTGCGATTCGAAAGCTCGTACCGATTTGCATTTTTCAGGTCCTCTTTGGTGTGCATGATTCAAATAAGTCAGTAAGGGCACGTACAGCGGCAGACGCTTAGATGGGCGCTAGGAATTCCTGGCCGTTATAGCCAGATCCTGATCGATCCCGGGATTTCTCCTCCTGTTTCCCTGGCGTCGACGCCAGGACTTGCGTCGGGCGCTAAGCCCATTTTTTCCCACGGGAGGAGGATTGATCAGCAGCATGCGCTTGCTCCAGGCGCTAGAAGAAAGGAAATCTGAGACTCCTACGACCATGCTAGCGACCGATCAAGAGTCCCGCGTTGGAGGGAAGGACGCTTAGGAAATAATCGGGTTTCTTGGTCTTTATTTTTTCCTCCTTAAGCGCCCTTGTAAGCGTTCCCCAATGTACATGCCCTAATAGGCAAAAAAAACATGAATGCTATGTCACGCCTCCGGTCCTACGTGATTTCGCATACACCAATTCTTTTTGATCCCGTCGTAGGAAAAGCAAACGGTGATTTAAGGGGATGTTAGATTTCATATGGAATGTAGCGGGAAGGATTCTTTAGGAAAGATCATATGGAACTCGTATGGATTCATGCTGAGTTCATCGTCCCTGGACAACATCAGTGGATCCTATTTTAGTTTAGGATTCTTTTTGTCAAACTCGAGCCCTAAAGTGTAATTTTCTTTACTTTGGGTGTTCCTTCTGTAGTTAACGTAAACTAAAATAGGCCTTGCACTTGCAGAAGAAGAAAAAAACGTGTATCCACCAGTCTGGACAGAGGTGCCACGTTTTCTGTACACGTGGAGGCTGTTCATTGGCTGGCGACACGCCACCACCGTCCACCGTGGCACGACCACCCCAAATCCACCGGGCGGCATCGCCGCCGCTGCGCTGTGCAGACCTCCTCCTCGCACGGGACTTCCTTCCACCGCCGCCCCAGCTCCACCAAGGTCTCCGGTCCTGCTGCCGACAGCCACCATGATCCGGCTGCGGACCTACGCGGCGTTCAGCCTGCTGGCGACGACGGCGGCCGTCTACCACGCCTTCAGCACCCGTCGGGGCCAGTTCTACCCGGCGACGGCCCACCTCGCCGCCTCCAAACCCTGCCTCCTGCTGCTCCTCAACGCGGGCCTCGTGGCCATGTGCGCCGCCTGGCAGCTCGCGCGCCGCGCCTTCCTCGGCCCGCTCCGGGAGGCCGAGGCCGAGCGGCTCAACGAGCAGGCCTGGCGGGAGGCCGTCGAGGTGCTCTTCGCCGTCACCATCTTCCGCCACGACATCTCCGTCGCCTTCCTCGCCGCCGTCGCCGCGCTGCTCCTCGTCAAGTCCCTCCACTGGCTCGCAAGGAAGCGCGTCGAGTACATCGAGACCACGCCCTCCGTGCCCGCCCTCTCGCATGTCCGGATCGTGTCCTTCATGGCGTTTCTTCTCGCTGTCGATTGCCTCTTCCTCTGGAGCTCGCTCGGGTCGCTCATCAAGAAGCGGGAGGCGTCTGTCGCAATCTTCTTTTCCTTTGAGTAAGTTCTAAACATGCGTGTAGTTCAATTTTCAGCACTTGACATGATTGGATCTCCTGGGCTTGCTAACAAACAAGGATACAACCACATGTTTTTCTCCTGATAGAAACTACACCATCATGCAAAATATGATTACGAAAGATTTATGCATATTTCCCCACCCCGTCCCTCTGCTACAGTGAGAGAGGCGAAACCAAGGTTTCCTTCGTTCCCCACTCCACCGACGGCCAGATCGGTGGCCTCTCTCCTCTCCGGCCGCCGGTTCGGCGGTGGGAGAGTGGAGGGGTCTGGGATCTGTGCCTTAGGTGTGTAAATAGTAGTTTAGGTCTCCCCGGTGGCGACGGTGGGGTGGTGCCGGTGTCGCGGCCGTGGAAGCTAGGTGCGGCTGCTCGTTCTCCACCCCGGCGTCGTCCTAAGTGGCGGTGCCGTCGAGCTGCCGGTGTTTGGTGCCCGCCGATCTACGGATTGGGTGGGTTTCGGTGTCCTGCGCGAGGTCGTCGTGGCGAAGGCGATGGCCTTGTTTCGGGCCTTTTGTCCCCCGTCTCCTTCTTCGCGGCGGTGAGGTGGGCTCCGGCCTCGCCGTGGAGCTCCTGGGGGTGGTTCCGGAGTGCGGAGTGCTGGTGTGCTTCTCTGGCTTCCCTGGCTGGCCGTGGTGGCAGGGGGGTTGCGGGGGTCGCTACGTCTTGGCCTCTGCTTGGTGGTGGTGGAGGTTCGTCTGCTGCGTCCTTACCTGGAGTTTGCTGCGTCTTCTTCTTCCTTCCCTGGCCGGCCGCGGTGGCGAGGGGGAGGGACGGTTGGAGTGCTACTTCGAGCTGATGATGGATGGAGCAACAGTAGCGGCTTCGACTGTGGTGCGTTGCAGAGCAGAGGAGGAAGCAGGGTGGAGGATCTGGCACGGCCAGGCTGCTCGTCATGGTCGTGGCTGGGATTGGAGGAGGGGGCAGCTTGGCCATGCTCGTTCATGGTCGACGATTCCGCTGCTTGCGGCGGATGGCTTCTGCGGCCGTCAAACAAGTTTGGTGTTTCTCTCTTCTCCGGCTGTGGTGTGTTGGTTCTACGATGTTCTCGGTGTTCTGCTGCTGTTCTTGCCTTTGTGTGTGCGTGTGTTCTTGTTTGTGCTTTGATCTTTGAGTGAACACATGTACCTCTTGCCTTCAAAAAAAAAAAAAGATTTATGCATATTTGCATGCAGTGGCGGAGGACGAAGAAAATTTTAGGTCGGGCGAACTCTAAATCGAAGAAAAAATTATGCAATAAACTTAAAATTGTCTAGACACGTCGTGCGCATGAGGCCAAGAGGCCTTCCTCAGACTCCCCCGTGCTGAGCCCACTAAGGCCCAGTTCGGCTGCGACACTAAGAACCGCCGTGCTCAGCCCACTAAGGCCCAGTTAGCTTCTTTTTCCTTTGTTCTTTTCAGAAACGAGCAGAAAATTGCAAAACAAGTATACACTTCTAAAAATGCCTATATATATGTAGTTTTTTTTTTGCCAAAATCAAGGTAAGGCGGCTGCCCTACCTTGCTCTACTGGGAGCTCCGCCCCTGGTTGCAAGTTCTTAGGACTTCAGAGATTAGGTATGCAAAATCAAGTTCATTGTTTCAATAGCAGCCACCTCATGGACTCATGTAGTGATGAGAGCCAAAACAAGCATGACCTGCCATTAAATGCCTACGAGGAAATGTTTGATGATTATGCTTCTGCTGCTGAGCATCGGTGCTTCATTCGCTTCACTTCTCCAACCTAGTGATATGAATTTTGAAGTTGAGGGCATCCAAACGTTTTATTCTACTCCCTCCGTCCCAGTTTCTACGGCTTAATTGGCAAATCTCTTGGCCCAAGGTGCTAGTTGATTGGAGCAAAAATCTTGCATGCATTGGTGGTAGAGGCAACCAGCCACTAATTGAGAGGCAATTAATGTAATTGTGTCTAGGAGGTGGGGTATTTTTGGTACTAATTGTTTTTCAGATTATGCCCTACAAACTAGGACGGAGGGAGTAGCATAATATCATGCTAGAATAAGAAGTTTGGATACTTCCAACTTCAAAGTTCATCTCACTTGGCTGGAACAGGTGCAGCGAATGAAGCATTTGTGTTCAGCATAATGAGTCTCACGCTCAGAAACAAAAGTATTATCATTACACTTTTTCATAATCACTTAATGCCGAGTAATGGTAATTTTGTATGTGATCACTATATGAGCCCATGAGGTGGATGTTGTTGGAACCATAAACTTGAATCGTACCTACAATCTCTAAAGACCGGAATCTTATCACATGCAAAAGCATCATTAAAGTGCTTAGGAGGAAATGTTTAATGATGCTGCTTTTGTTGTTGAGCCTAAGACTAATTTGCTAAACATCATGCCCTAAGCAGTGTTGACATCCAAAAGGATGGAACTGCAAGACATTAATGTAGCCAACAAAATTACAAGTAAGGATCTAGTTAGACTACTTCCCATACAACTAGAACTACAAATATCGGTCATTAGGACAATATCAAGGCTGATACCGTTGGTCGGAGTAACCATAGATATTTTGTAAAGTTTTCTTTTGGGTGACCTCTTGGGAAGTCCTCGTGAAAGGGTTTCATATCTAGCCTACCCCAACTTGTTTGGGACAAAAGGCTTAGTTAAGGTTAAGGTTAAGGTTTCTTTTGTTGACGCAAAATTTTCGATTTTGAGAAGTTACATATGCCAATCTGTTTGTAGTTGGTTGGGCACATTATGGTAACCTTGATGGTCGGTGCTTCATTCGCTGCAACCTGCGGTGAGGTGAACTTTGAAGTTGTGGCCATCCAAACATTTTATTCTAGCATAATATCGTGGCATGCCACCAAGATTACCATAAAGTGCCTAGATCTGACGAACTGCAAACAGATTGGCATGCCTCGACTTCTCAACATTGAAAAGGTCTGCATCAGGCAAAAAAAATTAACATAATAACAATGGTTACTCTGACCAACAGTACCTTTAACTTCTGCCTTGATATTGTCCTAACGACCATATTTGTAGTTTAAGCTGCCTGATAATTTTACTGGCTGCCTTCATGTATTGTAATTCCATCCTCTTGGTTGTCAACTCTGATTAGGGCATGGTGTTTAGCAGAATGATTCCCAGGCTTATCATTAAACGTTTATTCATAAGCACTTAATGGCGAGTCATGCATCTTTTGCCTCTTATGACTACAGGAGTTCATGAGCTGGCTACAGTTGGAACAATGAACTTGAGTTCTCTTACCTAATCTCTAGAACGGAGGACTTTGCAATATCTAGACTGTGCATTGAAACAATGACATGTTACTAGATATTTAGTCATCTTCTCCCTGATTCGCAAGTCTTGTTTGCCATTGATTTTATTTAGCATCTTCTGGATTGGCCTATGCCAAGATCAGCGCCCCATGAATTTATTAAGTTGTTAAATTGTCTTTTTAAGTCTAAGTAATACTTTTAAGTGAATCGGTGCAAATCATTTGGTCTGAATTGTTTAAACTGCAGTAAAAACTTAACAGCTATAGAATTTCCTTGTTGATTATTCCTCTTAAAACATGAGACATGCCTTTTCAGATAAGGTAACAGCAAAAATGAGTTGTGATTATTTGCATTTGCCTCAGGTTAAACTTTTATTTTTCATAATATCTGCATGTATTATTTCTAGAAATTGAGATTCATAGTAGCTCACACGTGTAAATCATGTTTCAGGTACATGATACTAGCAATGTCCACAGTATCGACATTTGTAAAGTATTTATTCTATGTCAGCGACATGCTAATGGAAGGTCAATGGGAGAAAAAGGCAGTGTATACATTTTATTTGGAGCTTATCAGTGACCTTGTGCACTTGTCTTTATATATGCTCTTCTTCATAGCAATCTTCCTGTAAGTTGTTTGAAGAAGTTCATTCCCCTTAGTGTACTGTAGTTTGAACTTAGATGGCTGATCTGCTATACTGAAATTAGGAACTATGGAGTCCCACTACACTTGATCCGTGAGCTCTACGAGACCTTCCGCAACTTCAGAGTCCGCATTTCAGATTATGTACGCTACAGAAAGATAACTTCCAACATGAATGAACGCTTTCCAGATGCTACAGAAGATGAACTCAATGCGTAAGCCATTTAATTATGATTTATATTCAAACAATGGAACTTGTTTATATTTATATTCAGTTGATTCAGCTATGGAACTTCCTTATGATTTATATTCAGGAGCGATGCTACATGTATTATTTGCCGCGAAGAGATGACCACAGCAAAGAAGCTGCTCTGCGGGCACTTGTTCCATGTACATTGTCTTAGGTCATGGCTAGAGCGCCAACATACTTGCCCCACATGTAGAGCTCCAATTATTCCCCCGGATAATGGACATACAACATCAGCACGACAACATGGAGCTCAACCTGGGGGTCAGCCTGGTGAGCTTCTCTTGGTTGATCTGATTTTTCAAATTTCACACACTTTTCATTTCTATCAGTTAGTTACTAGATGATGAAAGCAGTTTGGTATGTCATACCTGATTCAATGTAAGGAAAACAGCTGCAGGCACTGGTACTTCAACTTCAGGAGAACCAAGTGAAAACGTGAACATGCGCCAAGCAAAAGTTGAGGCTGCTACTTCAGCTTCTTCCTTGTATCGGAGATCGTTTGCTTATCCAGCAAACACATTGAATAGGTATATATTTTCCGGAATAGTTAAAAATGCAAAGCTGTTTATGATTCTGCTATAGATCCATTAGTTACAATAACAGATGATGATTTATTTTTTCATTCACTAAATTTGCAACTTCCATAAGTTTTAGATGTCTCAGTGCGAGCTGCCACATTGCCAACTTGGAACATATATGTGAACTTTGCCTTTGTGGTCATGAATTATGAGATTTACCTGTGCTATGTTGATGGTGGTTCAGTAGGCTGGATAAAAAAGGTTGAATTTGTTCCTTTTCCAAAATAAATGTATGCTCTTTGTTGTTGGGATAATTTCATATTTACCACTAAGCCTTTGCATTCATCTGGCCGTGCCATTTTTTGTTTGTTTCTGCACCGGTTGTCTCATTGATGTGTTGACCCGAAAGTGCAAATGTCAAAAATGAGATGAATACAGAGCCTTGCAAACAAACTAAAGTTGCCTTGTGCTCTTTTTTACCTTAAAACACAATATCAATTAATGGTTATTTTATTCAAGATTAAGTTAAGATGATTTATCTAGTTCTGGGCTCTTATTTTTATAGAGCTACTTATTATGTAGCCAACATTGAATCTGCTAGGACTAGGTGGTCGAGCATTTTTCCTGAGATTGTTTGGTCAATCTGACGTACCTACCTGAGATTGGGTTAGTTACTGTATTTAACAGTTTTGATTATCTTACTTATAGACTATAAGTATTTTTTAGTTTGTCTAACATATTCTAAAGCTTATAAGTACATTTTATTCAATCATCAGGGCTTCAGGACCTGTGCATGATACACAAAGTACTTCACAATTAGGAGAAGCAAGTACTTCCACTTGCCATCTTTTAGAACCTCAGCCTTTTAGTTCACAACATCAAGTTGGATCGATAATAAGCAGCAGGGACCCTGAAAATGCACTACAAAAGGCATATGAAAAGGCTATCAGAAGTCAGATAGAGGTAATTTGAGCATCATTTCTTAAAGTATAATCTGCTTTAAGCTTGGTATATCTAGTGCTTCATATGAAAATGCCGCAAGGAGATAGATATATTATTTTCCGAATAACACAAATGAAAAGTCATCGTCCCTTCTCCATTTTTTTAAGAATACTAGTAGAAACTGAATTGGAATTTTACATGGAGTTCTATTATCTAAGCACCACATTCACTTTTGTTTGATGACTTTCCACATTTATTTGGTATTTGCATATAGTATAAGATTTGCACTAGATATATCCCAATGTCTGCTATCTATTGCTCATTGCCCTATTTATGTTAGTTAATAGCATTTATAACTGTCTGCATATAATGGTGTGACATCCACTATCTTTACATGTCCTTGATTCGTAAATAATAATGTGCAGCATTCCACTAAATGCATTAGACAGTAAACACAGTTCATTAGCTCCTAGGGATAGCGTTTTTCATCGCTGCATGATCATAATCTGCAACATTGCTCAAAATATAAATTTTGGTCAAGTAATTAGGATGGACCAATGCGACGAAGTAACTAGATTACATGGCATGCTTGCTGGGAATAAAACGAAATTGTGTGATATTTATCTTTTTTGTTGATGCTCTGTGTACAATGTCCATAATTCATGTCGCTTCTTCTCCCAGGTGTTGCAAATCCAATTGCAAATGGTGCAGCAAGGGGCTACCACATCGGCCAAGCGTGATGCCGAAAAATAAGTGAAGTGGTAAATAGGCGAAGATGGGTCTGGAACTCTGGATAGGCAGGTGATATAGAGGGAGATTGTGTGATAGCTGAGTATAAACAAAGTATACAGATGTGGATTGTGCAATACCTGAGGTGGAACTCTGACTCAATGTCTTGTTCTTCTTGGTAGGCTCTGTCAGGTTTTTTGTATGTTATAGCAGCCTCTCTTGACACTAGATTAATCGTTTGTTTTATCTGGTAATTGAACTTGTTGTCCAATCCATACTATATTTTAGATAGAAATGCACCATATTGTAAGAATGACTAATTCCGCAACATCCTTTAGACTAATTAAGCATATACATTTGCTTTGGAGGAAGAGAGGATTCTTGGACGTGCCATCAGAAATTCAGAATAGTACTTTTCCTTCTTTATGCTCGGAAATTGGGACATTTTGGCAGCTGGAATAAAAAACTACCTTTGGGCTAGTTGAGTCATATGATTATGCTAGTAAAATATCGGTTTTGTTTGAAGTTTGTGATCTTTACCACCTTAGGCCTGGTAGGCCCATATTACCTCTGCCAACTAGTTTCGAAGTTTTATTCAATCGTAGTAGCAAATTGTGTCCCAACCATTTGTCGTTCATCGAGCTATCTATAAACTTTCTAGACCCAGCTACTTTACAAAACAATCCTTGCTTTGTGGGCGGGAGTGTTCATACATAATCACATCTGGAGTGAGGCCCTAGCTCAAGCAGTAGAACATGTTTCGGCGGCAATGTGGTGAAGTAACTTACTTCATGCTTGCTTGGTCAAATGGCATGGTGCGATGTTTATCTTTTCATCGATGCTCAGTGTACCAGCCAACATAACCCATGCCATTTCTTCTCCCAGGTGTTGGAACTCCAATTGCAAAGTGTGCAGCAACGGGCTACCAAATCGGCAACTAACAATGACAGTGCTGAGCATGCCGGAAAATAAGTCGAATGGTAAACATGCGAATATAGGGTCTGGATAAGCAGATGATACAGATGGAGGTTGTGAGATATCTGAGGATTAACAAAAAGGGTATATATGGAGATTGTGTAGTACCTTCGGCGGAACTCTGATGTTGATGTCTTGTTCTTTTTGGTAGGCTTTTGTTTGTATGTTATAGCAGGCTCTGTCGACATCAGATGTTTGTTTGTTCTATCTGGTAATTGAACTTGTTGTCAAATCCAGACTATGCCTTAGAAATGAACCATATTGTGAGAGTGACTAATTCCACATCCATGAGACCAAGGGAATACATTTGTCTAGGAAGGAAGACAGAGGATTCTTCGACGTAGCACCGAAGTGTGTCCCAACCATTTGTAGTTCATCGAGAACTTTCTAGACCCAGCTAGCATACAAACAAATCCATGCTTAGTTGATGGGAATGTTGCTACTTCATCGAATCTACAGCGAGGCCCTATCTTAAGCAGTAGAACATGTTCATTCCACAACGTCTCCCATTCCCTTTGCACTCAACCCAGTTTTGTGAATTTCGCATATCTGTTCTGGCGTACTCATTATTCCCCTCCATTCCTAGTTTGCTCTCCAGCTCTACTGTTGGATAAATCTCAGAACAAATTATTTTGCTCATATATAAAGCGCAAAGGGATCTGTAGAGCTAGGTTGGTTGGGGGAATTTGTTGTTCAATAAATATGCCAAGCCTGACTGGATTAATGAATCTTGTACTAAAGATTTTAGTGCTTCTTTCTAGCGAATGATGCATTAGTTCGTTTTTGCATGAGTCATGATTCCAACGCATGTGCATTCAATGTGGAATTAAGGATGTCTGCCTTTCTCACATGTCGACGGCGCCCTTCACTCATCTATTTGTTTCCAGATATGTTTATGGATCTAAAACCATGGTCTATATTTGTGGTTGCGTTTGGACGTTGCTGCGGCATTTCAAAATCACTGTCCCCGTCCTCTTCCCGCACCCGGGCAAAGACTTCACTCTTTTAACTCTTCCATTTTAGATTTTCATTGCTCTCATATTTTCCCCTTCTTGAACAGCGAAAAAATTCTACCATGTTATATAAACTACTATCTTTCTGCCAGCTGAATTTGAATACTTGATGCTATTTGTTTTACTACATCATCACCTCCTTCCAATACATGCATATGTTCAGATCTACATCTTCACCTCCTTCCAATACATGTTCAGAAACAGAGCAAGGTTGGTAGTAAACCAAAACCCGCAGATGGTAATAAACGGAGCAAGGTTGGTAATAGACCAACAACACTCGTGACTGCTGTAGCAATGAACCCAACTAAATAGATAACTAGAACTAGATGGGTGAGATTTTGAGGTACGTGGAGCTAGTTACAACTGAAGATTCACACAAAATGGATGCTGTCGTCGCTCACCATGGCGCGGTCGCCAGCGTGCGCACAGCTTGGTCTTTCATCTTCTTCGCGCTCGCCTCCAGCACCCGCTCCATCTCCACATCAATCTCCTTGATAGCATACTTGACGACCGACAAACTCGACTCGAGTTCTCTCACCTTCTTCGCGACACGAGCCTGCTCTAGCTTGAGCTCTTCATACCGCTCGCGCTCCGTTATTGTCAAAGATGGAGCACCGAGAAGGCCAAGGAGGCGGTCGACGCGCTCGCGCATGAAGGCGACGTCCATGCCTAGGGGCTCGAAGGACTCCAACGTCTTCTTCCATGACACAAGGTCCTCGAGAGACCTAGAGGAGGAGGTTCTGATGCCCTCGTTGATGTTGGCCGTCTGCTCGATCATTCCTGCAGCGAGCCTGGGGCTGATCTGCTTCAGCAGATGCCAGTGGAGGACAACCTTCCGGGCCTGGCAGAGGTGGTAGTACGTCCCGGGAATGTGATCAGGGAGCATTCTTCGTCCGATGACCGAACCATCGCCGACGACGATCTTGAAGTTTATGGCGGCGGAATCATCGGTGTCTGGACCTGGAGATTTCATGCTGCCGCATGCTGCCTCTTCATTGCCCATGTCGTTGCTGGATGGTTTGCTCCTCCTCCTTAGACCTGGTTTCCTCGTTGGAATTTTCTTCTTTTTTCTCTGCGTGCAGAAACATTGTGGAAGATTTAAAAGATTTGGTATAATTAATCATAGAACACGGTGTGCCATCCACATTCCAGAGACTAACATTTATATTGATCTGCTTACACTCAGTTGTCTAAAATGAAGCATGTTGAAATTATTTGACGTTGCACCTTACCTCCGGCTCATAATCATCATCACTATCTTGCATGCCCTCGCCACTGCTGCTGTCATCCAACAATTGTTTCTGTTCCGTCTTGCGCTTGGCAGATTTGGAACCTCCTGACCTCCCTCTCTTCCTCTAAAACACAACCAAACAAAGCAGCACAACTTGTTAGTCTATTTCTTCAATAACAATTATTTTGATTCAGCCATCCCGAATGCAAAGTGTGACATAGCTAAAGCTTTGAATAGCAAAAATTGTCTTAAACGAAGCAATTTTAAATTATTTCTAGTAAGGCCTTACCGTCGGCGTCGGTGGCTCAAAATCGTCATCCTTGCCACCCTTTCTATGGTTACTTTTACCACGGGTGCCATCAAATAACGACGGTTTCTGCTCTTGCTTGCTTTTGGAAGACTTGGGACCAGCTGGCCTCCCTCTTCTCCTCTGAAAATAAAGAACCAACTAAAGCAGACTAGAAAATGTTTACATGCGTTTGTAGATAACAAATAATCTGAATCGTGAATTTTCTGGATGACCCAAATTTTGTAAACACAATTAATATGTGCATCTTTTGTATTATAAGAATAAAACCAAGAAGGTGAGTTCATAACTGAAACTGGAAGCTCTGTTTTGTTTGTTTCTAATTTTCCTGATCAGACATGTTCCAATCACAAACACACAAATACAAGGATGGAATTAGGAGCATATCTTACTTTATAAGTTTCGCCTGTATAGCGCAAGACTGGCCACGGCCACTTTTCTGGCCCATTCTCCAAACTCTGGCCTCACGCTCTACCATTGGAGGTTAGGTCAATCAGTCGTTGTATGCTTGTACGTTATGACAATTATGATCGAGATGGAGAAAAACAACTAGGAACAATTGCGATAATAGGAGGACATTAATACTTTCATTGCAGGTGATAAGCTGAATGGAGCACATATATGCAAGAGAACTAAACCAAGCTCCTCATTAACACTTACTGTCAAAGGAACATAGCTCTCGACGTGACGAACAACAGTGGTGAGCTCATCATCCTGCAATAACCAATTCTTTCTTATTGCATCACGAGAAGTTCCAATTTATTAAAAGAACTTAAAGAAACTCATGGTGGCACTGAAGACAAAACATGAACAGTTCCACATGGTACGCATGACTTAGGATTCAGAAACAAAGGATCAAAAATGCTGAAACAAAAGACTACTGCTGAAGTGGCAGTACAATGGTCACAATCAGGACTTGCAACAAAAGCACACAATCGCTGATAATTTATCTATCCGGAACTAGGCTTATTTAGGACGTTTGATGCAATGACCAACCAAGAAACTATACGATTAAAAATCTCTTCAAGCGAGATATACGAGAAGACGATGCATTTGATACAGAAGTGCCTAAAACGCAACAATATAATGTGAGATGAGATGTTTCCATGGAGGGAGGTTTCTCACCATCGGCTCGAAATCATCATCGTCGTCGTCACCGTGTCTACTGCTGATGCCATCGTAAAGCACTAATGGCACCTTGTGCCACCATCGTGAATCACTCGCCGGTGTATCTGCCTTGCTCTGAAAATCAATTAAGCAGCTAAGGCAGAGAGTAAACGTAATGCGAATCAAAATATGAACCAATTAACAGATAATTTATCTATCTGAATATATAGGGTAGATAAAAATTCGCTTCGAGTTGGAAATACGAGAAGATCATTTTTTTTTAGATTAAATGGGACATTACAGGGGAGTGGTTACAAGAGCAGCAGAATCTAGAGTAAGAAGATCCACCACGACGTCAGGTGGTGAATTGGTCCATATGCAGCTCCCTGCCGATCTGGCTAATTTAGCAAGGGCATCGGCAGCTCTGTTGCTCTCTCTTTTGACGTGTTGAATACGAGCCTCCCTGTAGTTCTTCAGCCGTTCCTTAGCTTCGTCGATGGTAGACCAGTAAGCGGATCTGTTCTCTCCATCGCACTTCAGAGCTGTAACAACCGTAGCACAATCCATCTCCAGGATGATCTTCTCATGTCCCATGTTTGACAGTGTTCTGATTCCAAACAGTGCAGCCTGGGCTTCAGCGTCCTCTGCGTCTACACACCGGGGAATGGGGCAGCAAGCAGCCAGGACCAAACGACCTTGATCATCTCTAGCTACCGCTCCAGCACCCCCAGGAATGCCCAGATCAATAAAGGAGGCGTCAGTATTCAGTTTTGCCCAACCAAGAGGCGGAGTCGACCAGGCCAAGGGCTTGTTCGACATCTGAACAGGGGACACCATGCTGATATTGGGATGCATCGGAGTTTTTCCTTTACTATCGTCCCGGGTAGGAACACAATCGCTGACAGACGAGGCATAAGATTCCAGGAAGGAAACTGATCTTGCAATCAATTCCTTACCATTACCATGTATTATATCATTCCTGAGGTGCCAAGACCTCCACAGCAATAAGAGAACTCTGGATCTGGTCAGATTGTCAAGCTGGGCCAACAAAACCTGAAGCCAATCTCTGCCGGAGTAACTGAAGGAGTGTTCATTGGCAGATTCCACTTCTGTCTCATGGCATGTCTCAGGGCAGCAGCCTTGGTACAGACAATAGTTGCGTGGTGGGCATCTTCATTACCGTTACCGCAGATAGATGCATTTGATACTCTGGAAACTGCGCAGAAGTGCGTGGAACACGGCAATGTGAGATGAGATGGTTCCATGGAGGAAGGTTTCTCACCATCGGCTCAGAATCATCGTCCTCATCGCCGTGACAACGGCTGCTGCCGCCGCCGTTGTAACCTACTAGTGCCATATTCTGCCACATCTTGGTGTGGGAATCAGTCGCCGACGTGTCTGCCTTTCTCTGAGATCAATCAATTAAGCAGACAAAAATGCAGAGGGTAGTGAGTAAAGCATTAATCAGTCAGTAAATTTACCACTAAATCTCATCCAGTTTAGCTATAAATAGCAGCTAGCCACGTTGTTTCATATGGGGATTGATCGAACAGAAAAAAAAAAAGATTACACGGATCCGATAATCAAAACCATGGGGATTAATTGTTTTTCCACATGCCCATGCAAGAATCTCACCTTGTGAAATACTACTCCTACTCCCACGAACAGAACAAAACGAATCTACGGAAAGTATTCAGTAGTAATAACACCGGCCAAGACGTACACCGATCTAGTAGTCCGTCCATTTAAAAGGAAAAAAAATAACTAGACGAATATGGATGTATACATCAAGAGAAGTAGATGTATGTAATGTATTTAACAAACAGATAAATGAGAGAGATAGATAGAGAGAGAGGGGAACTTGTCACCATGGGCTGCACTCGTTGGGAGCTCCGATCGATGCTGGGAGGGCGGATTGAATCAGAGGAGGACGAAGGTAGTAGCAGCTACTGCTACAGTGCTATATAAACGGAACGGAAGAAAAGCAACCGTTGGGCGATTGCCGATATCGACGGGATTGATTTCCCAAAGAAGCAAGAGGATTTATTTACTTGCTTCTACTACTCACACGTTCGCACGTTTGGTGTCCCGTTAACTACGCCACCCGCCGCATGCAGCGCACGTCTCGTCGATCCTAGATCAGCGTCTGCCCTGTTTCGTCAAGCCTCTATGGCCGTTGGATAGAAAATGAGCAGGGATGATTTTTTTTTTTTGAATTTGCAGGGGATGATATGTTTGCAGAATATTCACTGCTGGAAATCGAGATGCTGCTGACATTCTTGGCAGGGCCGGCCCTGAGCATGTGCGGGCTGTGCGGCCACACAGGCCCTGATCGCTTAGGGCCCCACCCAGCTACGTTCAAGCATGCTACAATTAGCTTAGAAAAAGTTTAGCCAAATTGATTAACCCAATTGCTAGTTTGCTACTAGCTTGGGCCTTTAGAGCCAACGATGGCATCACTCAAATAGAAGGACCAGCCTCACAAGTTTGACCATACATACACCGTATAAATACTGTGTATAGGGCCGCATTTTACTATTTTGCACCGGGCCCTGAAATTCTTAGGGCCGGCCCTGATTCTTGGTGTTTGCTGAGTGTAAAACACGTTTACTCGGTAAACGCCGGTGTATATTGTATACCAAGTGCTCAAAAAATACACTCGACAAAACGCAAAATAATCTGCAACATTACGTGTACCCTAGTTGCAGTGTGATCGGCCTACTCACCCCCACTTCTTTACATTCAGTTCATAATATTTTTACAATCGCGTTTATATTCGCTGTGTTTGTGCCAACCACGGTTTGCATCATAATAGAGTTCTGACACCACAAGAGTCTATAAGAAGCTCGCGGGTTGTTAACAATGGTGGACTTCTAACTGCTACCTTGTTGAAGACATTATATGGACTATGAAGTTTGGTCAAACTTCATCTGGAGTGAAAACTCATGAATTTGTGGTTAAATCGGGCGACGACAACGCTTGTTCATTGTTATCTTCTTGGATGCATCGTTGTTGGACAACTTTCTTTGAAGACCCTTGTATGGATTTGTACGCACACCCAGATTGACTAGGGAATATGCAACAATGCAATGCAAGAGTAAAAGCTTCTAGTCATTTGCATCACATATATGGATTGTACGCACACAATTGCCTAGGGAATATGCATATATATTCCATTCTGTAAATTCCATCGGTTGCATCGGGGTCTCCCTTGTAGCCATCGTCCCCATCCAAGCTAAAGCTCTCTTGCAAACATCGCCCATTTGTTTTACATTTTGTTGGACCTGGTGCGCCATATGAATCATGATCACACTATATAATGATGCCATTCACGGAAGCTTAATCCTTCACCCACTGGGACGAGATAATCAATCACCTCGAGCTGAGCAATAATGGCGTCCCAACGGCCGCTGGCGGTGCACGGCTTGCTTGTGGTGTTTGTTCTTCTCCTCTGCGGTGGCGCCGCTCTAGCAGCGGCGTCGCCGGGGCACTACCTCTCCATGAGCGTTGATAGTCTCATCAGCTCCAAGGCCCAACTCAACTGCTATGACCCCGACAGTACGATTCCAGGTAATTACAAAAGTTTTTTTTAATTGTATACACACTTCGGAAAAGTACGTCTTACTAACATTAACCGAAATATATGAAATTTCTTACTTTTCGAGAAACTTTCGTTTGACATGTACGGTTGGATGAGATGTTCAGATTTACTTTTAGTTTAGCCAAATTAAAACATGTACTATGACTTAAGACACGATTAAGTGGACTTGTATACATGGACGGGCCGAGAGAGTACTATTCAAACATTTAATGTTAATAAGGTAGTTCAATTCTTGCAAAGGAAAGATAGGTCCTAGAGCTAATTTGTTGACATGTGGCACATCTCTAGTTCAAATGCATCGCCTGATATATTGGTACTAAGTGTGAGACATCCATGATTAGTAACCTGCGATGATGTATAATAAATTATCCACAGCAGCAACTTCCGGCAACAGGCTCGCCATCCACCCTTCTTGCACCGGAGGGTCCGAGAAGGCATGGCGCCGGCGCGACATCCTTGTTCACGACAGTGCTCGGCTGAGCACTGTCCTGCAGAGGTCATCCTCTTCAGGCGCCATGCCGCCAGCTCCAGCCGACGGCTTCCCTTTCTCAGCCGCACCAGCAGAGGCGCCATCCGTTACCATCCCCGACCGCTCGGGGACTTACCTCGACACACTCGAGTTCGTCGTCGTTGTTGGCTTCGGCACCCCCGCTCAGCCTTCTGCCCTCATCTTCGACACCGGTAGCGACGTGTCGTGGATCCAGTGCCAGCCGTGCACGGGACACTGCTACAAACAGCAAGGCCCGCTTTTCGACCCTTCCAAGTCCTCCACCTACGGAATCGTGCCATGCGGAACTGAAGCATGCTCGTTCGCCGGCGGCAGGTGCAACGGCACCACCTGCCTCTACACCGTCCACTACGGCGACGGCTCATCCACCTCCGGCGCTCTATCACAGGAGATATTGACGTTCTCCTCCTCACGCAACTTCCCCGGATTCACTTTTGGGTGTGGTACGAATAATCTCGGGGAATTCGGCGAAGTAGACGGGCTACTTGGCCTTGGTCGAGGCCATCTCTCGCTGCCCTCACAAACCACTTCCTCATTCGGCGGCTCCTTCTCCTACTGCATGCCGTCTTACAATAGCACCCCTGGGTTCCTCAGCATCGGCTCCACGACGGTGTCCGACAAGGTCCAGTACACGGCAATGATCGAGAAGCCCTCGTACCCATCCTTCTACTTCGTTGAGCTCGCGTCCATCAACATCGGTGGATACGTCCTGCCGGTGCCTCCGACCGTGTTCACGAGCACAGACACACTCCTTGACTCCGGCACGATCCTCACGTACATCCCAGTGAAGGCCTACACCTTGCTTCGTGACCGGTTCAAGTTCACCATGCAGGGGAACAAGCCAGCCCCGGCCTTCGACATCCTCGATACGTGCTACGACTTCTCTGGCCAGAGCGCCATCGTCATACCAGCGGTGTCACTTATATTCAGCGACGGTGGCGTGTTCGACCTCAGCTTCTACGGGATCATGATTTTCCCGGACGATGCCCAGCCGGCCATCGGGTGCCTCGCGTTCGTGGGAAACCCCGAGGGGACACCATTATCCATCATCGGCAACACGCAACAACGCTCGACCGAGGTTATATACGATGTTGGAGGGGCGAGGATTGGTTTTGTCCCAAACAGTTGCTGATTTTGTCGTGCATATATAGAATTGAGTCTACTGTATCCTCCCCCTATCTTCTATGCGTGCATGAGTATTTGTATCTTGTACTATCGTTTTCGGGGCATGACTACGAATAAAGGGTGAAACGATATATGTGTGTTTCTATTTTATGAGTAAGCCTTTTCTATTTGTTTCGAACATGTTAGACTATCCAATGTGTTGAATATGTCGACTCGAAAAAGAATCACTCATGAACTTGGAATCCCTCCAGTTTTTTTTTTCTGTCCAAGATTTCATACATTTGGTTTACTTCGGTGTTTCTACATTTAATTTCACACATAATCCAGTGCGTTGAGCAAAACCTTATGCAGGCCCATGATTGGTTCCTGCGTGATGCTAGTATATATATTTTGTTTTCATTTTTTGCGACTATATATGTTTTGTCTATTATCATGTCTTCTCAAACCAAGGCCTTTTGTCTTCTTCTCTTCCTGCAATGTAGACCAGCTATACACTTACTCCAATGTGTAACCACTAAAAGTCCTACTCGCATGCATAGCGGCTCCCGAGCTTTGGGCAGCTCGGTTTTAAAAACAATCAAAAATGGCGAAAGTTTCAAAAACATTGTTAAAAAAGACATACATGTAGATAATAATGAACTCTACTACTAATGTGGATAAAAAACAATCGGAAATCCGTTATATTTTAGGCTGCGAAAAAATGAGAAATGTGTGAATCTGATTGTTATGTGCATATTTTCAAAATTTGTCATCTAGTGTATCGTAAATAAAAAAATTAATTAAGATTCCACACGTTGGTAGAGTTCAACATTGTCTACACATAGAATTTTTGTCCGAATTTATTGAAACTTACAAATGCCGATTTCAAATTTTCAAAAAGAACAACCATTTTGGACCTTAGACTTCCGTTGTGGTCCAAGTACAGGTAGTTCTTTTTGTTTGATGTGTGATGCATTGAATGAGACCAAGAAATTGAAATCATCTTTGGCCGGATTTACACCCGCATTTTTTCTTGATTTTTTTTGACATTTTGAAACTATTAAAAATTAGTTTTCATCATGGACACATCTACACCTACAAGGGCAAAACAGTGTCGAACAAGATATGTGACAGCCTCTCGTGGATCGGGTGAAAGGCTAAGAGATAGTGGGCCGAGATGCTAAGACCCAGCAGGGTGCAATGGCCGAAAACAATTATTTTAATCATTCCATAAAATTGCATGTCAGCATGTGCACCTTGTTTGCCCATCAGCCCTGCCAACTACCCTCAAATAATATTCGGCAGAGGTTCTCAAAAAAAAAACGGCAGTGCCAAGCCAACCCGTAGAAACTTCATGTCATTGAGATGATGATTGATATATTCATGAACGGAAGCAGTATAAATAAATAGACAAAATACACCCAAAGCGTTCGAAAAGCAATAATCTGCTAGCCAGCGATCTTCTCAAGCTAGTTGAGGACGTAGCACTTCCTCCGGACTTCTCCATCAACCCCGGTGAGCACGCCGACGTTGCCCATCTTGATCATAGACTCGCTGAAATCCTTGAAGAACGTGTCGCCGAACTTGCCGGTCGCGACGCGCTGGACGTACTCCCTGGCGGTGGCGTCGGCGAGGAGCGCGGCGTCGGAGCGGAAGAGGCCCCTGCGCTTGGCGACATGGCTGTAGTAGCTGGTGTCGAAGGTCTTGTAGCTACCGGGGTCCATCTCCGACAGCATACCCCCGTCGTTAAGGCTCTTACACTTGAACCTCAGCTTGTCGGCGTACTCGCTGTCAAGCGACGGGTCCACCGTGGAGTTGTAGAGGCGGTCGGCGAAGGAGGGGCAGTGCGCCGTGCCAAGGGTGTGGGCTCCCGAGAGGACGACGAGGTCCTTGAGGTCGAGACCCTTGGACGCGAAGATCTTGGCGAGTAGAGGGACATCGCCGCTGGCCGGGGGCAGCTCTTGGCTGGCCTCCGTGGCGCTCGAAGCGGTGCCGTCTCTCCTGCCGAGAGCGACCGGCCAGAAGGGGCCCTTGGCGAGCACGACGGCGTCACGAGCCATGAGTGTGAGCACGTCGGCGCAGGAGACGATGCCCGGGCATGCGGCCTCTAGCTTGGCCTTCACCCGCTCCACGGAGCCGAAACCTCGCAGGCTCTTGTTCGGCTTGGCGTCCCGCTCTGCGGTGTTACCCTCGGTAGAATCCAGCAGCACAGAGGCGTCACAACCCTGCATGTCGCGTTGTATGGGTGTTTTTTCCGTCAGTATATTTATCATGATGGAAAAATGCATCCATATTGAGAGTGTACTTTCTTTAAACAAAATGTTGAGGACACCGAGCTCTGCATCAATTGGTGCACCCAACAGTTTTTATGGCGAGAAGTCAATATTCAAACTAAAAAACATGAAAAACAAAGTTCTGGATGCCGGAATGAAAGCAACAAAGTTTACATATCGCACTCATGCAACACTAATCCCATTGAAAACTGAGCATAACAATAAAGATAAGAATATACATACTTTCAGTTGCAAACCTGGGTTCCTGAAATGTTGTATGATTTCTTTGTTGATACAATGAAACCGGGACGAGGTCCCTTTTCCTCTAAAAAAAAAGAAAGATAAGAATATACACTACAGCACGCGCCCTCTGTGCCGACGGTAAATAACCGTCGGCACAGACACCTTCCCCGTCGGCACAGGGCTGTGCCGACGGTGACAGGGCCGTCGGCGTAGGTGCCCGTAGGCACAGGTTTTTTGCCCGTCGGCACAGAGTTTTCCCGTCGGCATAAGGGGCGCCTACGGTGAAAAAATGCCCGTCGGCACAAATTCCGTCGGCGTAGGTTCGGTGGGTCCCACGTGGCCGAGCTTGCCTGAGAAGTTGTGCCGACGGTATTACCGTCGGCACAGCAGGGGGACGTCCTGGCGAGGTGCTAATACCGTCGGCACAGGCCTGACCATTTGGCACAGACGCAAGACCTGTGCCGACGGTATTACCGTCGGCACAGGTTCGTCCCAGATTTTTTTTTTGCTGTTCGGTTGCAGCGCTGGTTTTTGCAGCAAAAATAGCAGAAAATAAAATATAAAATCCTGACAATTTCATCACAAACAAGATCACACGTAGCTCCATATATCATCCGAAAGCAATATCATCAAGCAAAATGCTATATCATCAAGTAGATACACACATAGGACCATCATCATACATAGCTAGATGTCTAGATCATCGAGCCCTACATCTATTGCGGCGGCGACGGGGTGTACCCCATGTCTCCCCGGGTGAACACAGGCGATCGACGGCTCGGCGCAGCAGCAGAACCACCAGAAGAAGGCGAAGCTCCAGGAGAAGTCGAAGCACCACGCGAAGCACTAGGAGAAGGACCACCGGGATGTACCTGTGTGATCTCACGCGAACCCGGCGAAGCACCAAGCGAAGGATTAGCATCAAACCTCACCATCTCACGCGAATCCGGCGAGGCACTAGGAGAAGCACGACCAAAGTGTGGGTTCTCCGACGAGCATCCCGTTCCCTACATGTTTGAGCAAGAGTTAGCAACTTGCGAGGCAAAGGAAAAGCGGTAACTAGTGGTTTGGCATCAAACTTACCGGGGTCGATGAGTAGTAGGTGAGAGCGAACTCGTCCTTCGATGGAAACCGTGGACACAGCCCCAGCTCCGGAGGCTCCTCCATAGAAGGGGGACCCGCACTCCAGTGGTGAAAAAGTTCAGCGCCGACTGCAAGATAGTTTAGATGTTAGACGTTGCCAAAATAAAGGTTCAAACTAGGGAAGTGGGACTTGTCATATTAGACAAAAATAAAAGATGAAACTTACAGCACGAAACGACTTTTGATACGAGGAGTAGGCTGTATTCATCTCCAGCCACTGGGCATAGGCCACCTGATACTCCACATGAGCGGCAGCGTAGGCTGCCTCAAGATCGGGCTACAATTTTGAAAATATGGTATGGAACTGTCAACTTAGCCATGCAGGAACGAATGTCGGAAAGAGGATGAAAATGAGAAAAACTTACATCGGTGGAAGTGGGTCGACGAGGCCGTCGACAAGGCGCGATAAGGGGGCTGCCGTCAGGGAGGGTAGCTTTTGCCTGCGTGAAGCTCATGGAAGGCCTGACCACATTCTGAAAGCAGAACCACCACCATATAATGACTAATATAATAGTTTACTGACGCACCACAAATATTACCTACCCAACACCCAAAAATATGAACACATATCACACATCAGATCAAAGTTTGATTGCTTGATTTTAAGCAAAATACAGAAAACGCTACTGCTCAAGTAGAGCAACAAACAAATGGAACAACAGTGCAATACCCATTTCTCCAGATCTATTGCCACAAGATACAACGTAAGAACAGAAATCACTACCCTACACCCATCTACAGAACGCATGCGCCCACATAATGGAGCAGCGCATCCAGCCAATCGAATTTGTCCATGAACTCGAAATAATGACAGGCAAGGTGAATATATTGAGTCACGGAAACAAATTCAGACAGGAATCGCTGCTCACCACCGCCTACAGTGACCTGAAGCTCGTCTCCCCAACAATACTACAGAGCAGAAACCGCATCCCTACCTCAACGATTTGCCCATGGAAACACTAAAATACACATGCATAGCAGATAGAGCAGGTGACAGGAAAAAAAATAGAACGCCGCCTCCGGCGACCTGAAGCTAACCTCCGCCCCCAAATCAGATCGAACAGAGCGGCGGCGCCCGTACCAACTAAAATGCTCAGAAAACCCCTAAAATCGACAGGCATAGTAGGTGATTGGGACAATATAACGCCGCTTCCGGCGACCTGAAGCTAACCTCCGCCCCCAAATCAGATCGAACCAGCAAAAATGCCCGCCACCGTCGGAAAACGAAGAAGGCGAGAGAGTAAAACCGCGGGGGTAGAGCTGTGCGGGTCGATACCTCCATCGCCGTCGACCTCGCCTCTCGTCACCGCCGCTTCTCGTCATGACCGGCCGGCACCAATTCAAACACCGAAGGGCAGAGCTCCATCTCCGCCTCGACCCCTTCGTTCTCCACCGCCCGAATGAGGAATGACGAGGACACGCGGCGGAAAATACTCCTCACCCCGCCGGGCCCACACACAAGTGGTGGAGTAAAAACATCAGACCAAAATTCAAAAAACACTACGGGTCGAAGAAAAAAAAGAACGGGCCCAAATCCAAAAAGGACCCACTAAAAAGCCCTGACCGGAATTCCTGGGCTGAACCCGGCAAGCACGTACGGAGAAAAACACATGACGTCGAGGGAGAGGGAGAAGCGCGAGCCTGCTGGCTTGCTGCGTCGGACACACGGATCGCAAAAGACATCCAACGCACAGAAAAACGAGTGTGACCCAAATGAATCACAGCTAGCTGTAGATTAGCAGAACCCTTAAGTTTCAGCACTTGACATAACCGGATGGAACTTGTATGCTATAGCCAAGGATGATAGAATTCTGTACAACTCGTATTCTGACATTCTGATTCTCTCGATAAAACTGCACCGCTATGCCCTACTTGAATACCATAGTTATGCATAGGACCAAACTTTGCTTCTTCAAAGATTCGGTAAGAGAAATCAACTTCATGGTTCCAACAGCAGCCACCTCATGGACTCCTGCGCTGCGGGGATAAGAGGCAAAAGAAGCATGATCCACCATTAAATGCTTATGAGGAAATGTTTCATGATTATACTTCTGCTGCTGAGCCTGAGACTCATGGTGCTAAACATCACTGCTTCATTCGCTTCACTGCTCCAACCTAGTGATATGAACTTTGAAGTTGAGGGCATCCAAACGTTTTATTCTAGCATAATATCATGCTAGAATAACAAGTTTGGATACTTCCAACTTCAAAGTTCATCTCACTTGGCTGGAACAGGTGCAGCGAATGAAGCATTGTTGTTCAGCATAATGAGTCTCATGCTCAGAAACAAAAGTATTGTTATTACTCTTTTTCATAATCACTTAATGCCGACTAATGGTAATTTTGTATGTGATCACTATATCAGTCCATGAGGTGGATGTTGTTGGAACCATAAACTTGAATCTTATCTATAATCTCTAAAGACCGGAAGACTCTGCAGTATATGAGTCCATGAGGTAAGTTCTGAGACAAGATTTATGCATAATAATGGAACTTTAGTAGAAAAGATTTTAAGATCAGTTAAGAGAAAACAGTTAATGATTTCAACAACAGCCACCCCGTGGACTCATGTAGTGGTCAGTGGTCACATGCAAAAGTACCATGACTCATCATTGAAGTGCTTAGTGGACTCCTGTAGTGACAATACGTACACAAGCATGGTTTGCCATTAAATGCTTACTATGAGGAAATGTTTGATGATTATGCTTCTAGTGCTGAACCTGAGACTCATGGTGCTAAACATCAATGCTTCATTCGCTGCTACGTGTTCCAGCCAAGCGAGATGAACTTTGAATTTGAGGGTAGAATAAAACGTTTGGATACCCCAACTTCAAATTCCATCTCACTATGCTGGAACAGGTTGCAGCGAATGAAGCATTGATGTTCAGAATGATGAGTCTCACACTAAGCAACAAAAGCATTGCCATTACACATTTTTTCATAAGCACTTAATGGCGACTCATGGTTATGTTGCATGTGATCACTACATGAGTCCATGAGTTTAGCTATTGTTGGAACATTGAACTTGATTTATCTTACCTATAATCTCTAAAGACTGGAAGACCCTGCAATATTTGATACTGTGCATAAATCCACTCTACTCAAGTTCTGCATGTCAGTGAAGAGATCCAGTTATATTAAATGCTGAAAGTTCTAAACGGTGATATGTCTGCGACATTTCCTTCCAAACAGTCCCCGTAAGATCAAATTCAAACAAAACATCAACTCTTGGATTTTAAATTATGGAAGCCATGATTTTGTTAGACACCTATTAGATAAAAGGGTGGAAGTTTGTGAAAATAATATGCACCTTTCCATGGAAAGGCTCCCGTACATGGAAAGACAGATTAATGTATCACCCCTTGAAAAGTAAAAAATAGTTTCTTGTTATATATGCTTGAGGATGTATTACTACAATGTCAGGTTACTTGGTATTTACTCAATTTCTCCCTGATTCATAAGCATTGTTTGCCATTGATTTTATCTAGCAACTTCTGGATTGGCCTATGCCAAGGTCAGCGCCCATGAACTTGCTAACTTGTTAAATTATTTTTCTAAGTCAAGTAATACTTTTAAGTAAAATGCGGTGCAAATCATGTGGTCTGAATTGTTTATTGTCTAAAGTGCAGTAACAAGTTACCAGCTATAGAATTCGTGTGTTGATTATTGCTCTTAAAACATGAGATAGGCCTTTTTCAGATATGGTAACAGCCATATTGAGTTATTGTCTAATCTTGTATTTACCTCATCTTTAACTTCTATTGTTCTGAATACCTGCAGATTATTCTTGATGTATTATTTCTAGAAATTGAGATTCATAGTAGCTCACATGTGCAAATCATGTTTCAGGTACATGATACTAGCAATGTCCACAATATCGACATTTCTAAAGTATGTATTCTATGTCAGCGACATGCTAATGGAAGGTCAATGGGAGAAAAAGGCAGTGTATACATTTTATTTGGAGCTTATCAGTGACCTTGTGCACTTGTCTTTATATATGCTCTTCTTCATAGCAATCTTCCTGTAAGTTCTTTGAAGAAGTTCATTCCCCTTACTGTACTGTAGTTTGAACTTCAATGGCTGATCTGCTATACTGAAATCAGGAACTATGGAGTCCCACTACACTTGATCCGTGAGCTCTACGAGACCTTCCGCAACTTCAGAGTCCGCATTTCAGATTATGTACGCTACAGAAAGATAACTTCCAACATGAATGAACGCTTTCCAGATGCTACAGAAGACGAACTCAATGCGTAAGTCATTTAATTATGATGTATTTATATTCAGTTGATTCAGCTATGGAACTTGCTTATGATTTATATTCAGGAGCGATGCCACATGTATTATTTGCCGCGAAGAGATGACCACAGCAAAGAAGCTGCTCTGCGGGCACTTGTTCCATGTACATTGTCTTAGGTCATGGCTAGAGCACCAACATACTTGCCCCACATGTAGAGCTCCAATTATTCCCCCGGATAATGGACATGCAGCATCAGCACGACAACATGGAGCTCAACCTGGAGGTCAGCTTGGTGAGCTTCTCTTGGTTGATCTGATTTTTAAATTTCACACACTTTTCATTTTTGCCAGTTAGTTACTATATGATGAAAGCAGTTTGGTATGTCATACCTGATTCAATGTAAGGAAAACAGCTGCAGGCACTGGTACTTCAACTTCAGGAGGAGAACCAAGTGAAAACGTGAACAGGCGCCAAGCAAAAGTTGAGGCTGCTACTTCAGCTTCTTCCTTATATCGGAGATCGTTTGCTTATCCAGCAAACACATTGAATAGGTATATATTTTTCGGAATAGTTAAAAATGCAAAGCTGTTTATGATTCTGCTATAGATCCATTAGTTACAATAACAGATGATGATTTATTTTTTCATTCACTAAATTTGCAACTTCCATAAGTTTTAGATGTCTCAGTGCGAGCTGCCACATTGCCAACTTGGAACATATATGTGAACTTGTCATGAATTATGAGATTTACCTGTGCTATGTTGATGGTGGTTCAGTAGGCTGGATAAAAAGGGTTGAATTTGTTCCTTTTCCAAAACAAATGTATGATCTTTTTTTTTTGAGGTTTAAAGCAGTCGCACTGCCATTCGATTAGATAGAAAACAAAGTTCCTTTACAGGAAATCCTCAAAAGAGTAGGGAGAATGGTCATGTAGACCCAAAAGAAAAAAGGTGACAAAAAACCTACACGCCGCGGTCTCCAGGGTCATCCGTGAAGGGGTAAGCCCTCGTGTCAATCTCGTCTTTCACCAAACGCGCAACCTCTCCAATGTTCAAGGCCGTGTTTGAGAAAACCCTCCTGTTGCGCTCCGTCCATACACCCCAAATAATGTAGGTGATTATCCCGCTCGCCGCTCTCTTCTTTTCCTTTGTAAAGTTGCTGATGTATTGAAGCCACCACCCGTCAAAATCACGGTCCGTCGTGGATGCCAAAGGAGGGATCGGTAGCTCCTTGGCTGCAAGCACCTCATCCCTCACGGCTATGGTGAAGGAGCATTCATGGAAAAGGTGCTGCACCGTTTCAGGGTGGATGTGGCAAAGCTTGCAAATGGGGTCAT
This sequence comes from Poa pratensis, assembly GCA_947311845.1. Taxonomy (NCBI): domain Eukaryota; kingdom Viridiplantae; phylum Streptophyta; class Magnoliopsida; order Poales; family Poaceae; genus Poa; species Poa pratensis. The sequence continues at coordinate 590,883 of CAMZMU010000069.1, read as the reverse complement.
GCGGCCATCCTCGGAGTGCTAAGTTTTCCGCCGTGCGGATTTTCCGGTGTGCCACTAGCCATGCAAAGAATCTGCACTTTGGCTCAGCGTTGGCCTTCCAAATCTTGTCGGTGTCGAAAGGTGGGTGCGCCCCAAGAAATTGGCATCTGTATGCCGGGGCCGCCGTGTATGTCCTCGACGGCGTCCAGTTCCACTCAATCGTATCAGGCTGAGGCAGAAGCTGCACCCCCTGAATGTCAATCCACAGCTGAACAAAGCTATCCAGTTGCGGCGTAGTTGTGATGTTTTGTAGTCCCCTGATCCAATTGGCGCCATGGAGCTCCTTCGCCACCGTCCTGTTCTTTCTAGTGGCAATCGCGTAAAGGCCTGGGAAGCGCGACTTTAGGGGCCCGCCATGGTGCCAGGAGTCGTGCCAGAAGAGGCATCGGTTGCCGTCTCCAAGTGTGATCGTCGTGGAGGTGCGAAAGAGGTCCATATCCACCGCCGTGCAAGGTAGGCGGGATCCAATCCAAGGTCGTGTAGGATCCGTCCATGCGAGCCACACCCAACGGAGGCGTAGAGCACGCCCAAACTTCTCAAGATCGGCCACCCCAAGCCCTCCTAGCTCAGCCGGCCTGCACACGGTGCTCCAATTAACGAGAGGGTGGCTAGTTGTTCCGGGGTCGGCGCTTCCTTTCATCCAAATGAAACCCCCTCTTATTTTATCTATCCGCTTAAGCACCCACTTAGGCCCTGTTTGTTTCTCAGGGTTTTTTGGGGTTTGGTGGGGTTTATCCCCTAGGGGATTGGGGAAAACCCCTTCCCACACCCAATTCCCACAAAATTCCCCAAACCCCAATCCCCACTCCCAATCCCCACAAAACAAACGGTAGACAGGGATTTTCACTCTCATTGCATAATCAGTGATAAAAATCCAACTTTTTCTCAGATACCAAGTTCTAAAGCAGATCCACAAACCAGTGCAGAAATTCAAATATGTATTCCAAGCACAGGATTACATTACAGACTGCAAAATATAAGTGGCAACATTTTCAGGACGCAACATTTTCGGGATCCCAGGAGGGTGGGAGCTCATCAACGAATGAATATTTTGGAGAGAAGGCCAGATCCTACACATTCGAAAGTAAAAAATAATTAAACACAAGGCAAATATAATAAAAAAGAATTTATCTTCTGTACTAGCAACCTACAGCCAAGCATTTCAGTACTATAAATTCAGCACACAAGTAACAACCTTGTACGCTGATATAAGTAACTAAATACTATAAAATCAATTAACTATAGTAGATGCAGGTTTTAGTTGATTGGGAATTGGGAACTACGCATTGACTGAAGCCACATCAGAAGCAAGTGTACATCGTTCAAGGCCTAGTGGAGCACAACAACAGCATCTCCACTAGTCTAGAAAGCTGGTCAGTTATCATCATCATTTGGAAGATGGTGGGAGCTCATCAACGAATGAATATTTCAGGGGAGAGAAGGCCAGATCGAAAAAAGAGTTAAGCAGTTGTTTCCTACACAAGTTGAGGTTAATATCAGAACATGGCATACACTTCACTGAACACATATAACATGAGGTTATTAATAGACAGAGTTAAGTAGTCTACAGGTTCATAAGGTACTGAAAATATTTTGGCAAGCATATTTTGGCAAGAACGCAACCCGGGCAACTAGCAAAGCTGCGAAGACGCAATTAATGAAACATACAGCTCTTGCCAGAACACAAAGGAATACCACATTATACAACTTATGGTTACTGCATGAGCCAACCAGTACCATCCTATGTAAGACGAATTTAACACAAAGCACACGAGACATACAGCGCACAAGTAACAACCTTGTACGCTGGTACAAGTAACTAAATACTGAAAATCATGTCCTTTCATCGAATCCATCATGCACTGCAGCTGGAACATCTAGGACATTTTGGCAAACATGAAAATCTGTATCTAAATGCCATCCAAGTAACACGAATCCTGTACTACAATCTGAAGAGAGGTGCCACTGAATGCACACAATCCACTGCCAGATCAACAGATAACAGTCCACAATGATCTAGACTTCCTAAAATATCACCGCATCTATTGTTCCTGATCCTAACAGTCTAACTAGCACTAGCCGGAGGAAGCTGCAGGTGGTCAGCCTATAAGGGGCAGATCGCAGCGCGTGCTGCACCATGCCTCGTCGCGAGATCGACATCACTAGCCAGAGGAAAGGCGGAGGATCTCGTCCAGGGTGTCCCCCGGGCGCCGGCCGGGAGCGTGAAATCGGCGAGAAAACGAGTGTGCTAGAGAGAGAGATCGTTGGTGCATACCGGAGGGTCCGACAGAGAGAGATCGTTGGTGTATACCGGAGGGTCCGACGGTGACTAGCCAAGAACGGCGACGAGGTCGTCGACGATCCGATTCCTCGGCGGTTGGATCCACAAACGGTGACGAGGCCCTCGATAGATGATCTGCCGCCGCCCTTCTCTCTCCACCCCTCGCCCTTGCTCGCCATCGTCGGCCCGTCCCTCGCTCTGCACGGCGCCGCCGTCGCTGCGTGCACCGCCGCCTCCTGTCTCTCTCTCGCTCGGGGATGGGAGAAAACACGAGGTAGGGCTCGCGTTTTGGATGGTAGCACAAATGGACCGGGTTTGGGGAAGGTGGGGAAAAGTCTGGGAATTTACCGGCCAAAAGACACGAGAAACAAACGGCCATTTTAGAATTTGAGGGGTTTCGGGATTGGGCCGGTTTTATCCCCCCGAACCCCTGGAAATACCTGAGAAACAAACAGGGCCTTAGGGAGAGCAAAGATCGTCATGTAGTATGTAACCATGGAGGATAGCACCGATCTTGCAAGGATCATCCTCCCAGCTCTAGTGAAGTGTTTGCCTCTCCACCCGCAAGGTGCGCTCCAATCTTGTCTATGAGAGGCTGGAAATTGGCTGCTTTCAGTGGGGCATAGTGGAGCGGGAGGCCGAGATATACGCAAGGAAAAAATCCCCGTCTCGCCGGGAACACCTCAAGTGCGGCCACCACCTGCGCCTCATCACACCGGATGGGGAAAATCTCAGTCTTTGTCAAGTTATTTCTCAGACCCGTCGCGTCTCCAAACACCTCCAGATCCAAATGTATGCTCTTTGTTGTTGGGATAATTTCATATTTACCACTAAGCCTTGCCTTCATCTGGCTGTGCCATTTTTTGTTTGTTTCTGCGCCGGTTGTCTCATTGATGTGTTGACCCGAATAGTGCAAATGTCACAAATGAGATGAACACAGAGCCTTGCAAGAAAACTAAAGTTGCCTTGTGCTCTTTTTTACCTTAAAACACATTATCAATTAATGGTTATTTTATTCAAGATTAAGTTAAGATGATTTATCTAGTTCTGGGCTCTTATTTTTATAGAGCTACTTACATTGAATCTGCTAGGACTAGGTGGTCGAGCATTTTTTCCTACCTGACATACCTACCTGAGATTGGGTTAGTTACTGTATTTAACAGTTTTGATTATCTTACTGATAGACTATAATTATTTTTTAGTTTGTCTAACATATTCTAATGCTTATAAGTACATTTTATACAATCATCAGGGCTTCAGGACCTGTGCATGATACACAAAGTACTTCACAATTAGGAGAAGCAAGTACTTCCACTGGCCATCTTTTAGAACCTCAGCCTTTTAGTTCACAACATCAAGTTGGATCGATAATAAGCAGCAGGGACCCTGAAAATGCACTACAAAAGGCATATGAAAAGGCTATCAGGAGTCAGATAGAGGTAATTTGAGCATCATTTCTTAAAGTATAATCTGATTTAAGCTTGGTATCTAGTGCTTCATATAAAAATGCCGCAAGGAGAGATATATATTATTTTCTGAATAACACAAACGAAAAGGTCATCGTCCCTTCTCCATTTTTCTTTAAGAATACTAGTACAAACTGAATTTGAATTTGAATTGGAATTTTACATGGAGTTCTATTATCTAAGCACCACATTCACTTTTGTTTGATGACTTTCCACATTTATTTGGTATTTGCATATAGTATAAGATTTGCACTAGATATATCCCAATGTCTGCTATCTATTGCCCATCGCCCATATTTATGTTACTTAATACTAGCATTTTTAACTGTCTGCATATAATGGTGTGACATCCACAGACGTACCAATAAGTTCATTTCTTTATTCAGTTTCGTTACTATCTTTACATATCCTTGATTCGTAAATAATACTGTGCAGCATTCCACTAAATAGCATTAGACAGTAAACACAGTTCATTAGCTCCGAAGGCTAGCCTTTTTCATCGCTGCATGATCATAATCTGCAACATTGCTCAAAATATAAGTTTTGGTCAAGTAATTAGCATGGACCAATGCGACGAAGTAGCTAGATTAAATGGCATGCTTGCTGGGAATAAAACGAAATTGTGTGATATTTATCTTTTTTGTTGATGCTCTGTGTACAATATCCATAATTCACGTCGCTTCTTCTCCCAGGTGTTGCAAATCCAATTGCAAATGGTGCAGCAAGGGGCTACGACATCGGCCACTAACAATGAGAGCGTCGAGCATGCCGAAAAATAAGTGAAGTGGTAAATAGGCGCAGATGGGTCTGGAACTCTGGAGATTGTGTGATAGCTGAGAATAAACAGAGTATACAGATGTGGATTGTGCAATACATGAGGTGGAACTCTGACTCAATGTTTGTTCTTCTTGGTAGGCTCGATCTGTCAGGTTTTTTTGTATGTTATAGCAGCCTCTGTTGACACTAGATTAATCGTTTGTTTTATCTGGTAATTGAACTTGTTGTCCAATCCATACTATATTTTAGATAGAAATGCACCATATTGTAAGAATGACTAATTCCGCAACATCCTTTAGATTAATTAAGCAAATACATTTGCTTTGGAGGAAGAGAGGATTCTTGGACGTGCCATCAGAAATTCAGAATAGTACTTTTCCTTCTTTATGCTCGGTAAGTGGGACATTTTGGCAGCTGTAATCAAAAATTACATTTGGGCTAGTTGAGTCATCTGATTATGCAAGTAAAATATTATGGAACCGATTTTGTTCGAAGTTCGTGATCTTTACCACCTTAGGCCTGGTAGGCCCATATTGCCTCTGGCCAACTAGCTCCGATGTTTTATTCAGTCGTAGCACCGAAGTGTGTCCCAATCATTTATAGTTCATCGAGAACTTTCTAGACCCAGCTAGCATACAAACAAATCCATGCTTAGTTGATGGGAATGTTGCTACTTCATCGAATCTACAGCGAGGCCCTATCTTAAGCAGTAGAACATGTTCATTCCACAACGTCTCCCATTCCCTTTGCACTCAACCCAGTTTTGTGAATTTCGCATATCTGTTCTGGCGTACTCATTATTCCCCTCCATTCCTAGTTTGCTCTCCAGCTCTACTGTTGGATAAATCTCAGAACAAATTATTTTGCTCATATATAAAGCGCAAAGGGATCTGTAGAGCTAGGTTGGTTGGGGAATTTGTTGTTCAATAAATATGCCAAGCCTGACTGGATTAATGAATCTTGTACTAAAGATTTTAGTGCTTCTTTCTAGCGAATGCTGCATTAGACTAGTCACAATGGGGAGTATTATATACTAGTATCATGCACATGATACTAGTTTATGTTACTACCTTCACAATGAGTAGTAACATATGTGTGGTATCATATAATACTGCATTTATTAGGTTGTAGACTCATATTGCATTGGAATCCGTTATGTTACGGTATCTACTTATGATACCACCATCACCTCTCTCTTCATTGATTGCAGTGCCATGTTATCCTTTTGCCAACATGGCATGCATGAAACTACCTATGATACCCCATTGTGACTAGTCTTAGTTCGTTTTTGCACGAGTCATGATTCCAACGCATGTGCATTCAATGTGGAATTAAGGATGGTTGCCTTTCTCACATGTCGACGGCGCCCTTCACTCATCTATTTGTTTCCAGATATGTTTATGGATCTAAAACCTTGGTCTATATTTGTGGCTGCGTTTGGACGTTGCTGCGGCATTTCAAAATCACTGTCCCCGTCCTCTTCCCGCACCCGGGCAAAGACTTCACTCTTTTAACTCTTCCATTTTAGATTTTCATTGCTCTCATATTTTCCCCTTCTTGAACAGCGAAAAAAATCTACCATGTTATATAAACTACTATCTTTCTGCCAGCTGAATTTGAATACTTGATGCTATTTGTTTTACTACATCATCACCTCCTTCCAATACATACATATGTTCAGATCTACATCTTCACCTCCCTCCAATACATGTTCAGAAACAGAGCAAGGTTGGTAGTAAACCAAAACCCGCAGATGGTAATAAACAGAGCAAGGTTGGTAATAGACCAACAACACTCGTGACTGCTGTAGCAATGAACCCAACTAAATAGATAACTAGAACTAGATGGGTGAGATTTTGAGCTACGTGGAGCTAGTTACAACTGAAGATTCACACAAAATGGATGCTGTCGTCGCTCACCATGGTGCGGTCGCCAGCGTGCGCACAACTTGGTCTTTCATCTTCTTCGCGCTCGCCTCCAGCACCCGCTCCATCTCCACATCAATCTCCTTGATAGCATACTTGACGACCGACAAACTCGACTCGAGTTCTCTCACCTTCTTCGCGACACGAGCCTGCTCCAGCTTGAGCTCTTCATACCGCTCGCGCTTCGCTATTGTCAAAGATGGAGCACCGAGAAGGCCAAGGAGGCGGTCGACGCGCTCGCGCATGAAGGCGACGTCCATGCCTAGGGGCTCGAAGGACTCCAACGTCTTCTTCCATGACACAAGGTCCTCGAGAGACCTAGAGGAGGAGGTTCTGATGCCCTCGTTGATGTTGGCCGTCTGCTCGATCATTCCTGCAGCGAGCCTGGGGCTGATCTGCTTCAGCAAATGCCAGTGGAGGACAACCTTCCGGGCCTGGCAGAGGTGGTAGTACGTCCCGCGAATGTGATTAGGGAGCATTCTTCGTCCGATGACCGAACCATCGCCGACGATGATCTTGAAGTTTATGGCGGCGGAATCATCGCTGTCTGGACCTGGAGATTTCATGCTGCCGCATGCTGCCTCTTCATTGCCCATGTCGTTGCTGGATGGTTTGCTCCTCCTCCTTAGACCTGGTTTCCTCGTTGGAATTTTCTTCTTTTTTCTCTGCGTGCAGAAACATTGTGGAAGATTTAAAAGATTTGGTATAATTAATCATAGAACACGGTCTGCCATCCACATTCGAGAGACTAACATTTATATTGATCTGCTTACACTCAGTTGTCTAAAATGAAGCATGTTGAAATTATTTGACGTTGCACCTTACCTCCGGCTCATAATCATCATCACTATCTTGCATGCCCTCGCCACTGCTGCTGTCATCCAACAATTGTTTCTGTTCCGTCTTGCGCTTGGCAGATTTGGAACCTTCTGACCTCCCTCTCTTCCTCTAAAACACAACCAAACAAAGCAGCACAACTTGTTAGTCTATTTCTTCAATAACAATTATTTTGATTCAGCCATCCCGAATGCAAAGTGTGACATAGCTAAAGCTTTGAATAGCAAAAATTGTCTTAAATGAAGCAATTTTAAATTATTTCTAGTAAGGCCTTACCGTCGGCGTCGGTGGCTCAAAATCGTCATCCCTGTCACCCTTTCTATGGTGCTTGCTTTTGGAAGACTTGGGACCAGCTGGCCTCCCTCTTCTCCTCTGAAAATAAAGAACCAACTAAAGCAGACTAGAAAATGTTTACATGCGTTTGTAGATAACAAATAATCTGAATCGTGAATTTTCTGGATGACCCAAATTTTGTAAACACAATTAATATGTGCATCTTTTGTATTATAAGAATAAAACCAAGAAGGTGAGTTCATAACTGAAACTGGAAGCTCTGTTTTGTTTGTTTCTAATTTTCCTGATCAGACATGTTCCAATCACAAACACACAAATACAAGGATGGAATTAGGAGCATATCTTACTTTATAAGTTTCGCCTGTATAGCGCAAGACTGGCCACGGTCACTTTTCTGGCCCATTCTCCAAACTCTCTGGCCTCACGCTCTACCATTGGAGGTTAGGTCAATCAGTCGTTGTATGCTTGTACGTTATGACAATTATGATCGAGATGGAGAAAAAAAACTAGGAACAATTGCGATAGTAGGAGGACATTAATACTTTCATTGCAGGTGATACGCTGAATGGAGCACATATATGCAAGAGAACTAAACCAAGCTCCTCATTAACACTTACTGTCAAAGGAACATAGCTCTCGACGTGACGAACAACAGTGGTGAGCTCATCATCCTGCAATAACGAATTCTTTCTTATTGCATCACGAGAAGTTCCAATTTATTAAAAGAACTTAAAGAAACTCATGGTGAGCACTGAAGACAAAACATGAACAGCTCCACATGGTACGCATGACTTAGGATTCAGAAACAAAGGATCAAAAATGCTGAAACAAAAGACTACTGCTGAAGTGGCAGTACAATGGTCACAATCAGGACTTGCAACAAAAGCACACAATCGCTGATAATTTATCTATCCGGAACTAGGCTTATTTAGGACGTTTGATGCAATGACCAACCAAGAAACTACACGATTAAAAATCTCTTCAAGCGAGATATACGAGAAGACGATGCATTTGATACATAAGTGCCTAAAACGCAACAATATAATGTGAGATGAGATGTTTCCATGGAGGGAGGTTTCTCACCATCGGCTCGAAATCATCATCGTCGTCGTCACCGTGTCTACTGCTGCTGGCATCGTAAAGCACTAATGGCACCTTGTGCCACCATCGTGAATCACTCACCGGTGTATCTGCCTTGCTCTGAAAATCAATTAAGCAGCTAAGGCAGAGAGTAAACGTAATGCGAATCAAAATATGAACCAATTAACAGATAATTTATCTATCTGAATATATAGGGTAGATAAAAATTCGCTTCGAGTTGGAAATACGAGAAGATGCATTTGATACTCTGGAAACTGCGCAGAAGTGCGTGGAACACGGCAATGTGAGATGCGATGGTTCCATGGAGGAAGGTTTCTCACCATCGGCTCAGAATCATCGTCCACATCGCCGTGACAATGGCTGCTGCCGCCGCCGTTGTAACCTACTAGTGCCATATTCTGCCACATCTTGGTGTCGGAATCAGTCGCCGACGTGTCTGCCTTTCTCTGAGATCAATCAATTAAGCAGACAAAAATGCAGAGGGTACTACTCCTACTCCCACGAACAGAACAAAACGAATCTACGGAAAGTATTCAGTAGTAATAACACCGGCCAAGACGTACACCGATCTAGTAGTCCGTCCATTTAAAAGGAAAAGAAAATAACTAGACGAATATGGATGTATACATCAAGAGAAGTAGATGTATGTAATGTATTTAACAAACAGATAAATGAGAGAGATAGATAGAGAGAGAGGGGAACTTGTCACCATGGGCTGCACTCGTTGGGAGCTCCGATCGATGCTGGGAGGGCGGATTGAATCAGAGGAGGACGAAGGTAGTAGCAGCTACTGCTACAGTGCTATATAAACGGAACGGAAGAAAAGCAACCGTTGGGCGATTGCCGATATCGACGGGATTGATTTCCCAAAGAAGCAAGAGGATTTATTTACTTGCTTCTACTACTCACACGTTCGCACGTTTGGTGTCCCGTTAACTACGCCACCCGCCGCATGCAGCGCACGTCTCGTCGATCCTAGATCAGCGTCTGCCCTGTTTCGTCAAGCCTCTATGGCCGTTGGATAGAAAATGAGCAGGGGATGATTTTTTTTTTTTTTGAATTTGCAGGGGATGATATGTTTGCAGAATATTCACTGCTGGAAATCGAGATGCTGCTGACATTCTTGGCAGGGCCGGCCCTGAGCATGTGCGGGCTGTGCGGCCACACAGGCCCTGATCGCTTAGGGCCCCACCCAGCTACGTTCAAGCATGCTACAATTAGCTTAGAAAAAGTTTAGCCAAATTGATTAACCCAATTGCTAGTTTGCTACTAGCTTGGGCCTTTAGAGCCAACGATGGCATCACTCAAATAGAAGGACCAGCCTCACAAGTTTGACCATACATACACCGTATAAATACTGTGTATAGGGCCGCATTTTACTATTTTGCACCGGGCCCTGAAATTCTTAGGGCCGGCCCTGATTCTTGGTGTTTGCTGAGTGTAAAACACGTTTACTCGGTAAACGCCGGTGTATATTGTATACCAAGTGCTCAAAAAATACACTCGACAAAACGCAAAATAATCTGCAACATTACGTGTACCCTAGTTGCAGTGTGATCGGCCTACTCACCCCCACTTCTTTACATTCAGTTCATAATATTTTTACAATCGCGTTTATATTCGCTGTGTTTGTGCCAACCACGGTTTGCATCATAATAGAGTTCTGACACCACAAGAGTCTATAAGAAGCTCGCGGGTTGTTAACAATGGTGGACTTCTAACTGCTACCTTGTTGAAGACATTATATGGACTATGAAGTTTGGTCAAACTTCATCTGGAGTGAAAACTCATGAATTTGTGGTTAAATCGGGCGACGACAACGCTTGTTCATTGTTATCTTCTTGGATGCATCGTTGTTGGACAACTTTCTTTGAAGACCCTTGTATGGATTTGTACGCACACCCAGATTGACTAGGGAATATGCAACAATGCAATGCAAGAGTAAAAGCTTCTAGTCATTTGCATCACATATATGGATTGTACGCACACAATTGCCTAGGGAATATGCATATATATTCCATTCTGTAAATTCCATCGGTTGCATCGGGGTCTCCCTTGTAGCCATCGTCCCCATCCAAGCTAAAGCTCTCTTGCAAACATCGCCCATTTGTTTTACATTTTGTTGGACCTGGTGCGCCATATGAATCATGATCACACTATATAATGATGCCATTCACGGAAGCTTAATCCTTCACCCACTGGGACGAGATAATCAATCACCTCGAGCTGAGCAATAATGGCGTCCCAACGGCCGCTGGCGGTGCACGGCTTGCTTGTGGTGTTTGTTCTTCTCCTCTGCGGTGGCGCCGCTCTAGCAGCGGCGTCGCCGGGGCACTACCTCTCCATGAGCGTTGATAGTCTCATCAGCTCCAAGGCCCAACTCAACTGCTATGACCCCGACAGTACGATTCCAGGTAATTACAAAAGTTTTTTTTAATTGTATACACACTTCGGAAAAGTACGTCTTACTAACATTAACCGAAATATATGAAATTTCTTACTTTTCGAGAAACTTTCGTTTGACATGTACGGTTGGATGAGATGTTCAGATTTACTTTTAGTTTAGCCAAATTAAAACATGTACTATGACTTAAGACACGATTAAGTGGACTTGTATACATGGACGGGCCGAGAGAGTACTATTCAAACATTTAATGTTAATAAGGTAGTTCAATTCTTGCAAAGGAAAGATAGGTCCTAGAGCTAATTTGTTGACATGTGGCACATCTCTAGTTCAAATGCATCGCCTGATATATTGATACTAAGTGTGAGACATCCATGATTAGTAACCTGCGATGATGTATAATAAATTATCCACAGCAGCAACTTCCGGCAACAGGCTCGCCATCCACCCTTCTTGCACCGGAGGGTCCGAGAAGGCATGGCGCCGGCGCGACATCCTTGTTCACGACAGTGCTCGGCTGAGCACTGTCCTGCAGAGGTCATCCTCTTCAGGCGCCATGCCGCCAGCTCCAGCCGACGGCTTCCCTTTCTCAGCCGCACCAGCAGAGGCGCCATCCGTTACCATCCCCGACCGCTCGGGGACTTACCTCGACACACTCGAGTTCGTCGTCGTTGTTGGCTTCGGCACCCCCGCTCAGCCTTCTGCCCTCATCTTCGACACCGGTAGCGACGTGTCGTGGATCCAGTGCCAGCCGTGCACGGGACACTGCTACAAACAGCAAGGCCCGCTTTTCGACCCTTCCAAGTCCTCCACCTACGGAATCGTGCCATGCGGAACTGAAGCATGCTCGTTCGCCGGCGGCAGGTGCAACGGCACCACCTGCCTCTACACCGTCCACTACGGCGACGGCTCATCCACCTCCGGCGCTCTATCACAGGAGATATTGACGTTCTCCTCCTCACGCAACTTCCCCGGATTCACTTTTGGGTGTGGTACGAATAATCTCGGGGAATTCGGCGAAGTAGACGGGCTACTTGGCCTTGGTCGAGGCCATCTCTCGCTGCCCTCACAAACCACTTCCTCATTCGGCGGCTCCTTCTCCTACTGCATGCCGTCTTACAATAGCACCCCTGGGTTCCTCAGCATCGGCTCCACGACGGTGTCCGACAAGGTCCAGTACACGGCAATGATCGAGAAGCCCTCGTACCCATCCTTCTACTTCGTTGAGCTCGCGTCCATCAACATCGGTGGATACGTCCTGCCGGTGCCTCCGACCGTGTTCACGAGCACAGACACACTCCTTGACTCCGGCACGATCCTCACGTACATCCCAGTGAAGGCCTACACCTTGCTTCGTGACCGGTTCAAGTTCACCATGCAGGGGAACAAGCCAGCCCCAGCCTTCGACATCCTCGATACGTGCTACGACTTCTCTGGCCAGAGCGCCATCGTCATACCAGCGGTGTCACTTATATTCAGCGACGGTGGCGTGTTCGACCTCAGCTTCTACGGGATCATGATTTTCCCGGACGATGCCCAGCCGGCCATCGGGTGCCTCGCGTTCGTGGGAAACCCCGAGGGGACACCATTATCCATCATCGGCAACACGCAACAACGCTCGACCGAGGTTATATACGATGTTGGAGGGGCGAGGATTGGTTTTGTCCCAAACAGTTGCTGATTTTGTCGTGCATATATAGAATTGAGTCTACTGTATCCTCCCCCTATCTTCTATGCGTGCATGAGTATTTGTATCTTGTACTATCGTTTTCGGGGCATGACTACGAATAAAGGGTGAAACGATATATGTGTGTTTCTATTTTATGAGTAAGCCTTTTCTATTTGTTTCGAACATGTTAGCCTATCCAATGTGTTGAATATGTCGACTCGAAAAAGAATCACTCATGAACTTGGAATCCCTCCAGTTTTTTTTTCTGTCCAAGATTTCATACATTTGGTTTACTTCGGTGTTTCTACATTTAATTTCACACATAATCCAGTGCGTTGAGCAAAACCTTATGCAGGCCCATGATTGGTTCCTGCGTGATGCTAGTATATATATTTTGTTTTCATTTTTTGCGACTATATATGTTTTGTCTATTATCATGTCTTCTCAAACCAAGGCCTTTTGTCTTCTTCTCTTCCTGCAATGTAGACCAGCTATACACTTACTCCAATGTGTAACCACTAAAAGTCCTACTCGCATGCATAGCGGCTCCCGAGCTTTGGGCAGCTTGGTTTTAAAAACAATCAAAAATGGCGAAAGTTTCAAAAACATTGTTAAAAAAGACATACATGTAGATAATAATGAACTCTACTACTAATGTGGATAAAAAACAATCGGAAATCCATTATATTTTAGGCTGCGAAAAAATGAGAAATGTGTGAATCTGATTGTTATGTGCATATTTTCAAAATTTGTCATCTAGTGTATCGTAAATAAAAAAATTAATTAAGATTCCACACGTTGGTAGAGTTCAACATTGTCTACACATAGAATTTTTGTCCGAATTTATTGAAACTTACAAATGCCGATTTCAAATTTTCAAAAAGAACAACCATTTTGGACCTTAGACTTCCGTTGTGGTCCCAGTACAGGTAGTTCTTTTTGTTTGATGTGTGATGCATTGAATGAGACCAAGAAATTGAAATCATCTTTGGCCGGATTTACACCCGCATTTTTTCTTGATTTTTTTTGACATTTTGAAACTATTAAAAATTAGTTTTCATCATGGACACATCTACACCTACAAGGGCAAAACAGTGTCGAACAAGATATGTGACAGCCTCTCGTGGATCGGGTGAAAGGCTAAGAGATAGTGGGCCGAGATGCTAAGACCCAGCAGGGTGCAATGGCCGAAAACAATTATTTTAATCATTCCATAAAATTGCATGTCAGCATGTGCACCTTGTTTGCCCATCAGCCCTGCCAACTACCCTCAAATAATATTCGGCAGAGGTTCTCAAAAAAAAAAAAAAAACGGCAGTGCCAAGCCAACCCGTAGAAACTTCATGTCATTGAGATGATGATTGATATATTCATGAACGGAAGCAGTATAAATAAATAGACAAAATACACCCAAAGCGTTCGAAAAGCAATAATCTGCTAGCCAGCGATCTTCTCAAGCTAGTTGAGGACGTAGCACTTCCTCCGGACTTCTCCATCAACCCCGGTGAGCACGCCGACGTTGCCCATCTTGATCATAGACTCGCTGAAATCCTTGAAGAACGTGTCGCCGAACTTGCCGGTCGCGACGCGCTGGACGTACTCCCTGGTGGTGGCGTCGGCGAGGAGCGCGGCGTCGGAGCGGAAGAGGCCCCTGCGCTTGGCGACATGGCTGTAGTAGCTGGTGTCGAAGGTCTTGTAGCTACCGGGGTCCATCTCCGACAGCATACCCCCGTCGTTAAGGCTCTTACACTTGAACCTCAGCTTGTCGGCGTACTCGCTGTCAAGCGACGGGTCCACCGTGGAGTTGTAGAGGCGGTCGGCGAAGGAGGGGCAGTGCGCCGTGCCAAGGGTGTGGGCTCCCGAGAGGACGACGAGGTCCTTGAGGTCGAGCCCCTTGGACGCGAAGATCTTGGCGAGTAGAGGGACATCGCCGCTGGCCGGGGGCAGCTCTTGGCTGGCCTCCGTGGCGCTCGAAGCGGTGCCGTCTCTCCTGCCGAGAGCGACCGGCCAGAAGGGGCCCTTGGCGAGCACGACGGCGTCACGAGCCATGAGTGTGAGCACGTCGGCGCAGGAGACGATGCCCGGGCATGCGGCCTCTAGCTTGGCCTTCACCCGCTCCACGGAGCCGAAACCTCGCAGGCTCTTGTTCGGCTTGGCGTCCCGCTCTGCGGTGTTACCCTCGGTAGAATCCAGCAGCACAGAGGCGTCACAACCCTGCATGTCGCGTTGTATGGGTGTTTTTTCCGTCAGTATATTTATCATGATGGAAAAATGCATCCATATTGAGAGTGTACTTTCTTTAAACAAAATGTTGAGGACACCGAGCTCTGCATCAATTGGTGCACCCAACAGTTTTTATGGCGAGAAGTCAATATTCAAACTAAAAAACATGAAAAACAAAGTTCTGGATGCCGGAATGAAAGCAACAAAGTTTACATGTCGCACTCATGCAACACTAATCCCATTGAAAACTGAGCATAACAATAAAGATAAGAATATACATACTTTCAGTTGCAAACCTGGGTTCCTGAAATGTTGTATGATTTCTTTGTTGATACAATGAAACCGGGACGAGGTCCCTTTTCCTCTAAAAAAAAAGAAAGATAAGAATATACACTACAGCACGCGCCCTCTGTGCCGACGGTAAATAACCGTCGGCACAGACACCTTCCCCGTCGGCACAGGGCTGTGCCGATAGTGACAGGGCCGTCGGCGTAGGTGCCCGTAGGCACAGGTTTTTTGCCCGTCGGCACAGAGTTTTCCCGTCGGCATAGGGGCGCCTACGGTGAAAAAATGCCCGTCGGCACAAATTCCGTCGGCGTAGGTTCGGTGGGTCCCACGTGGCGAGCTCGCCTGAGAAGCTGTGCCGACGGTATTACCGTCGGCACAGCAGGGGGACGTCCTGGCGAGGTGCTGTGCCGACGGTAATACCGTCGGCACAGGCCTGACCATTTGGCACAGACGCAAGACCTGTGCCGACGGTATTACCGTCGGCACAGGTTCGTCCCAGATTTTTTTTTGCTTTGGTTGCAGCGCTGGTTTTTGCAGCAAAAATAGCAGAAAATAAAATATAAAATCCTGACAATTTCATCACAAACAAGATCACACGTAGCTCCATATATCATCCGAAAGCAATATCATCAAGCAAAATGCTATATCATCAAGTAGATACACACATAGGACCATCATCATACATAGCTAGATGTCTAGATCATCAAGCCCTACATCTATTGCGGCGGCGACGGGGTGTACCCCATGTCTCCCCGGGTGAACACAGGCGATCGACGGCTCGGCGCAGCAGTAGAACCACCAGAAGAAGGCGAAGCACCAGGAGAAGTCGAAGCACCACGCGAAGCACCAGGAGAAGGACCACCGGGATGTACCGGTGTGATCTCACGCGAACCCGGCGAAGCACCAAGCGAAGGATCAGCATCAAACCTCACCATCTCACGCGAATCCGGCGAGGCACTAGGAGAAGCACGACCAAAGTGTGGGTTCTCCGACGAGCATCCCGTTCCCTACATGTTTGAGCAAGAGTTAGCAACTTGCGAGGCAAAGGAAAAGCGGTAACTAGTGGTTTGGCATCAAACTTACCGGGGTCGATGAGTAGTAGGTGAGAGCGAACTCGTCCTTCGATGGAAACCGTGGACACGGCCCCGGCTCCGGAGGCTCCTCCATAGAAGGGGGGACCCGCACTCCAGTGGTGAAAAAGTTCAGCACCGACTGCAAGATAGTTTAGATGTTAGACGTTGCCAAAATAAAGGTTCAAACTAGGGAAGTGGGACTTGTCATATTAGACAAAAATAAAGGTTGAAACTTACAGCACGGAACGACTTTTGATACGAGGAGTAGGCTGTATTCATCTCCAGCCACTGGGCATAGGCCACCTGATACTCCGCATGAGCGGCAGCGTAGGCTGCCTCAAGATCGGGCTACAATTTCGAAAATATGGTATGGAACTGTCAACTTAGCCATGCAGGAACGAATGTCGGAAAGAGGATGAAAATGAGAAAAACTTACATCGGTGGAAGTGGGTCGACGAGGCCGTCGACGAGGCGCGATAAGGGGGCTGCCGTCAGGGAGGGTAGCTTTTGCCTGCGTGAAGCTCATGGAAGGCCTGACCACATTCTGAAGAAAGAGATTACGGCCATGCGGCCTTCCATGCCCTGAGAGGACCATCGACCTCTCGTCGACCTCCTGGCTCAAGGGGTCATCCACCTCCGGGTGAAAAGACTGGAACGTCGTGGAGTACCTCTCCAAGTTCTCGTTGGCATTGTTGTAGTACTCAGGAAGCTGGGGCTGAGGCTTCGATAGATCGCGCTTCTTCTCCTTCATCTTCTTCCACGATTGCAACTCAGAGCTTACCTCCCCCCTATCGGCGTCCTGCATCGCGAAAAGAAATGTCATGCGTAGCAAGTAGAAACATGAGGGGAAAATAAATGGAGGTCGTTCCATGTATATATATACCAGCTTTTCCTTGAAGCGGAAGATGTTGCGGCTTCCCGCAATGTGTGTTCCCTCGGTGCCTCGGTTTGCCTTGTTCCGCTGGCTCACGGCGTCGAACTCGGGGTCTCCCCCGACCCACCTCGTAACCAACGCATCCCATGCGGCTTCTTTGCCGTCGGCCCAGTCGGGCATAACCTGAAAATGCAATTCAAGAAGAGATAATGCAATGGCAACTTAGCAGCAATATAGAATTTCATTGACAGTTCACTTACCGAAAGGAATTCCTCCCTCGTCATCTTCTGTGCCGTCTTGACATTCTCCTCCTTCTTGGCCCTCTTGCCCGTCTTCTCATACGTGAAAGTATTGGCGGACGTATGCTTTTGGTTGTAGAATTGTTGCCGTGTCAACCTCACACAATGAGCACGCAATACGCGAGCCGCCGTGTCTCTATGCTCGTCCGCCACCCGAAAATGCTTCTTCAACCATGCATAAAAAAATTGTGAGAGTCATGAGTTAGCACGGTGGAGTCATAAACTATGAACGGAACTCGAAAAATATGTCTTACCCAAAACCCGGTGATCACGGCGTCAGCAGCTGTCTCGAAGCCCGGGATAGGGGCAGCCTCATAGTCCACCCATTTATAGGCTAACTTTGCCTCGGCGTCGGGACCGACGGTGTACAAGCCCGGCCAATTTTGCCTAATTAGAGCTCCAAGCAAGCTCCCAGGAGTGCGGGGAATCTTAGGTGCTGGCCATGTCCATTTGCTGCACAATAATCAAACATTAGTACATATGCCAAATTGTTATGAACACAATGAAATTACA
The DNA here is from genome assembly GCA_947311845.1 of Poa pratensis. Taxonomy (NCBI): domain Eukaryota; kingdom Viridiplantae; phylum Streptophyta; class Magnoliopsida; order Poales; family Poaceae; genus Poa; species Poa pratensis. The sequence goes on along the minus strand of CAMZMU010000069.1, from coordinate 572,820 downwards.
TGTTCAAAATTACAAAATTAGTACACTTACTCAACGCCCTGAGGAACAATGAGGGCTTTCGCCTCCTCGCTCCTAGGCTCCATGTCCTCGTCGGGGACTCCCGCTTCGCCACGCATCCGCGGCCGCTTCGGCGCCAGCTCCACCTCGTCCTCCACCTCGTGTCTAGACTGGGAAGCCACGTCGCCAGAAGCGGAGGGCAACTCCACCTCGTCCTCCGCCACGTCTACTCCACCTCGTCCTCCACCTCGTCCTACTCGCGCACCCTCGTCCACGGCGTAACGCGAGGTGGAAGGTCGTCCACTCCGTGTAACTCCAGGCTTCCGTACCATCATCTTACTAATCTTACTAATCAGGGACGAGGAGTTTTCCTTGCCTTGGCTCATATTGTTCAATCACCTGCATTGAGAAAGAGAAAACAAGTAAGCATAAAGACATAATAAAATGTAGACAGTAAGCATAAAGACGTAATGCAATGACGAAGCATGTTGAAAAATAAATACTAAAGCATAAAGACATAATAACATGTAGACACCAAGCATAAAGATGTAATGCAATTAAGAAGCATGTTGAAAAATAAATACTAAGCATAGAGACATAAAAGACGCTCACCCCGAATAATCACTCTCATAATTTAGTTGGTTCTCATTCTCACTATCACTATCACTATCACGTGTGTAGTAGGTTGGAGGCTCATCGCACGGTGGAGGCTCGTCATCGGCGGCATTGTCCGCCTGTAACTTCGAGAGCATATTTATGTCCTTCAGATCCACCACTGACTCACCACGAGTGTGTGCATCGTTCTCGAGGTCCTCAAGACCACCCGTTTGTAAGGCAAAGTCCCCGAAGTCCTCTTGCTCTTGATAGAAAATTCCCTCGTATGTTTTAGGGTCAATGTTGTTGTAATCGTCGGCAGAGGGCATGGGTAGCTTACCATGTGGCGATACCCGGAACACGACTTCCCAGCCCTTGAGGTTCTCTTTCTGGCATGGGTAGGGCAAATAATAAACTTGCTTGGCTTGGTGAGCCACAACAAAGACATCGGCTCCGCTATAGGTGGTTGAAGGCTTAACTTCAACTAACCCAATGGAAGGGTCACTTCTCAGTCCACCGTGTGGTCCAGTGCGTGGGTCGAACCAATGGCACTGGAACACAACGAGCTTGAGTTCTATGTTCGTACGATTGAACTTCAGCTCGTATACCTTTTCTAACCTTCCGTAGTAATCTACGTAATCGGCTCCATCGGCTCCTCTGGATCCTTTGGTGAAGACCCCAGTATTTACAGTTTTTGCATTCGGCCGACTATTCTGGTGATACTCTGTATGGAAGCGGAACCCATTCACATCATACTTCTCATACTTCATGACGGTACGGTTAAAACCTTGGGAAACACATCTCAACTCATCCGTCATCTCAACGTTGCGATCAGCTCCCTACAAGTACGGTTCAAATTGTTTTGTGCATTAGTTACGTGTAATAAGAGGGACAAGTCACAGATTGCAAGCTAAGAGGGACAGGTTAGAAATTACTTTTTCCATGAACCAAGACACAAATTTTTTCCTCCGTGAGCACCCTTTTTCAGAAGAGTGTCCAGCTCCGCGGGAGAGGGATCCGCCATTCCCGACCACTGTTCATCTTGGAATTGGCTAAAAGGAGAAAATAGGTATTAGACCGAAACCGAGTTACTAGTTGCAAAGTAATTTGTTCACCATTTTACCTGATGAAACCGACTACTTCCGTCATGTTCGTAAGCACATAGAGCATTATGCAATCCTTCTCTTCCTTGGTCAACTGCAATTTTACACCACCACCGGCCTTGCCACCGGGACATTGGAAGAGGAGGAGCTTGGGGTCATGCTTGGGCTCGTCGACATTGTACCGAGAGACCGGGTTATGCATAGTGGATACTTCATCGGGATAGTACGTTGTCACGGCGTCTGCCATCTCCCGAAGTATTGTTGCCTCAGCTATGCATGCTTCAATCCTATTTTTGTTTCCAGTCATGTTTCGAATATACTTGAACTCTCTCTCAATACAAAACTGCCAACGAAACTGCACCGGTCCACCCAAGAGTGCCTCGTTCGCGAGATGCACAACGAGATGTGCCATCGGAACAAAGAAGCCTGGCGGAAAGATCTTCTCTAAATTGCATAGCAACTCCGGCACAAGATCACGCAGCTTCCCAATAATCACGGGACATATCTGCTTCGCACAGAGCGTGCGGAAGAAATGGCTCAACTCCGCAAGCACTCGCCAGATACGATCGGGGAGATACCCTCGAACCATCACCGGCATCAACCGCTCAATCCATATATGATAGTCGTGACTCTTGAGCCCAGTGACATTTCCCTTTACAAGATTGACTCCATTACTTATATTGGAACAATAACCATCAGGGAACATCACGTCGTGTTTGAGCCACTTGAATGTCTCCTTCTTTTGGATATTATCAAGGCAGTAGGGTGCATTCGGCTTGAACCAATTTTTTCGACGGCGGTCAGGAGGCTGCATGTGTAATCTCTCCCTATCACAGAGATTCTCAACATCAACTCTAGCCTTGACATTGTCCTTTGACTTCCCAGGAATGTTCAGGACTGTGTGAAAGAGCATCTCTCCAACATTCTTTTCGGTGTGCATCACATCGATGTTATGGGGAAGTTCGAGGTCCTTGTAATACTCTAGCTGCGTTAAGCCTGCCACGTGAGTCCAGTTGTGCGTTACACCATATCCCACAAATTTTGGGCCAGGTACCTGAGCAGGCACGAGAGCACGTAGCTCGGCATCAACAGTTGCACCATCGAACTTCGGTATCTCTTTTTCTTCACGCACGACTTTGCCCTTCGTGAAGTTTTTTATGTCTTCTCGGTAAGGATGCCTTCTTTTGAGGAACGGTCGATGCTTGTCAAACGCGACATACTTGCGACCTGACTTTAGCCAAGTGAACTCAAGTCGGTTTCTGCACACTGGGCATGGCCACTTACCAGCTGTACACCATCCGCAGAATAGGGCATACCCGGGTAGGTCGTGCATGGAATAGTGGTACCAAATTCTCATCAAGAAGTTTTTCTTTGATGCTCGGTCGTATGTCCACGTCCCATTGTGCCATGAGTGGTGCAAATCATCCACAAGCGGTTGCATGTAGACACTCAAATTCTTCCCCGGGTATTCGGGCCCTGGAATGATCAGCGACATAAACATGAACTTCCTTTGCATTAGGACCCCGGGAGGGAGATTGAGCGGAATAACAAACACGGGCCAGCAGCTGTACGAGTGACTCGACATACCATATGGATTGAATCCATCTGTTGCTATCGCAATTCTGACATTCCGAGCATCTGCTGCCTTATCGGGGTGTTTCTCATCAAAATTCTCCCATGCCTTACCATCAGATGGATGTCCCATCTTTTTCCGTCCGAACTCGTCGGCGTATCTCTTCCCCTTCTTGTGCCAAGTCATCTGCGTGGCAGTCTCCTCAGAAAAGTAAAGCCGCTGGATTCTTTTTATGAATGGGAGGTACCGAAGAATCTTCACAGCGACTTTTCCCTGCGTCTTCTGACCATCGGGCTCCGTTTTCTCATGATACCTAGAGGCCCCACAAAGACTACAGTACTTGTCATCCGCATACTGTTTCCAGAACAGAAGGCAACCTTTTGGACAACAATCTATCTTTTCATAATCCATGCTAAGCGATCCCAATAGTTTCCTCGTTTCGTGCATGGACTTTGGCAGACAATGCCCTTCGGGCAACATGTTACCAAATGTTTTCAGATTGGCTTCAAAGCCTGCACGGGTGGTGGAGTACTGGCACTTGTCACTTAGTATTTGAGCTATGGCATCGAGCTGAGAAATGTTTGCACCCTCGTATAGAGGCTTCTTAGCCGAGGCCATCATATCAAGGAAAGCCTTCGCGGTTGGCTCCGGTTCCTCCGGTTCACCCGGTTCCTCCGGTTCCTCCTGTGGAGGTGGCGAATCCGGTATGTCAGCATCACGGAGATCATCTAGCAAGTTTCTCACCCCATCATACTCATTGCCATTGATCCGCTGCCGCATCACCTCAACTCTGTCACGTTCGACCTGAGCAAAGTCGACCTTCGTGACGTAGTTAGGCATATACCCAGACAACCAAAGATGCTTAGTCATTTCATCCTTTCCCTGACGGGCACGATTCTTGCAATTAATGCATGGGCACCTTGGACGAACTCCTGATGCCTTTGAACCACGCGCTAACTCCTTCACTAACATATTGGTCTTCCATTCCCACTCCTCTGTTCTTTTAATCTTACTGATACGGCCACTGTACATCCACCCATTATCAGCCATCCTCTGCTTTATTGGATCCAAAGAACAACGCATTTCGTAATATGCACCAAGTAATAATAAATTTATTCAATGACACCAAGATTATTACGGCCAAATTTTATCTTTTACAACATGCAAGGGTTCACTACACTTCTAATAGGAGGGCCTATCCCGCCCGAGTACGTGTAGATCGAGTCGTGTCCATGTTCTACCCCGACCCGAGACGAATTTCGACACCTCCCCGCTGTTCTTCAGAATACACGTCTCGAGCTTGTCAAGCCGAGAGGGTGTGCATCCGAAGAACAACAGGGAGGTGCTGCCAAAATTCCGTCTCAGGAAGGGGTAGAACATGGAACACGACTCGATCTACACGTACTCGGACTGTCCAACATGGACAATCCTGCATATTTATAAATTTGTAACCCTTCCGGACGGGATCTGACTCGGGTTACGCGACTGACTTGGTGATCTAGACCAAAATAAACCTATGCAACAAGAGAGGCGAAATGTTTATACCCTCGAAGCGTGATCGATGGCCGGAGAAGGTCAAGGACATGCTCCGGAAGCAGGGCGACGAAACAGGGGCACCGAGGCGGCCCCTCCTCAGCTGGAGAAGAAGCCCCGCAACGACGCGCGGGACCGACGGTGCTGGGTGCCGGAAAGCTACGTCATCTGAAAAAAAAACACAATCGACATATATAAGCAAAACCCCTATATTTTACCTAATAATTATCTCTAACCCTAACAAACAATTTTCACTAACCCTAAAACTAATTAAAATCTACTAATTCTAACCCTAAAACTAACATTGCAACTAACAATAGCACTAACCCTAAAACTAACAATGCACTTACCCTAAAAACTAACACTGCACTAAAACTAACAATGCACTTACCCTAGCTAGATAGAAAGTAACAAAATTGAATGTAAATTCAAGGAGAGAAAAGAGGGAACCGAGAGGCACCTGTTGATGGGCGCTCCTGCGAGTGGGAAATGGTGCTCCGGCGGCGGATCTGAGGCGGCCGAGTAGCAGGGGAGCGGTGGTGCGGTGTGGTGGTGCTGCGGGGTGGCGCGGGGTGGCGGTGGTGCGGTGGGGTGGTGGTGCGGTAGGGTGCGGTGGTGCGGGGTGGCGCGGTGGTGCGGTGGGGTGGTGGTGCGGGGTGGCGCGGGGTGGCGAGGTGGTGCGGGTGGCGCGGTGGTGCGGTGGGGTGCGGTGGCGGCGGCGGGCTGGGGCGGCGCTCCGGGAGCGGTGCTGCGGCGGCGCTCGGGGTGGGTCGGGGAGAGCTCGGGCGCGTGGTCGACTTGGGGAAGAAAGTGTCGACCGCGCGCCCTGGCCACTCAAATTAGATAAGACGAGCCTATGCCGACGGTTTTACCGTCGGCATAGGTATTTTTTTATTTTTTTATTTTTCCTATTATTAGCTATTTTATTAACATTTTAAACATTATAATTTATTCCATTATAACTGAATACAGTTTTATTATAATTTATTGTACTATATGGTAGGGCCACACGCAAATTATTCCGGCGCTCCGACTATCCTTTTCCAGCCAAACCTAGTCTGGCGGGCCCGTATATCTACCCTAGTATTATAAGGTGATGTCGGTCACACCTAGGAGTAGATTCTTGGACATTTGAAACACACAACACACTTGTATACATATGGTATGGCACAACCTAGGTTTGGGTGGGGTTTCGACGCTCTGGGGCACCGCTTCGGTGAAACCCTGAATCCGCTGGAAAACCCTAACGTTTCCGTCTACCCCCATAGACGTGCGTCGAAAGGGGGTAGCCCAGTAGATTTTTTTGCTTGGTTGTGTTAGGTTAGGCCATACGAACATGAGAAACCAACTTTTATCACAAATCGACACAAGATTGCCCCCGTTTCGCCCGGAACGGGAGTTTTCGGCTATAAGTCCACACACTTAGTAGAGAGAAAGTGAAGCCGGTGATCTCGGTCACACCTAGGAGTAGATTCTTTGACATTTGAAACACACAACACACTTGTATACATATGGTATGGCAAAACCTAGGTTTGGGTGGGGTTCCGACGCTCCGGGGCCCCGCTTCGGCGAAACCCTGAATCCGCTGGAAAAACCCTAACGTTTCCGTCTACCCCCATAGACGTGCGTCGAAAGGGGGTAGCCCAGTAGACTTTTTTGCTTGGTTTGTGTTAGGTTAGGCCATACGAACATGAGAAACCAACTTTTATCACAAATCGACACAAGATTGCCCCCGTTTCGCCCGGAACAGGAGTTTTCGGCTATAAGTCCACACACTTAGTAGAGAGAAAGTGAAACCGGTGATGTCGGTCACACCTAGGAGTAGATTCTTGGACATTTGAAACACACAACACACTTGTATACATATGGTATGGCGCAACGTAGGTTTGGGTGGGGTTCCGATGCTCCGGGGCCCCGCTTCGGCGGAACCCTGAATCCGCTGGAAAACCCTAACGTTTTCGTCTACCCCCATAGACGTGCGTCGAAAGGGGTAGCTCAGTAGACTTTTTGCTTGGTTGTGTTAGGTTAGGCCATACGAACATGAGAAACCAACTTTTATCACAAATCGACACAAGATTGCCCCCGTTTCGCCCGAACGGGAGTTTTCGGCTATAAGTCCACACACTTAGTAGAGAGAAAGTGAAGCCGGTGATGTCGGTCACACCTAGGAGTAGATTCTTGGACATTTGAAACACACAACACACTTGTATACATATGGTATGGCACAACCTAGGTTTGGGTGGGGTTCCGATGCTCCGGGGCCCCGCTTCGGCGAAACCCTGAATCCGGTGGAAAAACCGTAACGTTTCCGTCTACCCCATAGACGTGCGTCGAAAGGGGGTAGCCCAGTAGACCTTTTTGCTTGGTTTGTGTTAGGTTAGGCCATACGAACATGAGAAACCAACTTTTATCACAAATCGACACAAGATTGCCCCCGTTTCGCCCGGAACGGGAGTTTTCGGCTATAAGTCCACACACTTAGTAGAGAGAAAGTGAAGCCGGTGATGTCGGTCACACCTAGGAGTAGATTCTTGGACATTTGAAACACACAACACACTTGTATACATATGGTATGGCACAACCTAAGTTTGGGTGGGGTTCCGACGCTCCGGGGCCCCGCTTCGGCGAAACCCTGAATCCGCTGGAAAAACCGTAACGTTTCCGTCTACCCCCATAGACGTGCGTCGAAAGGAGGTAGCCCAGTAGACTTTTTTGCTTGGTTGTGTTAGGTTACGCCATACGAACATGGGAAACCAACTTTTATCACTAATCGACACAAGATTGCCCCCGTTTCGCCCGGAACGGGAGTTTTCGGCTATAAGTCCACACACTTAGTAGAGAGAAAGTGAAGCCGGTGATGTCGGTCACACCTAGGAGTAGATTCTTGGACATTTGAAACACACAACACACTTGTATACATATGGTATGGCATAACCTAGGTTTGGGTGGGTTCCGACGCTCCGGGGCCCCGCTTCGGCGAAACCCTGAATCCGCTGGAAAAACCCTAACGTTTCCGTCTACCCCCATAGACGTGCGTCGAATGGTGGTAGCCCAGTAGACTTTTTTGCTTGGTTGTGTTAGGTTAGGCCATACGAACATGAGAAACCAACTTTTATCACAAATCGACACAAGATTGCCCCCGTTTCGCCCGGAACGGGAGTTTTCGGCTATAAGTCCACACACTTAGTAGAGAGAAAGTGAAGCCGGTGATGTCGGGCACACCTAGGAGTAGATTCTTGGACATTTGAAACACCCAACACAATTGTATACACATGGTATGGCACAACCTAGGTTTGGTGGGGTTCCGACGCTCCGGGGCCCCGCTTCGGCGAAACCCTGAATCCGCTGGAAAAAACCTAACGTTTCCGTCTACCCCCATAGACGTGCGTCGAAAGGGGGTAGCCTAGTGGACTTTTTTGCTTTGTTGTGTTAGGTTAGGCCATAGGAAGGTGAGAAACCAAGGTCTACCCCAAATCAACACAAGATTCCATCCGGTTCGCCCGGAAGGGGAGTTTTCACCTCTAAGTGCAGAAACTCACTAGAGAGAAAGTGATGCATAGACGAATGACAACAAACGTGGGTACATAGATGAATAACAACAAACTTGGGTACATAGACGAATGACAACAAAAACTTGGGTACATAGACGAATGATAACATACTTTGGGTACATAGACGAATGACAACAAACTTGGGTACATAGACGAATGACAACAAATCGACACAAGATTGCCCCCGTTTCGCCCGGAACGGGAGTTTTCGGCTATAAGTCCACACACTAGTAGAGAGAAAGTGAAGCCGGCGATGTCGGTCACACCTAGGAGTAGATTCTTGGACATTTGAAACACACAACACACTTGTATACATATGGTATGGCACAACCTAGGTTTGGGTGGGGTTCCGACGCTCCGGGCCCCCTTCGCGAAACCCTGAATCCGCTGGAAAAACCCTAACGTTTCCGTCTACCCCCATAGACGTGCGTCGAAAGGGGTAGCCCAGTAGACTTTTTTACTTGGTTGTGTTAGGTTAGGCCATACGAACATGAGAAACCAACTTTTATCACAAATCGACACAAGATTGCCCCCGTTTCGCATGGAACGGGAGTTTTCGGCTATAAGTCCACACACTTAGTAGAGAGAAAGTGAAGCCGGTGATGTCGGGCACACCTAGGAGTAAATTCTTGGACATTTGAAACACCCAACACAATTGTATACACATGGTATGGCACAACCTAGGTTTGGGTGGGGTTCCGACGCTCCGGGCCCCGCTTCGGCGAAACCCTGAATCCGCTGGAAAAAACCTAACGTTCCGTCTACCCCCATAGACGTGCGTCGAAAGGGGGTAGCCCAGTGGACTTTTTTGCTTTGTTGTGTTAGGTTAGGCCATAGGAAGGTGAGAAACCAAGGTCTACCCCAAATCAACACAAGATTCCATCCGGTTCGCCCGGAAGGGGAGTTTTCTCCTCTAAGTGCAGAAACTCACTAGAGAGAAAGTGATGCATAGACGAATGACAACAAACTTGGGTACATAGATGAATAACAACAAACTTGGGTACATAGACGAATGACAACAAAAACTTGGGTACATAGACGAATGATAACAAACTTTGGGTACATAGACGAATGACAACAAACTTGGGTACATAGACGAATGACAACAAACCATTTTGTCCTAGCCAATGATGTGGCTCAGGTTAGTCATACTCTTGCCTAGGCCTATAATACTCGTGGGTGTAGTCGTCGTAGTCGCTGTCATCGTCGTCGCTGTCATCGGACGGCCGTGATGTAGTCGTTGACGGGGGTTGTCGCCTGACTGTAATTGAGGGTAGCGCAGGCGGGGGTTATCGCCGGCCGTGATGTAGTCCATGACCCTCTTTAGAGTCCGGCCGGCCCACCACAGACGACGGCCGGCCTCGTTGAAGTTCGAAGGACGCGGGCGGTCCTCCTCGTACCTGGCGAGCGCCTTCTCACGCCTTTCAATGAAGAAGGCGTCCCAAGTTGGGCGATAGTCTGGCTGCCAGCGGGAATCCATCCGCTGCTCCGGAGTGAGCTCGAGGTAGTAGTGGTTCGTGATGGCCGCCCAGCGCGCCAAACCTTGAGGGACAGGAGGGACCGGCACACCTCCGGTGCTCAGCCTCCAGCCGGCGGGGACGTTGTAGCCGGGTGGGCAGGGGTAGTTCGAGGCGCAAAGTGCCTCCGCCTCCGAGTAGGTTAGAGTGGGTACGGTGGAAGCCATGGGAGAGTGATGAGGTTGCAGATATGAGTTTAGATGTGCTATGCCAATGGAGGCCATGAATACATATATATAGTGAGAAATGGCGGGAAGAAGCACACGGATCGTGTGCTTCCTTCCACGCTTGTGAGCCGTTGGATCAGCGGTGTGTTTCTTTCGAGTGCTTGTGAGCCGTTGGATCAGCGGTGTGTTTTTTCAGGGCTTGTGAGCTGTAGTATGCCCTATCAGGAAGAAGCACACGGATCGTGTGTTTCCTTCCAGCACTTGTGAGCCGTTGGATCAGCGGTGTGTTTCTTTCGAGCGCTTGTGAGCCGTTGGATCAGCGGTGTGTGTTTCTTTTCAAGCTTGTGAGTTGTACTATGCCCAATCAGGAGAAGCACATGGATCGTGTGTTTCCTTCCAGCACTTGTGAGCCGTTGGATCAGCGGTGTGTTTCTTTCAAGCGCTTCTGAGCCGTTGGATCAGCGGTGTGTTTCTTTTCAGGTCTTGTGAGCTGTAGTATGCCCAATCAGGAAGAAGCACACGGAACGTGTGCTTCCTTCCAGCGCTTGTGAGCCGTTGGATCAGCGTGTGTTTTCTTTGAGCGCTTCTGAGATGTCTTGCCAGACGGTTGTAGATCATTAGAGACGTCTTACCCGCTGTTTGGATCGAAGTGGCGCTCAAACACAAAACATTCCAGCGTCACTCGGAGAGGCATCTTTTTTGCTTGGTTGTGTTAGGTTAGGCCATATGAATATGAGAAACCAACTTTTATCACAAGTTGTCACAAGATTGCCCCCGTTTCGCCCGAAACGGGAGTTTTCAGCTATAAGTCCACACACTTATAGAGAGAAAGTGAAGCCGGTGATGTCGGTCACACCTAGGAGTAGATTCTTGGACATTTGAACACACAACACACTTTATACATATGGTATGGCACAACCTAGGTTTGGGTGGGGTTCCGACGCTCCGGGCCCCGCTTCGGCGAAACCCTGAATCCGCTGGAAAAACCTAACGTTTCCGTCTACCCCATAGACGTGCGTCGAAAGGGGGTAGCCTAGTAGACTTTTTTGCTTGGTTGTGTTAGGTTAGGCCATACGAACATGTGAAACCAACTTTTATCACAAATCGCCACAAGATTGCCCCCGTTTCGCCCGGAACGGGAGTTTTCAGCTATAAGTCCACACACTAAGTAGAGAGAAAGTGAAGCCGGTGATGTCGTCACACCTAGGAGTAGATTCTTGGACATTTGAAACACACACACATACTATGGTATGGCACAACCTAGGTTTGGGTGGGGTTCCGACGCTCCGGGCCCCGCTTCGGCGAAACCCGAATCCGCTGGAAAACCCTAACGTTTCCGTCTACCCCCATAGACGTGCGTCGAAAGGGGGTGGCCCAGTAGACTTTTTTGCTTGGTTGTGTTAGGTTAGGCCATACAAACACATGAGAAACCACTTTTACACAAATCGACACAAGATTGCCCCCGTTTCGCCCGGAACGGGAGTTTTCAGCTATAAGTCCACACACTAGTAGAAAGTGAAGCCAGTGATGTCGGTCACACCTAGGAGTAGATTCTGGACATTTGGAACACACAACACACTGTATACATATGGTATGGCACAACCTAGGTTTGGGTGGGTTTCCGACGCTCCGGGGCCCCGCTTCGGCGAAACCCTGAATCCGCTGGAAAAACCCTAACGTTTCCGTCTACCCCCATAGACGTGCGTCGAAAGGGGGTAGCCCAGTAGACTTTTTGCTTGGTTGTGTTAGGTTAGGCCATACGAACATGAGAAACCAACTTTTATCACAAATCGACACAAGATTGCCCCCGTTTCGCCCGGAACCACTAGTAGAAAATGGGCCTATGGTCCCGGTTCGGTTGGGCCTTCAGTCCCGGTTGCCCAACCGGGACTGGCCAATCGGGACCAATGCTGGTCCCGGTTGGGCCACGAACCGGGACCAATGGTTGTCCACGTGGCCTGGTCTGGCTGCTCGTGGGGGAAACTCATTGGTGCCGGTTCTTAATACGAACCGGGACCAATGAGTGCTTTTTTTGGTATTTAGGGTTTAGGATTCGATCTCGCCGGTGCCCCCTCTCGCCGGTGCCCCCTCTCCCTCTCGCCGTGCCCCCTCTCCCTCTCGCCGTGCCCCCTCTCGCCGGTGCCCCCTCTCCTTCTCGCCGTGCCCCCTCTCCTTCTCGCCGGTGCCCCTCTCCCTATCGCCGGTGCCCCCCTCTCCCTCTCGCCGTGCCTCCGTCGTCTCCCCCTTCTTCGCATCGCCGACGTGCTCTCCATCGTTTTCCGTACGCATATTATACGCTCTACTATATACACAGTACACTTGATGCATATATAATTAATATTCGATCTCTTGCGAGAATACAACTATTTAATTACATGGAGATAGATCAAGCCATCAAGGCATATTTAGTTTATCGTCCGAAGCATAATGTTCTCCCTTTTCATCGATGGCCTCCCTAAGCAGAAATCCCGCCAATTCCTCTTGAATTGCTCCTACGCGCAGTTTTGGGTCGAGCGTCTCCCGCATGTCACTCAAATGAGTTGTTCTCCGCTCAGTGGTCAACTCGCGAATGAACTCGCAAACGTAGAATCCACATAAATTACTCCCCGGTGGCTGCTGCGGACATGTCACCCATTTATAAGTTAGCTCATCTTTGAATGGACCTTCTACCTTCTGTTTGAAATGTGTCCAACACCTGCTTTGGCAAAGAAAATGAACAAACGAGTTATTAATTACTTGACATAAGGGAACGAACGAAAGAGGGCGATATAATGCGATAATGATTGAAATTACTTGTTGAGCATTTTTCTTTCATGTCGGACCACATGTCTTGGTCCCAACTTAATGAGTCGTGGACTTCAACTGTGGACTTGTCAGGTTGAATGCTTAGCAGAATCCAGTGGAACCTGCGGACGTTTACATAAAGCAGACATGCATAGCTCATTAATTACACTTAACATCGAGAAAGCCAAATAAAAATATGTACAAGACAGAAACACTCACTTGAAGTTGTAAGGAAATAGTATTTCCGTACAGAAATGTTGCATGGTTAAAAAGGTGGTCAGGTCATGCTCCACGTCTTTGGGGTGATTGACTAAGTTATGTGAATTCACGATATACGGGTCAATGAACCCGACCTCAAAAACTTTAGTTCTTTTGCATTCCATCATCTTCATTCTGCATAATAGCGTACAAAAGGATATATATAGTCAGGATAATATAATACATGCAATGAACGAGCTGAGCTAGAGACTTAATTACGAAAATAAATCACTTACAGACAATAGCAAGAGAGGATAGATTTGTCGAGGGCGCGCTTTTGGAATAACTGGAAGTTCAGTCAGTTGAACCTGTATAACGTAACGTTTGAAGAAATGCTCCACTCTAACGTCCACCGGAAACCAATCTTTCGCGTCCTTCTTTGATGTGTGCACCAGGTACCAGTTATGCAAATTTCGCATATGTGTTGATAGACGCGCGAGCTCCTCATTACTGACCATAGGCTCCCCTTGGACATATTTCCGTGCCATCTCTAACATTGGCGCAGATTCATAGCCTAAAAGTTGACCAAGGCTCATACCCAAGGCGGTAGCCTGTTCCTTGGCCTGCGATACAGTGACACCAAGTTCTTTAGCAGCAGCCATGGCTCTGGGGTCCAATAATTCCAGGTCCTTATCCATAGCGTCTCTGAAGTCCTTGTCGGCATCGGAACACACTATGAGCGGGGGGACCGATTGATTTTTCTGCTGTCCGAGCTGGCAATTTGTTTCCCGCTTTTTGCACTTCTTCCCTTGTTCTGCTCAGACTGGGCACGTGCTAGCTTAGTAAGTTCACGACCATAGTCAGATGGCAGATTCATCGATATCTGGGATGGCTGCTCAAGGAAGGACTTAGCCCACTTTTTGGTTTTTGCATCATATACCGGCTTCTGCTCGGGCTTTTTTGGTGCAAAAAAAGCCTTATTGTAGGCAGCCACCTCCGCGGCGTTTTCCGCTACAGTCCTGTCATAAGGTCTAATGGGAAGATTCTTATGAGGTACTGTTGGGAGGGGCGACCTTTTACGTTTCGGTGATCGCTTACCCCTCATAGTATGAGCGGTGGGCAGAAACGGCTGACGCGGCGGCGGAGACGGCTGCGCTGGAGACTGGTGAGGCGGTGAAGAGGACTGTTGCGCTGGAGACTGGTGAGGAGTCGATGGCCTTGGCTGCCAGTTCGGAAGCACGATGAATTCCTTTGGCCATAGAATGGTCGCTTTCTTGGCTTCTCCAAGTTCAAGCACCTCCCCATCTTCACCTGCAGGGTGTTGCAGCTTCAGCTCCTCATAATCTTTCATCACTTCATCCACCGCGACAACAGCGTAGCCATTTGGAACCGGAGAGAAATGGTAAGTTGGATTAGGTCCAATTGGTACGACATAGCCGACCGCCACCTTAAAGGTTAAGTTAAAAACTTTCACATGCATCTCACAAGGTGTGCTCTCCATGATATCATCCACTGGGTAGCGACGAAGTGGAGCCACTGCATCATCATTACCATCCTGGAGCTCCGTGGAAGCCACGCTGCTTTTCCGATTCGATGGGACACCGGTACCATCGCATGCAGCTTCTACCATGTGCCGTTGAGATTGGCCGCTAGTACCTTGCTGGCTAAGCACGGCAATTTGTTCCTTCTGCAGCTTTAATTCTTCTTCTATATTACGCAGCCGGTCTGCACCAGCGCGTGCTTCCATTGCCTCCTTTTCCTTTCTCCTCTGATGGCTTCTATCAGGAAATTTCTTCCTGTGCTCGGGAATCGCAATTGTCTTGGGCTTGGAGCCAGGTACGCCTCGTAACCGTCCGTCGTGTTCCTTATTCCCAAGGGCGCGTGTGAGCTCGTCATCCTCTCTATCGGGAATGAACCGTCCCTCTTCAACATCCTTTACTGCATTTCTAATTTCTTGGATGGGTAGTAGGGGATTATCTTTGTGTCTTCTGTTATATATGCACTTCCCTTCTGCGTCCAACGTGCCCCCATGCCCGTAAAACCAATTTCTTGCCCGTTCGATCCACTTGAGTGGCTCTGGAGTGATCCCATTAGCCAGCAGGCCCGCCTCAAGTTTCTCCCACTTAGGCATGCTACCAGCGTAGCCACCAGGCCCCATAGTATGGTGGTACATCTTTAGAGCAGCATTTGCCGCATTTTTTGCAGACTTTTCCAGAGCTTCCTCTGATTTCTTGTACGCCACAAATTTTCCCAGTAGTCCTTTATCTTCTCATACCCTTTATCGAAGTCTGGAGTCTTATTTTTCTTGACAAACAGTTTGTTCAATCTTTTCTTCCAGTTCTTGAATAGCTCGGCCATCTTCTTAAGTGCCCAGTCCTTGACTTTTTGCTCCATGATTTTCCGGGCAATCTTTTCTGCCTCATCTGGATCCTCCTCATCTGAATCCACCTCTGGCGCCGGCAGGGTGAAATTAACCATGAGCTTTCTCCAAAGTCTTTCTTTGCCCTCATCGCTGACATATAGCTGTCCTTTCTCGTTTGGCCGATGCCATTCTCGAACGGTGATCGGGATGAAGTCCCTAACAAGAACTCCGCATTGCTTTACCATTTTATTTTTAACACCAGGGGGAGCAGTCGGTGTGCCGTCTTCAGCGACTCTTTCGATCGTGTACCTTTCTTGGTCGCCCAACTTTTTGGCTGGGCCTCGTTTTGTCCTTACAAAGATTTGCTCGATCCGGAGGGCTAAAAGAAGAAAGAGCGTTAATATATGTATATAGACATCAGAGACTTAATTAATACAATCTTCGGCTTCATTAATATATGTATATGCACCTCGCCGGAGTTTGCAACATTTAATGTTCCACCGGAGCCTTCGGCTTCTCCCTCGTCAGCTTCTCCCTCGCTGACTTCTCCCTCACCCTGGCCGTCGGGTTCTACCTCACCGGAGCCGTCTCTTCGGTTGAGAGACTCATCTCCCTCACCGGAGTTGTTCAAAAACTCCGTGGTGACATCGACAATATCTTCCGGCCCGCGGATTATATCCTGGAGGATATTTTCCTGATCTTCGTCTCGTTCCATAGTTTCTGCAAATTAAGAACAATGCACAAAACTTTAGTTGGGTAACTTGTTCCATATGTCAAGATACATCTACAATATCATCTCATTTGCAAGAACAAATTAGAAACTTCATATGCTGCCGTATCGTAAACTCGTATCGTAAACCCGTAAACTCGTATCGTAAACCCGCAAACAAGCTCTATTTCTTAATTGGAGATACTCTAAAATATATAATGCAAACATATTTGAACATTCAAATTTGGATTACAATCTAAATTTGGATTCAAACATATTTGTAATTTCCTATACAAAAAAAATCCTAACACTAACCTAAAATGCTATTTCCTATACAATAAAATTCTAACACTAACCTAAAATGCTATTTCTACCAAAAAAATCCTAACACTAACCTAAAATGCTATTTCCTATACAAAACAAAATTTTCCTATACAAAAAAATCCTATACAAAATTTTCCTATACACTAACAAAATTTTCCTATACACTAACAAAAAATCCTAACACTAACAAAATTTTCCTATACACTAACAAAAAATCCTAACACTAACAAAATTTTCCTATACACTAACAAAAAATCCTAACACTAACATTTCCTATACAAAAAAAATCCTAAAATCCTAAAATTCTAACAATTCTAGAAAAATAGGGATAACTAACATTTTAAATTACTAAGCTAACAAAATTGACATCAAGTCATTCGAAGTTCTAGAGCATCCAGGAAATTATTGGATTGGCCCGATGACGTCAAGATGACATCATCAATGGAGCTATGCTCCTGGCCGAACTCGAATTCGACGAATTCGAACGAATTGAGACAAATTGGAAGGTGCACGAGATAGACCTAGTCTAGGCGAACCAAACGGTGGTGGCGCCGCTCCGGAAAGGTCGCCGGAGTAGCTCCGGCTACTCACAACCGCGGCGGCCGGAGTTGGCGTTCGGCGAACTTCAACCTCAGCGCAAATTGGACAAAGTGAAGTACATGAGGAGGAGCGTATGCTCACCACGAGCACGGCGGAGGCGAGTGCGGTGGACGGCGGAGCGTTGGCGGCGAGTCCCCCGACGTGCACGGGCGCGTGTGGATGCCGGCGTACGTGCGGCCGGGCTCCTCTCCCTCTCTGCAGCACGGGCGGCGCGGCGTGGGCGTCGAGGGCACCGGCGTCGAGGGAGCGTCGAGGGGCGAGGTCGGGCAGCCTGACGGCGTAGTGTCGCTCCGCGTCGCCTCCGGTCTTCCTTCGTCAGTTTTGCGTGAATGAGGAAGAAGAAGGGGCCGGGGCAGAGTTATAGAAGGGGTCATTGGTCCCGGTTGCTCGCAAGAACCGGGACCAATGCCTCTTTGGTCCCGGTTCTTGCCAGAAACCGGGACCAATGAGTGGGCAGTTAATGCCAGATCAAGCGCGGGATCCACGGACTCATTGGTCCCGGTTCTTGGTAGAAACCGGGACCAAAGAGTCATTTTTCAAAATTATTTCGAACTTTTCAGTTCTGAAATTTTGTTCCCGCCTTTTTTTTCTTATTTAGGTGTTTGGATATGAATTTCAAATGGTTTTGAATCTGAAAAGACTTTCAACATGAAAAGTTATTAAATTTGAATAAATAATCCAAAACCATTTTCTGTTTTCTAAAATAATTATTCTAACTATACAAACTATTAACCATTTTGCCATTTTCAATTAAAAATGCATTAACTTTATTGCATATTTTGAATTGACAAAACTCACAATGCATTAATTCATTTATCTTAATGCATTACATAAAAGGTTTAATACATTATTACACATGATACAACGTCTCACAAGCGCTTGAAAGAAACACACCCCTGATCCAACATCACCAACATTATTCTACATAAACGGACTTGCTGGCTCGAAGGCCGTAGGATTAGGGGGAACGGCGGGAGGAGCCAGCCCCGTGGGCGGCCGCCCGGTTCTCGCGCGCACGTTTGCGGCGGAGGGCAAGATCCATGGAGGATGAGTCTTTCAGCGCCCAATCCAGATCGGAAGCCTCCTTCGCCTTGAGCTGGTAGGAAGTCTTGGCTCGCTGGACAGGGTAGTCGCGGACAGACTGGAAGGAGGCTTCCATGGCCTCCTGTATCTGCAACCCACAACCTTCTTCCCCGTCGTCGCTCCAGTCGAAGTCGTCGTCCTCCTCCTCCTCCGCGGGAGGAGCGGCGGCGCCTGGTGGAGGTGCAGCGGCGCCAGGTGGAGGTGCGGCGGCACCTGGTGGAGCAGGAGGCCGGTAGCTGGGCATTCCTCTCCACGCCGGGCTCGTGGGCATACGGCGGGATAGACTCCCGCGGTTGCGCCCAAGCGCGCTCTGCCGAGCACGCTCGACCTCGTCCAGAAGGCGCTGCGGCGGGCGTGGCGGATCCATCTCGTGGAGACGATGCGTTCGTGGCTAGGAATGGTGGATTAGGGTTTACCCCGTCGGCGACAATATATAAAGACCTCCAGGGCAGCGCTGGGGGAGGACACGTGCCCAGGGAAGCGCTGGGGGAGGACACGTGTCGTGACCGCAAAGCCCGTCTTTAGTCCCGGTTGGTGTTACCAACCGGGACTAAAGAAGCACACAGATCGTGTGTTTCTTTCAATCGCTTGTGAGCCGTTGGATCAGGGGTGTGTTTCTTTTGAGGGATTGTGAGCTGTTGGATCAGCAGTATCACGACCACTTCGTGAGCCACATGACCCGGTTGGTGTTACCAACCGGGACTAAAGAAGCACACGGATCGTGTGTTTCTTTCAAGCGCTTGTGAGACGTTGGATCAGGGGTGTGTTTCTTTTGAGGGATTGTGAGCTGTTGGATCAGCAGTATCACGACCACTTCGTGAGCCACATGACCCGGTTGGTGTTACCAACCGGGACTAAAGAAGCACACGTACCCTATATATAGCCGCCCTCCTCAGACAAGTTACTCACTCACACAAAACATTCCAGCGTCACTCGGAGAGGCATCTTTGGGCAACCAGCGGCAAGACGTCTCTGATGACCTGCGACCGTTCCAAACGGTTGCAGATCATCAGAGACGTCTTGCCGGACGGTTGTAGATCATCAGAGACGTCTTACCGCTGCTTGGATCGAAGTGGCGCTCAAACTCACGAGCCACCGTCGGGCTGTATGCAGGGGGAACTGTGTTTGGACGGGAGGTGTGGGAGCCGACAACCACCTACCACGCGTGTTTCACCACATAAAGGTTTAATACATTACTACACATCACATAAAGGTTTAATACATTACATTGATTTACATAAAAGCCATGAACCCTTCTTCGCGTATGTCCCTGGCCTATGATCGCTTCAGCCGTAACCATGGAGCATCTTCATTATTTAACGGGATGCTTGGGTCAGTTCTCACTGTGAAGGGCGGAATTTCATCAAACTTATCATAATCTGCTGACATGTCTGTCTTGTCCTCGACTCCCACGATGTTTCTTTTCCCTGAAAGAACTACGTGACGCTTTGGCTCATCGTCTGATGTATTCGTTTGCTTGTTTTTTCTTTTTTTCGGTCTGGAGGACATGTCCTTCACATAGAAAACCTGAGCCACATCATTGGCTAGGACGAATGGTTCGTTCTTGTAACAACCAAGATTCTTGAGATCCACTGTTGTCATCCCGTACAGCTGGTCTACCTTTATCCCTTCTCCATTCATGTTGACCCAACTGCACCGAAACAAAGGGACCTTAAAAGTAGGTCCATAGTCAAGTTCCCATATCTCCTCTATGCGACCATAGTATGTGTCCTTTTGCCCATCGTCGTTTGTTGCATCAAAGCGGACACCACTGTTCTGGTTGGTGCTCTTTTTATCTTGGGCGATCGTGTAAAATGTATTCCCATTTATCTCGTACCCTTGGAAATTCAATACAGTCGAAGATGGTGACGCGGCCAACAAGTAGAGCTGTTCTCCGACAGTGGTGTCATTCATGAGCTGTAATCGCAACCAACTGCCGAAGGTCTCCATGTGTTTTTCTTTAATCCAGGAGTCATCCTTCCCCGGGTTCTTGGAGCGTACATAATTCTTGTGTTCCTCGATATACGGAGCCACGAAGGTGGAACTTTGTAGAACTGTGTAGTGTGCTTGAGTTAAAGAATGCCCGTCCCTACATATCAGTGCTTTCTTTCCTAGCGTGCCTTTTCCACTCAGTCTCCCCTCATGCCGCGATTCAGGAACACCAATCGGCTTAAGGTCAGGAATAAAGTCAACACAGAACTCAATGACCTCTTCTGTTCCATAGCCCCTTGAGATGCTTCCTTCTGGCCTAGCACGGTTATGAACATATTTCTTCAAGACTCCCATGAACCTCTCGAAGGGGAACATATTGTGTAGAAATACAGGACCGAGAATGGCAATCTCGTCGCGTAGGTGAACCAGGAGATGCGTCATAATATTGAAGAATGATGGGGGGAACACCAACTCGAAGCTGACAAGACATTGGACCACAGCCTTCTGTAAACTTGGTAGAGTTACTGGATCGATGACCTTCTGAGATATTGCATTGAGGAATGCACATAGCTTCACAATGGGTACTCGAACATTTTCCGGTAGAAGCCCCCTCAATGCAACCGGAAGCAACTGCGTCATAATCACGTGGCAATCATGAGACTTCAGGTTCTGGAATTTTTTCTTTGCCATATTTATTATTCCCTTTATATTTGACGAGAAGCCAGCCGGGACCTTGATACTGCTCAGGCATTCAAAAAAGATTTCCTTCTCTGCTTTGGTAAGAGCGTATCTGCTTAAGTATTGACGCCCTTTATCCGTCTGCTTGTTGTATGGGTCTTTCATACGTTGCTGGTCTGCCCGTGCTTCCGGTGTATCTTTTGTCTTCCCATACACGCCCAGGAAGCCTAGCAGGTTCACGCAAAGATTCTTCGTCACGTGCATCACGTCGATTGAAGACCGGACCTCTAGGACTTTCCAATAGGGTAGCTCCCAGAATATAGAGCACTTCTTCCATATGGGTACGTGGTTGTCAGCGTCATTCGGAACAGATAGACTGCCAGGACCCTTTCCAAAGATTACTTCTAAATCCTTGACCATGTCATATATAACATCACCATCAGGGAGGTTAGGCTTCTTCCGGCGATCTGCCTCACCGTTGAAATGCTTGCCGGGCTTTCTTACGGCATGACCGTTCGGAAGAAATCGACGATGCCCCAGGTACACATTCTTGTTTCCCAAATGTATACTTTCAGTCTTATCTAAACAGTGCGTGCATGCATTGTATCCCTTGTTTGACTGTCCTGAAATGTTACTAAGAGCAGGCCAATCATTGATGGTTACGAACAGCAACGCTCGTAGGTCAAATTCCTGTTGTTTGTGCTCATCCCACACACGTACACCTGGTTCGGACCACAACTGCAAAAGTTCATCAACTAATGGCCGTAGGTACACATCAATGTCGTTGCCGGGTTGCTTCGGGCCTTGGATGAGCACTGGCATCATAATGAACTTCCGCTTCATGCACAACCAAGGAGGAAGGTTGTAGATACATAGAGTCACGGGCCAAGTGCTATGACTGGAGCTCTGCTCCCCAAAAGGATTAAAGCCATCTGTACTTAGACCAAATCTTAAGTTCCTTGCGTCATCTGAAAATGTCGGGAACTCTCTGTCGATTTTTCTCCACTGGGACCCATCGGCGGGGTGTCTCAACTTCCCGTCTTTCTTACGCTCTTCTTTGTGCCATCGCAACAACCTGGCATGCTCTTTGTTTCTGAACAGACGTTTCAACCGTGGTATTACAGGAGCATACCACATCACCTTAGCAGGAACCCTCTTCCGGGGGGGCTCGTCATCGCCCTCAACATCACCAGGGTCATCTTGTCTTATCTTGTACCGCAGTGCATTGCATACCGGGCATTTATCCATGTTCTCGTACTCACCGCGGTACAGGATGCAGTCATTAATGCATGCATGTATCTTCTGCACATCTAATCCTAGAGGGCAGATAGTCTTCTTTGCTTCGTATGTAGTCTCGGGCAATTCGTTATCCTTTGGAAGCTTCGGCTTCATTATTTTCAGTAACTTCTCAAATCCCTTGTCAGAACAACCAGTCTCTGCCTTCCATTTCAGCAGTTCCAGTGTGGTACCGAGCTTTGTGCTGCCATCTTCGCAGTTTGGGTACAACAACTTTTTGTGATCCTCAAGCATGGCCTCCAACTTTAGCTTCTCCTTTTCTGTATCGCATTCTCGCTTTGCATCAGAAATGACCCCACCAAGACCATCAGCGGGCTCATCTGATGCCCGATGTTCACCTCTTTCTTCTTCAACGTCTTCCATAACAGTATCACCGCATTCCTCAGGGAACATAGGATAGTTGTCATCATCCTCCTCTTCTTCATTGTCTTCCATCGTAACCCCTCTTTCTCCGTGCTTGGTCCAACAATTATAGCTGGGCATGAAACCTTTCCGAATCACGTGGTCTTGAATGGTTCTCGGGTCAGGGTACTCCCTGACGTTCCGACACTTCTCACATGGACAAGGCATAAAATTATTCACTTTGTTTGCCTCAGCCACATCGAGAAATTTATGCAGGCCTGCAATAAACTCGGAACTGCGTCGTTCGCCGTACATCCATCGCATCCGTGCATCCATCTGCATCATATATATAATTAAGTTTATCAAATACCATTACAATAACATCTTGAATAGTGAAATGACCACGGTGCGGGTCGGGCATAGTTGCTAACCACGGTGCGGGTCGGGAATAGAGAAATTTATGCAGGCCTGCAATATTTCTGTATCAATTACAGATGAAAAGGATATAGTTGCTAACCTCGGTGCGGGTCGGGCATTTCATCGAACACATCTTGTGCGTGGCAAAGAGAAAAAAAACTAGCACCTCCACTTCCCACCAATCCAGGAAAAAAAACAGAGGAGAGAGGGGGGTGGGGGCAACAATATATAGGCAGGGGAGGGGTATTGGTCCCGGTTCTTGGCACGAACCGGGACCAAAGCTCCGCGGCATGCCACGTGGTCCGGCTCTGGAGCTTTGGTCCCGGTTCTTGGCATGAACCGGGACCAATGCCCCCAACCGAACCGGGACCAATGCCCCACGGGGCCCTGGCAGCTCGAACCGGGACCAGTGCCAGGCACTGGTCCCGGTTTTTGCCTGAACCGGGGCTAATGGCAAACAGTACTCCGGACGAAAAGTCCTTTTTCTACTAGTGAACGGGAGTTTTCAGCTATAAGTCCACACACTTAGTAGAGAGAAAGTGAAGCCGGTGATGTCGGTCACACCTAGGAGTAGATTCTTGGACATTTGAAACACACAACACACTTGTATATATATGGTATGGAACAACGTAGTTTTGGGTGGGGTTCCGACGCTCCGGGGCCTCGCTTCGACGAAACCCTGAATCCGCTGGAAAAACTCTAATGTTTCCGTCTACCCCATAGACGTGCGTCAAAAGGGGTAGCCCAGTAGACTTTTTTGCTTGGTTGTGTTAGGTTAGGCCATACGAACATGAGAAACCAACTTTTATCACAAATCGGCACAAGATTGCCCCCGTTTCGCCCAGAACGGGAGTTTTCAGTTATAAGTCCACACACTTAGTAGAGAGAAAGTGAAGCCGGTGATGTCGGTCACACCTAGGAGTAGATTCTTGGACATTTGAAACACACAACACACTTGTATACATATGGTATGGCACAACCAACGTTTGGGTGGGGTTCCGACGCTCCGGGGCCTCGCTTCGGCGAAACCCTGAATCCGCTGGAAAAACCCTAACGTTTCCGTCTACCCCATAGACGTGCGTCGATAGGGGGTATCCCAGTGGACTTTTTTGCTTGGTTGTGTTAGGTTAGGCTATACGAACATGAGAAACCAACTTTTATCACAAATCGACACAAGATTGCAAGAGAGACAAGATTCACATACAATACTTCCGAGAGACAAGATTCGCGACGTTATTTTATGTGGATGGAGACCGCTATTCGGCGTAGCTATATACATATATATATGAATAAAAACATATTAAATTTAATTGAGAGTAATAAATAGATACATAAAAATGAAGAAAAAAAATGGGTAACCTGTGCCGACGGTAAAACCGTCAGCATAGGTTGGTGCGGATACATGGTGTACTAGGTAAAAAAAAATAGAACCTGTGCCGACGGTCAGGGTTGCTTGGCTGCACGAGGTAAAAGAAAAAAAGGAATTTGTGCCGACGGTTTTTACCGTCGGCACAGGGTTGTGTCGACGTCACCTTTTAGTCGACGGGGACCTGTGCCGACGGCGGTATTTGTGCCGACGGTCACCGTCGGCATAGCTTGGCTGTGCCGACGTGGATATATGTGCCGACGGCCAGCTTCGTGGGTGGCCTCGTAGTGTGCCTGTGCCGACGGCCCCGATAAAAACCCGTCGGCACAGGGTTTGGCCGTCTGCACAGGTTAGCTCTGCTGTAGTGATACACGTGTACTTACCCTAACGAAGCAGTCATGGAAGTGGAGCCTGAGCAGCGGGCCGGCGAGGCTGGGCGCAGCCGAGATGATCTTCACCATCTCCCCACGGACGATCGCCTCGACGTCCGGGCATGACTTGCTGTAGTATCCGATCTCCAGCTGGGCCACCGCCAAGCTCGAGCTAGCCGCCAGAAGCAGCAGACACATAGGAAGCAGAGTACACCTGATCGCCATGAAGCTTAACCAAATTGGTTAAAACGAAAATGTGTGCAAGGACCGATGAAATGGATTGGTTGGGATTGTGCTTGCAGTTGCATGTACTTATAGATGTTCCTGTTATGTGGCAGACGTGTGGCACCCTGTTTCTGCGTATACAAGCATGCATGTGCTAACTTCCACCTCAATTCAATCAGCGACCAGCTCTGTTAACTTACACAAGTTAGCTACATACGCCCGGCGGCAAATGCATTAGTCAATAGTACTCCATATTCTTCGAGCAAGCTTCAGCGGACGGGAAGCTAATTATCCGTTGATTTCGGTTCGTATAATTGCGCCGGTACTATAGATAATGAGCCAAGGGAATAAAATTGCATGTGCTAGGCCAATGATTTGGTGCCAGTTCGTTGGATAAGCATATATAGAATGAATCTGTGACGAGGAGGAATTCTTGGGTCAGATGGCTACAAATTAAGGTACGTGAAGGTTACGAAAGATGCACGTTCTCCGCAGCATTACCAGCTACGTAGGCTGACTATGGCCCCCTTCTTTTCAGCTTGTGATTTTAGAGAAGCTAGCTTTTGGAAAATTGTGGGAAAAAGCTGTGGTGGGGAGAATCTCAAAGAATCTGGTTATTTCCCTTCTTTTTGGCTTTTGGACATTTGAGTTGTTTGATGTGTTGAGTATGAAATGTCTATAAAGCCCCTAAATTTCATATGTAGGCTAGTTTTTAGTATATAGTGAGATAGAAATAAATTTAAACTACAGAACAATTTTCTAGCAAAAATGGAGGAAAGCTTGGGGAGGACGAGCTCGAGAGCTGGAGGTCACCGGTTCAGGGGAGGGGGGCGAGCTCGCGTGGGGCGGTGGGTGGTGGGCGTCGGTTGCCGGCTGCGGCCGCCGGCGTCGGGGCGTCACAGCGGACGGGATGGCGGCTGGGTGTCAGCGTCGCAGCGACCGGCCGGGGCGGTTCCGGCGGCGGCGACGGGCGGCGGACGGGGACGTGCAGCGGCGGCGACCGGCGGGCGGCATACGGGGCGGTTCCGGCGGCGGCGGACGTGCAGCGGCAGACCCTGGACATGAGCGATGGATTCGTGGAGATGCCGATGCATTTTTTTCTCTTTTTCTTTTTTTCTTACCCAATTTCCTTCCGGTGGCATTTCCTTGTAAATAAGCATAACTGAAGGGGCACTGTGGATACCGGTTCGATTCCTCGCTGGGAAGCTCGGGAATCCGGCCAGAAGCAGGTCGGGGTGGATTCTCGGTTTGTGAAGGAAATCAGATTCAAGGTGGAAAAAAGCTGGATAGAATCGGACCCATTCTTTTGGGCTTGTGAGATTCTGGGCCTAGAATCTGCTCTAGAAGCCGAAAAGAAGGGGGCCTATGTCCATTTGGCTCTAACTGCATCCACAATCGGGAGCGCTTAATTAGGCTGACGCTTAAGTACAAAAATAAATACCAAAAGAACTCAAATTATGTTTTTAGCACCCCGGTCTGCAACGATGAGCCCTAAATCAGTCGCCATATTCTCGTTGCATGCAGTGCCTCCTAGCGGCCCAGATGTCTCCGATTTTTACGCGCGAGCAAAAAAAAAAGAAGCGTCGGGCCAAAATTGTGGGCACCTAGGATTCGCCGGCACAACCGCCACTCGACCAGGATTTTGACCCTAGTGTCGGCAGATTAGCGATGCGCTGCGGATGCTCTAAACTGGCTAATAGAACGCAATAATTCACTGGCTGATAAACATCGTCACAACATAATTATTACTGACATTTACAACAAATACAATTGTCCTTGAGATGAAATCTACACACAACATAGGAAAAAACACGTAGAATGTTGGATTGGAAGCAATGCCTTACCCTTTACCTTTGGTGACCTGCAGGTTAATGTATTGAGACAACAAGCTAGACTACCGAGAATGGGACATGACAAACTCTTCTAAAATTAAAATGTGTAGCCACAAAAGTATTGTCCCATATTTATTGAAAACCCGGGGACACTCATTATTTGGCTGGTTTAATGGCCACAAAGAAACACTTGTTCTGCTTTTAATCATTCATAATTAGTGATGGCTCAGAAATTAGATTTTAGGAGGATAAGTGGTTGAGAAAACCACTCTTTGGGAACAATATCAAGCTCTGTATAACATTGTCCATCATAAAAGCAGTACTATCATTATAGTTATGGAGTCTTCTCCACAAAATGTGACGTTCAGACTATATTTTAACTGGCCTCAGACTTGCTGATATATTTAGATGATATCCTGAGAATTGTAAATTCTTACTGTATTCATGTATATAGCACTCGTCCAGCCAGTTGTGCCAGTAGATAAAATTTTAAAAGAAATTCTTAGGGGATTGGTTACATTTGTGCATTTATAATATCTGACCTAACTCTTCGTATATGCCACGTCCTAATGTAGCCATATATGCATATTGTAGACCAGTTAAAATAGGAAACATGATGTCTCAAAGATTTAATGAACGGCGGAGGTCAGCTTTACCCGGATCAGATGCACTCGAGGCCCCACCAGACACCAAAAACTATCATCTTGACGTGCCCCTGAAATTTGTTGTCAGTTTAGTACATGGCCATGTGGATCCACCAAAGGGAGCAACACTATTAAACACCTTCACTATTGATCCTAGATGTCACTGGAATTAGCTTTGCTAATTTGGTTAGGTTTGCCTTACTGCTCTTGCGCTGCGTGGGAGATTGGTAATGTCACTGCAAAGTATATATATGTAACGTTTTTTCCAAACTCATTCTTGCGTAGAATCTAGACAAAGCCAATAATTGTTGGTTTTTGCATTGAGCTATAGATGCATGCCTGTCATGGTATGATCGATGTGTTGCATGGGGAAACAAAAGTCATGATCGACGCGCTCATGACCCGTTCCCCACCCGTGCTACAGTAAGGAGAGAAGAAACAGAGGCGAAAAGCGAGCAGAGTTCCGCCGGTGCGGATCCGATGGTTCTCCCGTCTCCGGCGCCGTCGCGGCGTCGTGAGGAGGGGGATCCGGAGGATCTCGCCGTGCGGCAGTAGTATAGGTTAGTATTTATGTGTTTTGGAGTTGTTCCCGGCGGCGGTGGTGGGGTGGAGCCGGCGCCGTGCCTGCGGAATAAGGATGCTGCAGTTCGGCTTCCACCTTGGCTTCGTCCTTCGGGGCGGCGTCTTCGTGCTGCAGCCGTCTGGTGGTCGCCGATCTGCGGATTGTGCGACTTGTGGGCTCTGTTTTGGTGCTTCGTTGCCGTCGGTGGGTTGGAGCTGATGGCGGCAGTGAAGATCTTCTTCTCCACCTTCTCCTTCCAATCCGGCGTCTTCGTCGTCGAGGAGGTGGTGTTGATGTACTCTGTGCAGGCGATTGGTAAGGCGACGACGCCGGCCGCCTGCGGTGGAGTTCCAGTCCTCCGAGCTGGTCGTCCCTGCGCCGTCTTCCTCCCCAGAGACGGTGGCGGGCTCGTGAGGTGCAGTGATGGGGGTGCGGCTCCGCGGCGGCTTCGGCGGTGGCGGATCCGGTGTGGGAAAATCTTGAAAATGAAGAAGATGGTGATCTTTGTGTGCTCTTCGTTGCCGGTGGCGTCTTCGGCGGTTACACTCGGCGACTTCCCGCTTGCCAGGAGGCTGACTCCGATCCAACATGTGTCAAGGAGCAGCGGCAGCGGCGCGCCACCGATGGCTTCTGAGTGTCAACGGCGGCCAGTTCCAGAGGAAGAAGATAGAGGACCTCGTTGTAATTTTCTTTTCTTTCTGGACCTGTTTGTAAGGGCTCTGGTTTAATATATCACCCTTTTCTCCGCAAAAAAAAGAACTGGCCTCACAAGACTCAGTACTACGTTCGTCTGCCGAAGCTCCATTTGTTAATTAATCGAGGCGGTTGTATCGAACAGGAAAGTAGCACATGTATGTGCTCACAGAAACAGGTTGTCAAACTGGAATCTACAAAAGTCCTACATGGCCGGTACATCTATAAATACGAGAACCGTAAGAACATTCTCATCCGGCCATTTGATGGGCTAATTAAGAGCAATTATTCTTCTGGACCTTCGTGCAGGTGCACCGTGCTGGGCCTTAGTGCATACCACCACTATCCAGCCCACCTCACGCCCACCCAATTCCTATGCTTTTTCTCTTCGTTCCATGTTTCCAACACTAAACATCACACCTACATTCTTTATAGCTTGATCGGGCGGCGAATAACTACACGAAGTGAAGCAATGCTCATACTTCATGCTTGGAACATTTGACTAATGCAACCACGCGACGACGAGTCGGATCAACAACCAAAAGACATTGAATGGCGCAACGGAGGCATCATGCACCATCCACCCACAGATATATGTCAGAATCCCAAACAAGTTGTTCGACGCCATTGTCAAATTACCCTCACCTAGTATCTCCATATCTATAACGTAAAAAATGAAAACAACGATATGATTGAAAACAACTTCTTCTGAGTCACATTGACAACCCTTCGATCATATTTCAGGATTTAATAAAAATGCAAAAGAGACCAGAAAATATCAATCGGACTGAATACTGAAGGAGCCGAATATTCATAACATGAAAAAACCCAGAGGTACTAGTTACAATTAACATCACAAATGGCGCAAAATGGCTGAGCTTTAAACCATACGGTAAAATAGTTTCAGCGTACGAATTTAAGTAAAACAACAACAAAATATGATGAATATCAATATCAATACTTTGGCCTTGTCCCCATATATCTCATTTCATCTGAATTTCTGAATGAAGCTTAGTATATGCTCACTAACTTCCTCAACTCCAAATCCACAACTACTGTACTGAATGAAGCTATAGAATGTGCCGTTCCACAGATCCACAACTCCAGTATGTGAACTCCTTTACACAAGTTTCTTTATCGCGAGTGCTAGAGCTGGTCCTAATTAATCCTACTAAATTGATCACCTACTCTGCCTTCCGGATTAATAATTGTAGCACTAGCATATATATTGCTCAAGTACAGTAGTTGTACTTGTATCCACTTTGCATGCATGTTTGGTGCAACTGATCCACAACTCCAGCATGCATATGCATTCCTTTACACCATCGACATCGAGTTTTTTTTTTTGAGGTTAGAGAGGTAGACCTAGCTGGTAGAGGATATACGTGGTCAAACAATCTTTTGCAGCTTTCTTTTAGAAGCTAGATAGGGTGCTTGTTTCTTGCTCTTGGGAGTTTTTTTAGCCCTGGTGGCTGCTTAGCTGCTTGCTGGGCTCAAGGCTGGCTGGGCTTAACGTGAGTGACGCCTGGACCTTTTTTCTCTCTACTCTATAACATATACTTACTCATACTGTATATCAAATATGGGCCCCTATTTAGATTGGGCCCCGGGCTGTCGCACCTCTCGCACTGGGCCTAAGCCGGCCCTGCAGAGAGGATGTGTGCATCTTCATTATGCAGAGCCCGGGTGTAATGCTTGACTTTGAAGTAATACAACTCTTCAAAAAAGCAGAGAGATGGTCCGACACTGCGATGATCCTATCCATACATTCTTGTCAACCAAGGGTGACTGCACGCATCATGGAATGTGATTCAGCAATTTTTGGTGTCGTAACCTCGTCAAATAGCTTAGGACATGTACAATAGTCATGACTCATACGTCTGCAAATAGTAGTTATAGGCGATTTTGGTGAATGGAGGAAAGAGAATGATGAGGAAGAGTGAGGTTGTCCGTAAAATTATAGAAAATCTACAATATTCTTACAGACATCTTCCAAAAGGTAATTCTTTTGTCATACATAGTGTCGGCCTGTAATTTATATTCACATATTTATGGCAAAAAATAGACCTTTTCTCAGACAACCTGTTGTATATATTATATATAACAAGGCTTACATGCGCGTAACACCACTGCTCCCTCTCGAGCACTTGGAGATCCCTTCAGTCCATCATGGTGGCGGAGTACAATGAGGCCCACACATCCTTTACCAAAAAGTCACGGTCGGCCGACGCAGCTTCGGTGACTTCAACAAACCAAGTCTCACGGTGGCTTAGCCCATTTAGCAGCCGTCTGTGCAAGATCTGACGTACCATGTTAATTAGGATTCTAAACAAAATAATTTAAAGTGTTAAGAAAATTTGAAAAAAAATCTGATAAATCATAAATGTTTCGTTTTATTTTCTGTGAAAATTTCAACTCATTTGAATGTATACTTTTTGAGTAAACAAATTTTTATGTATTTAATCTCAAAAGGCTATTTAACCCAAAGTATACATCTAAATGGCTTAAAACTTTCCCACGGAATGTGAAACAGAACATTTAAGATTTATTAATTTTTTCAAATTTTCTGATTTCCAATTTTAACTCAAAATTTAGATCAATCTGACGCGTCGATATTAAATTGATGGTTGATAAGGGGCTAAGTCACCGTGAGACTTGGTCAACCCGTTGGCCTGCAATGGCACCGTCTGCCATGCAATTTGGCGTAAAGAAATTGCGCATGTCCTTACTCCAGGCGTTCCAGATAATGACGCCGAACGAAGCGCATGGGCTTTTGGAACCGTGTTGTGCTGCATGGCAGGTATGGGCGCACATGTACGTTTTTGGCTTTCGGAACCAACCATTTGGACCACATGTATGTGCTTGCCTTTGCTCGTGCTAACACTTCGCCAGTTGGATCGTTTACTGACGACATGAGCAATGGACAGCTAAAAAGGCTCACTAGTTTTTGTTGTTGCTCTGTTTGGCTTTGGCAAGGTCCAAAGTTGATTTGCTTCAACATATTGAAATCACTGATTTATTTCATTTTTTACGCTAGTTGCATGGGTCGGACCGGTTTAAACTTATTACAGAAACCACTGTCATGATCTTTGCCTACGAGTACATTTTTGAGGCTGCTCATAGTGGAGAGTAATATAGAGTAGTAACATGCACATGTTACTAGTCTATGTTATTACTTCTATATATGTGGTGTCAACATATATGTGGTGTAATGTAAGTGTGCATTTCTTAGTGGACTAATATTTTATTGAGATATGTGATGTTACGATAACTAACTATGTTATTTTATTTGCCTATCTCTTCATTAATTACATGACACATCATCTTTTTTACCCATGTGGCATCTATGTTACTATCTATGTTACTCCCACTATGGGTAGTCTGACATGGCCACTTTTCTATATTTGATTCCATCATGAAAGCACTGTCCACCTCTTGTATTTGGCATTTATTCCATGTTTAATGGTCGACCTAACTTCCCCGCAATCCGCCACATGTTTGGAACGGTTTCGTTTGCTTGCTACCACTTTAGCTTCAAAAGCACCACCTTCTAAAGGCATGATCAACCTTGAAACTTTGTTGTCTCTGCCATATGCGTAAAAGATGAGATATTTTCTTGAAATTTTTGTCCTCCAAACAGTTCGTTTCTCTTGCGTATTATGTTTCCTCGACTGAAGTTATCTATTTCACTCAAATATGGTCTTGAAGGGCGGAGGACGAGCGTGGGGAGCCTGGTCGTTACATCCAAAAATTGTATTGGGAAATCAGGCAACATGCTCAAATAACTATTAGAATTGACAATATGCATAGAACGTGGCTAGTTAACTCCTAAAACTTAGAACATCCCTAATGTGGTGAAAAAACAGTTCAATGGCTAGTTACCTCGGTTCGAGGCACCGGAGTTCCGCAATTTAGAGTGATAACAGAGAAAGAACCATTTGATTGATTCAATTCACAGCGATTAAGAAATGTGCCCACATGGCCATAGAGAGAGAGAGAGAGGTCTTTGAGGCAAAGCGCCCTTGCTAAATGTTAAGAATACACCACGTGAGAATCAAATTTTACTAGTGGAATGAACATAGGAAATCACAAGGACTGCGCTTTCTTATTTGAATTGATCACAACTGTGGATTGTCTTAGGCGATATCCTTATGCATTCAATACTTAGTGTAAACCCATGTACGCTAAGGCGGCAGTAGATGCTTAGTAGTACTATAGTAGGTATGCATATCAGAGATAGTACACTATACTACAACAACCTTTTCTCATATATATCGTGATAGTTATGTACATATCATAGGAAAAAGATAAGACCACTATTTTTGTTGCCATATAAGTACTCGTGTTCCTTTCCAACGAGGAGAGGTTTAGCGTGTAGGAAATGGCTTCAGTCGGAAGCAATCGTCTATTTGTCGTGCCTGTGGGCATCCCATTTAGTTTAATCTATCAGAAAATGCATAACCACACCCAGTTGGATCTCCCTGAACTATCTAGGGTGTCCAACTATTTTGAGATTCGTGCGGTTGTTTGCACAGCAAAGGCTCAGTTTCTGTCCTTTTAGGTTCTGCAGTCCTTGTTCTCTTAACTAGTCTATAGATTAATCCACGTATTAACAATGCTAAAAAGGGTTTATGCATTAACGAAAAATACTGGACACATGAATTAACATTTTTTTGAGGAATATATACTGGATATATGTATTAACATTTTTTGGTGAATATAAATTTAGGAAAGTCGATATACAACCCAGCCACACATGTTCAAATCCTCACGGACACAGATTTGGTTCTTATTATTTCAAAAGAAAAAAGGCTGTAGAGGTTTATCCTACCGCATTCCTTGAAAAAAAACTGGCGAATATATGCACTAACATTTTTTCTGTATATACATTAAGGATCAGATGCAGTAGCAAGATTTCCTTGCATGTTTACCTTTTTACCTAAAACTTACATGCCAATGTTTTTTTACCATAGGCAGATTTTAAGGTGCAATCCTCGAACTAACAAGAAAATTGTTCAAAAGGAAGAATTGCAACGGTACATTTATATGATGTCTCTTATAGAGACCGAAAAATCAGCCTTGTCTTGTTCCACGAATTTGGAGCTTCGATTGTATAGTTGACATGGCATACACACCAAGCTACGTAAAGGACCCAATGATAGCTCAGAGAAACTGTTTTGGTGGCAACCTCAAATGTTGAATCGTCTTAGTGGTTAGCTATGGATTAAGTGTGCTAGCTCATAGAGAAGTAGATTGGTTCGTATGACCAAGGACTTTTTGTCCTTTAGACTTTTTGTCCTAGTCATATTTTGCTCATTTACTTATTGCATACTAATTTCCCCTAAGTTATGTTTTTAGAAATGCATTCTTAGGCCGTTTTGGCTCCCGAGCTCATATGCTCCTGATAAAATAAACAACATTTTAAAATAGTAAACATTTCAAAAAAAACTGAAAACATTTGGTGACGAACATATACATGTTTTTTAAATACGTGCCAAGTTTCACGATGAAATGACATTTGTGGTTCTCTGTGTAAAAATAACAAAATCAGTACTCTAAAAAATGTTTTTAAAATTCCAATTCGGCTATTGATTTGTCTTTTTTACATAGAAAGAAAAATATCATTTCACCACTAAACTTGGCATGTAAGTAGAACATTTATCTCCAAAAAAATTCTGAATTTTTTGAAATGTTTTTTTAATTTGTTTATTCTAACAGTACCATATGAGCTCGGGAGCCAATGTGAATTTCCGATTCTTACGGAGATTTTGTAAACCGTACAAAAAATGATAAGTGTGCCAACTTTCAGTAACATGTTTGAACATCTTCTATCTACTCCCCATCTAGCTAGTCAATAGAAATTAAGAAGTACACTAATAGAGTGTTACGACTTATTTGTCTAGGAGAGTCAATGACGAAGAATAAAGCACGGGGAAGAATTGCCAAGAAATATAATTATCTAATGGGAACAATCTTCATTCAATGCCACACTCTAAGGCAGGGATGGAGGGAGCAGAAGATAGAGCAGGAAACCAGCGAAGGCAATACTACTGTATATCCATAGCATGCTGACCTGTCTCAAAATGAATGGCAGGCAAACTAGAGTAAAAGTTGGAAGACGAGTCACATAAGAGCTAATAGGCCAATTACCACTCCCAACAACAACAAGTAAATGATGAGGGCGACCTGATCAGTGACATCGACAAGTTGTTAGGAAATTCCTTATGCGGGAGATGATTTGGTCAGCACACAAGAGTATTTCAAACATGAGGCATATATAGTCCCATTGCACAATCGAAATATGTACTCCATAGCCCAATTACCACAACCATCTCCTTCTCTCCAGTTGCCATTACAATCGACTCGAGAATCAGGACAGGCGGTCAAGGCGACAACATTGGTGCTGAATATCACGAGAACTTTCTAGCAATGTGGTGATACTGAGGGAAGATTAACCGCTCCATTGGTGTTTTTCATAGGTGGTACTAGTTGTAGTGGTATATGATCAAGCAAAACTTCAGTTGGAAAAAAGTCGGGATAATCATCCTCATTTAGCCACTATGGTACGGCCCTCGTAACCACTCTTCATAGCCTCCTCGTGATCTCCAGGGTCATTCTCATGTGCAAGCAGCCTAGCATGATCGAATCCTCGTCGGTTACGAGCACAAATGCAGATCGAATCCTCGTCGGTTACGAGCACAAATGCATCATTTTGATTGACCTCCTCACCTACAGGAACAGTGTGCACGATGGTGTTCCTTTCTGATGTCTCCTATTCTCAAGTTAGTGTTCAGCTTCTTGCTACTTTCTTACCCGCCAGCCCTTTTTCACTTATACTATTTGGGCAACATATATTGTAAGAGAATGGTTGATTTCATGGTGTAATTCATGAAGCATGGAGATAGTATACTCAAACAATTGATCATATATAAATATCAAATAGCTTGAAATGGATCATGTTGTGGTTGATGGAAACATTTGTCTCGCATGTACTTTGTGGTACAAGTTTTGCACACGGTAAGTGTTCATAATGAATGTTCATCTTTAATGGTCTAGCAAAGACAACTAAAGAACCAAATTTTGTCTCGCATGTTTAAAAATCATTCATTTGGCGAAACTCCTCATTTGTTTCTGAAACTCAAATTAATTTTAGTTTGTATCTCTAGGGACACGGAGATAAGACTCCCAAGAGGCCCTACTCCCGGCTGCTTATTGGCCAATGTATTAAATTGTTTTGATTTACATGGATAAAAAATCGCTTGTAATAAATATTTGCGACCTTTACTACATGTCGGCTGCTTCTGTAGGCACAAACGGGCTTGCCCGATGCCTGTTTATACTGCTAGTTCACATAGGGGTCTCGGGTCGTGTACCATTGGTACACGAAGCACACATCCATTTACTGAAATAGAAACACTCAATTGTGCCTACAATTGTTCTGATAATGATGGAGAGGTTGTTGCCTCTATTTTGCAGGCTGGTTGTATGACACTTGATGATAAATATCTTGGTCTCCCTATTCCTGTGGGACGGCGATGAGAAGCCATATCTATGCTCTGTTTAATTAGTGTATATACGTAGGAAGTAAAGCAATTGAACAATTATTCTCGAAAGAACATAAGCGACCTCACTATCTTGTCCATTGCAGTCACCAATTCCCACGTACTGTGGACCGGCAACAAAAACAGAGATCCCCTCATCCCACAATTGCCAGATTCTTATTATTGTGTCACATGAAGGTTCAAATTTAGAATAAGACAAAAAAACAGATTTATCTGGCCTGTTCGCTATGGTGCTGATGGGCACTACCCATTGCCATATAGTTTTCAGTGTGACCAAAGATTCAGAAAGAAGAGAGAATGGCTAGACCAAACCGCTGTCAGAATAGTCTACTGAAGTTGACAATCTTGGTCAAAACCTCCAATAAAAGGACAACATATGAAGTGAGCCCATATCACTTAATTGAGACAACAATAATCTATCAATGGAATTATGGAAGCGATGAGTTCAAGAGATCCATGACATTCTATATTAACCCAAGGATCGAGAGGAGAACAAGATGAATGACAGTAATAAACCAAGGAAATTAAAGACGTGGATGATACACAGACATGCATGCATGGGATTTGGAAGAGAGAAAATTGGTATCGATCGAGTATATGATGGTGATGGTGCAGGTCAATCTCCTTACGATTGGGACAATCTCCTCCTAGTATGCAGTCTCCGAGATTTAACTACAGGTAGCGTCAGTTACGGGAGAGAAATTAGGAGTCCGTTTGACGTGAGAGCGGTTAAGAGGATGTTAGTAGGACCTGGCTAGGCAGTGCCCGGGCACGATTTTGCCTTACGCAGTGCCCCTCCTCAAAACAGAAAGTAGCAACCATCCGATCCCACGCGTTCCAAAAATAGAAAGTCCTGTCCCCACGTTCGCTGTTCACTGTCCCTCCATCCCGCGAGGCGTGCAACACAACTTTGTCGTCACTTGAAACACCACATGCGGACCCCACACTTACGTGCACCTTCTGCATCCCCACTCCGGCGGTGCCAAGTTCATGACCGGAAAAGTAATGAGTCTTTTTTCTTGAGAAAAGACACATCCATATTTGAAGTCGGTAAAATGCAGTATTTTGAAGATTTCAGATGTAAAAACAGCAAAAACTTGTTCAATTTCGAAGAAACATACATGGAAAGCACATAGTTCAGTAAACCACTTGGTTCGGCAAATCGAAAGTACCGGAACTTCATCCAAACTACAGTCTAAAGCAGGAGACCATTAACTAGTTCTAAAATCAGAAACTTGATGCCATTGCGTTATGTTCCCAGAGTACTCTAAAGCAGGAACTTGATGTCCCAAAGACATGTAGTTTTCTCCCCAAAAACTCCTTTCCAACTACAAGTTTTCATAGAAGTTGTAGCTGGCTGAACCAGGAACTACATGTCTGAACTTCGTCTCATGTAGTATTGGCTGTAAAAAAAGGAGAAGTATCAAGTCAGTTGCATAGAAAAAATGAAGGAAACATAAAAGTAATTTGCATAGAAGTACATGTGTAGAAGAAAGTATGTGGGTTCACAAGTGCTATCACAGGTTTAATGGAAGCCGGGTGACTCTCACTTCTGGGCTGGACTCATGTCCACCAAAAAATACTTTTTTCCACATGGGTCTTTTTCAATTCAGGATGGATCTGAAATTAGGTTCTGGGAGGATAAATGGCTGGGTAATGCCACTCTTCAAGAACAATTTCCGGCTTTGTACAACATTGCGCGATACAAAAGCGATACGCTAGCCAAGGTGCTGGAATCTTTCCCACCAAATGTGTCATTCAGAAGAAGTCTATTTGGTCCTAGACAAGCATCATGGAATGTTTTGTTACAACGTCTTGCTTCAGTGCAGTTGACGCAAGGATCGGATAAATTTCGATGGAATCTCAACGAGAATGGCAAATTCTTGGTGGATTCCATGTACAAAGCATTAGTGCAACCTGAGATTCCAGTTGTTAATAATAAGAAAATTTGGAAGATGAAGATACCACTGAAAACTAAGGTGTTTGCATGGTATCTTTGTCGAGGAGTGATTCTTACTAAAGATAACCTTGCAAGGCGGAAATTGCAAGGAAACAAATCGTGTGTCTTTTGTCCCCATGACGAGAGTATACAACACATTTTCTTTCGTTGTAATTTTGCTAGATCTAGATGGTCAGCCATTCAGATAGCCTCAAACTTATATCCACCTCGTAGTGTAGATTCTAGGTTTAAGCATCTAATTAGGATGAGAGCGATTGCCGTTATTTGGTCGCTATGACTATGTAGAAATGACAAGGGTTTTAATGAAAAAATGCCTCTTTTATGCAGGTCATCTACCGATGTACGGTTTTGATCCGGTCATGGGCGCCTTTGCAGCGTGCGGAGCACCGATCCCTGTTCACGGAGGGGTGTACGCGGTTGGAGGACTCGGCGAGGGATTTTCTTACCCAACATGGATGGCAGCATAATCTTCGGATTGGTCCTCCAGCAGTTTAGGCGTTTTTACAATTTCTCATGATGATATGCAATTCGTCTTTTTTTATTTTAGCTGTTGTGTTACGTTATGGACATGTGGTTGTGTGCACCTTAACTATGTAGAGGCCGGGTACATGCTTAAAAACTAAGTTCCCTTTATCGAAAAAATGTGTAGAAAACTTTCAAAATACTTGTAGTTTATCATGCAGATGTGTACTAAAAAGGTTGTAGTTTTTCATGCGGATATGGATATGGACTTTGCAGCTGGTGGTATTGACCTCAACGGTCCAGCTCTAGATGATTTTTTTTTTTTTTTTGAGATTGCTCTAGATGATGATAACCAGCCATTTGCCAATCTAGAGGTTGAAGGGTTTCCTATTGTTGAACCAGCTCAGACATCCGTGGATAACACAGTGTCGTCTGATGACACGACATGGCACTACAGATTCTGTTTATGACAGCTTCATAAACAGAATTTGTTGAAAAACAATTTACAGAAAAAAAATCTACTAAAACTACAGATTCCATTGAAAAATAAAAAATGCACCCACAAAAAAATGAAAATTACGTCCAAATTAAACGAAAATCTACATCTACCGACGGAAAAAATCAAGAACTATTTGTAAACCTACATATGGCGTGTTAGTAATGTTAGCATTAAAAAAGTACATATAAGTGCCATTTAAACAATACATGCAAGATACCTACTTATGCAACTTGACATCCAGGTTTCATCTAATTTGTGCAAAAACAATTTACAGAAAAAAAAACATCTACTAGTCCTGGCAAAAATACATTGTACATATAATATACCCAAAAAATAATACATCGAAATTCATTAAAAAATGCTAGCTCGGTAGAAAGTGGTCTAGTGATGCCAACCAGTGCACGAGAGAGGCAGAGCGAATCAAAACGTCTATATGTCATGGCAAAATCATCTCTCTCTATATGGGAACTACATGTACTACATCTCCAGACTAGTGACATCTTGTGGAAAAATAATTAAGTACCCTTTCAAAAGCTAAATTGTAGTTTTCATATCAAAATTACATCTATTGAATGCAATTTTCATCTAATACATGCAGAAAAATCAAATGGACCAAAAATCAAAAAATACATTCTATGTGTTGAAAATATACACGAAGAAAAACATTTGTGCACACTACATATATAGTAAAAAAAATGTTAGGAAACTACATATGTACATGCAAGATCGACACGTGACGAAAACTACATTACATACAACCACAACTACAAACGGTTGTACTGGTCTTCAGATCATGGATGTAAATACCAGTCTACTAGAAAATTTAACATCAGATAACTACATCACTATAAACAACACGCCAATTGGTGTCGAATATATGCAAAACGCAAAGATACATCTACCCAAATTACAGAACTACTACAAAAAAATCATAGTCATCCATTTTGCAGGGCAGAACTACATCTATCAGGAGGCTAACAATTACAAGTTACATATATAAATCACTTTTGTTATCCTTCCATCATTTTGGATGCAGACAAACAAGAATGGATGTCAATTAGCCATCTCACACACCAATGGTAGTCACGCAAAACCACACAATTATCACGGTGAAGCGAAATCTCACCTTCGTTAAGCTTGAGGTTGTAGTAATGGAGGAGTACAACCCAGCAGCACAACGATTCCCCAGCACGTGCAGGGCCGGCCCTGAGCATGTGCGGCCCGTGTGGCCGCACAGGGCCCCCGATTCCTTAGGGCCCATCCAGGTATTTACGTCCCTATAGCCAGCATGTTAGTTTAGAAAAAATGTAGCGAATCAGCCCAATTAATAGCAGCTTATTAGGGCCCTGTAAGCGTGTAGCTTGGCTGCTAAGAAAAAGACCAAGCGTTGTACGTCTCTAGTTCAGGTACGCGCATCTCGATGGTGTATGTGAGCAACTATTGGCGTATAGGGGCCCTTTTGTTTTGGTCTTGCACCGGGGCCCACATATGTCAGGGCCGGCCCTGAGCACGTGCCGCCAGCAACCCGACGATGATACCCTAGCCCCTTTTCTTCCCACTCGTCCATCTCATTCAAGCTAGAAACCGCCCTCCCGGCCGCCGCATATCGCGTCGCTCATCGCCGTTGTCATAGGATGAGGAGGACCTGGCTGCTCCACCACCAGATTTTCCTCCACCGTCTCCGCCGTTGGCGCCAGCAGCAGGAACGGTTTGAGATGGCCGCCGCCCTACACCTCAGGAGCAAGTGGGGCGCGCGATTCCCCCTCACCCCGCAACACCACCAACTCCATGGCCGCCGCCCTTCGCCTCGAGAGCGCCGGCGCCTTTTAATTCCCCTATCTGCACCAACGCCATGGCCGTCGCCCTTGGCCTAGGGAGCGCAGGCGGCGTTCGATCCGCACTACAACCGCCTCCAATTTCTCCTGCGCCGATCTCGGAAACTCTCGATCGGCCCGTGATCCCCTTATGTCCGCTCAAGCTCAAGTTCGTGGAGTGGGGGTGGAAACGAGGTGGGGATGTCAGGACTCACCAATGGATAAGGAGAGTGTTATTTTCTTATGAAAATGTAGAATGGTTGTATCGCGCGTCGGACTCGAACACGGTGAGCATTTTTTTAAGGACGAGACCGTGCCCGGGCACGGAATCGATTTTGCGATGTTATTATATATGTTTCCTCTTTTTTCTCGGTCGCGGTTTCGAATCGAGCCCTAATTAAGCCCGATCTGCTCTGCTGTAGTATATATATCACGCCGCATATCCCCTCGATCGTCGCCTCTGATCAAAATCAATCTCGAGCGACAGCAATTCCTGATCTTCCGCCTTCCTTTAGCCAAGCCAAAGATCCTCGCTACCTCCTCCTCCCGCACCGCCGCCAGAGTCTCCACGATCTAAAATCCCGCTAGCATGCACCACCACGTCCATGGGTACTTGGAAGCGGGGCTGCGGGAGGGGTCTTGCGGTGGCCTCCATTGCACGACGTCCATGCGCTCGTTCGCTGGCCGACTACCGGTTCTAGCAGGCGCAATATTCATCATGTAACTACTGACGCAATGGACGCCAGGTAAGTCTCCAATCCGGCCGTCGAATCGTTACTATACCGCATCACAACCCCAGCTCCCAGGTCAGGGGACGGACGGTATATCACTAAGAAGAACCAGGGATATAAGGTAGATTTGGGAAATAATAATGGATATATTATGTGAAACGACAAGCACTGCAATGGGATAATAGCTCCAATGCGACATCTTTGAGTTGAATCTCTCCAAATGAGACATCGTTGGGTGAAATAGCTCTCGTGCGACATTTCACCCCGACTCACATATTGGAGTTATGTGAGTCGGGGTGAAATGTCGCACGAGAGCTATTTCATCGAACGATGTTGCATTGGAGACAATTCAGCTCAAAGATGTCGCATAGGAGCTATCAGCCCACTGCAATTTGGTTTTTCCTTTCCGCATATTTACTTTGCATACTGATATACTTCATTATCTAGAACTAGATCTATTAATATGCCCTTTATAATTTGGGAAAATAATTCAACCTCACTAAGATGTTACTCATCCTAGTTTTGCGGCTATGCTACATACATTGGCCTTTATCTTAAAGGCAAATTGTAATTCAAATGCGCACACTTGGACAAATTTAGATATTTATGAAACACAACAGAGCTTACTATAAATTAAAGATGGCTAAGGAGTGAAGACGAATGCAGCCGACACTTTTTTCTCCAAGACCAAATATACTTTGAATTTTTTAGTAGAATAAAAACTAAACTAAATATGCGTGATAGAATTAATAATTAATGTAAGTTTCATACATGATATTCTTCATCTAATATTATTTATAGTTTGTACTTGGTGTAGTAAGACTGAATAGGTTGGTTAATATTTCAACATGAAACAAAACGAAAACTAA
Organism: Poa pratensis; assembly: GCA_947311845.1. NCBI lineage: Eukaryota > Viridiplantae > Streptophyta > Magnoliopsida > Poales > Poaceae > Poa > Poa pratensis. Next base: position 530,470 of record CAMZMU010000069.1, on the reverse strand, counting down.
ACCAATGCATCTAATGGAAAATGGTCTAACTGGAAAACAAAAAATATTTAATTGGCATAAGTGCAAGCTTATGAAATATGGTCATGCCGAGTGCTATCCGACGATAAATATTTAAGATAGTCAAGGTCAAAATTTCATGGTTTATCATGTTCAGGAGAAACTCCTGTAAGTTCAAATGTGTATGTATTAAATTCAGAAAAGTAAACAAGGATAGTGAATTGTACTTTAGATTTTTTTGGGTTAAATAATGGAATATATCAAAGTATTTTATAGTATGGTTGAAAAAGGTGTTAAACATTGATTACGTTGATTTGTAAAGTAGGTAGAAACATATTTGGTTGACAAGATACCTAAACATATATCTGCTACAAAAATGATGTGATAAAATAAATAAGTATATGACAGTTTCAATTACGTGTTAACTATTTATATTCTCTCTGTCACACGGAGCTGCAGTCCTCTACTCCTCTGCATGCAGTGGCGTTTGCACCCACGTCAAGTGATGCATGTACTATAGCTTCGCAGTCCACTTATGTCACTGTTTATATATATCTTCATTCCTAGTTTTTCCAGTCTACTTTATGACTTTCTCTAGTTCATTTTAATTATTTTTCTTTTTGGCGTTAACTACTACTCCCGGTAGGAGTTAACACATCATATTCATGAGATGCTTTAGTTAAATTCAAGCTAAAGGCACATATTAAATGTTATTTGACGGATTCATCTCATGAATATGATACATTGACTTAACTAGAGTTAACGCCAAAAAAAAAAGAAAAAAAATGAAATAGAGTGAGTCACAAAGTAGAATGGAAAACTAAGAATGTATATACAAACTGTGATATAAGTAAAGTAACCAGAGTCTACAAAGTGGATTGGGAAACTGTACTGCATGAAGTACTATTCGTGGTTGCAAAAACGTTGCATGCATGGACAACAACTCCATGGCATAGAGGTTATAACTAGTACGTAAGTTTTTTTTTTTTGAAACGTTTATGACAGTAGGGAAGGCCCCTACTGTCTCTATATTGATAAGACCCCCAAGGGGTAGAGCCAACAGTTACATAATTACATCACAGCATAGATGTAAGAGGGGTCCGAAAGCTAGATGTTACTAACTACAGAAAGGTCTTGGTCCTATGGACCAGCAGACCAAAATCCTGTTTGAACCTAGCTTCCCAGGATTGAATGGAGGGATTTATTCCTTTGAAGATGAGATTGTTCCTCTCCTTCCATATACTCCAGGCAGCAGTCATGAATATGTCTTGAAACATCGGCATCCTCCAAGCTGATTTAGCAGATAGCAGAATTTGTAATCTATCTCCTTGCTGCTGCCAATGAATACCAATTTTCTGCCAACATGTCTTGCTAAAAGTACAGTGGAAGAAAAGATGTTCAACTGTCTCAACCACATTATCTGAACACAAAGCACATTCATCGCCTGAATTGATAGTGAAATGCCTTCTTCGTAACATATCTCGTGTGTTGAGGCGATCAGAGCATAGTAACCATGCGAAAAATTTCAGCTTTGGTACTCCTTTCGCTTTCCAAATCCAATTAAAAGCAGGATGAGGGTCATGGTCTTTGAAGCAGAATTTATAGAACTTGCTGGATGAGTATGTCTCAGCTCCCCACACATATGTCCATTTATCCTTGCTCTGATCTTCCAAGAAGACATGAGCTGTTTGCAGCTGAATATTTCTTACTTCATCCATAGCTTCAGGTGAAAGAGGCAGGTGAAACACTTCCCCAAGCTGGCTGGTGGAAAGAAAATCCCGAACTGAGATGTCTTCTCTTTTTGCAAAGGAGAAAGCTCTAGGAAAATCAGTTTCAAGAATGTCATCTAACCATGAGTCTTTCCAAAACATCACTGAATTTCCTCGTGATACCTGACATTACGTTATTCCTCTGAAAATAGGAGATAGTTTCATAATCTGTTTCCACCAAGAGGACCCACAGGGGCTTGCTGCATGAGGTACTACATCCTGATATTATGCATTCCATACTAGTTGAACCCACGGTGTGTCATCTTGATTATAGAATTTGTGCAAGTACTTAAGCAGTAATGCATCATTCTGGACTTTCAGATTTAGGACTCCAACTCCTCCCTTTGTTTTTGATCTACATACCATGTCCCATGCTGCTAGGGAATTGCATTTTTCACCATTTTCAGTCTTCTTATTCCAGAGACAATGTCTTCTGATCTTCTCGCAATGCTCTAGGATGATGGAGGTAATTTAATAGCACACATGGTGAAGGTGGCTATCGAAGTCAAAAGAGAATTAATACATGTCACTCGGCCACTGTAAGACATCATATTATAAGTGGCTATCATTTGTCTCTCAATTCTACAAACCAATGGCATAAGATCTGTCACAATAGGTTTAGTAGTTCCAAGGGGAGTCCAAGATAGGTAAAAGGCATTTTCCCAACAGTACATCCAAGCATAGCAGCCAAAATATTCATCTCATGAACAGGAACATTGATTGAAATCATGGAAGATTTGTGGAAGTTTATGTACAGACCAACTGAAGTCGCAAATTGGTTGAGAATAAGTTGTAGGGCTGTAACTTGATCAGGTTGTGCCGGCAAAATAATTATAGTGTCATCGGCATATTGAACCACAGGGTAGTCTTGGCTGAAATGAGGTGAAAAGGGTGCTCTTAAGATACCTCTCCGAAAAGCATCATTAATTGCTGACTGAAGCACATCTGCAGCTAGTACAAATAAAAGGGGAGATAATGGGTCTCCTTGTCGAACACCTCGCTTACAAAAGAATTGTCTCCCTGGCACTCCGTTTAACAGCACAGAGGACTTTCCTGAACCAAAGATAGCCGAAACCCAACTAATCCACCTTCATCAAATCCCATGTGTCGCATAATATTAAGCATAGCACCATGATCGATAGTGTCGAATGCCTTAGCAAAGTCTAACTTGAGCAGTACAATTTCCTGCCCAGAAGTAGAACATTGATGAATATACTCAAAGGCCCATGCTAAGCAATCTTGAATATTCCTCCCTTAAGGAAACCATATTGGTTTTTGTGTACAATGGACAAGATGACTTTCTGTAACCTATTAGCCAATAATTTGGTAATTATTTTGAGGCAACGATTAAGCAAAGTAATAGGCCTGTAGTCATTGGGTGTTGTGGGTGTGGAGATTTTTGGGATTAAGGTAATATGTCCCATCTTGATGCTTTCCATATTTAGATTCCCCTCATAGAAATCAAAACAGAGCTTATAAATGTCCTCTCTGATTATATGCCAGCAGGTTTTGATGAAATGTCCATTGAAATGGGCCGGGAGCTTTATCTGGTGGCATCTCTCTAATAACTCGGTCAATTTCTTCCTTTGTAAAAGGAGAAGATAGCTGTTGCAGGCCTGCCACTGGCTGAATCAAGTTAGCAAGATAAAAAGCATTGGGGGATCCGTTGTGGTGCCAAGCCGTTCTCTGTATGTGCTGAACAAAAGTTTCTATTTCCCTGCATGATCGGAAACTTTAGATCCATCTGGTGCTACCAGATTTGCAATATTATTCCTCCTATATCTTTCAGTGGCAAGTGAGTGAAAAAACTTTGTGTTTTCGTCACCAAGCTTAGTCCATCGGATGGTGCACCTATTCTTCCAATACAGCCTCTGAAAATCTAAGAGCTTTAATAAGTGTTTCTTGAGTATATCTCTGAAATTTAGCTCCGGGCATGAGAGAACTCTTCTATCTTCTAGGTTATCCAATTCCAGAAGAGCCATATTTGTATTTTCAATACATATCTTCAGCTTAGAAATTGATTTGCTCCAATGTTTAAGGTCATACCTCAATCTCTTTAATTTGGCATTAAGATTTGCTGCACTATTCGATTTCCATGTTGGTTTTTCCCAACTTTTAGCCACAGTTTCAAGAAACCTTGGTGAGCCGACTAGTAAGATTCAAATCTGAAATCTTCGCTGCAGGAATTTTAGTCTGAATAGTGACAATGCATGGTGTGTGGTCTGACACAGGTTTCCTTGAGGTAAAACAAAGGTACCAGGATATGAACTAGTCCAATGGGAGAAGAAAACACCCAATCGAGCTGTTGAAGAAGGGGAGATTGCTGCATGTTGCTCCAGGTGAAAGCCCTACCTTTAATAGGTATTTCTGTCCAATTTTGGCTGCGAATAATATCATTAAAGAGTAACATATCCGAACAAGAGCCTCCCGGTTTGTTTCTGCTCTCAGGTGTCTGAATGAAGTTAAAATCCCCTAAAATGAGCCAGTCTTCTGCCACTGAGATTTGTAAGTCATACAACCACAGCACAAAATTATCTCTCTGCTCGCCACTGCATGGTCCATAAATATTAACTAAAACCCACTGTTGAGAGGACTGAGTGGATGTGAAATGAATGGAAATTGCAAATGGCTCGCAATGCATAACAAGGCCATTGAAAACAGTGTTGTCCCAGATAATAATAATACCCCCGGAGGCACCAACAGAAGGTATATAAGTGAATTCATCAAAACGGCTAGGACAACAGGATTTAATAAGGCAGCATCGAAATGGTCCTTCTTAGTTTCCTGTATGCAAATAACTTCACATCCACTAGAGATAACAGCATTCATAAGTGCTAGTTGCTTTCCACTGAATTTAAACCTCTGATGTTCCAAAATAAAACTAACCACTTTTTAAACCACTTTTTAAGATAATGCATCACCAAAATTATTTCTCCACTGCCTCCTCAACCTGCATAGTAACAAGTAACTTTTGGGAGAGAGCTCACTTGCTGGGACACCACAAAGGTGAACACCGATGTTCTGAAGCACAGGAATTGGTGTCGGAGCTGGAATTTCAACCTCATCCTCCTCTTGAATAGTGGAGACTTGATAATCAGAAATTGCATTCGTTGCAAAAGGAACAGCTGGTATCTTCCTGGACTTAACCTTTGATTTCGGAGGCTTGGTGTCAACAACAGATTTGGGCTTAAACCCTTGATATTTATTGGATCTTGCACTTCTTCTGACCTCCGTTGTTTCTGATGGGGTTGACATCATCTTCCCCTTTAGCTTTCTGGTCGAAACACCTGCATTCTGAGCAAAAGTATTGCCAACAGCCTCATCACATCCTTGCTCTTGCACAGGCTTAGAGGTTTCAATAATAGTATTTTCTTTGTCAACAATGACCTGATCAATTTCCATAGAGCTTGGGGCCGCTGGGGACTGAGCAGAGTAGAATTTCCTCTCTATATTCCTGGTCGCAACCATTGGACTGAGCAAGTTGCAGTTTTCCAGAAAAGTTTTCCCAAAAACAGTGGACTCCATTTGCACATCTCGAGTAAAGGTATCAGCTAATGGATCCGGAGTAAAAAGATTTCTCACCGCAACACTAGCAAGTGAGAGCTGAACCTGAGAAAGACCCGTATAAGGTACAATTTCCATGCAGGTTTCCTGGTTATTGCTTTCTTTTGGAGAGTTCACTGAATTGTTTATCTGTTCAGACAAGGACGTAGTGCAGTCAGTCTGAATATGATCTCCAACTATGTTGTGATCCTCATGAACCAATTCAGTGACACGAGAGACATCATTAGCAGTAACATCGGTATTAACATTTTGAATGGAAAACGAAACTACGCCTCCACAACTTTCGCTGATACCCTTCTCTGCCGAGGTGGATTGTTTTTTAGGAACCCAGATTTTCCGGACATTGCAATTTTTGGCTGAGTGGCCCGTCAGCTTGCACTTTGCACATGTTACCTTGATCCAAATTGCTTTTTTCGAAGGCCCAAGCAGCGGCAAAAACTTCTTGTCCTTGCAATGGTTTGGAGGCTCAATCAGCGGCAAGATCTTCTTGCTCTTGCATTGGCCAATAGAATGACGACTGCCACAGATAGCGCAAGCAAGCAATTTTGAATGAATATAATCCAGAGAAGGAACTGCAGGTAAATTAACCGCAACTGCCACCTCAGCTTCGGAATACCGTGATTCAAGAAGGTCCATAATATGTAACAGCGTATTCACCGGGATAGAATGAAATTGATCTCTTCGAAAGTTTGGTCCCACAAATTTCACCTGGATTTTAGGATCTGAAACCAATGGAACTGAAATCAATCCAAACGTGATCATCTGCCGAGAGTTCATCACAGAAACCTTACACGAGGAATCCTTGTCATCATAAAGATCCAGAGTACCAAACTGCAAATGCCTTGTGGATGAAGCCTGAGTGAATCCAAACTTGGCCAGTTCAGAACTAGAATCACCAGATGAATTCTTTAAGAAATCTAGGTTTGGCTTGAAAAAAGTTGGACTGCGCTGAGATATATCCAGCATCTCACAATTTGCCGCATCAATATCAGATGAAACGAGAGAAGAGTGAGAGGCCAGACCCTGGTAGAGATTAAAATGACAAACAAAATCCGGCCAAACACGATCACGCAGGAGTAGATGAAGTGCCCAACTTTATTAGAATTCACCGAGAATTGAAACCGACGATCACTGAGTTGTACCACATTAAACCTTGCCGAGAACCACCGATGCAGCTTTGCAGCGCCAAACCAACAGACTCGATCGAGAGATCAAAGGAAGCCGAAGAAAAGGAGACCACAAGAAAGAACTTCTTCGAAGTTGGGGAGGGAGAGAAATGAACCGAAGATCCGAAACGACGACGCACCTGTGCCTCAACCGCAAGGCCAGGCGTGAAATCCCAGTGGAGAAGGCTATCCATCCGCCGCAGATCTTAGAGAGCACCATGGCTAGGGTTTCGGTGTGGGAGGTGGGAGGGGTGGGAGGAGAGCGGCACCATGGCTAGGGCTTCTGCTTAGCACCGTGTTGGAACTTGTAAGTAAGTTGAACCGTGATGTACTTATTTCTATAATTTATCAGAATATGTTGAGGTATATTGAACAAACAAATATGTTTCTAAGTATCTTACTGCATGTTTTTTAGCAAATCAACGTGATTAGCCTTGGACACAATTCTAGCCATACTATAAATTCAAGTAAGTACTAATTAAATAATTCCATTTTTAACAAAACTTCATCTAAATTACAGTTCATTGTCCTTCTTTACTTTTTTGAATAGATACATACTTATTTGACCTTTTTACAGAAGTTTCTCCTGCTCGTGAAAAACCATATATTGTCTTGGATATTTATCGTGGTTAATGCTCAGTATGACCATATTTACAAGCTTGTAATTTTCTCTAGTTAAATGTTCTTTGTTTTATTATTATTGAATCCTTTTTCCATTTGGTTCCACGGTTTAGGTTTTTGCTTTTGTGCATGTTGAAATACCTAATAGTATCTTACTACACCAAGTAGAAACTCTAATATTGGAGGAAGAATATCATGTATGAAATAATGAAACTTGAATTATTAATTCTATCACGCATATTCTGCTTAGTTTTTGTTGGGTACCAAAAATTCTAACAAGGTATATTCGGGCTATGAGAAAACAGTGTTCACTGCAGCCATCTTCTCTTCTTAGGGCACCTTCCATTTACAGCAAATTTTAATGTGTCTCATAAATAAACTAAATCTGCTCAAGTATGTGAACTGCATTCAGTCAATGCCAATGTATGTCGCATAGCCGTAAGGCTAGAATGGGTCGAACTTCAAACCTAGTCTTTGGATCATGAGGAGAACATTTTTCATTTATTTAACATGTAAGATTTGCCTCACTTAAATATGTAGTGTTAATAATGTTTGAATGATGACTCTAAACAAGATATATGCTGAATTGTCTTTCATTTTTGTTCAAGATAATAATACTAAATGATGATAGCCATAATAATATATAAGATTAGTCCCATATAATGAGTGATATCATACTGTAGGTAATAAGCAGAAAGGCTAAACCAACTGGGCGGTTAGGCGTCGATAAAAAAAGGGGCTACACGAAAACAAGAAGAATAAAGCCATACTTGCCCAACTGATGTGCATGGCATCACCTTGACACCCTGTGGATTGATTGTTTGATTTTTTTGCTTAATTTTGTGCAGTATAACAAAGCTTATTAGGATATCTCAAGTTTTCCAATAGAGATAGCTTGGTTTCATTTAATTGGTTGACTCTTGACAGATTTCTTACTGAAGTGGTTATTCTTGTCTCATAATGTCTGAGCATATATATAACATGTGCATTTCCTTTTGTCGTAATAGATGGTCTTAGTTTTTTTTTTTTTTTGAGAATTTAGTTTTGTTATGGGTCTGGCACTTCAGTTTAGCTATATTCTTGTATGAGCTCAAGTATAGTTTCAATCAATGCAGCAGATACCTGTTTCATTTAGATAGACATATATTGTTAAAGGATATTATCACCTTTTGAGTTTGTTTGGCTCAAAGTTTCTTCTCAGAATTGTACGCCATTCATCATTTTTGTTTCTCCAATATAGTCATGGTATGTAATTTTGAACTTACAGGCCATGCTATGTGTTCTTACTATCAAATCTTGTCCTAAGCTCTGAGCATTCTTTTGAAGAATATCTTTATTTTATGTTGCAACATCCTCGTGGAACTATTATCATGCATCCATCAATGATAAAAAAATGAATTTAATATGTGGTGTACAGTATGTCAACTCTTTCTTTGGAATCTGATCCAGAGTTATATGGTCTACAGTCTAGCAACTCTTTGGAGTGAAGGTATTCCCAGAAACATCGCCTCCTTTTTTTCCTATTGATTTTCTCCCATTTATTACTATCATCTCATTTGGCACTCGGTTTCACTTGCATATGTGGTGGTTCATCATCCACGAATGTCCTTGCTTGTGGATTTGAAGGATTTTTCTTTTTTAGATAAAGAGTGTTTATTGATATCGAGAAGATACAACATGCACCCAGTCTCTGCAACAACACAATAACCGAAGCTATTACGGATGCACACAGCCGAAAGACAATAAGAAGAACAAATAAAAAGAAAAGTCCTGCTAAAGAGTTACAGTCCTTACAGCAGCCGCACAACCACCACCAAAACAACACCTGATGTCTAATTCTTCAAAAACAACGCTTTCAATAAGAACAGTGCCAGGCACAGCCAATTAAGGCCAGACCTTGGGTTCTCACCCTGAAGATAGTCCTCGCTCTCAAAACAATGTCTTCAGCAAGACCACTGTCAGGCACAACCAATTAAGGCCAGACCTTGGATTTTCACCCTGAAAGGTAGGACTTAGGACTTCACGTATGTTGTCGCCCCCACTTACATGCCGCTACTCCAAGTCATGAAACACCAAGCCAATTCCTCAGCCGCACAAGGAATCAAACCACCATTGCCAGTCCTCAGATCTCGCCTTCCATGTCATTCTCCGCCAGCACCATGGAACGAGAAAGCGTGCTCCATGATAATAACAGCCAGCAGAGCTTCGAAGCGCTCCCTCTGAAACCAAACGGTCAGAGAAAAACACGGGTGCGCACGATCGAATACCATCCGATCCAGCAATCCCCAGGCATGAAGCGCCCAGTGGAGTTCGCCGGCGGAGCCTTCCGAAACACGATTGTCCAGCAGATCAATGGGGATAGGCATCCGGCAGATTGCAACCTTGATGCGAGAAGAACCCTAGGACCATCTCCTTATTCAGCTTGATCACCCGAAAACAGGGGCTGAACGGAGGAGATCCAGCCCACCGCCGTCTTGCCGGCCGCCGGCACCACCTCGGTGCCCAGCAGCCGGAAACACTAGGAGCCCCGCACCATCCTGCAGTTGAAGGGCGAAAGAGGCTTGCCCGAGTCCAATAGACCCAAGCTGGCCGTCGCCCGAGGCCAATACACCCGAGCTGGCCGTCGCTCACCGCCACGTCTGCAGGGGTTGGCACCGTCGCGAGGTAACAGGGCCTCCTCGGGCGTCATCGGTTGCGCCTCCACCGGGATCCAGCGACACCTCGCCGCCACCACACGGCCGAGTCACGCGCCGCCGTCGCCGCCGAAAAAGCGCCCTACAGCCGCGCGCGGAGGAAGCCCCGCCGCCACCGTCACCAGCCCGGGCACAGGCCAACGGGACCTCTGGTGGCGGCGGGGAGGAAGGGGACGGAGAGAGGGCTGAGTAGCGGCGGCGCTGGTCGCCCCCGAGTCGCCTAGGTTAGGCGACGCGAGGGATCTCGATCTATTCCTCTACAAGTAGGTTCTTGTCGTATGCGTTCCACCAGTTGAAGGATTTTTCTGCTGGGAAGAAAAAACTGAAAAACTTGATCGCTTCTTACTTCCTACTGAATTGAATAATTATAACAATGGGGTAGGTCCTTTTTATATGGGTATTAGTTGTTGCCATATTTCATTTAGGGATATAGACGGACGTGTTGCCCCTGATGCTAAATCGAGAGAGAGAGAGAGAGGGGACTGTGTGCCACTGTGAGAAAATGGTTTGTCTCAATTTTCTCATTAGTATTCCTCCCTTTAAATAGGGGTTGTGCAGGCTAGCTGCCTAAGTCAACTATCCAGTCACATCGCTGCGACGTGACCGGTCATACCTCTATCTGACATGCCACTGTTGGCGATGTCACAGACTAGGAATCACTGTAGGTGACGTCTAGCACGTCCTAGCTACCTAATCTGTACTGGTGCTGACGCACCACTTCAGGACACAGGCTACAGGACAAAAGTCCTCGCACCCGAAGAAACTGGCGACTGCCTCGACCCAGGACAGACCCCGGAGTCGAACACATCCTCGACTTGGGACAGACCCCGAAGTCGGCACTCTCTAACTTATTGACTCCCCACACTCGAAGGGATCGTCGACTGGACACACAAGCCTATTTCCAACAGGGCGGACGTGACGGATAGTCTTCCAGGACACACTTTGTGCTAATCCTCTCCAGCGAATCTTTTTAGCCAATTGGATAATGAGTGGATGAGCAAGCCTGACGGACGGAAATTTTGTTCGAGCAGACGTCCGCCTGCATGCCTAATTTTATTGTACAAGCATGTACGACAGGCTTTTATGTATTTATCACTTTCAGGTCTGGATAGGTGCAGAATAGTGGAAACTTCTATTTCGAGCAAATTTTGTCTGGAGCCCTGCATATATATGTACTGGAATTTTCTGTTCTTCTTGGTTCACAGCCAATATTGTTAGCTTTATTTAACTCGCTGGTAAAGCTGTGAGCTGAAGACATCCAAATATTGTTCACTTCCCTGGAGCAATCATACAGCCAACACCCTTTATTTGCGTTAAGCACGGCTTGAGCTTTTAAGCTTCATCCTCTGATCGGTGCCTTACCGCTTGATTAGCGTTTACCGCTTATTTGAACCTTCCCAGCAAGCACTTCACATGATGGATGTTCATAAATCGATCTTTCTCTGCCGATCCGTCAGTTGTAAACTTGTAATATGAAGGTGTCTTCGGGATCAGTACACCTCACCTGCAAAAGAAAAGTTGGGCCTGGGCATGTTGTGTTAACAGATACAGATTCATTTGTTTTTCCACCCGTCAATATATCTCCTTATGCTCTTATGCTCATTGAATCTTTTGTCTTGTTTCCATATTGCTGCAAACAAACCGTACTGCAGAAGCTAGCTACATTGGTCCGCACTAAAAGAAAGACTGAGGCATTTCACTTTCTGATAAGGATGTGAGCATATCCATCCTTTTTATGGGGAAATGAAATAACTTGTCACTTGTTTGATCTCATATTTTTAGTCATTAATGCATAGATGAACTATTTTCTGCTAAGCCTCCTTCTGGTTAACCCTCTATGCCTCCCAGGAGAAAAAGGAACCCAAAAATGATTGCATAATACTAAAACCAAGTACTTGGTATGTAAATAAATGGAAATTAATATATATTATAAATCATCTTGATTCCTTCCTTCTTCCCACACCGATTTACTTTTTTTTACCGTCTGGGTGTTACAACGATATGCAAGACACAGTCCATTTTAAATGATGGTCCTTTCTGGATTTGTTTATCTTTTTTCTTCACCTGAGTAGAGTATTTGGATATAGCAGATTTTTTTTCATGGTGTTCGGATGGACATTGTACTATTGTCAATTATTAGCAAGAAATAGATCCCTTTTTCTCCCTTTTGCTTTGTGTAATAAAATTTCTTTAAGAACAATCAAGCACTCAAGTGAATTAAATTATTTAGTTAACCTCTAGTTACTTTCCAAGAATTTTTGTTTAGCCGATATTACTATTGAGTATACTAGATGCTTTTAAATTATCATTGCTTTCGTGCGTGTTGCATTAAGTTAGATGTCTGTTATGTTGCCAATTGCAATCTGATAGATACTGCTTGTTTGATTTCTTGCCCTTTCTTCTATAGCTTTAGTATGTACTTTGAGTATATAGGAAGCTTCCTATAGACCTTTTCTTTTATTCTTGGCTACTGAAGCAGCATTTTCTGGATAGACTTTTTCTATATATGACATATTTATTTAAATATTATTAACTGCAGAGAACCCCTGATCATTGGCACCATCACCTGCGCTTTGCTGCGGGTTTTCTTCTCGGTTTATCTTGCCCTTCATGGTCAGTTTATCTTGCTGTTTGCAGCGAAATTTCGTTCTGATCTAAGTGGAAGTGAAGCTAACTAGCTAAGCCTGTTGTTAAATATGCAAAAACATCTGAATTTTTTGTGCTCTGAGATGCTCATTAGATGACAGACTTGTATGTTTGCATGCCATGAACACAACATTTAGCTACATACACCATGACACTACTGTCACACTCCAATTTAGTTAGCCATCTGAGCTTTAAATATGCGAGATCCCTGCTGTCACCTTTAATTTTGAATTGCCAATGTAATCCATGTATTTCGCTCAGTTAAAAGCACAGAGGTATATATGGCAGTGGATGCTCTTGTTTCCACGCTATGCATCCCTTTGATAGGTTGTGAGATGTGTTTAGTCTCCAAAAAAATTCTGGTTAACACCGAGAACTGAGCATGCTTAGTAGGTGGCTGCCTGGGTATCCTATTGCATATTCAGCTAGGCTTTCCTGATGGTTTGATCTTCACCCGTTGCATGCACAGTAGAGGGATATTGACCATTATCCCTTGTCGTTGCATGGTTTTTGCAGTGGGGTAACTGGTAAGGTTGCTTATGGCTGAAATAGAATGAAAAAACAACGCTGCATTTGAAGACTGCACCAAATGTATCATTGTCATGACAAGGGTACTGCATCACCCTGTCTTGGTTTTTGCTAAACTAAGTTGTTTGTGACTCATGTCTATAGAAGCACTTCATCTACGGCTGAAAAGTGTGATTTTTCACACATCATTTGTCTTAGTTTTCTGATGTTGAACTCTAACTTTTTGCTATCATGTTCTGCCCTGTCTTGTCAAATGTATGAAGATGTGGAATATGTTGAAACACTTTCTTTTATAACTAGTAAAGCTCCTGTTGCCTTAATAATTATACTAAAGATGATGGTCTTTGATATTCGCATTCTAATGTTAGTGTCCTCATCTCATTGAAGTTATTCTTTTACTTATGTACTACGTTTCAGACCCCGTTGCCCCTTGTGTTTAACTTTTCGCTTTAGTTTCCCTTCTCAGACTCAGAAGTCAGTTAAGTGTTTGGAGATGTTTAATTGTGATATTTCTCTCGGGGGATTACTATATTTGATTGATTGTACCTATCAAGTTCTTTACTGGCATTTAGATACAGGTTATTGTTGGACAACTCTGATATGATGTACTAGATATCAAGTTCCACCTTTTTACATCGCTGCGTAAAATACCGATTTGTCTCTACGTTTAGGCTTTGAACTGCATTGCCTGGTTTCTAACAAGCTTTCTTCAGCAGTTCGGCAGACGTTTCCAGGAAATACAACTCAGTCTGCTGGCTGTTGAGTCCGCAACCTGACCAACCATATTCCCGTGAAAATTAGAACGTGACAACTCAGTCGATCACCATGGCTGGATTCATCTGGCAGAAGGAACCCTTCGGTCGATGTGTTTGAAAACGGGAGGAGGAGGAGAAAGAACCGTACCTACAGTATATAAGTACAACGAAACGGAATCAGCTTACCGTTTGATTAGTTGATCGATTCATTTCCTATCCCCACGCAGACGCATAGAGATGAGTAATAATCTTTGGAGATCACAAGTGCAAAATCAGAGGATTATTCTTTCCATACTTGTCATTTCTGTTGGAATTAAACTAGTTTTAACCAGCGTTCCCAATAGCGCTTCCAATTAGGGGTGAAGCCAGAAAAATGATCACTGGTGTCATTCGTTTAAATTTACAGGTGTCATTTTTGTATTTCTAAAACATTGCTTCCTTTTTAAAGGGAAGTACTCAAAATCCATCGCTGTCAACTGACACCAACCAATATATGCTGCTACGTCCCTGCTTCCAATAGTTCTATGTAAAAAGGTGTGAGCTTCACCGCGAGCAGACCGACCGCATGAAGCAGATCGACTACGACTATCGCCGCGAGACGAGCGCGGCCCGCGCGTTTCACCTCATGATATTGATATCTGATGATGGTTCAGGAGGTACAAAACAACATGCGCAACAACATTGCGGTGCTAGTGGATTTATGTTTTATCATTATCATGTCCTTTTAATGATAGCTGGGGTTGAAACTTATGGTAATCTTATTAATTGCATGGATAAATTGGACTTTTTTCCCTATAGTTGTCACTTTATGTTAGTTTATATATCCCTTGTCTCATTAATAAGCTATTCTAGTTTAATTAAGCTAAAAGCTAAAGCTGAAATAAAATAAAGTATGGAGGTGGATGAGTAATAAGTATGAGCTAGAGCTACAATTCTTATAACCACGAGTGATTTTTTTCGTACTCTGCTGCTGAAACAGCGCCTGGGTGATCACTTTGTTTTATTTTCGCGGTACCTCTGCATGCTTAGTCTCATGGAAAGAAAATGAGCTGAACGATGTTCCATGGCAAATAGGTTGCTTTAGATTACGAGAGGAAGTGAAAGTGTCCAACTGCAAGGGCATACTTTAAGAGATTGTTCGACGGTACAAAAATACAGAGTCTATCAACGCTCGTCCAGTTAAACCTGAATAGCTTAATTATTGTAACTGAATTTCCCAACGTGGACAAAATGTTCTACTCGTAGGTCTAGGTGCACCCGTTATAACAAATACATTTTTAAAATATAAAAAATCAAACAAAAATGTCCGGTGGACATACCGATATTATATTTTCGCACACAATTTTTCGTGAAACAAAGATATTTTTGTGGCATGTGAAAAAACAATAAGTTGTCTCATAAAAATTGATTTTGGAGTAGCGGAATTTGACATTTTTATGCAAGCCAGAAAAATATCAATATTACATGAAACTTTGTGTACCAACATAAGTTGTCCGGTGTACATCTGATTATTTTTTGACATTTTGAAATGCAATGTTTTGGATAGTAGGTGTATCTACATATATCTGCGTGTGATTTTTTTTTCTGGCACCAGTTTCCGGATTAGCAGTGAACATTTAGCACGATAATTCGTACATGGTTATTGGATAACTTTTTATATGTTTTTTGACATTTACAATGATACACACAGCTGGAAAGTAAGGGTTCAACTGTTTCCAAGACTTAGAGATGCTATCAAAAAAAAAAAAACTCGGGCAGCAGGAGGGAGGAACCCCATGCGCCAATCTATTAAGAAGGTGGAGCTCTAGGCGCGCACTGCCGAGCGAGCCGGGGGCTCGAACTCGGGTCGCGGGAGCGCGCACGGACGACCGTGGGCTGCTAACCAACTGGGCGACGCCCAGTTCCCCCTTAGAGATGCTATCATTACACACAACAAAGAATCATGCAGAATGACGTACATAAACATGATAAACAAGTTAATATAATTTGGTAAATGAAATCTCTAATTACCGTGATGCAAAAAAAAGCAAAATATGGAACATGATATCTAGTTTTGAATATCTCGTCGTCACTAAATCAACGATAAAAAACGATTTTCGAGCTGTTCTAAAGATAAAAGTTTTCTTACTTTAAACATAGGGGATGAATCTAATAATGTCACGGTGTGTACAAAAGTTTAAATGCTTATTATATATATAAGTATATAACCCCAAAAATAGCTGATTTAAAAAAATGGGCTTATCTACTTACAAAATCCCTAATCCCCTCGTCTGGTCTTGTCCCCCACACACAGAAACAGAGCTGCTGAGCCATGGAGCTCGCCACCGCGGCCGTCTCCACGGCCTCCGCCCACCACCCAGCCCGGCCGAGCTGCTTCTCCTCCACGCGCACAGCATCCTGGTCTCTTCCTTCCCCATTGCCATCCTCCTCTTGCTCTCTGTCCACCTCGCGGTTCCAGAACCGACGGCGGCGGCTCCCCGTCGCCTCGGCGGCCGTCGAGCTTCGCGAGGCCGCCGCGGGGGCGGCGACTCCGTGCGCGTCACGAGACGCCGCAGCCCAACTCCAGCGTGAGAACCCCGACTCTGTTCGATTAATTTCGTATTTGGTCACATTTTGATGACTGAAAAATCCGTGCTTGATTCTTGTGGCAGGTCAAGTTCAGCGTGGAGGTGCCCACCTCCATCTGCCAGAGTGCTACCAGACCACGCTCATGGAGTACTCCAAGCGCTTCAAGGTACGCACACACCACTGCTAATCCGTGCCCAGACCGATTAGCACATTTCAATCCGCCATACATAATTTGCAGAGACTTACACAGCTCAACTGTATTCCTTCTTGCAGGTTCCTGGATTTCGGCCTGGAAAGATAGTTCCAGAGAATGTACTTCTAAACTACGTCGGACCGCAGCATGTACGGGCTGCTACAGTCGAAGCGATTCTGAGGCATACGCTTCCTCAAGCATTGTCCTCGGTATGAATCATCTCTTGCTGAATCATGACTCTCCTTCTCCCTCTTGAATAATATGCTATGTCGTGCTTATCATTGCGTCTGTTCAGCTGATATCGTCGTTCTGTTTATAGGTAGAAGATAAGGCCTTAGAAGATTCTGTACGGATTCTCACCAAGTTTGATGATATGAATGAGTCTTTCTCCCTCGACCATGTGTTTAGGTAGTCCCATCTTCTAGGCGTCCTGCCTATTTTGAACTTGTTTAAAAAATTGTTCTCATCCTATCTTTTTGGTTATGTCAAATTTCTTCAGATATGATGTTGCGGTGGATATTGTTCCTGAGCTCCAGTGGTCAACTGAAGACAAATATAAGAACCTCAAGGTGGTTATTGAAATAGATGAAATTGTTGATGCGGAAAAGGCAGCCGAGTTAGAGCTTAAGCGTCGTCGTAAATCTCTAGGGGCTCTTCGAGTGGTATCTGACAGAGGTCTACAGGTGAGTCCTTATAGTTGCTCTAGTGTGCTATGCGATATACCAATGAAAACTTTACTGTGTGTTAGAGTTGTACTCAGGACTCTAATTTCTGCATTGACGCGACCGGCAGAGTTTTGCAGAAATCAGCTAATTTTCCGTTAGTCTCTGGCCAAGTAGCGAACTATTCATCTTATTCCAAATATTTTGCGTTTCGTGATTTTATGTTATCTGGAATCTTGTGAACTCAGTGCTCTAACCTAACTTTATATAATACCTAGTATTTTTCACACCTGCATTGTACTTCAGGACCAGTATGCGATAAAAGTGATAATGTGTAGTTCGCAAAAGGGAAGTGAGTCCTGGTTGTAGTTCTCTTGGGCTGCTTCTTATATTACACTGTTGCCATTTCTATTTATAGTCCTTGAATGCATTGTTTTTCCCATTAGTTTTAGCGCTGCGATCTACTATTCACAAATCTGCATCTTTTTCTGTTAGGAAGAGTTATATGCAAAAGAGATATGGGCCAAGCCTAAAATATTGACCACGTCCAAGTCAATATACATATATACCCTTAACAGTTTGCTTGTCAATGTCAAGTAGCATTACTATTTCCGTAATAAATGGAGGAACTACTTGGCTTGCTTCTTTGGAGTTGGCATGTTAGATTAATATTATTTCATGGTAAGCATCGGTAATATTGTTGTACGGTAACAGCATCCATTTTCTGAACGTGTAGATCGGTGATGTAACAGTAATAGATATATTGGCTGAAACTATCACAACCGATGGCTCTAAGGGCGAAAGGATTCCATCAGCTGAGGCTACAGGTTTGCTTACTTCACACATCTGCTTTCTATTTTGTTTGCACAACTTAATATCCCCAGTTATCGCTGGCCTGTTACGCCACTTTGATTGCAACCGACTAAAGTAGTGATGTATATTTGAATTATCTTCTATATGCAACATAGATAGAGTGTGCAGTATTGTGCTTTCATTTCCTGTTACTTGAAATGACAGTGATGTACTTCTATCTTGTGATGTCATGCACATCTACTATGGCTTGCTTGCAGGGTTCCAGTTGGACACTGAGGAAAATGATAACCTTGTTCCTGGATTTCTGGGTTCGCTAATTGGGATTCGTCCTGGTGAGACTAGATCATTTCCTATTCAGTTCCCCGAGTCCTTTGATCAAGAAAGTCTACAAGGTGTCCGTGCCCAGTTTACTGTGAGTATCACTCCAAACTGTATATCTATTAATCTCCACTCTTACTTCCAATTTGCATGTGGGAAATAAGATACACTTGTATGTTACCCATCAAACTTTGACTGCATGCAAACCATAGTGACACAGATTTATTTTAGCTAGTGTGGGAGGTTTTCATTCCCATTTTCACTGGTATTGTGTAGGTTGTCTGTAAAGAACTCTTCCTCAGAGAGTTGCCAGAGTTGGACGATTCACTTGCCGAAAAACTCCTTCCAGGATGCACTACCATGGATCAGGTTTCTATTCCATCGATGTAGTATTTGTTTCACTTAGTAGTTAATAATAGCCATCCAAATCAACATAATTGGATATGCATCTGTTGAACCAGTTTTTTTTTCGGAAATTACTCCCAGTTGATCATAGTTTGCAGTTCACCCTGTAAAATATTAGCTGTAATCTGTATCACCATATGATACGTTCATTAGCAAATTTTGCCAACTGTTTTGATAGTGATTACCCCTTCTAACTGAAACAGGTTCGAGAAAGAATTTTGGAAAGATGCAAAGAAGTGGAGAAGACCGCTATAGAACAGGCAACTGATAACGCAATCCTCGACCAGCTGGGAAAGGTTGAGGACTTGCTTCTGAAATAGCTTTTGAATTCTCAAGTGCTGTTGCAGGAAGATCATCAATATGTTACCTTTGGTCATTATCAAATTCCTTTTTCACATTCTCCAATATCCCATAACCTTGCACTAATGCATCCATTGGTTCGTTTAGTTGGTTGAGGTCGATGTTCCACGGGCCATGTTTCAAGAACAAGGCCAACAGTTGTATGGAGCCAAACTTCTGCAACTTCAGGTACTGCACAAGCAGTCAGTCTAACACTCGGTTAGCTCTTAATATCTTGCTTTCTCAACGTAGATTTATTGATTCCTGCAGGCAGAGAGGAAGCTAGATAAAGATCAGTTAGCTTCCCTTTCAAGTGAGAGGTCGGTCCAGGAGTACCTGAAGAGTGAGAGGGAGAACATCACTAAAATCATCAAACAAATGTTGGCTGTGGGTGAAATATTCAAGGCCGAAAACTTACAGGTAACAATAACAGCATGTTTGCTTCTTGACTTCTGATCCTCGCACTTCTATCCATCCATGTATTAACCGCATATCATACCATATCATCGTGCAGTACTCGACCGATCAGCTCATCAAGGAAGTGAGAACTCTATTGAAGAGTTCAAACGCTATAATCAGGACTATGACGAGGGGAACATCAAGCAGCAGGTATTTTTAGCTGTTTTTTTCCTGATATTTCCAATGAGGAATTCCTTCAGTCGCTGCAGTGTGAGAACACCCTTTTTCGATCTTATTGCGACAAAAATTTCAACTACTTGAATATGTATGCAGGTTCAAGACGTTCTCGAGGCTGCAAAGGTGCTCGAGTGGCTGAAGGAGAACTGCACGATCGAGTACATCAGGAAATGAGCGTGATGCTCTGTCGGGTTTCAAAGATGGTAGGCAGGCACACAAACTTTGCGACGAGCTACCTTCAGCTTGCAGACTGATGCAAACTGGTGTTTGATTGATTTGTTCATAGCACAAGGGAGGAGTATGGTTTACATGTAGATGGCAATTTTGAGTTATATATATGTTTTTTACACGGCGGTAATGGACTCCGCAAACATATAGTTGTCACAGTTATAGGTTTATAAGAAATCAACGGTCAAATGTGCTTAAAACAGTTTTTTTTCAACTGAGAAAGGTTGACCAAGGATCTTTCATCAAGGTCTCAGGGATCTTCCCCTTTCAAGTCGACTCGCTTGTCACAATCTTGCCTGAAGGCTTATCTTGGTCGATCTTGCGCATGATTGACAGAAAAAAGGACTCTAAAAGTTCACAACAACAATGCATGAATTTTGAGAGCTATACTTTCTTAGCACACAAATCTGTACAATTTAACAAGCACATATGCAGCTTCTACTCAAACTTTCCAGCGTAATTCCAGTCGATCTTGGTTAGGCTACACAAGTCAAATTAAAGCACATACACGCCTGTTAAAAGACATAAAATAGCAATGGTAACATCTCTCTCACAAAAAATTGTAACTTCCCTTCTCAGAAATCTAAACTATCCGAGAAACCCGACTAAATGCACGGTCCACCCGTTTATACGATTGCAAATGCCACCTAGGAGCTGTCCATCATGCTATCGTTCCCGGCCAAGTTGGCCATGCCAAAGCTACGGTGGTATCTGAGAGCTTGGCTTCGGTGATTCTTTCGGCTCCAAACGTGAAATTACTCGGGATGTTGTTCGGGCCGACCCGCTCGAAGATGGACGACGCTGGAGCCTGCTGGTTAAAGGTAGGCACCTGGATGTCACCTGACGGTTTTGCGAAACCGAATCCAAGAGAAGGGAAGGAATCTGTTGGAGTGAGAGATTGAGCTGCCACACCAATGGTGGAACCGAAAAGCTTCTGCTCATAACCGATCAACTGCTGCTGCGCCGCTGTAGAAAAAAGCTTCTTTAGCCACAATGCCCTACTTCTTAGAATGATACATCTTGAATGTCAGCAAAAGTTGTACAGATAATAAAGTTACCATCAGCCAGTTGCACTTGTGGTCTCCGGTCTTTCACCCATTGGAAAGATTGTGCAAGTCGCCAGCCTCTGGACTTCATCAAGAAGGCTATCACAAATGCAGCTGACCTGATCAATGTGTTTTGGATGCATTAGTCAAAGAAGTCCCAACAGCAGCATAAGAAACAACAAATGCTAACGAGAACTAATGTTACATGTACACACCTACTTTTCCCTGACATGCAATGGACTAGAACTCGTGCTTTATCCCTCTCGCACTGTTCTGAAGTTGAAAATAACAAAATAAGTAGGTACATGATGCCCTCATTGACTACGCATCAGATAATCCTATACTCAATATGGGAAGGGGACTGTGAGAGAGAACAGCAAAAATCACAAGGGTATCTAGAGAACATGAGTTTAAATGACAATCACACTAAACATATTATTACGTTGGTAGACTGAGACTGAAGGATGTTTTATGCTAAAAGAAAGTAAATGTCTGCCATAAGCAAAAATGTCAATCTTGCAGAATAGAACAATGGATATACAGTAAACTCGCATACTTGTGGCGGGCTGGCGACTGGAAGAACGGCACCATACCTAGAAACTGGATAGCATCATCGAACTGCAAAGTCTTGTCGTCTTGAAGGCAGTGATAAGTGAAGGAATTCCGGTATAGGTTTTGGCAGAAGGGCACGGTCTGTCAGGTAAAAGAGCAGTGTAAATTACGATTTAAGTTTTAATCAAGGAATAATATTTACAGAGTTCCAGAATGACATGTGACACATGTTTAAATAAAAGAGGATCAAGCAAGGTCAGATAGTAAAGGTTTTGGCACAAATGGACAGTCCGCGAGTGTCACAGCCAGGTAAAGAGCTGGTAAGACATCGTTTCTCTTCCGGACAGAACAAGAGTAGTTGCAAAGTTTCAGGTGAAACATTTAAATAATCAAAGACCAGTCCAGGGGTCAGATATAAGCTAGCTGGCCCTTGTTTGCCTAGATATCATTGACTCGCCGGCGCATGGATATTGCAACAGCAAGACTGGCGCGGGCTATTCTTTCCTAATACCGTAATAACTAACGACGATTCGAGGTGGAGGAAGTAAATATGGACCGACCGACCTTCCATTTCTACGGCTAAAGTCTGTATCACCGGCAGTTTGCTAATCCGGCAGCAGGTGAGAGTGAGATGGAGGGAACGTACGTTGAGGACGTGGGATACGCCGATGGTCTTGAGCAGGTCGGCGCGGGAGGCGTGGTCGTAGGTGCCGAGGAAGAGCAAGTCGTTGAGTATCTGGGACGGGAAGGCCGAGTCCCTGGGGACGGCGGGGGCGAGCGGCGGGCGGTGGCCGCACACCCCGCAGGGCTCCCCCTCCTCGTACCGGTGGTAGTGCCCGCAGATCCCGCACGGGTTCTCCCGCTCCCGCTTCCTCATCCGCTGCCGCCGATCGGAATCCAAATCGAATGATGGAATCGGAGGAGATGGAAGAGAGAAGCGTCTGCTGTCGTTGGAGCGATTTGGTGCCCGGGCACACCTGCTCCTGTAATCTGGACCATGCGAGTAACGTTGAGATTGTATATCTTATATTTGTCCGCATCTGCATGGGCGTAGTAAAAAACTGGTGGGTGCGGTAAAATCACATCGGCCACCATGGGGTTGCGGGTACCACTGTACGACGGAAGGGTGCATGTTCGACGGAGCGGACAGACGGAGCTGGACGTGAAATATTATTGTCCGTACGGACATGATGCCAGGATTTCCTGGACCGTGCGACTTAAACTCTGAAAAGGTTACGTTTTCCATGTTGCTGTCTTGTGCACCTATGTACATAATGACGCGCTTAGCTGCAAACTTGACTTACAAAGTTAGCTACCCGCCTACCTAGCTGACAAGCTAATTAGACACTAGCATGCAGCAAATTTGAAATACATAGATTTGCTAGCCCCACTATCAGACAAACACAAAGACACGTAGCTTTTTGACTCGATCACGCCGGCGAGCACAGCAATGAAACAGAAAGACCATCTGCTTCAGGCTAAAAATCACTCCAGGTATGTTTTTAGATAAAGAGTGTTTATTAATATCGAGAAGATACAACATGCACCCAGCCTCTGCAACAACGCAATAACCAAAACTATTACGGATGCACATAGCCAAAAGACAATAAGAAGAAGAAATAAAAAGAAAAGTCCCGCTACAGAGTTACAGTCCTTGCAGCAACCGCACAATCACCACCAAAACAACACCTGATGTCCAACTCTTCAAAAGCAACGTCTTCAAGAAGAACCGTGCCAGGCACAACCAATTAAGGCCAGACCTTGGGTTTTCACCCTGAAGATAATCCTCGCTCTCAAAACAATGTCTCCAACAAGACCACTGTCAGGCACAACCAATTAAGGCCAGACCTTGGATTTTCACCCTGAAAGGTAGGACTTTGGACTTCACGAATGTTGTCGCCCCCACTTACATGCCGCTGCTCCAAGTCATGAAACACCAAGCCAATTCCTCATCGCCAGAAAGATTCAAACCACCATTGCCAGTCCTCAGATCTCGTCTTCCATGTCATTCTCCGACAGCACCATGGAACGAGAAAGCGTGCTCCATGATATTAACAGCCGGCAGAGCTTCGAAGCGCTCCCTCTGAAACCAAACGGTCAGAGAAAAAACACGGGTGCGCACGATCAAATACCATCCGATCCAGCAATCTCCAGGCATGAGTCGCCCAGTGGAGTTCGCCGGCGGAGCCTTCCGAAACACGACCGTCCAGCCAGATCGATGGGGATAGTCATCCGGCCGATTGAATCCTTGAAGCGAGAAGAACCCTAGGACCGCCGCCGTTATTCGCAAGACTCGCAGGCCCCCACGCCGCCAGTCGACTCCAAGCAGGAACGGACGAAGAGGGGCAGCCCAGCGCACAACTGCCGTATCCATGGCGTGGAAACTCGGATCCCACGCAGCAGACACCCTGGCCGGCCCTCATGCCCAGATCGGGGCGAAGCCCAGATTGGATCCGGGGAACCCGGCGACGCCCTGCAGCAGGCCAAGACGGCCGCGCCGGCGGCACACCGCCACCTCCTCGTCGCCACCTGCCGGAGTGCCTCAGGCGCCGGCCAAACGCCGCGCCGCCCTATGTCCTTAGTCGGCGCACCACCGCCTCCCATGACGCACCGCCGCGGACACCTCTCCTGCCCACCGTCATGGACGGGATGGGCGCCGCCACCACCACCGTCGACGGCAGCAGCGGCGGCCGGGAGCCGGAGATCGGGGGACTAGGGTTTGGTGGATTGGGGTCCTCGCGAGCCGCCCGGGAGAGGAGCGGCTCGGGAGGAAAACGTTTCCTTACCAGATTCAGAGATGAAAAGACCGCCCCCTCTCTCATACGCATGAACACATCTTGACACGAGTTACATAGAAAAATGCAATAATGCTAGCAGTGGATAGCAAATCAAGAGAGGAAAGGAATATCAATGACTCAGAGGAACGGCAAAATCATGGTCAAACAGACATGGCAGATGCACATATGTGGAATACGAGCCTGCTAGCTTCCATGACACATCTGAGCTTGGAATCTTTGAGCAGTCTGGAACTTTGGATGATAACAACGTGGATTACGAGGAGACGAGACTAGGGGAGAGCGCATGTGCGAGCGCGGCCATGGCGATGTAGTTGGATGCCTCTAACAGGAGCGCCAGGAAGGCAATCTTAGGCAGTTCGGCGCCTGGCACCAGCCGCTCCAGCGCCTTCCTCTCCAACGCTGGCGCCGGCGCGCGGGAAGGTCAAGCCAAAGCATGCGTGTCCGGTGGCGGCGTGTCGTGGCTGCAGCGCCGGTGCAGACACGTGGCGCGGGACGAGCACGCAGTGCGCGCGGCTGCCGGAGACGAGGAGGATGGCGGCGCTCCACGGTGAGCTGCCTCGCACGACAGCGAGCGCGCGGTCAGCCGCGTTGCGCACCTCACACGCCTGTGACGGGAAGACGACCCGGCGCGGACGACGATTTGGGCGGTGCGGCGGTGCCGGGGACGTTCTCTTGAAAAGCGCAGCCGCAGCATGAGTGGTCGATCTTGCTTGTTGACGCTGGGCATGGGTGTACCTCTAGAGTTGGGGCAGAGGAATTACACAGCACCGACGACGGTGACGATGGTCAGCATGATATCCGCGCCGCAGAAAGGGCAAGGAATCAAGAGGAGAATGCCTTGGGGGATATCGGATCGAGTCTCCGGTGCTCGGACGCAGGAGGAGGACGGGGGCGGATAGCTCAACTTCTTCAATCTGACATTAAATGAGGAGGTGAGCGGTGGAAAGGCGATAACGGAGCAGACGGTGCCGTTCCTGTTTTCCTCTATTCTCTGAAGGACCACCGACGCAATGGTTAATTAATGTCTCTCCAGTAGTGGGGCAGGGTATGATTTCACCACGGTAAAAAAATAATGAAGGGAGCAATGGATACACATCCCGATGTGAATGAAGGTACAGGATAAAGGGAGCACATGTGCTCGGGCTCCAAATTGGATTTTCGCTGCTGCTTTTTTTTATGTTCTTATTTCTTGGGATATTTTATTTTGATGAGGATTTTTCAGATGGGATCAGGACGACATGACGACATGTTAAGGGTCAAAGGAGCCAAGTGGATGGATGTGAACAACCCATTGGAAGATCGATGGCCGAAGCGTTGTCGAAAGATCGAGGGGTGGCGACATGGCGTGGCAAGACGGGTACACTGTGCCACCTCTTATGTGTGTGCGTTGTTGTTGTTGTTGGAGCAGGCGTTCGACATTTGGTTTATGGGGCGAGATAGTTGGCGCCGGGGGGGGGGGGGGATGAAGAGATGCATGTCGATTGCAGTGTGGAGGCGATTGTGATGTAGTGACATATGGGGCGCCCGACGATGAGCCCGACTTTGCTTACGGTGGGTCGGGGAAGAAGGAGAAGGAGTGTGGCGAAGAGGATGAAGAAGTGGAACATCAAATATACTTCCACCTCACGACAAACACGTTCCATTATGGAACATCACAAAAAACAAGGGGGGATGAGTGTCACCGGAGGATTATCCCCCCCACCCCCCTCTCTTGAGGCGACACGTGTCCGATTAGCTTCGTCATCACACACCAATCCCGCAATTTCTTCACTGAAGTAAAAAAACGCTCGCAGAAAAAAAATCCGAGCATAGAAAACAGACCTGCAATCATCCTGTTGCAGCGCCCTCATCGGACAACGAAGTCCAGCGAGACTCGACGGCAGCATCTCGACTGCCGCTGGTAGCAACATTGTCGATCGATGGTAGCATTGCCGCTCTTCCTATGAAGCATCAGCGCACTGGTTCGCGGAACAGGTGGCGTTGGACCTCGCCGCACCGCCCTACACCGTCGGAAGCAACACTGCATTCTCCTTGCAACAAATTGTGGCCACCGTTGGTAGCACTGCCTGCAGGCCAGCCGGTTTGTGGTAGCAGTGTCGCATCGCAAGTAGAAGGCCTCCTCCGCCTTGCCTTGCCAACCGCACGCACAGGGACCCCAAGGAGATGCTCCTTGCATCGAACACTTATCGCACGCTAAGGAGAACACTAGTACAGAACAACACTATGGACACGAGTCAAAAAAACCTTCAGCAATGGAGAAAGGGTACGTGTCCCGAGCCCGGTCACTGATTTGAATGCCTTCCTTGGCAACAGAGTGAATAACCGTCACTGATGAGGACTCTTTATCGGCAACGGTTGTATGCCTTGCTCTGTTTACTTAATGTGTAGCTCATCAAATACGGTGATTTTGTTTCTACTTGTTTATGCTGAGCTTTTTTTCCTATATCCACACAGGTTTTTGTATGTCGTCAAAACATGGTGTTTTATGTGTTTTGGACGTTTTTGTTGGATATAGCAAACGGTTTTGGCGTCAGGGGATGATTTCCAGACCTCAAGACACCATATACATAGTTATAGAGACGTCGTCAAAACGAGTCCAGCAGAGGGAGGAACCCTGCGGATTTTAATTAAGAAGAAACTACAGGCACAACCACAGAGCTGAGGCTCGAACGCGGGTCGTGGACAGCGCTCGTGGCGAACCGCGCTCCGCTGGCCAACTGGTCGACGCCCATTTCTAGACAACGTCAAAACTCGTCTTTTTTTTTTGCCGTTTTCACGAGATGTATCACACTTTTTTGGGGCTATGGGTAAAATTTCTAGGCCCAGTGACCCCGGTATATACCGTTTGTGATGTGTCATTAAAGCTCATCGTTTTGGGATTCGTGTACGATTTCCAAGGCCCTTGATCTCCGTTACATTGTTTGTGAGGCATCATCAAAACTGAGCATTTTTCGTGAGTTATAGGCTCATAGCACATGGTTTTGTAGTCCAAGAACGATTTTCAGACAGGCTACGTTACCTTTCCACAATACAAAGTGTAGGTTCACAGTTCATTCCAATGATATGAGTACAGATTTTTTCAATCAAGACGACAGTACCTCGTAGATTTTGCATCCAGTCTGTGCACAACATTGGTCTCTTCATAAGCTATATTCGGGCAACCCAACGAGTTCCAACATCAGGCTTCTAATAAACCAAAAAGAGGTTTGATCTGATGTTAGGGCTTTTATAAAAAGAAGCTGTGAGCATAGAAACGCATTCCATATGATTCTAAAAACTTCAATCTTACGCAGATAAATTTCCAAAAGGATGCAATCCTTTAAATTTTAAATGAATACGCTGCATCAGACAGGGCCAGGGCCATACAACGTGACGCTATGAAACATGGGAAAGCAAATAAAGGGCGAAATGTGTTCATCAGACTACGCTAGAACAACCAGACAGGCAGGGCACACCAAAGAGTCATTTCAGCAACTTACTACACAGGCCAGCAAAGACTATACTACAACGTTTGGTCATCAGTAGGAATAGTACTAATCAAAAGTGGAACACCACTTACATACACCAGCAGCAACGAAATCCTAGCCAAACATCCAAACGATGGACGCCGCCCTCCTCGCTACGAATAAGTTACATCATATCAACCACAACAGAACAAATGGGAACAAAAACATCCTCTCTTATCTAATATAAGACATCGAGTCGAACAAAGATCACGGCGTAGTCGGGGCCAGATCAGTGCCCGAGAAGTGGGAGGACGCAGCAATGTCTTCCTTGGCAGCCGTGGCCGCGCCGTTGCGGCCCGGAGAGGACGCGGCGGCAGCCTTCAGGGAGTCCCTCTTGCCACTGCTATCCTTCCCTCCAGACCTCCCGTTAATCGATAGCCTTCTACTCGGAGGAGTGCCACGTTCACGGAGGTGCCGTTGGCTTTCAGGCCAGGAAGCTTCTTCGCGGTTGCCGGTCTGTTGGGGCTGACTCGTGATCCGAATGGCCCCTCGTGGTCGGTGGTTAGCTTCTGCTCGACGTAGCGCTTTTGATCCTGGGGTGTGAATGCACCAGATAGAATATAGAATTGATGTTACAGAAATAGAACTCACATATAGAAACAACCTATCCTGGACGTGATGAATCTAGTAGCTTTTGAGCTTGACAGCATCATCCTACTTAAAAGAGTACAGACCGGAAAATTAATGCTGATTGCTAAACGCATTCAGAATATTGAAAATACTGATTTTGTACAAGAGAGATTAAAATATAGTTCAAATAACGTTTCAAGGGAATTCAGAATTCAGGAACCATTGGCTTCTAGTTTTAATAGCGAATAGAATGTGTACCTTCATTCTTTTCTTGTCTTCTTCTCTTTCTTCCCTTAGCATAACATACTCGTCCAGCATAGCAAGAAGCGGTACACCATCGTACATAAAGGACAAACCACGACTCTCTTCCCATGCCCTTGTCTTGGCCACCAGAGTTTCGACAAGTGCTAGAATGAAAGAACTCATTACATTAGCAAGGAACAGAAGCATAGCTACATATATTAACACAGAAATGACCAGTGTGCATGACCAGAAGAAAGTAAACATACTCCATATATTACCCAGAAATAATCAGCATTGCTACAAATATGCCCACTGGACAAATATTGATTTTCTATGCATGAAAATGTTCACAGTGGGTGTTTCTGTTTGTATTTCAGACAAGTACCTGGAATCTTGCTGACGAGAATACGAGCTTTTTCAGCGCGCTTGAGATTCAGATGGGCACCTCGGCTTGAGTTATATCTGTTGTCATCCTGCACAAGGATTATAATTTTGTGCATGAGAACTGAGAAGCTACTCCTATAACCAGCAAACTAGGTTGCTAAAAAAAATATTAGTATATACCCGGTTATAATCTTCAAGCCAGCTCTCTTCTTCACACGCAGACATCCATTTTTCAACCTTATCTAATATATCTTTTCTGCTCAATGCTTCTTCCTTTGCTTTTGCTATCTGACCTTCCATGTCTGCAATCAGTTCTGTCGGTTCTATGTTCCCTGCCTCAATCAGCGACAATAACTTCAAATGGGCGGCAGCGGTGTCTATTACTGTGTGAGCACCGGCATAGATGTCTTCCAGCTCGGTTTGCTTCTTGAAAGCGATTTCTTTCATCTTGCTGTATTTTAGCTCGTCTAGCCTTTTAACTTCTGTCTCGGCCTGAATTGGAAGGAAAGATCAAATGGTGCATAACACATAATTCATGCTAGAGAATAATTATACAAGATGATTTCCAACGTAATCTCACCTGTTCGATTAAATCAAGCGCAAGAGCTCCAGGAGCAGTGACTTCATCTACAGATGCTGATCTGTTGCAGGTGACATGATCAAACATGCTCCTTTCTTGCACGGAGCATCCATGAGATCCCAAAGATCATAGAGTTGCCCAGCAAGCTCTTGAAGCTGAGAATAGAAAATAATCCACTGATCAGACTTGATCATATAATGAGGCATGTGCTTCAGATTTTAAGAAAGGACTGAAAAAATGTGGTGGTTTTACCTTGCTTAGCCTCAGTTTTTTATCTTCGTGAAGTGTGGCTACTGTCTGGTCAAGTTTTGACAGTGTGTCATCGCTTATGCTCTTGCAGTCATCAGCAATGGAGCATCCAGACTGGAATGAACTTCAGTCACAGTGCTGAGAAAATCCATCCCCAAGACAGTACAGAGATCATGCACCATGCTAACATACTCAAGAACCTTCTCCAACCTATTGCTCTGCAGCGCAATTTTTAGGCAGAAAGAAAATCTGGTTAGTAGCCATGGGAAACCAATGATTAAGCAATAGTCATGTCCAAAATTAAGGGAGTCCAGGACAGTTCTTTCCTCCATTGCCTAAAAGCAATAGTCATACCTTCTCTTTTTCAAGCTCCTGGAGTTGGGACCGGAATTCTTCGAGCCTCTCAAGTGTCAAATCGTCCTCGTTGACCTGTGGGGTCGCCACCTGCTCACCGACCTCTGTGGTGCCAGCAATCTCACCACATATCTGATCAATCTGTGACTGCACGCTAACAAATTCCCTTTTTCTCTCATTTTTCTTCTTATTCAACTGCTCAAGTGTTGGCGCGATAGCAGCTAGCTGTTCCTTGATGGTGCCCGATGTCTTTTCAGGCTGCATGCATCAATAGTTCTCGACTTACTTCCAATGGTGAAGAAAAATAATAATGCCTCTAAACATTCAGAATGGGGTGCCATTTAACTTGTGATATATGGCAAATCAAATTTCATGAACATTAGAAAGAAAAGAATGTCGCGAGAATTGCTAATTCAGAGAAGCTACCATAAGTTGGTACCTAGTTCCATTGATTAAATCACTAGAACATACTATGGATGCAGTAATAAGCTGATAATTCTGGATTTACTTCCCCTGGTAAAGAAATAAACATACAGAATGAGGTATCACTTGACTTGTAAGCTATGACAATCAAATCCCATGTACAACAGGAGCAAAAGAATGTTGTGAGAATTGGTAATTCAGAAAAGCTCCATAGGTTCCATTGAGTAAGCACTAGAATGTCTACACTCCACACAAGTGTGTAGGATGAAAAATCAGCCAAGCAAAGCAATTCCTAGGCATGTGGTAGTAATAACATTCAACAACTTACAGTTCTTGCTACAGCTTTCTCCCCGAGAGCAGAGAGCAGCCTGGCGAGCTCGATCTTGGAGTCGTCGAGCGCCTGGATGAGGAGGTCCCTGGAGTTGGTTGCCTGGTCAACTTTCCTCTTGTAGACGTCGAGGCACTCCTGGTCCAGCTGGTACAGGACCTTGTCGCGGTCCTCGTCGCTCTCACCTACTTCATCCCATACAAGCTATTCACAACAAGAAGCATATCAGCATCGATGGTCTACATACAGGTTAAGGTGAAAACAGCGCCGGGCGAAGCGTGAATGACGACGACGAGGACCGTGTATGAACGTACCTGCAGTTTCTGCAGCAAGGATCCGCACGTGATGCCGCCGGACATTTCAGAACAACCTGCAGCATGCACTGAGCAACGTCACTCGCTTGAGAATAACTCTTTTGCTCACATAGCCATAGCTGTTTAACATAACATGAAATGCGCCTGGAAAACGCGGCTCGTGAGCGTGGCTTGGCTTAATCAGACAGACAGACAGACCAAACACGGTGAAACAATCGGTTCGGCCGCTTCTGGGCGGCAATTAATTAAATCTGGCAAGTAACAACACATACCAAGTTCCGCACTCCTGCCCCCTACCACCACTATGTAACCACTGAAGTTATCTCCAGAGAAACTGCGGTGCTGTTAGTAATAATTAAGCATAAAGCTAGCTAGTAGATGATGGGCCTGCTAACATAAAAGGTCTCACGGATAACTGCCACTGATAATGACATCTGAAGGAAGGCCTAAGCTTGTGGGAGATCCCACTGGCCACATCCAGCATTAATTATTTTATCTAACCATAAACCCGACCGAGAAACCCTAGAACCCAAGACCAAAATATGCTCACGCAGTTGACCGACCCCTCTGGCCGAGAGCCAATCCAAGCAGCGGGGAGCTCGCACTACATACAGAAGATCACGATCTAACGCTAAGAACAGAGTGCGCTGCGTGTAAGCGGAGATCCGCCGCCCAGAACCCGCAGCTTTGGTCGCCAGATCTCCGTCCGTCGACTCCCAGCGAGCGCAAAGAGAGAAAAAGAAAGTGTCTCACCAAATGACGCGCGGGTGGTTGGTTCGCGAGGGCCTGGCGCCGGCGCGTGGGGCGGAGGAGGTCGCCGCCGCCGGTGGAGAGGCAGAGGGGAGGAGTGGCAGTGGCGAGAGTGAGACTGGAGCTGGCTGCTGCTAGGTGAATGTGATTAATGGGGGTAGGTAGGTGGATCGGACGGCCCAGCTTTTTTTACAGCGCCTGTCCTGTCGGTGAAGAAAAGGTACGGCGGGAAGAATAATGTACTCCAGCTGGGCCCCACGCTGTAATTTTAAGGCGTTAAATTATTTTTCTGCTGTTTCGGTGCCCTCGGGCCGTGTAATTATGTTTAATTAGTTCGTTATAATCCGGACGGTTCTGACCGGTCAAAGTTGTCCCGTTGCGACCTGGGCTCCCCCCAAACTTCCAACGCGGGACCGCAGACCAACCTATGGGCAAGACCGGTGGCGGACGCAGGAAAAAATTAGAGGCTGGACACACTCTAAAAAAAGTTGACAAATGACAATATAAATAAAAAAATTGATTTACGACATTATAGATCAATATATATTTCTCAAATTTACGTGATCCCAATACAAAATAGTTCAACCACATAAATAAAGTCTTACATGATAAAATATAGCATAAATAGAAATTACATCACTATAATTTTTTTGTAACTCTACGTTCTCGCATTGCCATGAAAGATTCAACTATGGCATCTTCACTTACTTTCAAGAACACTTCTCGCTCAATAAATGTCACTAAGCAATGTTTCAAGACCTTATCACCCATGTTACTTCTCAACTTATTTTTTACTAGACTCATTGCAGAAAATACTCTTTCAATACTTATCGTCACCACCGGCAAGATGAATATCAATTTGAGAAGTAAGTAGACCAAATCATAAACAAGATGCTTTTTTTGTTTCAACAAGCATAGTAGAGAGCTCACCAAGATGATTTACGCATTTGAACCTATCATCTTTTATCATATCATCAATAAAGGTTTCAAATTGGAACTCAAGTCTTATCAACTCCACACTTGATATGTCATTGGGTAGAATTGAGCAAGTTACATTACCTTTTGTGCATCATAAGAAGCAAATGAATTCGATGTATTCATAGCAGACATGCAAATAAGCAACTCCATAATAAACTCATCAAACTGATTGTGAAGCTCTTGAATAATTTGATCAAGGACACCAAGAAATACGGTCTCTTCTATAACGATCATCATTTGTTTATATTTCATAATACCGATGTAAATCATCCACCACCATCTTCTTTGCTTCATGTTTCCGAAAGAGAGATGCAATATGACTATTCCTCTTCTTCATGATGAATTCTACAATTAGAAGAAAATTGAATAAACAACACATACAAATATAACTTGCTAGTTGGAGACAACAAATTGTCAATTTACGGTACACAATATATAGCAAATTGTCAATTTACAGTACACACTAACACTACACAATATATAGCAATCAATAACCGTACCGAGCGGGCGAGCCCAGAACAAGGGCGTCGTCCGGCGGCGGCGGTCGTGCGGAAGCGGCCAGCGGGGGTCGTCCAGCGGCACTGCGGCGGCTGGCGGGGGTCTTCCGGCGGCGGGGGAGCCAAGAGTCGAGCTCGAGCCTGTCCTGTCGAGGTGCAGGCCGGCGGCGGAGGAGCCCAGATCGAGGCGTGGTCTGGCGGTGGGGGAGCCAACAGCCAAGGTGGGCAGGTCCGCAGCGCAGGTGGTGGCCGGCGGCGGGGGAGCGCCCAGCAGCTAGGTCTTCGTCGCCATGGTTCTGGTTCGCCTTGTCCAGTCGTCCTCGCCTGCTCTCGCGCGTGAGTGAGTAACTAGATGGATGGGCCACGGCCTAGACCCAAATATCCCGGGGTATCAAAAAAAATCAAAAGTTCTGGGTGGGCCACGGCCCACCCTGCCCACCCGCTGCGTCTGCCAGTGGGTAAGACAGGATCAAACTTGGGTCGGATTTGCGGGTTGTTGGGGTGGAGCTTCGGATCCTGCAGGCGCCTTGTCTCGATCTCATCGTCACGGTGGCGGAAGGTGGTCAGGACTTCCGCTCCATGATGGGGTGTGTGTGTGGGGGGGGGGGGGGGGGTTGCTTCATATTGCGATTAACTCATGGTGGCCCTACCATGATCTTCGGCTGGGATGGCAGCTGCTCTAGACGGCATCATTTCAACCTCCCATGGCGGAGGCTCTTTCAGGCGGCGGCGTGCATCGTACTTCCCATCCCAAGTAATTCTGTCACCGGTGAGAAGAAGGACGGTCGGCGGTTCGGTTGCGACGTGGCCCAGGGGAATCTGGAGCCTCTAGTCGCTTTTCTTATCTATGTCATATGGACATTTTTGCTAATTTTCGGGGCAATGTTGTGATTTATGTTCTTTTATGGTCGTGTTTGCAAAAGTTTAACCTAATACCGATTATTGAAGCTCTATGCATGATCTTTCCCCTGTTTTTTATTTATTTTGAAAAGTCGGCGTTTTGTCTTTTTGCGTCATGGGAATCTAGGTAGGACGGGCACATGCATGCCCACCCAAAATCCAATCACGTTCGCCTTGTCAGTTGCGCTCCGGCACCGCGGCTGTTGCGTTGCATGCCAGACGACTGCTTGAATCGTGGGTTTGGTTTCTCTCTTTCTTTTCTTGTTACATGCTGTACGTATGATCGTCCACGGAACACAAGACTTTAAGGGCGTCTAATTAATTAGACCATCTCCGCTAGCTGGTAGTCATGATAGGATTTCCGGCATTGATTTTTTGGGACATCTATTGGGAGTGCCGAACAAAGGAGAAAGCATGCACACAGTCGCACTCCCCATACTGGATTGGACACTTTGTAGGGACTCTTTGATTCGCAGTAATAGGAAAAACACAAAATAAATGATATGAATGTAAGTGTAAAACAGAAGATTCAAAAACACATGAATTTGTAAACTTGGTTGTTTGGTTCACATGAATAGAAAAAATACAGGATTACTAATAAACATGGTCAAATCAAAGTCAAATCATTTGAGAAGGTATAATTAACATTTTATTATGCCAAGACATACCTCGGTCTCTTGCATACGATTTGAAAAAGAGGTATAGGTGGATTGTAAAATTCTTGCGTTTTTTCTTTGAAGCCTACGTCAAAGGAAAATTTCCTGCATTTTTTTACTTTACTCAATTCCTTTGAACCAAACGGATGAATAGTGTCCCCATAGAAAATTTTCCTATTCCTACATTATTTCTCCACTTTTCCTTTGAACCCTCCTTATTGTCTTTTTCCATCCCTGTCAACAGCACAAACAACTCGTGTGAATCAACATGGCAGCTTGAGACAGCCGTCATCGCCACACTGGTCAGCACGAACATGCGGCGGTAGGCGGCTTCGGTGGTGGAGATGACGAGTGCGTCGGCAGCAAGAAGGCGCCTAGAGAGGCGGGGCGGCGACGCAATGGCCACGACGAGCCTCATGAGCGCCGGTACGACGGCTTGTCAGCTACGCTCCGGCACGACGGTTGTTGCATGCCGGACGACTGCCGGTGTCCTTCTTCGTCTCTGTTGATGTCTGCCGATGGAAACAACAACACTAGTACGGGAAGTAAACGATTACATATATGCTACTACTAGCTAATGCTACTACTAGCTGCTGATGATGAAGACTCGGGCTCGTCGTCGGTGTACACGAGGGACTCCCTCCGATGTAAAGTACCGTCGAAGATCTTGATGAAAAACCCGTTGTCGCCGTCGAACTCGAAGCACAAAAAGTGCCCCTGCTCAAGCTTGTACGCTTGGACGAAAGACTTTCATCCCTGTCAGAGGTACAAATTCCTCCCGACACTGACGTCACCGCCCAGCTACCGTTCTCGCAGTCCTCCATCTTCAGATGCATGGTACTTGGCACCATGCCTTGGAGCTTCTCCGCGAACGCCCTCGGGAGGCTCAGGCGCCACTCGATGCCCTTGTACAGGATAAACCAAGAACTCGAAACCGCGCAGCTTCGGGGACAGGTCTTCAGCGGACAGTGAGGGCGACACCGATGGCGTGGCATTGCCGCTGTGCCCCCTACCACGGCCGAGACCGCTGCTGGTACCTCTCGCCATGGATTTGGACGGAGGGGATCTGGCGAAGTTTGGAAAACGGGAGGCGATGGACTGGGGCTTCAAAGAGACCGCTGCTAGTACCTCTCGCCATTTATACTCGCGAGTCTGCTCTGCCCACCTCCCGATCTGCCCCTTCGCTAGACTCCACGTGTCAACATTTTCAACGGTTGGAAAAATCTATCCTTTACCATAGAGGCAACTATTGGAAACAGGTCATTTTAATGACCGTTGCCAATATAATGAGTGACGGAGATTGGAAAAGGTCCGTTGCCAATGTTGGCGGGCCAGCCGCGGCACAAGTCAGGCTTGTACGCACCAGCCACGCGCAGGGGCCGACCCAGGCAAAATTTTGAGAGGGGGCACACTATGTGACCGGGGGCATTTCATGTCTAAGTTCAAATATTTTGAATATTTTCCTTCTAAAAATGAGCATATTCTATTGGGGTTTGAAATTTTGAGTGGGGGCCAAGGCCCCCATTATCTTGAACTTGGGTCCGCCCCTGGCCACGCGGAAAGCGCGATTTTTTCGTAGCCTAACTCGTGTCGTTTCCATAGAGGGGTATCCGATGTGTTGTTCTGTACTAGTGATATTGGAGACCATTTCGTTTCCAACTTGGTTTTGGCATTCACACCTCAATTCAATATCATACTTGAATACCTACATCCAAACAAAGACTAAGCAATAATTCAGATTCAGGTGGTTTACATACAATTATGCACCCGACCATTCAGGCCCATAACGTTGCATGGATATAGTAATTAAACAGTTCAACCTGGTTTCCATATCCTATCGATACTAATAAATTACTTATGATATCATCAATATCAAAGCAGAAAAGGTAGAGATACAAGATGCCTAGGTGCTCTAAGTCTCTTCTAGGAGAGGTTTAGTTTCATCAGTGCTGCCCCACTTCCGCGTGCGGGCTGAAACTAACACGGCCTGCAATTGTGGACAATGAGATTGGAACAGTCAACATTGTTCGTACAAGAAAAGTTAGCAAAACATATGCAATGAAACCAAGAAAGAAAGAAGTCATGGATTATATGATATGTGGCCACTCAAGTTTAATTTGGATTTTTTAAGATAACCTAATTTTCCAACGGTAAATTATGTTCGGAGGGGTCATACTCGACGGATAAGATGATAGCACATGACAGGCATATTTAGACGGTTCAAAACTGGGCCAACACTACTTTTATTTATGGCGAGTTGTACTATCTTTCAGTGCTTGGAGGATCTAGCTAGCGGGGTGCTTGATCTCACCTATGGTGGAGTATGATGATGTGAACAAGGCGATGATGAAACTTCCATGCCCCATTTACCTCTTATATACATGGTGGGAATAAGGGTTACATGGGCCAACTCTATATAGACGTCGGTTGAGATAAAATACTAAGACAAACAAGATAATTTAGATCCGATGACACTACGCCTGGTGGCTTTGATGCTGCATTTAGTTATAAGACATATCCCAATGTTCCGGATGGAGATCCTCTCGTGGCTTGTATTTCAACACGGTGTACGTAGTACGCCTGGTGGCCGAGTCCTTGAGTTGGGCCGCCCTGTGTTGAGCTGCTGTCTGTATTTAGCCTTCATGGGCATACCCGGGGAACTATGAGATCCTAACTAATAGACATATTTTTGTTGTAATAAACGGTACTATATTAATATCAAGAAGATCATGCATACAACTAAATTATTAAACGAAAAAAATAATTAAAGCACACAATAACTAACATCGATCTCAACCACTTCCTTGAGAACACACGGGGCGTGAGTATATCCCACAAAAGCAACACCTTTAGAAAGGTAACGACACATAACTGTCATTGTCGCCGAATCTAGTCAACGACCAAAGTATCAGTTTTCTCCCCACAAAAGAATGAGAAATTCCATGCAATACCTTCAGAAAGATAACGATGTCAAACTATGTATCATCGATGATGGTCATGGGAAAGGTTTTGAAACTGGCGATTCAGTCCCGGTACCAAAGTAGCACCCCAAAAGGCAACCACGATGCTTTGAAATTCGCACCCGCTTCATTCCAAATTATCCTATATGATGTGTGTCTTAGACAACTCGACAAGGAATATGCACCAACCTTGTGCACGAGAATCATGAAATATGACATCTCAGAATATCTTCAGGCTGAGTGTTGGGGATTCCAACCGACTTGATTATCGCCTCACCAACAAAAAATGTGAGCCTATGAGCGTGTTGATGGGCGACGACCGCCGAAACCAACGTTAAGGGCCCCTCCGGTAGACCCATGATGTCCTCGGCACCACAAGGGGACGTCGAACTTGGGGAAAGGCGGATCCCATTGAACAATCTCTTCTGTTATCTAGCTGCAACCGCGACCACACACCAACCCCAATCTGTACTCTCCAACTTCATGAATCCACATTACTCCGTCTTAGATCGTTGCACAGTGGACCATGAGTCGACGCCACGCCGCTGCTATGGATGGTGTCTCCTTATTTTCTCATCTTGCCGCCACCACACATGTCGTTGCAGCTGCTCAGATACACAGGTGGTCACTGTTCATTTTCATGAACCGAACCGTGAGCTTGATTTTGTTAAACTAGCTTGTTGGGTTCTTGCTTGGGACGGGGATGAGAGAGAGAGAGAGATGAAGGTCGGTAGGTTGAAGCTCGATGGATCATAGGGGAATTGTTGAAGAGGGAGAAGGGATAAGTTCTGTTAATGAACATCTAGCTTCTATAAGGATTACCTAACAGTTCGATCTCCAGTCATTTCTTTCTCTTGTTATTGTAAAGTTGTGTTCATCAAGTTTTGACAAAACAAAAGCAAAAGGAAAAACTGGAAAGAAGATTGAGTATTATACCGTACCTCGGCATTCCAATCTGTTTTGCAAACTATGAAAAGAAGAATGAGTGTCTGAAGAGCAACACCGCAAAGCATGCCAGCCCAGATTCCCTGAGATCACAACCACAAAAATTTACCGCAGATTCTTCAACATCTTTTTTTTTGTAGTTTGTAGTACGTGTTTTCAAATAAACAGAATCAATTAAATTACCCCAACTCCGTAGTTGAACTTGTAGCCGAGAAGGTAGGCCAAGGGCAATCCGAAGGCGTAGTAGCAGCCAAGGTTGATGTGTGCAACAAGGCCTTGCCATCCTCCTCCAACAGCAACCCCTGTTGAGCATCACGTACGTACAAGCAGGGATGTTGGAGGTTGAACTCACGTGAAGGAAAATATATACAAGAAGCATCGATCGGATGGAAGAAGCTAGGATATATACCTGAGAGCACAGGCTGCACGCTGTTGAGCACCATGGTCAAGCAAAGCAAACCTGCAATCTTAGAGACGGCATGCCGGAGCTCCAAATCGCTAGTGAAGATGCTGGAGAATTTGTCTCTGGTGATCAAGACGAGGAGCATGCATAGCAGCCCGATAAGGAGCGACTCGGCGATGACGACAATGACGGCGTGCATCGCTGCCCTTGGGCGGCCAGAACCCAGCTCATTGGAGACTCGAACACTGATAGCGGCATTAAGGCCAAGGAAGATCATACATTCCCATCCGTTTACGTTCATGCTGGAAAAAAGGACCCAAGTCATTTTATCTCATTTGGCACTCCGATCCGGCCGGTAGTACTCCTATTTATGTTTGTTACTAGCAGTACAAGTCAAGTCATGTACTTAGTATTTACCAGATGCTAAGCGAGTTGACGGCCATCTGCGCATCCTCGAGATGGCCGGTGAGGACGGTGATCAGGCCCGTGTACCAGATCTCGAGGCATAGCATGACGGCGGACTGGAGGGAGAGCTGAACGAAGGGCCACAAGTCGTTGAGCGCCGCCATGGACCATCCCCTCCAGCCGTCCTTGCACCAGCAGATGATGTAGGCTGCCTGGCCCAGCGCGATGGCCCAGAGCGAGACGTCGTATGCGGCGGCGGCGCCGGGGGATCCCCATCCGAGGACGGCGACGAGGAGGTGAGTGAGCGCGGCGTGGAAGCCGAGGCCCGCGACGCCGATCCAGGCGAGCACTTGCACCTTGCCCTGCGCCTGGAGGAACTTGACGGTGGGGAAGTTGACGGCAAAGGAGAAGGCGCCGGGGAGGACGTAGAGCGCGAATCGTGCGGCCTCGCGTGCCACGACGGGGTCCTGGCCGACGGCGAGGAGCAGCGGCTCGGCGAAGACGTACAGGGGCACCATGAGGAGCGAGGCGATGCCGAGGATGATCCAGGAGCGCTGCAGGTATACGCCGAGCATGGCCACCTGGCCGGCGCCGAAGGCCTGCCCGCACAGAGTCTCCAGCGCGCTACCCATGCCGAGCTGCGTGCATGGAAGTTAATTTTACGTTGTGTATGTTACCATTCATTCCTCGATCACTAGTTCGTAAGTGCTTACCAGGAATCCGATGGCCAAGGCGGAGAAGACGGAGAGGCCGATGGAGGCGGCGGCGAGGGGCAGGTTGCCGAGGTGGCCGACGAAGATCATTGTGACAGAGTTGATGGCGTACCCACTGAGCGTGGCGATGGCGATTGGCGTGCCGATGCCCCACAGCCGCTTCGACTCGTCCCACACCATTCGCGCCGCCTCCCCGGTCGTGTTCACGGCCGCAGCATCGTCGCCGTCGCCGGACACCATCGCCTCTGCTTCCAACTTTTACCTACGGTCAGGTGCGTTCAAGAGTTCCGATACATATACATTCTGTTTTTTCCCTACAACTTGTGTACTTGGAAATTCAATGGAAAATACACTAACGGTAGTTGATGTAGTGCACAAGCATGCTGCGTCGTTGGAGGCTTGAAGCAATGTAGCATGTAGTACGATCTTCTTAACTCAAGATCTGGAAAGATATGTCAAACAGAAGTAGTGTACTTTACTTTGCTCAATGGTGAAGGAGAACGAACGTTATGCCGAAGGCTTTTTATCGGGGCACGTGGGAAACAGAGAGAGATACCTGCAAGATTTCCCCATGGAAATTTTACAGCTACCCTCATTGCCAGCTGTGTGTTGCATCTACATGATCAATTTTTTTTTTGAGTTTAAGGTGGTCAATATCCACCGCTCGAATAGATAGAAGAATTGACCCGGTTTATAAGAAAAACCGGGTCCAAAAATCATACAGACTTGCTATTAATCTCGAAATAGCCTTTCGCCCCCTTTATAAATAAATCCAACGACCGAACCAGTGGCATATGGTATTTTGTTCAGCCGACCGATCGTCGCGCTTCGATTTTCAGCTAGAGGCGGTAGAACTACATAAGGTGCTATTGCTGAAGGAAGTGTACAAAACACGTGGTGAGGACATGAAGGAAGTGTACGATTATCCATGTATAAATATGTCATATGTGCAACAATTGAGAGAAATAAAAATGGATGACATATACATCTATCATGCATACACCTAGTCTCTTTTGTTATCACTGTTTCAAAGAAAACAGCGCTGAGGATGGCTTAATTTTCAATAAAGGGAGGATGATGAGGACATGGCCAAACTGGATATGACCAACAATATCACTAATTCCTCTCCATTTGATCAAGAAATGATGGGAAAACAAAGATACATGATTAGATTCTATTGTTCTCCCACGTCACCTTGGGTCCGAGAGAGATAGAGACCAGGATCTCCATGTTCCGGAGACAGATTCGGACTGTAGATACATATATACCTACTTCAAACGACTACAACATCTGCGAGTCCAAATTGGGTGAATCTTTTTTTGTTAGAAAGGGGTGAATCTTTTTTTTGTTAGAAAGCTTATCTCGGCGGCGGCTAGGCAACTCCTCACGTGCTTCGGGGAGGCTTCAGGTCTGGTGACCAATTTGGCAAAGAGCGCGATTATGCCGATTCGGTGCGAGAACATGGACACAGCGGCAATCTGCAAGCCTTCCCTTGTCAGATGGATCAATTCCGGTGCAAATACCTGGCCTGCCGCTGTCGCCTAGAGCGCTGCGGAAAATCGACTAGCAGCCACTGATCGACGAACTGAGCCGCCGACTGGCGTCCTGGCGAACGGCGTTACTCACGGAAGGCAGACGTTTGATCCTTGTTTCATTGGTGCTTATGCTGTTATCTATCTACCACATGCTATCATTGGATTTGCCGCCGTGGGTAATCAGAGCAATCAACAAAATTTGTCGGCGTTTGTTTTGGAGGGGTTCAGAGGATGCTCGAGGGAGGCACTGCAAGGTGGCCTGGCTGCAAGTGTGCAAGCCGAAAATTCTTGGCGGACTGGGTTTCCACAATATCCGCGCTCTAAACGACGCGCTGCGCATCAGGTGGCGCTGGATGGAGAAGGAGGGACCTCTAAGAGCCTGGAGCGGCTTGAAGTTCAAGATTTCAGCGGATGCCGAGGCTATCTTCTCGGCTGCCACCGAGTGCACGGTGGGCAATGGACAACGCACATCTTTCTGGCAGGACAGATGGATCAATGGTCGAAGCGCTCGAAGTATTGCACCGCAGCTGATTCAATTCATCAAGCCTGTCTCTGCCTTAGACATGAGGGTGGCGTAGGCGCTGGAGGGAAACAAATGGATCGCCTGCGTTCAGGGGATACTCTTTGTGCCAGCTATTGTTCAATTCGTGCAACTGTGGCAAGAGATCCAAACTACACCGAATCTCACCGAGGAACCATACCAGTTCAGGTGGCTGCTAACTGCCAATGGCCAATACACCGCAAAATCAGCCTATCAAGCATTTTTCTTTGGATCAATGGCGGTGGACTATGCGGAGCTGGTGTGGGGCAGCTGGACTCCGATGAAAGAAAAGCTGTTCATGTGGATCGCACTTAGAAATCGTTGTTGGACTGGCACACGTCTTTCGGCACGAGGATTGCAAGGCCCAGCTCTTTGCTTGCTGTGCAATCAACACGCGGAATCGATTGATCATCTTTTGGTGCAGTGCCCAGTTTCACGCTCGATTTGGTTTCAGCTGCTCACGGATGCAGGTTTCAGCCAATGGCAGCCGAGGATGGACATGAACCTAAGAGGCTTTGGGTGGATGTCAACCAAAGAAGAAGAGGATGGAGCTAGCCTCACTTGTAATCGCAGTTGTAGACGGTTTTGGTTGGAAAGAAACAACCGGTACTTCGATAGGATCGCTGAGACTGAAGAGGTTATTTGTCGTACTAGGGATGAGTTTCAGTTATGGCGGCTAGCTAGAACACCCGCAGACAGACGTGAGGAGTAGTAGATAGGGTTATTTGCGGCAGTGAGACACGGTTGAATTTTGTCAAACTCTCTATCTTAATGTCATGACATGCATGTCTTTGCATGTTCTTGAAAAAAAGCTTATCTCGTGCACTTTCCTGAAAAACTGGATCCACTTCCAAATTCGTTCCGAATGTAATTCTAGGACCAAAATAGTCCAACACCTCAAAAACAGCGTCAGAATTCAACTCAAAAGGTGTTGTGTCACCTCTACTTGGGCCCATTGGTTTTGAAACTGGCCGTTGTCCTAGACAAGGCCTTGTTATGTTTGTTCATGTTATATCAATATAAAAGTCAAAATTGTTCCCTTGTTTCAAGAAAAATGCGCAGAGAGTTTGTAGAGATCTGATTTTTTTTGAAAAGGATCGATATCTGTCGGCCGTAATGTGTTTGGAGTCTCCACCCTCGCCCACCAATCTGGTGTCGAGTTTTTTTTATTGAAAAGGGTAGAACCCCAGCCTCTGCATCAATTGATGCACACAGATTTTTTTTGCAGAGTATGAAAGGTATAACTTATTACAATTCAAGGATCACAAAGGTGGAGACAAAAATCAGCCACCGAAACAAATAAAAAGTTCATCGTCTTCTAAGCATCTTGAATTCTTCTAGAAAGTGCATCCGAAATCCATGGAAGCCCTCTGATCCTCAGGTAATCTGGTGTCGAGTGTATTAGCACAAGCGTTGTTATAATGATGCTACTAATAACCACTCCTAGGGTAGTTAATGGATCCGGTGTTAAATCCAAGATCCAACAAAATGGCTCCAGGGCAGAGTTGTACATGAGTTACAATTGTGAGGTTACAACTGTGATTTGGTGATGTCATCTCTTAGAAGATCCGCCATGAAACCAACTCCACATGTCCTCCGCTTGTTTTAGACGCACTATCATAATGGGGATAGAACGTGAAGGATCTTATTCTGACTGTTTT
The DNA here is from genome assembly GCA_947311845.1 of Poa pratensis. NCBI lineage: Eukaryota > Viridiplantae > Streptophyta > Magnoliopsida > Poales > Poaceae > Poa > Poa pratensis. The sequence goes on along the minus strand of CAMZMU010000069.1, from coordinate 486,278 downwards.
AGTTACCGCGGTAAATCCAGTTATCGCCCAATAGCCGCGTTTACCGGGCTCCCTCTAGTCAATGGGCTAACCGAGCTGAAATTCTCGAATTTAACTGAAAGTTTACACTACCATATGAAGGTAAGGAGACTGTATCTCGTGTTTACCATGAACGATTGCACGGCATGGTGGTAGCACTGAATCTTTGTTAATGATCCCATGCGATTTTTTTTGTTTTGTTTTGAGGATTAACTTTGTTCCTGATCTAATTGATCCAACATGACATATTAATGAAAATAAATGTTGGGCTAGCTCGAGCTCGCGACCTCATAATACTGTACTGACACATTAATCGATCCAATATGAATTCAAAATTCGATTTTTGAATTTTCCAATAGAAATCCATGGTTTCTAGTAATCGGGAATCCGAACCCCCTAGGGAATTTTTTCATTGGCGAATCAAAACCTTGATTCTGACTTGACTATATGTCGCTCCCACCTTACCTTGTCAAGAGGGCACTAAAACTGCGTAGTAAACCTGGATGCCCCATGGGACACCGGGGATGAGACTGACTGGAGGTTTCACCAATGCGTGGGGGAAACCCTAATCAACTTTTCTTCTTTTTTTATGAACCATTACTACATACCCCGGTTGGGTTTCTGCATTGTGAGAAGCTAAACAAGAACATACCAATCATATTGATAGTAGGGATGTGTAAAGTGGGACAGTACAAATTAGGTTGTGGGGGACGACTATCCCACTTATCCCAATAATTCCACTTTTGCATCTTTGCATATTGATATGTCATAGACTCATAGTACTCGAAATACTCAGGAATAACCAGCCATATTGTTGGGCATGCGAAAGATTGTGTTTTCACAAATGAAATAACCAAATCAAATCAAGGGGATATCCGTTTTTTATTCTCATTAATAGTCTCAAAAAAACAAGACCGGAGGGGGGACTCCACCCAGCTTTGTCATTAAGGTAGAAGTGAGAACTCGAATCCGAGACCTGGCCCTTATGCGCATATGCACGGCTACCACTAGTCCACGGAAGAGTTCACAACTCACTGTAAATTAACTAAATGCACGGTAAAAATTATGGAATGGGGTAGTAATAAATATATTGGGCGTTTAGGACATGCTTCAGTTTTTGATACACACATTAGATGCGGGATGATCAGGTGACGCGGCGGCAGAGGGTGATGCCGTCAGCGATTGAGAGCTGCACGGGCTCGACTCGCGCGTCGCTGGCGATCTTTGCGTTGAACTCCTTTATGGCGGCCCGTATCCCGAAGTTGTCCTCCGGGAGGAGGGGCGTGTCCTCGGGCATGGCCACGGTGCCGCCCCAGAGCGTGTTGTCGTACGCGATCACGCCGCCGACGCGCACCAGCCGCAGCAGCTGCTCATGGTACTTGTGGTAGTTTTGCTTGTCGGCGTCGACGAAGGCGAAGTCAAAGGTGTCATCATCGGCGATGAGCTGGTCGAGGATCGGGCCGGCGTGGCCCTCGCGGAAGTCGACCTTATGCTCGACGCCGGCCTTCTTGATGACGGGGAGGCCGAGGTCGTAGTACTCCCTGCTGACGTCGATGGCGACAACCTTGCCGTCGTCGGGGATGGCGAGCGCGGTAGCGAGGACGGAGCATCCGGTGAAGACGCCGACCTCGATCGTGTTCTTGGCACCCATCACCTTGAGCAACAGCGACAGCAGCTGCCCCTCCTCGGGTGGCGACGCCATGAACCCGCTATATATAAATAGGGTATATGTTAGGGACGATGCCGATTTTCCAGCACGATCTACATACAGTACACGGGAGAAAAGAGAATATGGCGAAAGAAGTGGGCATTAGTTCCATGCATGCAGCATGATGCGTCCGTACTAGGCATGCTCCATGCTGAGGAGGCGAAGCTCGCGCATGAACTCGTTCTCCCGCGGGTATACCGTCGTCTTCAGCATGTACTGCACAAAGAAAACACGTACGCCTGACCTTTTTGTTTGCAGATCCAGCAGCTGGGATCGATGTACAGACGACTAATGGTTCAGCGGCATGTACCTCGTAGATGGCGTCGTTCTTGAGGAGTGTCTTGCTGCCGTGGATGTCCCCGTACAAAGCCATGGCTAAAGCTGCTGCTACTGCTAGCCCGGCCGGGTTCGGTGCAGGCCGAGTATAGCTTATGCTTGGGTCCGTCTAATTAACCACCACTACTCTATATATAACATGGCGTGTTTGCTGGCTCCCACCGTTTCTGGCTTTCCTGCACTAGGCAGATTCTTTCCACCGGCCAAAATTCAATAGAAAATATGCTAATGGTCGTTGATGTAGTGCACAAGCATGCTGCGTCGTTGGAGGCTTGGAGCAATGTAGCATGTAGTACAATCTTCTTAACTGGAGATCCGGAATGATATGTCAAACACAAGTACTGTACTACTTTTCTCTATGGTGAAGTAGAACGTGGGGATCGAATAGAGGGAGAGAGTGAGAAATGGATTTTGCAGCTACTCTCGTTGCAAACAGCTGTGTGTGTGTGCGCGCCATGAACGCCTTGCATCTACATGCATGATCAATTTGTTGTTGATGGCTGACGATTCTGGCAAGCATGTATGTTCCGATACGTACACGCCGCCACCACAGGGAGAATCAGAATGGCCATGAATGCCGTTGCCTGCTGTAAAAACCAACCTGCACGTCCCCATGGGTCGTAAGAAGACCCTGCGTGTAGTACATCATACTCGTAACAAATAGAGAGTACTAGAAAACTCATCGCTGCCGGCATATCGGCTCTTTCCTGAGTGCCAAAGGCATGGGCCACTCGGCAAATCCACTGTATACCGAGAATATACTCGGCAATACGTTGGATACTCGCTAAATGACGTCTTTGTCAATATGTTCAAATGCCTTGCTCCACACTCATGTATTATTATTAGATTTTTTTTCCAGTTTGCATGTACGACATGATAATGGGTAAAATTGTTATTTGATATTTGTATTTACAGGCCCCCGATTTTAATTTCGCCTCGGGTCCTGGAACCTCAGGACAGGCCATGAAGAAGAGGAAGGCCAAGGTGGCGCCGGCGGCTCTGGGGAAGAGGAAACCCCATGGAAACGCGCAGAAGCGATCTCATAGTAGGCTCCCCGACGCCATCCTCGATACCACCTGTCAACGGCCACTCTACGACGACTACGACTGCTGCCGCTGAGGTTGACGAAGACGAAGGCCCACTAGGCGAGGACCAGAGGCCCATGAGGAACAAGACCAAGTCCGCCTGGTTACGCGACCCAGTTTGGGCCCGCTAAGCTGTCACCTCGTAGCTATTTAAGTAGGAATAAACCTTACGATCAGACCTGGCTTGTAATGAATGATTAGAAAGGCTGATGCCGTGTGACTCCGGCTCGGGGGTGGTTGGGAGGAGATCTAAGATCCATAATTGAACCGAGAACTAGGTCGAGATCTTGCCTGATTCTTGTTTGTTGCTTGGTAGATTAGCTAGTTGCTTACATCTGGTATCAGAGCACAGTCTCGATCCGAGAACTGGAGCTTCCGCAACACGGCCGCCACACTCGCTTCGCGATCCGGCGACGAGAGGCGATCATGGAGGATCTGACGTCGAAGGCCCGCGCCATCTACGATCTCCTCAAGGCCGACACCAGAGAGGCCTACGAGAACAAGTTCATCAACCATAGGAAGGAGATCCTGGATGCGGTACGAACCTTCATCGACCACCAACAAGCAATTCCGTGAGCTCAACACCAGCCTTGGCTCGATCCAGAGCAACATGGCTTCAGAGCTCGTCGAGGTACAAGCCACCATCGCCATGGATCTCGATACTGTCAAGGACTCCCTCAGCGCTGAGATCTCCAAGCTGACGGGGGTGATGGACAGCGCCATCCGCTCGATTCCGAACGCTCCGGCGGGAGGATCACCGGCACCGCTCATCAGGTCGCCGGGGGATGCCGCTGTCGGCCTAGGGCACGGCTCGACACACGATCACCGGGGGTTGGCCAGCTCCAGTAGCGCGCCACCTCCGGTCGGAGGTATGCAGCCCGGCCAGAACTCCTCTCTGCTAAATTCATCACCACACACTGTTCGTGATACTTCTGACTCGGCTCCACGCGTCGAATTGCCGCAATTCGAGGGCGCAAACCCAAAACTGTGGCAGCGCAGATCGGAAGATTATTTCCGCCCTTGGAACACGCCGGCCGAGCACTGGGTGTCGTAAGCTTCTTCGCAGTTCAGGGGGTCCGGCAGCGACGTGGCTCGAGGCATTCCAAACGAAGAACCCTGATGCCGATTGGCTTCAATTTGTTTCCGGTGTCCACAAGAGATTCATGCGCAACCAGCACCAAGTTCTGCTACGCCACTTGTTCCATCTCTCACAAACCGGCACTGTGGAAGAGTATGTGAAGAAGTTTTCCGATCTCATGGACCAGCTCGCTGCTTATGATGCTCTTCCTGATCCTGTTCACAACCTGACACGATTTCTCGATGGCCTCAAGCCTTCCGTGCATGTACTAGTAGCCATACAGCAGCCTACTGATCTCGATGCCGCATACACCATGGCTTTACTATATGAAGAACTCGGAGATGGCAGTACCTGCATCAATTCCAGTCCAATTCAGAACACCAACTCGCGCAGAACACACCCACCGCCACCACTTCCTCAGCCGCCACCTCCACCACCTGCAAAATGGATTTCCAGAACTGTTGAGGAGAGAAAACAGGAGGGACGTAGTGGATCAGAGGACAGATGGGCTACCCTAAAGGCTTACCGAAGAGCGAAGGGGCTCTGTTTCACTTGTGGTGAGAAGTTTCATCGAGAGCACAAATGTAAAACTGCTATTCAGTTACATGTGGTACAGGAAATGCTGGACTGTTGGCAAGATTCTGATAATGAATAGGAAACTGACGAAGCTAATGTTGCTGAACCAAAGGAGAATGCAATGATGATATCTGCTGCTGCACTCGATCCTGATACAACAGCACCAAGAACAATGCAGCTGGCTGTTACAGTACAGGGCAAGGAACTAATTTTTTTAGTTGATTCAAGAAGTTCTGCTTGCTTCATTGAGTCCATATGCGCAACCCTGTTACAAGGTGTAGAGAAACATTCTCCCAATTAAGGTGTAAGTTGCCGGAGGAGCACAATTGTTGTGTGAAGATTATCTAGCTGAACTGTTGTGGTCAACTCAAGGATATGAGTTCTCTGATCCATTCAGGGTGCTGGCTCTGAACAGTTATGATGGCATCTTGGGACTGGATTGGCTCGCCAAGCACAGTCCAATGTTAACGCATTGGGCACACAACTGGATTGGTATTCAAATTGACGGGCAATTAGCAGTACTCCATGGGGTTGGCTCCAAATACACAATGCATACAGTGTTGGAATTGCATTTGGTGCAGGAAAAAGTACAGCTACACCAGAACCGGTTCCTCCTGAAATTCAGCAAATACTTGATCAATTTGGGACAGTTTTCGACACACCCACTGAACTTCCACCAAGAAGGCAATATGATCACCATATTCCTCTAGTACCTGGGGCAAGGCCAGTATCTATTCGACCCTATCATGTCATTCCAAAACTCAAAACAGAAATTGAGAAACAAATAGCAGAACTCTTGAGTCAGGGAGTCATTACTCACAGTAACAGTGCATTTGCTTCACATGTCTTACTGGTTAAGAAATCAGATGGTACTTGGCGTCTCGTGGTGGATTATAGAAACTTGAATGCTCTCACCATAAAAGGGAAATATCCTCTGCCAGTGATCGACGAGTTGCTTGACGAACTTGCTGGAGCAAGGTGGTTTTCTAAGCTTGATCTGCGAGCAAGTTATCACCAGATCAGATTAGCTCCTGGTGAAGAGTACAAGACAGCATTCCATTGCCACAATGGTCACTACGGGTTCAAGGTAATGGCCTTTGGTTTGAGTGGAGCACCAGCCACTTTTCAATCAGCTATGAATGCAACTCTAGCCCCAGTCCTGCGCAAATTTGCATTAGTCTTCTTCGATGATATACTAATCTACAACTCCACTTATGAAGAACATCTTGAGCATATCAAAGCTGTCTTAGAAATCCTGCAACAAGAAAAATGCCAGGTTAAGGCCTCAAAGTGTGTGTTTGCTCAAAAGAAAATATCATATATGGGCCATGTGATCTCTGAACAGGGAGTTTCAACTGATGAAGGAAAAATAGAAACAATTCGGAACTGGCCGCAACCAACAAATCTAAAGGAACTAATAGGCATACTTGGTGTCTGTGGATACTACAGGAAATTCATTGAACATTATCCTATTATCAGCCAGCCGCTTACTGCTTTGCTCAAGAAGGGAGCTGACGAGGTGTACCCTCATCAAATCCCATGGTTAAGGACCTAGGGTTGAGATTATGGGGAGCGATCAATAACAGACAAGCAGAGGCAAAGATTTACCCAGGTTCAGGCCCCTCGGGTGGAGGTAAAGACCCTACTTCCTGCTTGTCTGTTATTGATCGCTGGAGATTATGTGGTTACAAGGTGGCTCCGGCGAGATGACGATCTCGCAAGAGCTTTGGTGGTTCGAGTATGGCTTGGTCCTAGATCGGCACCCCTCCCAGCCTTTAAATAGGCTGGGTCTCGGGAGTTTGTAACCGACCTAGTTTACACATAAGGAAAGTATAAACCGACTATGTCTATGTCTAAACTTGGAAGTTACTTCATCTTGTTGGGCCTCTCGTCTTGGGCTTCGAGTCGTATCTTCGCTAGTTGGGCTTTTAGTCATCACGTGCACCAGGTACCCTCACAGTAGGGTACCCGAGATGTATATCCTTGTCAGTAGCCCCCGAGTACTTGTCTGACTCGAAGAATCGGCATGGACTCGTTCGTAAGTGCACGTCATATTCTTAGTACTATAATTGGAATTCCTGTATGAATAGCACATGTTGGCTATGTCGAGTATTTCATCGACTGTGGTTTTTGCTTATGATGATCAAGGGATAATAGCTTAGCAGGCCCAGTTCACTCGACGGATCGGGACTGGTTAACTACACATTTGGGTAACACCTTACTAGCTTTCAATCAAACTCGAGTCCCCGGACTCGAATCTGGAACAAACTGGTCAGATTCGACTAGGCCGCTGAGGTCTTACTGAGTCGATCTGCAGTATAACTTTGAATTTTACCCAACGCGTCCGTCGGGATTTTTCATCATGTCTGCTGACACGGAAATATAAGGATTGACGTTGCTGGAACGGTCCTTAGCCCAGCTCGAAAGTTCGGCGGGTCTTACCTTTGCACTATGCGTGCAGCATCCGAGGTATTTGCGACGGACGCAACTCGGGAATGTTTCGAGTATGATTTTGCATATGAACACAGTCGATATATTCATCGACTGACACTTTGACACTATTTTATCGGGTGCGCGACAGCGCTCCCGATGGGAGTAGCCCCCGAGATTGTGCTTTATTGATTGCAATGAAGGATAATCTCAAAACCATCTTTCTCTACATTTGTTAGTCGAAGAAAACCTTTTGCCATAATTCTATCGGGTGCGCGTCAGCGCTCCCGATGGGAGTAGCCCCCGAGATTGTGCTTTATTACTTGTAATGGAGGATAATCTCAGAATCACCCAGTCATGATCATCTTTAGTCGAAGAAATTTTTGATACGCTCCCGATGGGAGTAATATGTATTTGATCGTAGAGACAGTCGAGTGACCATACACGACAACAATCGAGTGATTAGTATGCTTTGGGCGAACCCGACATCTTTTCGGAACAAATTTGCTGCAATGACGTCAGGGATGACGTTTTATGGCGACTGCGCCACCTGACACGCGGTGGCGTGCGCTGTGCTGCGAGAGATGGGACGTGACACGTCTTGTGGGCCCATTGTACAGCCGTTTGGACTGGATTTGACCGTTCAGGCACGATTTCTCCGGGCCATGATGGTAGTTCCTAGATTCCCGTGCGTAGTGGGCGGAGTGGCCGGCGACGGTTGCCCTCCGTGGCTGCCACGTGTACGGTTAGATTTGCTTATGTGCCCACGATCTCGCATCGACGGTGCGGATTCTTTTGCTTTTGAGGTTAAAAAGGGGACGACGGCGTAAATAGTGTTTTTACTTGCCATTTGCTCTCCGCCGCCGCTACTTCTTCTTCCTCCTCTCGCATCGCCATTGCCTCAGAGCAAAGCTTGCGCAACCACCACCGCGATGACGAAGCCTACCACCCGAAGGGGCAGGAGTGCTGCATCGGCGGACAGCGCCGCGGGAGCCGCTGCCAGCTTGAAGAGGGAGAAGGGCGCGTGGACCAAATCCACCTGCAGCAAGAGGATGCTCACTGGCCTGCGGAACGACGGGCTGATCCCTGAGGACACCTCTCAAGTTCGCCTCCCCGGTGCCGAGGTAATCCCGCGCCCAGGCCCCAATGAGCGGGTCTGCTTTGTTGATTTTGTGAACAGGGGATTCTCCTTCCCTGTTCACAACTTTCTTCGTGCACTGATGCACGTGTATGGAGTGCAATTGCACGATTTCACGCCCAATGGGCTTTTGCACATTGCGTGTTACTTCGTCCTTTGCGAGTGCTTCTTGGGCGTCGCACCCCACTTTGGTCTGTTCCGCCGCATCTTCAACGTCAAGCGCCAGCACAGCACCAAGGGACCTGGTGGTTTTGGAGTACAAGCTCGACCTGATGTCGAGTACTTCAAGATCAACTTCCTGGAGTCTGTGCAAGGATGGCGCCAGAAGTGGTTCTACATCAAGGATGTGACCATTGGCGACCAAACCTTCGGGTTGCCTCCTTTGACGCAGACGCCCTGGTGAAGAAGAGGCCATCATGGATCGCCCAGCCGACCGGAGTCGAAGCCGAAGAGGCTGACATTCTGATGGAGAAGGTGCTGAAGCTTCAGACCACTGCTGGTCGAGAGGTCACAGGGATCCATCTGCTAGCCATTATGGCCAAGAGGCGAGTGCAGCCTCTCCGAGCCCGAGTGCATGCTTTGTGGGCATATGGTGGGGCTTCTGATCCAACCCGCTCACGCGCAGTGGAGCTATCTGATGCGGAAGCGGAGAAGTTGGTAAGGAGCCTTACCAAGCTTACCGATGAAGATCCCTGCGAGATGAACTCGCCTGTGCCTCCTTATGAGACCAGCAACCCTCTGCCAGAGGTAACAATTGATACTACATCTCAGTTGATATGTTATGCATGTGTGATGTTGAATCCTTTGCTGTTTATGTGTGCAGGGTCACAAAATGTTTGAGTCAATGCCTCCCTTGCCAGAGAGCGGCCCAGTGCCAGACAATGAGCCACTCGAGGTAGATTCTGATGATGAGATGGCTTCACTCGCCACCGCACACACGCCAGAAGCCGATGAGGGCGATGCTGAGGTGCAGGGCAAGCAAAAGCGGTCACGCGACGAGGAGGATACAGCTGACTCGGAGGAAAAGGAGAAGACAAGATGGAGTCGATGACGGCGCCACTCGAAATTCCTCCGATTCGCTCGCTTCCCCCTCGACCACCGAAGAAATCGCGCCCGAGCATGGGTGTGCTTGCGCCTGGTCGATTGTGCGACCTTACTGAAGAGTAAGTACTATGTGCACTTTCTTTGTCATGTTATGAATAATATCACCTTGTATACTTATAATGTGTGAAACAGTGTTTCCTCCGATGAGGATATGCCTCCGCCACCTACGGCGGAAAAGAGCAGCGCAGCGTCCACTGCACGGACGCTGCCACCAGAGCAGCCGCCTACCCCGGCGACTCCTGCCGCTACAGCCACAGCTACGCCACCCCAGCCGGAGGTTGCAGCAACTGAGAGTGGAGCTGCGGCTGCAGGTGTCCCTGCGTCGACTTCTTCCTTCTTGGAACACGTAAGTTTGTGCTTGCCAAAGTTTGAATCAAATGCGAAATTTTTGCCTATACTCAGTTATTGAGTTGTGAATTTGCCCATGTCGTGTACTTAGGCGTTTGTGCGAGAGTTGCTGAAGGCTGGTGCCCAGTATGTGCACAAGGAGACTGAAGCCGCCACCCTGCAGCAGCAACTCGAAGTTGCAAAGAGTGCGTATCTTTTTATGCTATCACCACTTGTTGAGGGTGATTTCTCTTGCAGCCTACTAATCATGTGCATCTGTTTTTGTAGAGGCCGCCACTGAAGCGGCAGAAAATTTGAACAACGCCACCCGTCGAGTGGCTGATCTGGAGAAGAGGCTGAAAACAGCCGAAGTTAGGGAGGAGTCGGCGATTGGTCGACTCTCTGCCGCCAGCACCAGCTTAACTGGTAAGAATTTTTGCTCTGCTCCTTAGATGTTTGAGGTTTCTGATACATGGTGCTGATTATTTTACCCTTATGCTAGGCGTGATGGATGGCCCGACTGCTACTGGCAAGCAGAGCCTTGGCACCTCACTTGATGAAAGTGTGGCTGTCTCGGAGGCCACCAGTAGCAGAGCAGGGGAGATGCTAACGCAGGCGGCGAGTGCCCTGGGTGCCCTCCATGGCAGCTTCTTCCCCGGCGAGGAGCTACCATCTTCCTTTGCAGAGCTGGTTGATCTATTCAAGCCTGAAGGGACTGCCGTTGCTGACTTCAGTCGCGAGCAAATGGTAAGTGGTGCTCAGACTACTTTTCTCATGTTGCTCGCGCACGGAGTCGAGGCAGATTTTGACGCAGCCACAAAGAAGTTTCCACGGGGTCCTGATGGCAAAACCGTCGGGCTCGGCACTTGGATGGAAGCCGCCAAAACATATGCCCAACAGCTGGTAACAACTGTTGAAGAAAGGGGGTCCAGGCGAAGAAAACTTCCTCCAAGAAGTCGACGACTTAGCCAGTGACCCCTTTGTTTGACTAGGTCTAGGAATTGCGTCACTTTGCTTTTGCTATATGTAAATTATCAGACATCGTATCTGTCTTGTTATGAAACATGAACTTCAGTGATCGGGAGGCGCAGCCCCCGAGCCTTTTGTTTGAATTCTTTTATGCTTCCTTATGCATTGAATTATTCTGACTGTAGAACCGAGCTTCTAAACCATCGACTGGCCCTGTTGTGGGTGGTTCTTCGAAGTCACGAAGCGTTAATGACCAGAAAATTATGGACTTTCTTCATCAAAAGCTTTCCGAAGTTACTCGCGAGCTGAAGGAAACGCAAGATGCGTATGCTGAGTTGCAGTCGAGGTCATCCCCAACTACAGAGCGAGAAGCCTTTTTGCTTGAGGAGTTGGAGAGAATAAATCTGCAACTCGAATGTAAGACATTTTTGAATCATCGAGATCTCTTCTTAGCAAGGTGACTCGACTGGGCGATGATGAGCCCTTTGCTTTTGCGCAGGTGTTTGTTCTGACCCAATAAAGGAGGAGGCACGAATTCAGGATCGACTCGATGGTCATGCGAGTAGCACTGATACTCCGCCCACCCCTTCTGGTCAGACAGGGAGAAGAGTGCCATTTTGGTAAGGCTTCTGGACCGTGCTTGGCGCACAGCCATTCGACTGGAGACTTGCAGGCTGGCTTTATTTCGAGTCCACGAAGCTTTGTTTCCTTTGAATGAGCAACCACAGGGCCTTGTGGCTTTGCTGAAGAAATTTCGAAAAGGCAAGGCGATCAAGAAGTTTGTGCGTGAGCAACTGATTAGCGGGGCTAACGTTGCTCTTGCCTTTGTGCGATCGCACCTTCCGCACCTTGATTTGAAAAGGATTGCGATGGGACCCGCACCCTTACCAGGTGGTGGTCCTGTGCCGATGGAGGAGCACTACCAAGAGACACGAGTGGACGCACTGGTCCTAATCCATCGTGTGCTGAAGGAGGAGGAAAAATGGACCGAACCCAAGGAAGAACCTGTTGAGTAGGTTATGTGTATGGGAAGTAACTCCAAAGTGTAAAACGCAACACTTGTGATTATTGTACATTATTTGTTTACACGTATGCAGCCCCCGAGCCTGTTGAGCGGGGTGTATGAAGCAACATGCTGTAAAATTAGGACTATCCAGCCCCCGTGTATTTTGAGTGAACTTGATAGAAATATTTTAGAGTATCAAACATAAGCTGCACAGTCCATGACTATTTATGTGCGGTTATGAATTTTTGCAATACTTGAAGCTTCACTTGATGCTTCTAGGCTCAACCCTCGAATAATTGAGTGGTTGAGCAACTTTTGTGTTTATGTATGATTTTTATGACCCAGCCCCCGAGTATTCGAGTGCGGCTGGGGTATTATGTTGTGAACAAGCGGAAACACATGCTTTTTGAGATAGCGCAGCCCCCGAGTGCTCGGGTGAGGCTAATTTTGTGAAATCAATTTATGCGAGTAGTAAGCAGGGAGAAATATGAGGAATCATGAATTATATTCCTTTTTTGAATGTTAAGCTGCAGGCCGCCTCATTAAAAACCTTCCAGTCCCCTTAGGTACCCTGGTAAGGAAAAGAGCGCGTCTGAAACCTGCAGCTATCCGACATATGTGCCTATTACATTGTTCGACTGATCAATCTAAGCATAGAAACGGCGCAGCTGCGCAACGTTCCAAGGATTATGCGAGAGTTCTCCTGTCTTCGAGTGCTTCAGTCTATATGCTCCACCACCAACGACCTCGGTGATGATAAAGGGTCCTTCCCATGGAGAAGCGAGTTTATGCACCTTCTTTTGCTTCAGTCGAAGTACCAGGTCGCCAACCTCGAAGGACCTGGTACGCAGTCGACGGCTGTGATAGTTGCGGAGGTCCTGCTGATAAATAGCTGTGCGTGCGAGCGCCGTGTTACGTGCTTCTTCTAGCAAGTCGACTGCGTCTTCGAGTGCCTCGTCTGCATCTTCTTCATTGTATGCTTCGACTCTTGGTGCGTTGAACCTTACGTCTGATGGCAGAATTGCCTCTGCGCCGTAGACCATGAAGAATGGAGTGAATTGCGTTGAGGCGTTGGGTGTTGTGCGTAGGCTCCATAGCACAGACGGAAGCTCTTCTACCCAAGCACCCGCAGCCCTTTTGAGTGGCACCAGGAGGCGCTTCTTGATTCCACTTGTTACGAGCCCATTGGCCTTTTCGACTTGGCCGTTTGATTGCGGGTGCGCACAGATGCATAATTGAGCGTGATATCTTGCTCTTTGCAGAAGGATTTGAATTCCTCAGCCGTGAAGTTTGTACCGTTGTCAGTGATAATGCTATTTGGCACACCAAAGCGGTATATGATGGATTTTATGAAATTGACTGCTGTAGCGGCAGTCGAACTTGTGATGGGTACTGCTTCAATCCACTTGGTGAACTTGTCGACCGCCACCAGAAGGTGAGTATGCCCTCCATGGGAGGATTTTTTGAGTGGCCCAACCATATCGAGCCCCCACTGGGCGAAAGGCCAGGCCAATGGTATTGTCTTCAACGCCGATGCGGGTGCGTGCGGCTTTGTGGCGAATTTTTGGCAGCCGATGCACCTTTTGACTATGTCCTCCGCGTCTTTGAGTGCTGTGGGCCAGTAGAAGCCTGCGCGAAAGGCTTGGCTACGAGTGATCGACTGCTGGCGTGATGCCCGCAAGTACCTGCATGAATATCACGAAGGATGGCTTGGCCATCTTCAAATGCTATGCAACGCTGGAACATACCTGATATGCTGCGTTTGTAAAGTTCACCGTTGATGACAGTGTATGCTTTAGATCGTCGAGTGACGCGTCTTGACTCTGTGAAGTCTTCGGGTACCTCGCCGCGGAGTATGTACGCGAGGAAGGGTTGAGTCCAAGTTGGCTCGATGAGGAGTACCTCGACTGGTGGGTCCTTGTGCTAGGTGTTTTGCTCTTGGCTGGTGCGGCTGGTGCAGGAGTTGCCCGCTTCTTTTTGATTGATCTGTGTTCTATGCGCTCGAAGAAGACACCAGGTGGCACTGGTGCTTTGGTCGCACCAATGTTGGCTAACTTATCTGCTTCTTCATTGCTTTCACGCCCTATGTGCCGCAACTCGCAGCCTTCGAAGCTGCCCTCCATGATGTTGTACAAGTCACGGTAGGCGATCATGTTATCTGCGATTGCGTCACAAGCCTTCATTGTTTGCTGCACCACCAGATTCGAGTCGCCGTAGATCATCAGTCGAGTGCACCCGAGGGCTTTGGCCATCCTCATGCCATGGATCAGAGCCTCATATTCTGCTTCGTTATTGGATGGGAACTCGAATCCCATTTGCAGTATATAGCGGAGCTTGTCGCCTTTTGGTGATATGAGGATGACACCTGCGCCTGCGCCTTCGTTTTTCTTCGAGCCATCAAAGTACATAGTCCAGGAATTGGACACATCTGGTGCTCCTGGGAGCTGAGCTTCAATCCACTCGGTGTGGAAGTCGGGTAAAACTTGTGCTTTGATGGCCTTCGGGTAATCATACCTGATGTCTCTTGGTGCCAGTCGCATTGGGGTTTGTGAGGATGTCCCCGATCCCTGAAGTGCTGATTACGGTGATCGGGTGCTCGGAGAAGTAATGTGTCAGCTTCCTTGAGGACATGAACACGGCGTATGCCAGCTTCTGATAGTGCGGGTACCGCTGCTTTGATGTGGAGAGCACTTCACTCAAGTAATAGACTGGACGTTGTATGCTTTGGGCGTGTCCCTCCTCCCTGCGTTCGACCACTAGAACAGTGCTTACCACCCTGTTAGTTGCAGAGACATATAGGTATAGTGGCTCGCGTTCCTTTGGTGCTACGAGGATTGGAGGGCTTGTGAGGACTCGCTTGAGGTCCGTGAAGGCTGCTTCGGCTTCTGGCGTCCACTCGAACTTATCTGCTTTCTTCATCAGTCGATAGAACGGGAGTGCTTTTTCGCCTAGCTTGCTGATGAATCGACTGAGCGCTGCTACTCGACCCGCCAATTTTTGCACGTCATGGAGTTTTGAAGGCCTTTGCATCGTCAAGATGGCCTGTATTTTCTCCGGTCCGCCTCGATTCCTCGAGCTGAGACTAGATACCCGAGGAGTTGCCCGGCTGGCACGCCGAACGTGCACTTCTTCGGGTTGAGCTTGATGTGGAAGCGTTTGAGGTTTGCGAATGTCTCTCGCAAGTCATCGAGTAGTGTGTTTTCCTCTCTTGTGGTGATGACGATATCATCTACATAGACCTGGACGTTTCGCCCAATTTGCTTCTTGAGGCAATCTTGCATCATGCGCTGGTATGTTGCGCCTGCGTTCTTGAGCCCGAAAGGCATTGTGGTGTAGCAGTAGACCCCGAGTGGGGTTATGAACGCCGTTTTCTCTTCGTCTTCCTTCATCCTTATCTGGTGGTAACCCGAGTAGGCATCCAGGAAGGACAAGCGAGCGCACCCGGCGGTGGAGTCGACGATCTGGTCGATTCGAGGTAGTGGAAAGTGATCCTTTGGACAACACTTGTTGAGTGCTGTAAAATCTACACACATCCGAAGGATGTCTGTGTGCTTCTTCTCTACGAGTACGGGGTTGGCCACCCATTGTGATTTCTTGATCTCTCTGATGAATCCTGCTGCGAGTAGCCTGTCGACTTCGGCTTCGACTGCAGTTCTTTTTGGGCCGGATATGCGGCGCATTGTTTGCTTGACTGGTTTAGCATCTGGAAGTAGCTGGAGAGAGTGCTCGGCGAATTCCCTGGGAATACCTGGCATGTCTGCTGGACACCATGCAAATATATCCCAGTTCTCACGGAGGAATTCGACGAGCGCGCTTTCCTATGCGATAGGCAGACTCGACGAGACATTGACTGTCTTGGTCGGGTCAGTCGGGTGCACCTGATGCGATCTTGTGTCATTGGTGGCATTGAATGCTCTGTCGACTGCCACCTTTTTGTGCTCTGGCATAAGTGTTCGATCGTTGGAGACCGCTAGATCAGCGAGTGTTGCTTCCATGCCAAACATCTCAGAGATTTTGCTGAATTCTCGGTCACAAGAGTCAGACTTTTGGAAGTTCCCCTTGACTGTGATTACTCCTTTTGGTCCAGGCATCTTCAGCTGGAGGTATGCGTAATGTGGCACCGCCATGAATCGAGCGAACGTCGGGCGTCCAAGTATAGCATGGTATTGTGACTTCCAGTCGACCACTTCGAACTCAATCGACTCTGTCCTGAAGTGGTGCTTGTCCCCGAACGTTACGTCGAGTTGTATGGTGCCCTCTGGGCTTATTGCTTTCCCTGGAACGATACCGTGGAAGGTATTTGAGATCTTGGCAGGTTTTCGACTGACCTGTTCATTTTGCGGAGCGTATCTGCGAAGATGATGTTTATGCCGCTCCCCCATCCATGAAGACCTTGGACATGGCGTAGCCTCCAATTTGCGCGTCGAGTACCAGAGCGAGTGCCCTGGGCGAACAACCGATGGAGGGTGGTCCTCTTTGCTGAAGCTTATTGTAGTTTCGGCTCCTTCAAGTATTCTGTTACCGCAGGGGTGACATGACCGCCATGTTTACTTGTCGAGTGCGAAGTTTTTGCTCCCTGTTGGAAGGTCGACCTTTCTGTATCATGTACATCTGCCCTTGGGGTGGAGGGTACTGTGGCTCGTCACCCGAGGTATGTGCTGTATGGCACCCGCGAGGTTTCCGCCTGGAGCAGGCTGTGGTGGTGGAGGTGGTGCCATCAGAACAGGCACGTTGTTTGGCTGAGGCACGGGTGCAGGTGCTTGTGCGGCTGCTGCCTTTCTGCGATTTACGTAATCAGTCGCCATTTGGTCGAACTCCCTGCAGTTTCTCATCGAGTGGTTGGATCGCAGTTTTCCGTCGTCCCCCTTGTACAGGTGGAATCTGCAATCAGCGTCCATCTTTTCTTCGAATGATCGCTCAGATTGTGCCCGTGACTTGCGCCAGTCCTTCCTCTTGTAGCTATCACTGCGTTGGCCGCGATCTCGGCTGTCTCGACGGTCGTCTCGACTGTCCCGTCGATCTTCGACTGTCCGTCGATCTTCTGATCGCTGGTCGCTTCTGTCCTGGTCATTGCGGGTGTAGAGAATCCAGCCGCCATGAATTCGGGTCTATCGTCGTCGTAATGACGTTTTGAACGCTTGCGCCTTCGATCATCCCTGTATGAGTCTCTGCGGCTTCGACTGCCGCTTTCATGATTGTCACGGGGTGAGGACCCGCGTGTTGTGCGCGCCATATCTTCTCCATCTGCCCACTCAGTCGCGGTCATCAAGAGGTTAGCCACAGAGGTTGGCTTTTTGCGACCGAGTGCTTCTTTGAGGTCATGCCTGGCGAGTCCCATTATGAAGCATCCATGGCCATGTCTTCTGAAATTACTCCGACTGAGTTGCGTATCTCAGTCCATCGTCTGATGTATGACCTCAGCCTTTCGTCTGATCGTTGCACGCAGGCCCGCAGTTCCTCGAACGTTTTTGGGCGCTCACACAGAGGCTCGAAGTTTTTGATGAAGTCATCGCGGAAGTGATCCCACGAGTCGTACTTTGATGAAGGTAGGGCCTTGAGCCAGTCGCGGGCTGTGCCTTCGAGCATCAGTCGTATGTACTGCATGGCTGTGGTGTTCGTGCCTCGCTGGCATGCGACAGCCAGCCTGTAATCTTCCAGCCACCCGGAAGGTTCCTGTCGACCCGTGTACTTGGGCTGTTCAGATGTGAGTTTGAACCCTTTGGGCATCCGTGTCTCGCGGACGCGTCGAGTGAAGCACAGAGCTCCATGTGGCTCAGGCTCTCGATCGGAGTATGAGTCGCTACTGTATGATCTGCGTGACCTGCTCCTGGACCTGCGCCTTCGCGAGCCGCTTCTTTCCTTCGAGTGGTGGCGACGACCACTGTGATTATGCTCTTCCCGAGGCGCGTCGACTAGGGCACGGTCTCGACTCCCACCTGGAGTTCTTGGAACTTGGCGTATGGCCTTTGCAGCTAAGGCGAGTGATTTGATCTGTTGGCGGTGTAGTTTTGCATTGGGGTCATCCGCTGGGGGCTTGATTGCCTCCAGGTATGCTGCAGCGGTGTAGAGAGCACCTGCTGCTGTTTTGGGCACCGGCAGTCCTTCCTCGTCGTATGTCATGAAGGAGTTGCCTAAGTTGCGGGTGAGTGCCGCCTTCTCGCCTGGCGAGAGGTGTGACAACCTTGATCTGGGTCTTGTGTCTGCTCGCCCGGTGGAGCTCAGGGAGAGCTGTCTTCTGCGCGCACTCGACAAGCTAGCTTGCTTTTTGCGTTCTTCGAGTGTGCTCTTATCTGCTTCAGTCGAAGTGACTCCTGCCAGTTGAAGTACTGGAAGGTCAACATCTCTTCTTGTGTTGCGTCTGCTGGCATCATTGTGCACTCCTTGATAACTTTATCTGCTTTTGCTGCCATCTCAGCAGTGATTGTGAGGTTGTGGCTCCGTCCGGCATAGTGACTGTGCACGGGAATTCTGTAGGCCTGCGGCTGGCCGCAGTGTCTGATGTTTCTGCGGCGATGGCAACGTAGACCTGCTGGGGTATGACCCGAGGGTATGTGTGTATGCTTTCGAGTCCTGTCATGGACTCGACATCTTCATCGAGGCTCATGTCTGAGTCCGTATGTTCATCGAGTGGTCCGTCTGGACGGATCTCGCAGTCGACGCCTTCATCGCCTATGCTCATCTCGGCGTCGGCGAGGTTGTTATGAATCTCGAAGTCGAGGTTGTTGTTGGCGCAGATCTCGGAGTCGACGTGGTTGTCGATATGAGTTTCGAGGTCGTCGAAGTCGCTGAGGGAGATCCCGCAGTCGAAACTATCCTCGAGTGGGAGATCCAGCTCGGGATCGTTTGTGCGGTATGCTGATTCGGCCTCCTCGCCCTGGAGCTCTTCAATGAGCTCGCGCATCTCTCGTGTGGACATGGTTGTTGCAGACGAACAAGCTTGGAGGGTCGACGATGGTATGGACACAGTTGAGGGATCCGCAGTCGAAGGAGCCGCAACCGATGGAGCCTCGGGTGCGGAAGTCGCGAGTTGGCGTGGATCCGTCAAGTCCTGCACACCAAGCTTGTTGACGAAAAAATTGAACGAACCAACGGTTAAACCCAAACCTGACTCGAGATCGGAGAAGGCCTCCTGGAATCCTGGCGAGTGTGGCTCGAAATCCATCAGAGGATCCGATGCGCTTTTTGCGGGTGAAGCTGACGTGTTGCCGTTTGTCGAGTGAGCCGGCGAGTTGCCGTGTGCCGCCTGAGTCGGCGAGTTCTGGTTTGTCGATGCAGCCGGCGAGTTGCCGTTTGTAGATCCGATCGGCGAGTCGCCGTTTTCCGATGGAACCGAAGAAACCGCGAGTCCAGCACTATTCTTTCCCACAGACGGCGCCAATTGACGAGGTGTACCCTCATCAAATCCCATGGTTAAGGACCTAGGGTTGAGATTATGGGGAGAGAACGTGGTAGTACTGGTAGTTTCGTCGGCTGACAAGCAGAGGCAAAGATTTACCCAGGTTCAGGCCCCTCGGGTGGAGGTAAAGACCCTACTTCCTGCTTGTCTGTTATTGATCGCTGGAGATTATGTGGTTACAAGGTGGCTCCGGCGAGATGACGATCTCGCAAGAGCTTTGGTGGTTCGAGTATGGCTTGGTCCTAGATCGGCACCCCTCCCAGCCTTTAAATAGGCTGGGTCTCGGGAGTTTGTAACCGACCTAGTTTACACATAAGGAAAGTATAAACCGACTATGTCTATGTCTAAACTTGGAAGTTACTTCATCTTGTTGGGCCTCTCGTCTTGGGCTTCGAGTCGTATCTTCGCTAGTTGGGCTTTTAGTCATCACGTGCACCAGGTACCCTCACAGTAGGGTACCCGAGATGTATATCCTTGTCAGGAGCAATTTTCCTTTGGACCCCTGACGCTGAGTTGGCTTTCCAAACCCTGAAACAAGCCTTAATTTCTGCTCCTGTGTTGGCTTTGCCAGACTTCAAAAAATAGTTTGTTGTTGAAACTGATGCTTGTGATGTCGGGATAGGTGCAGTTCTGTCCCAGCAAGGCCATCCCATTGCATTTGTGAGCAGAGCATTGGGTCCTAGAATCGACAGTTGTCAGTTTACGAGAAAGAGTATCTAGCTATTCTGCTTGCGGTCGAGCAGTGGCGACCTTATCTCCAACTTGGAGAATTCATCATCCGTACTGACCACAAAAGCCTCATTCATTTAACTGATCAGCGTCTGCACACTGAATTGCAACAGAAGGCTCTCACCAAGATGATGGGATTGCAATTCAAGGTCCTCTACAAAAAAAGGGATCAACAATGGAGCTGTAGATGCTCTATCCCGCAAACCACCACATAGTTCTCAGGTTTTTGTTGTTACCATAGTTAAACCGGTTTGGTTGGAGGCAGTGGAAACCAGTTACAAGAATGACCCATATGTTCAATCTATGATTCAGAAATTGGTTCATGATGTGTAGCGCCCTGACCCCGGTACTATACAAAGATGCTGTGTGTCACTGGTTATGCGATACCACCGAAGGTTACTGGGCACACCTCTCCCAGGCCAGAACCTCTGGCAGGCGTTGCTCGGAATTGATCATCGGCAACACAACACTTCGATTGATGCCATAACACAGGCACAACTATCAAAGTATAATAGAGAGATCAAGACTGCAGAACAACTGGCACATTACAGACTCTACGATTCAAAGTAATATTATATAACTTGTTTTACAGTACTTGGTAATATTACAAACAGAAGTCAGATGACCCAACATTACAACATTCAACGGAAAGCGGATATGTTGCTATTCAACAAGATAGCAAAAGGCCTAAGAGGCCAGAAATAAGCAACGTAGGCTACATAACCTACAAGTTCCAGGCTGCCACCTAGGAACCCCAAACTACTCGTCGATGCCAACGTAGAAACCAGCGTCGGAGTGAGGGTCTTCACCTGAACCAAATTAAGCAAACATGAGCACCAAAGGTACTCAACAAGACTTAATTAACCTGTTATATATCTGCTTGTTTAGAGAGATTGTATGAAGGTTCATTTGCATAAAGCCATCTTTAGTTTCAAATAGAGGGAGGGAGGAACTCGTATCAACAGTAGACTTTTTAGAAGAGATAAGAGAACATGTTCAACTCTGGTAATCATTTTGTATCCACCAGCTTATCAACAACTATCAACTAGGATCACCCCCTCGACACCCTCGAGGAAGTATCCTACATTCCTTGTCAACAGGTTTTACGATCACGTTCAATTTTTCTATGATCACTGAATCCATTCCCAAGTCGTCCGTAACCGTGGACACGGCTTTTCGAAAAGATTAAACCCTGCAGGGGTGTATAATGTTTACCACACGTACCAACCGACTCTTAATGCCACTAGTTTAACACTCTTCCTTGGAGTGCCGGCAGAGGGTGGTTGACCACGACCTTTACCTTAGTTGATTATATCCCATGGGTCATCCATAACAGGGAACAACCGCCATTACGCGAGATGGCCACCTCGGGACGGTCCCCGTTACTCTGTCACAGGAATCAAGATCTGTGTTCGTCCATCACTGGATCCCTGCCAGGCCCTATCCTTTCTCATACTTTTTTACCACACACGAATGGAAAACCAAACTACGTGTCCCATGGGCACAACCAACCAAGTTAGTTAGTCGAGCAGGGTGTTAGGCCTGCGTGTCGATGCACGCTCAGTCTTGGTTCAAGAGGCGAGAACTCAGGTCCTAGGGCGGCGAGAACGAGACAACCCACCACAGACCCCTGTGGCCTCTCATCCATAGCCTTTTTTGTCAATTTACCTGCTCATATCCTTTTCCACGACATCCTGATATATTAAGTTCATTCGCAGCTCTGATTCACCAACCGGGTGGAGCAGAGATAACAACTATGCATGACTAAGCAGATATAAGGCTTTGGCGATCTACTCATTTCAAAACTACGGCTGCTAGGAAGAATGGTTGAGGATATCTGGGTGATGCAAATATATATAGGAGACTTCTATTTATCGACCAAAATACATTGGAATCGTATGCAAATACAAGAGTGAAATACTTCGAAATCATATATGGGCAGATAAGAGGTTATGCTTGCCTTGGTTTGTTGATAAATAACCAATAACAAATCGTTTGAATCTTCTTCTTGACTTGATCATCGATGATCAAGTATTCATCTTTGAAGTTGTCCATCTTGACTTCGGATTCGTGTTCTACCGAGAAGAACGAAACACCGGAAAAGGAAAATAACAATCAACCATGGCATTGATGCAATGCGCACAAATGTATGCATGACAGATTAAGGAGTTCAATTTAAAGCCCTAAACATGAATAACCATTTAATTGGGGTCTAAACATAATTAACAACATTATTTGGAAATAACCCCATAATTCCATAAGTTGGTTATTTAGTTCTTCTAATTGAATCTCAATTTAAGTTAGTTAGGCATGCATGATTTTGATACAAACAGACATATTACATTTTTCTGAACATTTTGGTATTCTGAACACATTTTTCGAATAAACAGATCTATAGATATTGATTTTACAAGTTAAAATCATTTTCGGGAAACAGTAAACAGCAGACCCGAAGCTGGCCTTTTAAACTCTCTAAAAGGGTCTCAGGTTAGCTCCTAATTAATTTATACAGAAATATTGAGTACGTGTATCCAGAACCACAACAACCAGTTCTAACTCTCAGCTAAGCTGAAAACTTTCTGGAACTAGATCTTTTCTTAAAAACTGAATATGTGTACTGACGTACCAGGGAACACTCTGAGAACTCCCAGATTTCTGCTTGTTGTTGAATTTTGAAATAGATGGTTCAGTTTGGCAAGATATTTTCACAACAGGAACTACGAGATCTGGAGTTCCTCTCTTCCCATCTTAAATATTATTTTCACTTCTATGCATCGGTACAATAGACAATAGAAACAAGGAGCTGATTTAACCAAGAAAAGCTATCGTTGGTAGCCTCACTCAGGAGCTGTACCTGAACTCCAGGAGACTCAAGAAACGGATCTGAAATAGCCTGGTCTTTTCTTCTTCTCTCCTTGCTATCGTTGATGTACTCCTGATTGGTCTGCTCCTTCTCCTGATTGGTCTGCTCCTTCTCTACACAGCGCAAGTCCTGCTGCTCCTCTCCAGGCGATGCCCTGCTAGATGGTCGAAGCTAGGTTCTTGAGAGGCTGGCTAAATCGGTTGGCTGTGGTATGAGGGGATGACGATGGATGGGCTGGTCTTATCCCCTGCTGGTGTTCACGGCGGCGGCGCGGATCGTTGCGCTGCAGCAACGGCATCGGCGTCGACACACAGCTGCTTGTGCTGACGAGTGACGAGGACCAAGGGGACTTGGGTGTGATATCCTAGGGTTCTAGGGATCACAAAACCATGGAGAATTGCAAGCAAAGAGCGAAGATAGGGAGGAGCAGGAGACGGGGAAGACGAAGTAGGTAGGATTCAGAATTCAGAGTTCTGTCTCGATAGTTCTCCAGCCACACACGGCACCCTACTTATCCACTTACACGGGCTGAGCCCAACACCGGCCCACACACGGTCCAATACACTCAACTCAAACAACAACACACACGCGCCACGCTTAGCCTGTAGATGACCGCGCCGTTGTCGCTGATGCCTCTGTCAGTGTATTCTCCAGTACACTGACAATCGCCCCTCCTTGAGTACCAGCTTGTCCCCAGGCTGGTGCATCTGGAAATCGAGCTCGCAAGTTGTCGTAGTCCTCCCAGGTGGCTTCATCAGCAGAATGAGAAGTCCATTTGACTAAGACCTGAACATGCGAATGCATACCTCTCTTCACCAATTTGCGGTCCAGTATTGATTCAGGAACAGTGTCAGATGAAGATAAATCCAGAATAGATGGCAGGGAAGAAAACACCGGTGTATGATCTGGGATGTGTTCCTTTAGCTGAGACACATGGAACACTGGGTGAATCAGGGCAGTATCAGGTAATGGCAGTTTGTAAGCTGCATTGCCAATCTTCTCCAGAATCTCAAAGGGTCCGTAAAACTTGTAAGCCAGCTTCTTGCACGGTCGGTTTACCACTGAGTGCTGAGCATAGGGCTGCAATTTCAGATATACAAATTCCCCCACAGTGAAACTCCTATCCGAACGATTCTTGTCGGCATAATGTTTGACCTTTTCCTGTGCTCGAAGAAGATGTTGTCTCAGTAGTTCAGAATGCCCATTATGTTCCTGAAGCCACTGTTGCACATCCACCTGATCCGACTCCAACACCGAAGCGAAAGTACCATAGTGAGGCTCATACCCATACAATGCCTTGTATGGAGAACATCCCAATGCTGTGTGATAATTTGTATTATACCAAAACTCTGCCAGAGACAACCAAGCATGCCATTTCGTTGGTGTATCATGCACAGCACAACGCAAATACATTTCCAAGCATTGATTCACACGTTCTGACTGTCCGTCAGTCTGAGGATGGTAGGCTGTACTCATATGCAATTTGGTGTTCCACAATTTGAATAACTCCTTCCAAAAAGAACTGGTGAAAATCTTATCTCTGTCCGACACAATAGACTGAGGAGGCCCATGTAACTTAACAACATTCTGCAGCACTGCTTGAGCTACCACAGAAGCAGTAAAAGGATGTTTCAAAGGAATGAAATGAGAGTACTTGGTAAAGCGATCCACCACCACTAGTATCGTTGTATACCCATTTGATTTAGGCAAAGCTTCAATAAAATCCATGGTAATATCTGTCCAAGGACCAGCTGGGATTGGTAAAGGGTTGAGTAAACCGGGAGACTTACAGTGCTCATGTTTTGCCTTCTGGCAAATGTCACATTGGTGTACAAAATCCACAATGTCCTGTTTCATGCCAGTCCAAGCAAACAATTTCTTCAGCCGTTGATAACTCGCCTGAATACCCAAATGTCCACCAATAACACTAGCATGAAATGCTGAGATAAGCTTTGTTTTTAGAGCAGCATTCGCTCCAATCCAAATTCTACCAAACAAACGAATGATGCCATCTTTCAAAGAATAACCATCATTATTGTCTGAAGAAATAGCTAACTGTTGTAGCAGCTTTTGAGCAGTTGAATCCACTGCATATGAATTATACACCTCTTGTAACCATATTGGTTGGTTCTGTGAACAGGATGTGATTGCTAACAGATAACCCACTCGAGATAAAGCATCTGCAGCAGCATTCTCACACCCTTTCTTGTACTGAAATTGGAATTGCAGGCCCACCAACTTTGCCATTGCTTTCTTCTGCAAATCTGTTGTTAAGACCTGATCTCCCAATGTACATAAACTCTGATGATCTGTTTTGATAATAAAAGGACCACATATCAAATAGCTTCTCCATTTCTCAACCACCATCATCACGGCCAGAAACTCCTTTTCGTAGATAGAAAGTTTCTAGTTATTCACCCCCAAAGCTTTGCTATAAAAAGCAACTGGATGGCCCTCTTGACACAACACCGCACCAATGCCCGTATCACAAGCATCAGTTTCGATAGAGAACTGTTTATCAAAATCAGGTAATACTAGCACTGGGGCTGTCATCATAGCCTGCTTCAGATGCTCGAATGCTTGCTGTGCTTGCTCATTCCACAGGAAACCTTGTTTCTTCAGCAACTGAGTTAATGGTTTAACAATGATACCATATCTTTCAATGAATTTCCTATAATATCCAGTAAAACCAAGAATGCCTCTGAGTTCTGTGACATTAGTAGGAACCGGCCATTTCACCATTGCTTTAATCTTCTCTGGATCAGTGGCAACCCCTTTTGCCGAAATGATATGCCCCAGATATTCTAGTTCAGTTTGACCAAAACTGTATTTACTCATTTTAGCAAACAGTTGATGCTTCCTCAACACTTCCAGAACTGTTTCCAGGTGTTGCACATGTAACTCCCATGACTTGCTATATACTAGAATATCATCCATAAAGACTAATACAAATTTCCTGATGTGATCAGCAAATATCGAGTTCATGAGGCATTGAAACGTTGAAGGAGCATTTGTAAGACCGAATGGCATTACTCTAAATTCGAACTGGCCATGGTGTGTTTTGAAAGCCATTTTATATTCATCTTGAGGTGCCATGCGAATCTGATGATAACCAGCTCTTAAGTCAAGCTTGGAAAACCAACAAGTGCCAGCCAATTCATCCAAAATCTCATCCACTATGGGCATTGGAAACTTGCTTTTTATAGTGATGGCATTTAGTTTCCTGTAATCAACACAAAATCTCCAGGAACCGTCCTTTTTCTTTACAAGTAGTACTGGTGAGGCAAAAGGACTGAGGCTAGGTGTAATGATGCCTGCAGCAATCATTTCCTTTACTTGTTTTTCAATCTCATCTTTCTGTAATGGTGAGTATCGATATGGTCTCGAATTAACTGGTACATCATCTGGTGTCAAATGAATCGTGTGGTCATAATCTCGGGAAGGAGGTAGGCTATCTGGTGTGGCAAACACATCAGTGAATCGATCCAACAAAGCTGTTATTTCTGCTGGGTTATTGGCCACCACACCTACTGCTTTGTGTTCCAACAATGCAGTAGCCCATATTTCATTTTCTCGATGCCAATTCATTGCTTCTTCTACTGATAGTTCTTGTAGTTGAGTAACTGGCTGTGCTGAAATACCTTGCAGCTTAATGAGTTGTCCCTGATGTTCAAACTGCAACCATTTTTCCTTCCAGTGGCATTTCATTTCTCCCCACTGTGCTAACCAATCCATCCCCAGAATAACATCATAGCCACCCAACTCAAGCACCTTGACATCATAAGTGAAATCATTATCCTGAACCCACCAATGGAACTGTTTCACTACATAATTGCACTGCATAAATGCTCCGTTAGCCACCTTAACTGACTGATTTCCAGGAAGTGGCGATTCTACTGCTCCCACTCGTGATAGCACATTTCTGTCCACAAAACTATGTGAGCTACCAGAGTCTATGAGTATGAGAATTGTCTGATTACCAATGCATGCTCTAAGTTGTATAGTAGAAGGGCCTTCGGCTCCAGAAACAGCACACACAGACAATTGCATAGCTGCAATAGCCGCTTCATGTTCTTCTACTTCATCCAACAACTCATCTGACAATATCTCCTCATTAGTGAATGTTGCTTCTACATTATTCAGGACAGGTGTTGTTGGTCTCTTAGTACAGACATCTCCTGGAGCAAACTTTTCACCACAACTAAAGCACAACCCATTTATCCTTCTATATTCCTTGAGTTGTCTTGCCTTCCACAAATCTCTTGTTGCTGTGGAGTTCAGTCGAGATTCAGTTCGCTGAAAGGGAACTCGAGCTGGAAATTGCTTAGTAGACTTCTGTCTGCTCAGAATATCTTCTTGTACTTTAGCATACAGAGCAGCTTCTCGTACTGTAGCTGGTAATTGGATCTCCACAGCAGGTTTGAGTTCCTCCTTTAGTCCAAGCACGAAGGTAGTGACTAGCATAGTTTCACTCACTGTACCCTCATACAGCTGCAGCTGATACACAAGTTGATTGAATTCTCGCTTATACTGATCAACTGTTCCTTGCTGTTTCAACAACATGAGAGCTCTCATCTTCTCTCTATGCACATTGACATCAAACTCCAGCAGCACCGCATCCTTAAACTGCTCCCAATTAGGCCAGTCATGCTGTAACTTGTACGCATGAAACCAGTGTGCTGCATCACTTATCATATGCAGTGTGGCTGATGTGACTTTGAAACCAACCGGGATATCATACAAGGCAAAATATGCATCACATCCATCCAACCAGATACGTGCATCAGTACCGGCAAATTTTGGAAAATCCATCTTCGGCATCCACGGCTTCCGCCCGCTAGATTCCTCATGATTTCTACGGGGATCAAACTGTTGCTGAGGTGTAGGACGAGGGGATACCAGTGGAGCGACGAGCGGCGCAGTAGGCAGGGCTCCAAGCAGCCCATCCCCTATTGCTCCGGTGAGGTCGGTCGAAGTGGCCGACGGAGTAGCTTGCTTGAGTTCGCGCGCCGTGGCTACTTGTTCCGCCCGCACCTCGCCGAGCGAGGTCATGGTGAGGTTGACCTTGGATTGGACCGCGTCCATGCGATCCACCTGCTCGCTGAATCGCGCATCGAGGGAGTCCAGACGAGCTGAGATCGTCGCGATTGCTTCCATTTTCTCGCTGACGGACTTGAGAACCTCCAATTCCCGCATCACCCGGACCTCGAACTCGGCCATGACCTCAGTTACTTGTCGTGCTTGCAGTCCTGCTTTGCACGGCGCCATTGCGACTTCTTCTCTGGATCAACCAACCCAAATCCGGATTTACGCCAGGTCGCACCCGAAGGCAACCAGCAACCTTCCTCAGGATTTATGAGTACGATCTCGAGGATTCGAAGCGCGTCGGAACGTACCAAGCTACTTGTGATATCCTAGGGTTCTAGGGATCACAAAACCATGGAGAATTGCAAGCAAAGAGCGAAGACAGGGAGGAGCAGGAGACGGGGAAGACAAAGTAGGTAGGATTCAGAATTCAGAGTTCTGTCTCAATAGTTCTCCAGCCACACACGGCATCCTACTTATCCACTTACACGGGCTGAGCCCAACACCAGCCCACACACAGTCCAATACACTCAACTCAAACAACAACACACACGCGCCACGCTTAGCCTGTAGATGACCGCGCCGTTGTCGCTGATGCCTCTGTCAGTGTATTCTCCAGTACACTGACATTGGGCTGGGCTTTGCTAAGCTGTCACATGTGGTGGATCGTAAAGACACGGCAGAGAACAAACTGGATTGGGCCAAAGGTTAAAACCACGTTTTGTTTTCCTGTTTTGAGTAGGTTTGGGGATTGAAAACTTGTACAAACAAATCTGAAGATATTCAGTGGCCTTCACAACATACATTAGAAGGTCCACATGTTTTTATTTCGAAATTTTGAGGCCTTTTTGGAAGCATTTTAAATAGAAGGCAATGTACAATTCAGAGTGTTTCAATTTGCCTCATAATGCGTTGTTTTCTTTAAGAGTTAGATTTAATGCATGCTATGCTCATGAATGCACATATCAACTCCTAATCAGGATTAGCTAAACTGGGGATGTTACAAATCTACCCCCTTATAAGAATCTCGTCCCGAGATTCCTAGGTAGGAACATCGTGAAACTCTTCATCGGCTTCCCTTCAAGTGCATCAACTAACTTACTTTTTGGCTAAGATGGAATGACTCTGGAAAGATTGATCTTCAAAAGATCGAGTATCTCATGGTTAACCCACGGAAGGAGTATTTATGAACAACACTTGAGCTGATAAGCATAAGACATGTCAAGGTAACAGAGGGAACAATAGAAGGTTCAATTTGATATACAACGGTTTCAAGGAAAGATTGCGACCATGAACTTTCAAAGGTAAACCTCAAGTAAACGGCTTGGGAGTTACTTGATGCTGAAGGCCACTCTTTTGTTAACTAGAGGACCAAGATGACAAGATGGTGCGAGAAACATTGATGGGCTAACTACACCCTGGGAAGTGATTCGTAGAGAACACCTGAATGATGCAAGAGGACAAACCTTGATCCCTAGAACCGTAGTTTCTTTATCCAGTCTGATTGCAAACTACGAAGGAAGCTCTTTTCATCCAAGTCTATCAGATTCTTGCGGACTGTCATGTTGTCACTTAACGCCACCAGGATGAACCTATGGATTCAAGACCATATCAAGGAAAGGCACTTGCTCAAGCTTTAACCTTTTGACATAGTAAGACGCTTGCCATGTGATTAAAAGTCCGGAGCCCTGATGTGATTGACAAATTCACACAACATGTGAGTTGATTAGAACTTTAGGTACGGTCAAAGTCAAAGGGAACACTGATCAGTGACATGTCTAAGATCACTCACGGAGTTAACTTCTTCCTGATGTAGTTGTTGCCACGAGATAAGGGTTGAAGGATCGACCAAGAGAGATTTTGAAACTTTGCATCTTTTATTCGAGATATCAATCTTGGGCTTCTGGATAGCCTTCGTATGTGATCAAGTGAAAACCAGACTTCCAAATTGGGAACAACCCATATGAAAAAACTATTAAAATAAATTGCACAAGATCCTCTTGGAGAATGGTTGTTATTGTTGAATCAAAGATTATGGCATTAGACCTTCCGGCTAATTGTGTCAACCACTGCATCAACCTTGCCGGATTTTCAAGAGACCTACGTCAAAACCTTTGCAGAACACGAACCATCATTTCTGCTTGAGATTTAGATCTGGGTAGGTGTACAGATACCTCAGGCTCGGCATGTCTGAACAGAAAGTTTGCAACGGATACCACCGAGATAAGGCTGATAGATTCTCAAGTTATGGACTACAACGTCAAGCTCTGAAAGTTGAGCTGGATGGCGAGATTCAGGTGATCACGACTTCAAAGAAGCAATTGCATCAGCATGAACTTCTTGCAACAAAACACAATTGAGTCCTTGTTGGGAAACATCGAAGAAGATAAGGAAGTTCTTGAACATCTCTTGATTGAACCAATTAGTCAGTGGCTTGGTGTGCATAGAGGACTTCCAATGAGATGGAGGTAACAACTTGCCATCTCAATATTGATCCACACATGCATGACGGAATGGAGATGATTCCCGAGGAACCAAAGAGAACTTTGCTCAGACTCACGGCGACATCTTTCCGCAAATGCACATGAACCTAGAAAGTTACTTCCAACATCCAGAACACATACTTCGTCATGAAACAAAGTTGGTTCTTACAAGTTTCCAACACTAATGCTTGATATCCAACATGAACCTGTTCAAACCCTGGAGAAGACAAAGATGTGATCGATGGGCTCAACCACAAACTTATCAAGATACTCCAAGGAGATGGACTCATATGTTGAATGAGGCAGAAGTATTGGTCAGTCCAAAGGACATGAAGGTGCACTCAAGTGAAACGCCACGACGGGACACACCATCAAGATAGTCCTCGGGACCGAGTTTGATTTGACGATAGCCCAATTTCAAATCAAAGGTTGTGAATATAGCAATTCCAATAAGGAGACGCTATATTTCTTCAGCAAGAAAAGAAGTAAACACGCCTTAGAGAAAGAACAAGTCAAATTGAGCTCTTGTCTTTAAAACTCTCCAGGTTGTGACTTTAGCTCAACCAACCATCATTCTCAGACACGATGAGCTCAGAGGAAGGTGTGAGTAAGTATGGATAAGAGCATCACTGTATCAGTAAGGCCATGAGACTCAGCACGACCTCCTGATATAGAAGAATGTGATATTGTAAGTAGAATAGAACATAAGCTGACGAAGCCTCTTGATTCTGCGGATTACAACAATTTGACCTGGTCCTGGAAATGGACTAGGTATTAAAGGTTGTTTCTTCAATGATCCTGAACTAGAAGGTACCGATGGACCACAAAAGTAACATGCATTAGAAGACTCCAAGGCACATATACAACTTGGCTGCCAACTAGCAGACAAAGGTCCAAATGGAACTGCAGATGAGGATCATCCTCGGAGAATCCTAAAATCATGGTGGATGCACAAGTAATACTCTGGTGTAATACCCATACTGAAAACAGAGGTATAACAGATTTACGAACATAGGTACGAGACTCGTAAAGATTTCTCCTATCGTGATCCATTTGGTTCCATGCAGAAACTTCTGGCTATGAAAGAGTTAAAGTAAACTTAATCGATGAAGTGTGGTAAAATGATTGAACATTACCTCCTGGAACAACATAATAGAACTTGGTTTAAAGGTCAGCATCATGTACTCATAGCATGATCATCACATGGTTAAGAAACCATATGATTCAATACACTGCAAACCAGCACAATCCGGGACCTTTGGTTCAAGTCCAAGGGTTAAAATCGATGGGAAGGAGTAATTACTAACCAAGTGGTGCAAAGGCACAATGATGTAGTAATCACGACGTAACTTCTAGAAGCCATACAAAGCTTCAGAAGCACCAAAGCAAAGCAAAGAAGACATCCGAGGTGAAAACAAACCTGGAAATCTCGGATAAGACGATGTAAAACCCACAAAACTGAAAGATAGTGAAGGGATGAGATCTCTCAGGTTAAACAAGAGAAAGATGAAACTAAGAGAACACGCACCAGACTCTAGAAAACATAACACTAGGTCAACGGTTAAAACACGGCCTGTGCTCGAAGCACCTAGAATTTAAAGACTAAAAGAGATAGCCAAACATTTTCAAATCAACTCGAGGTAAGGTGACTCAGAATTAGTGCGATACCAGCTAAGGAGTAAAAAGAATCCTAATGAGATTTTGACAACTCATTTTTAGGTTCAATATAATTTTCAGAAACACTAGACTCAACATCGACTAATAGCAAGGGTTTCCTACAGGCAGTCCTGCTCTGATACCAAAATTGTAGCGCCCCGACCCCGGTACTATACAAAGATGCTGTGTGTCACTGGTTATGCGATACCACTGAAGGTTACTGGGCACACCTCTCCCAGGCCAGAACCTCTGGCAGGCATTGCTCGGAATTGATCATCGGCAACACAACACTTCGATTGATGCCATAACACAGGCACAACTATCAAAGTATAATAGAGAGATCAAGACTGCAGAACAACTGGCACATTACAGACTCTACGATTCAAAGTAATATTATATAACTTGTTTTACAGTACTTGGTAATATTACAAACAGAAGTTAGATGACCCAACATTACAACATTCAACGGAAAGCGGATATGTTGCTATTCAACAAGATAGCAAAAGGCCTAAGAGGCCAGAAATAAGCAACGTAGGCTACATAACCTACAAGTTCCAGGCTGCCACCTGGGAACCCCAAACTACTCGTCGATGTCAACGTAGAAACCAGCGTCGGAGTGAGGGTCTTCACCTGAACCAAATTAAGCAAACATGAGCACCAAAGGTACTCAACAAGACTTAATTAACCTGTTATATATCTGCTTGTTTAGAGAGATTGTATGAAGGTTCATTTGCATAAAGCCATCTTTAGTTTCAAATAGAGGGAGGGAGGAACTCGTATCAACAGTAGACTTTTTAGAAGAGATAAGAGAACATGTTCAACTCTGGTAATCATTTTGTATCCACCAGCTTATCAACAACTATCAACTAGGATCACCCCCTCGACACCCTCGAGGAAGTATCCTACATTCCTTGTCAACAGGTTTTACGATCACGTTCAATTTTTCTATGATCACTGAATCCATTCCCATGTCGTCCGTAACCATGGACACAGCTTTTCGAAAAGATTAAACCCTGCAGGGGTGTACAATGTTTACCACACGTACCAACCGACTCTTAATGCCACTAGATTAACACTCTTCCTTGGAGTGCCGGCAGAGGGTGGTTGACCACGACCTTTACCTTAGTTGATTATATCCCATGGGTCATCCATAACAGGGAACAGCCGCCATTACGCGAGATGGCCACCTCGTGACGGTCCCCGTTACTCTGTCACAGGAATCAAGATCCGTGTCCGTCCATCACTGGATCCCTGCCAGGCCCTATCCTTTCTCATACTTTTTTACCCACACGCGAATGGAAAACCAAACTACGTGTCCCATGGGCACAGCCAACCAAGTTAGTTAGTCGAGCAGGGTGTTAGGCCCGCGTGTGGATGCACGCTCAGTCTTGGTTCAAGAGGCGAGAACTCAGGTCCTAGGGCGGCGAGAACGAGACAACCCACCATAGACCCCTGTGGCCTCTCATCCATAGCCTTTTTTGTCAATTTACCTGCTCATATCCTTTTCCACGACATCCTGATATATTAAGTTCATTCGCAGCTCTGATTCACCAACCGGGTGGAGCAGAGATAACAACTATGCATGACTAAGCAGATATAAGGCTTTGGCGATCTACTCATTTCAAAACTACGGCTGGTAGGAAGAATGGTTGAGGATATCTGGGTGATGCAAATATATAGGAGACTTCTATTTATCGACCAAAATACATTGGAATCGTATGCAAATACAAGAGTGAAATACTTCAAAATCATTTATGGGCAGATAAGAGGTTATGCTTGCCTTGGATTGTTAATAAATAACCAATAACAAATCGTTTGAATCTTCTTCTTGACTTGATCATCGATGATCAAGTATTCATCTTTGAAGTTGTCCATCTTGACTTCGGATTCGTGTTCTACCGAGAAGAACGAAACACCGGAAAAGGAAAATAACAATCAACCATGGCATTGATGCAATGCGCACAAATGTATGCATGACAGATTAAGGAGTTCAATTTAAAGCCCTAAACATGAATAACCATTTAATTGGGGTCTAAACATAATTAACAACATTATTTGGAAATAACCCCATAATTCCATAAGTTGGTTATTTAGTTCTTCTAATTGAATCTCAATTTAAGTTAGTTAGGCATGCATGATTTTGATACAAACAGACAGATTACATTTTTCTGAACATTTTGGTATTTTGAACACATTTTTCGAATAAACAGATCTATAGATATTGATTTTACAAGTTAAAATCATTTTCGGGAAACAGTAAACAGCAGATCCGAAGCTGGCCTTTTAAACTCTCTAAAAGGGTCTCAGGTTAGCTCCTAATTAATTTATATAGAAATATTGAGTACGTGTATCCAGAACCACAACAACCAGTTCTAACTCTCAGCTAAGCTGAAAACTTTCTGGAACTAGATCTTTTCTTAAAAACTGAATATGTGTACTGATGTACCAGGGAACACTCTGAGAACTCCCAGATTTCTGCTTGTTGTTGAATTTCGAAATAGATGGTTCAGTTTGGCAAGATATTTTCACAATAGGAACTACGAGATCTGGAGTTCCTCTCTTCCCATCTTAAATATTATTTTCACTTCTATGCATCGGTACAATAGACAATAGAAACAAGGAGCTGATTTAACCAAGAAAAGCTATCGTTGGTAGCCTCACTCACGAGCTGTACCTGAACTCCAGGAGACTCAAGAAACGGATCTGAAATAGCCTGGTCTTTTCTTCTTCTCTCCTTGCTATCGTTGATGTACTCCTGATTGGTCTGCTCCTTCTCCTGATTGGTCTGCTCCTTCTCTACACAGCGCAAGTCCTGCTGCTCCTCTCCAGGCGATGCCCTGCTAGATGGTCGAAGCTAGGTTCTTGAGAGGCTGGCTAAATCGGTTGGCTGTGGTATGAGGGGATGACGATGGATGGGCTGGTCTTATCCCCTACTGGTGTTCACGGCGGCAGCGCAGATCGTTGGCTGCAGCGACGGCATCGGCGTCGACACGCAGCTGCTTGTGCTGACGAGGACCAAGGGGACTTGGGCTGGGCTTTGCTAAGCTGTCACATGTGGTGGATCGTAAAGACACGGCAGAGAACAAACTGGATTGGGCCAAAGGTTAAAACCACGTTTTGTTTTCCTGTTTTGAGTAGGTTTGGGGATTGAAAACTTGTACAAACAAATCTGAAGATATTCAGTGGCCTTCACAACATACATTAGAAGGTCCACATGTTTTTATTTCGAAATTTTGAGGCCTTTTTGGGAGCATTTTAAATAGAAGGCAATGTACAATTCAGAGTGTTTCAATTTGCCTCATAATGCGTTGTTTTCTTTAAGAGTTAGATTTAATGCATGCTATGCTCATGAATGCACATATCAACTCCTAATCAGGATTAGCTAAACTGGGGATGTTACATGATGCAACTGCTGAACCACATTTTCTTGGCAAGCTGGCCTACTTCGGTGTGATGGGCGCATCTGGATTGGCAACTCGCCTGATCTTCATTCTCAGGTGATCTCTGCTTTTCATGACAGCCCTCAAGGAGGACATTCAGGATACCCTGTTACTTACAGACGATTGGTTGCTCTGTTCAAATGGCCTGGCATGAAGAAGGCAGTGCGCACTTATGTACAGTTTTGCAGAACTTGCCAGCAAGCAAAACCAGAAAAAAAGCTGCCTGCAGGTCTCCTTCGACCTCTACCTATTGTTGGGAATCGTGGGCAGAAAACAAAATTTTCCCTACCGACAATAATCAGAAACTAGACAAGATCTAACTATGCAGATATACTATACGGAGGAGGACAGAGTACATACCCTTGTAGACCGAAAGCGCGATTACACTCCCGCACAAGTGTTGCCGATGAAGACGACGACGCCGACCTCAGGATCGTGTACAGGAAGAAGACGACCTCCAGTGCCAAGCAATGGCACCTCGCAGTTCCACACACGTACGGTGTAGATGACGACCTCCGGGCTCCAGATCCAGCAGAGCAGCGGAAGCAGAAGATTGGATCCAGTAGCACGGTGGTGTGCGTATGGTGGAGAGACTTCCCTCCTCATACGCAGCTCCAGAAACGGAACCACGCTCAAGGTAGGAGAGAAAAAGAGGGAGAATGGGTGAATTTCCAAGGCATGGGGGGCCCCTATTTAAAGGAGAGGGAGGGAGACCATCTCCCTTGGCTCACCCATGTGGGACTAAACCCCACATGGGGTGAGCCGGTCAAGGGAGCAGCCAGCCACCTAGGTGGGCCCCATTTGGCCCACCTAGGGTGGCTGGCCTCCTTCCCCTCTTTTTTTTTTCTTTTCCTTTTTGGGATTTCCCCCTAATGGGCCTCTACGGCCCATTTAGGTTTAATGCCTTTAAAAATTTGAATTTAATTAAATAAAAATATATTTAATCATAGATAACACTTATTAATATTAAATACGTATTATTTAATTAATTTGGACGCCGAAACATATTTCATTGCCTCCGATCAACATCGGACAAGTCCCGGAACACTTCCGTATTTTCCGGTTTCTTTCTCTCTTATATCCAATCTAATCGTCACCTACCCTTAAGTGTGTTACCCTACGGTTCGGGATCACACAGACATGAACGAGACATGCTCTCCGATCAATGACTAACAGCGAGGTCTGGATACCCATGGTAGTCCCTGTGTGTCCACGAAAGTCTTTTATCGTTCGAACCTTTAGACGTCCAGTCTCCATCTTTTGCCTTTCGATACTTAGATTGTCCGAGCATCGTTCTCCGGTATCACGATTACCGAGCATGATCTCGTCATCAACAAATCTATCTTTACTCGTCTGTGATATTACATCCCCGTGACCTAGTCACATGCTTGCAAGCTCATTGATATAATCTCACCGAGTGTGCCCAGAGTATCTATCCTGCTACGTGGATTGGCAAATCCCGCTCTTGATTACTCGCCTCCACTACTTCCTTCGGATACCCGAAAGTGTCACATTTATTGTCACGCTACATATACATGCCGTTTGATGCAATCAAAGCACCTTCCTGAAGCAGCGATTTGATATGATCTCACAGTCGAAGGTATGAGCACTACGTTTTTATATCTTTTGGGTATGTCGATCAGATCATTCACCTAATGACATGACTCCGTTGTCAACCGACGTAATTATCCATGATCAGGAAATCTTGATCATCTGTTGCCCAACGAACTACTTAAATAGAGGCTACTAGTGACCTGGTTGTTTACATACCACACGTGTATTAATATTTCCGCGTAATACAGTTATAGCATGGTACAACAACATATTATGAACAATTGAGATATGACAAATAAAATCAGTTTATTAATTGCCTCTAGGTCATATCTCCAACAGTCTCCCACTTGCACTAGAGGACAATTTAATCTAGTTTAAACTAGGTGCATGCTTGTCTCGTGGAAGAGGAATTCAGTCAACAAATCTCCCACATTGAGATTTGTATGTGTTTTGCAATACTTCTATGTCACCTAGTTTGACATCATCCCGTATCTTATGATAACGGTGAAATATATGTTTGTCGATGGAGTGAGACTCGAAACTTCGCGTAGCATGGGACTTAAAAGTCTAAGAGATCTATTAAGGGAAACCACACATGCTCAGGAAAACCGCTCAGTCTAATCACACTTGCTACTTCTGAAGTAGACATATATTCCTATGCCTATGTAGATTATGTGATAGTGCATTCATATGCAACTTCGCAGGCTAACCCTTTCTTCAAAACAAAGGACTTCTCTTGTATGAGATTTCTAGTCGTATGGGTCAGTGTCATAACTTGCATTATCGTAACCTTTTACGGCAAGTTGTCTCTTCACTCTTACCCCATACCAGAAAACATATCCTTAGTTCTCTTTAGACACTGAAGGATATACTTAACGTTTATTCATTGATCGATCTAGGGATCATTCTAGAATCCGTTCTTCAACCAAGAACTTGGGTCACAACAAGTCGAGCTTTTAGTCTGATAGAATCTATGGTTGAGGCATAGAGAATGTCGAACATCCTTTTCTTTCAATAACTATCGCTGAAACGCCAAGATAAACTTAATATTTTACCTAGTCATACAAGTAAGAACCTTTTCTTCGTTTGTTCTATTCTGAAACATTTCATAATCTTAACCTAGAAAAATATTCCGACCTGATGTTATTAAGCCCTCTCGATCTATACAAATTACAGATCTAAAGCCTAATACTCTAAACTTCATACATAGAAAATTTAATTATTTAAATAATTATTTATATTTTACTAGAGGATCTGTATGACTCTTAATATGTGATGGCCGTTGACGTAGTTACCTGCGTCAAAAGAATATGGTTAGGTTGAGACTCCAAGTGCAGAGTGTATAGTATAGGAAAGACGGTTTTCCCCACGAGGGGTGACTCGAGGGTTTAATATCGAACTCTCGGGGAATCAGTAGTGAAAGATTTATCTTCTTATCCTTCTCTTGAAAACCTACAAAACAAAATAAATTGTTTGTGCCCTCAACCTCACCAAGTGGTTGTCAAGCACAAGGTGTGAGAATGATATCAAAATAAAATGAATGCAAAACAGTAAATAAATATGTAATGATGATAAATAAATATGCAAGGATGGTGGAAACAATGATGGATGATATTTTTGGGTTTTGTATTGTGAATGCAAGATGTAAAATGTTTTTGTATTTTCGGATTTTTAAATGGCAGAAAATGTAAAGTGGATAAAAGTTGTTGGAAAGGTGTTTCTTATGATTAAAAATGGACCGGGGTTCATGGTTTCACAAATGCACTCTCTCTTTAATAAAGTGGTAGACAATGGAACACTAGAATTGACATATGAGATTGCAACAAAAAGGTTTCATGACAAGTTACTAATTATATGGGCATCACGTCCTAACATAGAGATCTTTTGTTTATTAATCTCTCTTATACTCCACCAAGATGCGAACTAAATCATAACACCTTAGTAATTAAGATAAATCAGAGCATAGCATTAAGTATCATGACATGAAGTTAAAATAAGAACATGCTAGATCTAGTCATGGAGTAGTGGCAATGGTCACACCCACATCTCCGGTAGCAAGGTATTTTTCTTTATCCCTAGTGAGGCAACAAAGTAAGGTAAAAACCCAAGTGGATCGCGGAACTTTCTCTCACGTTCACCGCACTAGCCACCCCCGTTACTCCAACTAATGCACACGTTCCCCCTCACACGCTCTCATACACATGCTTGATCATAACAAGTACACAAGAACGGGGTACATAATATGCATCTACTTTCATAACTGAAACAAAACTATTGCAATCTCAAACATATATTAACTCATAAAAAGATCCACCACAAAGGTATTACATAGATGACCGTAATCATGTTCAGCAGCTCATACGGTACTAATTAGTGAAGCTCAAGAGAGGAGAGATACATAAGTTACTTCCACAAACCCATAGTCCAGGGGTGGACTACTCCCTCTTCATCATGGAGACGGTGGAGAAGTCGTTGGAGAAGATGGAGACCACGCCGGCAGCGCCCCGCCGGAGTTTTCCCCCTCCAATCTGCAACTCCAGGTCTCTGTTTCGTGGTTTCTGTGTTTCTGCGGCGCTCCTTTCCGAAGGGCTCGGGGACTATTTTTATAGTCGTTTTTAGGTCAAGACGGAGGCTCGGGAAAAAAGATCGACGGCAACGGAGCCATGAGGCCCAGATGGTGGGTCCCACGCGTCCTTGGCCACGTGGGCCACCCTCTTCTGGCCCTCGGGCCTCCGCTTGTTCGCTTCCTTCGCTCCCACGCTTCGTTCCTTCCAAAAACTGATGCTCGTAAATTTCTAGGTCATTTGGACGTCGTTTGGGTCCCTGAAACATCAAAATATAGAAAATAGGGTTTTCTGCCTGTGCAGGGTTAATTCCAGAAAAATAGGGAAACAATGAAATATTCCCAAAATCAATATAAAACAATGATATAACCCTTATATGATGCAAATATGATTGAAATATAAGTAATATAATGCAAAGTTCATGTATGCATTTTACATGCATCAACATCCCCAAGCTTAACCTATACTCGTCCTCGAGTATGAAGGTGATAAAACTAACATGGACTTTGCAATTTAATACTATCAAAGGATATCAAAGATGATTACTATTGCTACATAGAGTCAAATGATTCATTCTTCAAAGGAGTAGCAATATACAAGATAGATTATGAAGTGATATCAAATATTCAATGTAAGGATGTTCAATGATAATTCACAAAGTGTAACATAGAAGAAAGTACTATGGACCAAATGTATGCATAATGAAAAGTAAAAACATCCTATAATGGTCATAGAGTATTCTTGTAAATCTGAATATAAAAGGTGGACACTTTGGAAAGATATATAAATGAGTAGAGGTAAAACATGAATAAGTTTCATCTAACTTCCAAATGCTTCTACTTAAGTTAATGTTTGCAATGTGGTATTCATTGGTGTCAAGCTCTCATTACCCCTATCATAGCATCTTGAATGGTTAAAGTTTAAAGTGAAAGCAAATATGAGTAGTATGCTTGACAAAGTATGGGTTGAATGTCTCATGCCCCGTGAATACGAGTACCTACACCACGGTGTTACTCAACTTGGGACACAAAAGCAAGTTCAAGTTAAGGTCATTGTAAGTAATATAATAGCGTCATCAAGAGCGTCAACTGGGGTACCTCTTGTCCCAGGACATGGAACAAGCCCATGTCAAAATGACAAGACAAACAAACAAAATGAACAATCTCCACCCCTTTTTATTTACTATTGGTATAGCTTTTTATTGTGGGGTGCATCACTGAAGGTTCACCATAGCATGTAAGTAAATTTCCACCATGAATGATGCATGGCTTAGATTAGCGGCCCAGGCGTCTCTCTAGCCATTTATACAAACTCATTAAACTCACTAAGTTTCCACATTTATTTGGCACCATGATAAGCATCCATAAACAAAAGTACATGATATCAAAAAAATATAAAGAGCACGTTGAAAGCTTGCCATGTGACAGCACATATGAGCTAACTCCCAACCAAGACTCTTGTCAAGCTCACAACTTCATAATTTTAATCACAATGGGTCATGTTTATTAAGTGCAATAAAAGTAAGGTGTGCATCAAGTTCGTGAGAGCTCTTTAACCAACTTTTCCCATAACAATCAATAACATAAGCATTTTAATTCAGAAGTATAGATAATACAAAATAACATGATAAACATACTCGGAATAGCATAAAGCTAATAGGTAGATATGGTGGACTCACTGGAAAAACTTTGGTTGAAGGTGTTGGAAAACAAGTTTTTACTTGTTGGAATTTTTGGGCTAGCAAGAGGGAGAAAGTTGACCGTCTAAATGCATGCATAAGTGTCCATAGAACTAACCAATCCATGTTAAACAAAGTAAAGTAACATTCAGCATCAAAACATGAATAAAAGATAGCTCTTGATAAAACACTTGCAAATTAATATTCATTAAAAGCATATGAATCATGCAACTATATGTATCTTTTTGAATCAACTCAAACATCCCTTTCCCAATCTTTTTAATAGCATCCAACTTAATTCAACCCAAATTTCCAGTAGCTCTCTCATATATAAATGATAGTGGTGGTCTCAAGAAAACAAAAATCAAACCGAAATAAAAAACAAATAAAAGACGCTCCAAGTTTATGCGATAAAGTGCATTGATCGAAAAACAGAAGTTAGACGTGTGCAAACCGAGAGTGTGTTGGTCCAGTGGGGTTGTCTTCACATCCCCAAGCTTATGGTCTTCACCATCCTTGGATAGCTCTTGGTGCATCTCCTCTAATCCCTGTGAAAAAACTTCAAAAACCGTTTCTCCCATTTCTTTTCTGTGGGGCGACATTAGTAGTGATAGACAAACGAATTGCTTGCTGCATAAAATCCTTAAAAAAAATTCATATGAATGTCCAGAAAGTGTATAATGTTGTATGCCTACTTATAAACTCAATTGGATCAAAAAGATTCAAGTTAAAAGTTCAAAGAATGCATCAAACAAAATGGGACAGAATCTGTCCAAAAAACAGCAGCAGCAAAACGTATTTTTCTACCCTACTTAAATATGTCGAAAAATCTGAAAAAATTCATGCTTACAGAGGATGAAAAGTTGCAACTACAGTTCAAATATCAGCTCATTCGGAGTTACAGAATAGGAATTAAAAATCATACCGTGCACAGATTCGTGCTGGAATAAAATCTCCGAATGCAAATAGCAACTTTTTCAAACCAAAATAGGTAAAACTTGGCACTTTATTAAAAATTCCAGAAACAAAACTAAAAACTAAGTCTCTTGTTACAGCAAGAGGACACAAAGAAAATCAAAAATAAAAACAACCGGGTTGCCTCCCGTAAAGCGCTTTTTTATAGCCATGTAGCTAGGCTTCTTACTTGATATTTATTGTGGACGAAGCTCATGAGGGAGCTTGAACTTTGATGTGTCCCTCTTCCTTGGAAAGTGTTCATGCATAATACCAGGATCCCATGGTGTTCTCAAACCAATCAAAATAATAGTCAAGTTGAACCCTAGTTGAGAGAAAAACAAAACACAAAAGTAATAACAACGAAGTCTAACTTTCTTTCTATGCATTGGCATTTTGTATATGAATGAATCACCATAAATAGAAGTTTCCCAATGCATATTAACAATATTTACTTGCAGCATATAATTATTAGTAACATAAAGAGGGTTCTTATCACCTCCTCTTTCATAATAGTTGCAAGTAGTAGAAATAAATTCAACCATATAACCACAAGAATCATTCAACTTAGATAATTTAGGCACATAAAGAGGATTATTAAATTTATTATGGAATTCATTAGCATGCTTCCCTCTTTCAAAATAGTTAATAAGATCAATATCAAGTTTACTATCATGATTGCAACAAAGATTTGGAACTAAAGATAGTTGCAAATCACATAAGTATTTCTCAACATAAGCAAATTTCTCCTCTATGGTGTAAGTAGGAGAGTTCAAGAACAAAGTAGGACTCTCATGAGTAAGAGTATCATCACAAACAGCAAGTATATCATTTTCATCCTGACATAAATAAGTAACAACTTCTAAACATGGAGGATTATCAATAAGCATAGGACCATCATCTAAAGCATTATCATATAGCATATTTAAGCAACACTCCTCATTATCATCAATAAGTTCACTAGTATCATTAAAAAGTAAAGGAGCATTATTAGTTTCATCATAATAGCATGGTTATCATATAGGACCATAGAATTTTCAGTTTGACACTCATCATAACATGGATTCTCATAAATAACAAAAGATTTTGAGTTTGAGTGCTATTATCAAATGTTGATGGTGAAGTTGGGAGATCCAACTCTTCCCCAAGCTTAGGTTGGAGCATATCCATTTCAATCTCCTCTTCACATACTTCCTCTTCCAAGCTTATGTTTTCATCATCCTCTTCCTGCAAAATATTAGTACTTTCCATGGAAGCAAGAATTCTTTCTTTAACATAAACATTATCACTAAATTCCTTTTTGCAAAGTTGGAGAAGAATAGAAATGTGTCCTTTCATTACACGAGCTTCATGACTAGTTGCAAAAAATTATCAATAAGAAAGTCTATCTCATGGGCTGCAACATAAGCAATATATTTCTCAACATGTTCTATATCATGGCATGCAAATTTACACTCTTGATAAGAAGCAATAATAGGATCACTATTATACTTACATTGATAGAGAGAGTGTTTATAGTCTTTTCTAAAGCAACAAGTTATATTATGTAATTCACAAAACTGAGTGGCCATATCATTAAGATGTTCAAGCAATTCAAGCATTCTATTTCCTTCTTTGGTTGATCGATATTCATAGTAAGTGTCGTGGTGGTATCACGGCAGATGCCATAGGATGGCTTGAGTTGGGGCCGATGGACGCTGGTGGAACCGGGGAGGGATAGCGCGCTAAGTAGCGCACATAGAAGACACAAAGCACACCTCGATCTACCCAGGTTTAGGGCCCTCGTGAGGAGGTAAAACCCCTACTCCTGTCTGCTGTCTCAATATACCGGGATCTCAAG
This sequence comes from Poa pratensis, assembly GCA_947311845.1. Lineage (NCBI taxonomy): Eukaryota > Viridiplantae > Streptophyta > Magnoliopsida > Poales > Poaceae > Poa > Poa pratensis. Next base: position 442,261 of record CAMZMU010000069.1, on the reverse strand, counting down.
AATACAAAGGTGCCCCTCAAGCTGTATGTTCTCTCCTATGGTGAAGCTCTCAAGGAAGAAGAAGGAAGCTATGGGGGAAAAGATCTCTCAATGCATCGTCATCGTCGTCGTCGTCCCTCACACAGGAGGGCCTGGGGCACCTTATATACTGGTACCCCGGGTCACAGGATTGGTGCCGTACCGGCACTGTAGCCACGCGCGCCTACATCAGCAGCTTGGTCATGATTGTGTCCTCTGCCACGGACAGGACGTGGCTTGCCCATGTCTCGTGCTCTATTCCCAGGTACGCCTGTGGTCAGCGGTAGGTGTGACCGGTCACCTCGTACCCGCGCCATGACGCCTGCCATGCTCCCGTGCCAGGCAGGATGTGACCGTTGCATTGACTTCCAACCGGCATAAGGTACCTCTTCTGTTTTAACCCGGCATGGATATGCCGGATTTCCCTTCCTTGGTTATCCTCCCTGCACATAAGAGAAGACACGAAGATACCAACATTCATATGTCGGTCAGTATATGTCGGTTTCATATGTCGGTCAGCATATGTCGGTTTGCATCAACATCATAACCCGACCCCTTCTGGGCCTGGTTATGTCGGTTTGTACCAGCATCATATCTCGGCCCCTTCTAGGCCTGGTTATGTCGGTTTGTACCAGCATCATATCTCGGCCCCATCTGGGCCTGGTTATGTCGGTTTTACTGTTCCTTGGTCCACTCTTGGACATAACTTATACCATACCTTGACCCTACCCCGGGGTAGCCCCCGGACATTAGTCCCCGAAGCTGGTGCGGTCCTGCAGACTCGGATGAAGGGCCACACCAGGTTTACAGAACCAAACCAACTTGGCCAACTATCCGACATAATTATGTCAGTCCAACTCAAACATCAAGCACCAAACCTCGAACCACTTTTGACATCTGCCCTTATGTCGGTTCCTCCGACACAAGAAGATTTCCTCGATCTTTTCAAAGATCTTGCCATTGCACGTGGCAGCAAAACGATGTGCGTCGCCTAGGTTCCGGTGCGCGGACAGACATGCCCCTGTGCGCATGCCACCCATGTCACGTCCCCTGCGCACTTGTGTTCTTTGACCGCACAGGCGTGACCATTACCACGCGGCTCCTCGATTCTCGTGCCAGTAACCCCACCATTTAACCACGCCTTGAGCGGTTTCCACCCTGTGGCCCACTCTGCGGCCGATCTTGCGGCCGTTTTTACCGCCAACTCCTCAGATCGTGCGCAGTTAATCCACGCGGGGGTTGTGGGGATCGTGCGCGGTAATTTCGCTAACCGCACACCTCCCACGCCCATAAATAGGGGAGCGGGGCCCCTCGCTCTTCCTCTTTCTTCTTCTACCGCATTCTCCTTCCTCTTTCCCGTTCCTCCACGCCATCGCCGCCGCGCAGAGCTGTCCACCACCGCACGACGCCGGAGTTCTTCACGCCGCCGCCGAGCCAAGCTCACCCCCGGCACGGCCTGCTCTCCTTGCCTCGCGCCGCCGCCGCACCTACGGTAAGTTGTTCATCCATAGCACCTCCCGTGGCTAGGATTCAGTTTCTTGCTCATAGGTTTCCTTTAGATCTTCTCCGTGGATCTTCTTCTTAGTTTCTCTTAGGTGTTTCTTTTCCTCCACCGCATAAACATCGAGAGATGCTCACCGCCGGTGAATCCTTGCCTCTTTGTAGATTTCCGCCGCCGGCACGGGTGCACGATTTTCATTTCCTCATCGCGCCGCCGCGATGTCTTCTAGCAACACCGCGGATCCCACCGACGCCGCCGTCGAGGAGGGTGAGCGTGCCGGGTGGGAAGGCTCCGACGTCTCCCAAGAAGAAATTGGCTGGCTGGTCCGAACTCGGCGTATCCCGAAAGAGGTGATATGCCAGACCCCTGGCAAAGAGGCTGAGCCGAATTTGGAACCCGGCGAGCGTGTGGTCTTCGTCGCGCACTTTGAGCGTGGCTTTGGCCTCCCGGCGAGCCCGTTCTTTCGAGGTTTCGTAGATCGGTTTCATCTCCAACCCCATCAGCTTCCAGCCAACGCTATCACCACTCTCTCGGCATATGTCTCTTTCTCCGAGGGATATGTCGATCTTTGGCCCACCATTGAACTTTGGGCCAAGTACTTCCAACTCCGAAAGTAGAGTGTTCCGTATCCGAAAAATAAGAACTTCCCCCAAGGAGATGACCCCGTGCGGAGCCGCTACAATTATACCTTGGAAAGCCTCCATCTTTCCTCAGATTCAAGGCCTGGAGTCATGTCGGAAGTGGCTGCGCACGTTCTTCTACATGAAGAGCCCGGATAATGCCGATCTCTTGAACCTGCCGACATTCAGTCTCGGTGCACCCACGGAGCAGTTCAATTGGCAGTCCAACCCAAAGGAGGCAAATCTCGAGATCAACCAGATTCACAAGATCGTCAATCAGCTCTAGGGGGAAGGGCTGACAGGCGATGACCTCTTGAGAACCTTCATTAGCCGCCGAGTCTCCCCCCTCCAAAACCGAGTTCACAAGATCTGCCACATGAGTGGCCAATACGACCCTACTTGGGTTAGCACTCATGAGCTGAGCAAGTCCGCCGTCCGGAAACGCGTCAAGTCAATCGCCAGGACGCGGATGACAGAGGAATGGGAATGGGGTAAAGAACCCCATGATAGAACTCGGCTTCTAGAGCAAGTAAGTAATTTGCAATTTAGACCGACATATTTTGCCTGCCGAGACAACTCTTATGTCGGCACCATATTTGGCTCCTAGAATAACCTGGTTTTATTGTGTCTGATTTGCAGATATTTGCTCGGCAAAAGACTGAAGACGGAGTGAATCCCTCCGCCAAATGGGGCCAAGATCTACCTGCCCCGGCCGTCATCGAGGTTGAAGACCTGGACGATGAGGATCATATGCCGATTCTGGCTGCTGGCACCCCTGCCTCGGGTAAGCCTCAAGCCCGAGCCTCAATCAGCGATTGGTCAGATGATGATGACGATGATTGTCAAATTTTAGAGGCACTTGATGTTCGTCCCATTGCATTTGCTTACCCACTATCCTCGGCATCAGCTGACCCGGGCGGCCAGGTTCCTGGTACACGCCCTGCTACCTCGGGCAATCGAGGCGGATCTCGCAAACGTGCCGGGACCGGTACCTCAGATACTGGGACCTCAGGAGCCTCAGTCCCTGTAGCGAAGAAACCGAAGATGCAGAAGAAACTGGGGCATAAGCCATGGGGCAAGAGGACGCCGCCAGTTATAGAAGGGTAAGATATCCTTTGCCGATATAAGCTCGTTTCCCTTTCCTCCTTTAACTAATAATATTACCCCGAGGTAACATCTTTTCCTGTCTCGATGCAGTGCCGCCCTTGAGGTCAGTCAGAGTGCATCCTCCGTGCGCTCACCTATTCCGCCGCCAGCGGTATCTCGGTCAACCGACACCGGAGTACATACAACTCCAGTCGACATACCGCCGCCGACTTCCGATGCCGCACCTGGAGGAGGCCAAGACGCCTCAGAAACCGAGGTCATGGACTCGGTTGCCTTCAATACCGACACCTCGGCCCTTGACCGAGATGCTGATCTCGGTGCCCACATCATGGACTCCGTGATGGAGCGAACAGAAACTCCGATCGCACCGGATCAGTAGCAACAACCACAACAACAACAGCGGCAGCCACAGCCACAACAGCATCAGCCACAGCAGCAACAGCCACCGCAGCAGCAGCCACAACAGCAACAACCACCGTTGCAGCCACCGCCACCACCGACGTCTCCCGCATCGGCATCCCGGAAACAAGCACCAGTGCCAAAGCCGATACAGCCTCGACAATCGCCAAACCCACTACAGAGTCAACTAGCCACCGGGAAAGTGCCGGTCAATCCGGGTAAACAACTGGTGCTGACTCCGACCCAAGCTCTAGCTGCATCGGTCTCTAGAGTCGTCACAGCTGCTGGCTGGGAGTTTCCCCGGCTGCGAACTCAAAGTGGTGGCAGCCTGGGCTCGCTGGAGCATTATAACATGGACTGGAATGCTGCCGATACTAGCGAGGTTTATTCCCAGAACCCGACGTCCCGGCATCCATCTGGCCAAAGCGAGCTTGCGCAGTCCATGCACACGCTGTAGGTTGCGGTCCTTAAAGCTAGCAAGATTGCAGAGGTAAACCTTCCTCGGCTTAGTCCTTTTTTCTTTTATCATAGATAATAGATATATATTATCCCCAGTCCCCGAGATTCGGGTCGAGTGGTTGATGCTCGATCGAGTAAAGATTACTCGGCGTGAATCTTCAAAAATTCCGACATCCAGTCCCCGAGATTCAGGTCAAGTTTACTCGGCTTGAATCCTCAAAAATTCCAATATCCAGTCCCCGAGATTCATGTCGAGTTTACTCGGCGTGAATCTTCAAAAAATTCCAATATCCAGTTCCCGAGATTTAGGTCGAGTTTACTCGGCTTGAATCTTTAAAATAACACTAACACTTTCCCTTTTTTCAGGAATGCACCAATACTCGGACCAAGGTGTTCCACAAGCTGCTCTTGGAGCACAAGAAGCTCAAGAACTCCTACAAGCAGTTGCAGGAGGGGATGAAGAACCAGAACGACACGCACAATGTTGCGCTCCAGAAGGAAAGAGATGAAGTATCTCGGCTCCAGAAGGAGCTTGAACGGGTTCAGAATCAGAAGTCCGAGATGGAGAAAGCTGCCGCCGTGGAGAAGAAACAGCATGAAGAAGATGCTCTGAAGCAGAAGGAGCTCCTTGAGTAGACCGAGGTCCACGCCACCTCGGCTCAACAAGAACTGGATGCCCTCAAGGCTAAATGCAACAGCTGGTTGGCCGAGCTCACCCAGATCAACAGCGAGATGGACAGTAAGTTTCCTTTATCCTTTCTTTTCATTTCCTTTGCTTTTACCGACATTAGATATATGCCGGTATATATGACTTAACTTGGTGATAGCTTTTCTTTCTTCAGAACACTTCTCCCATTCCAAGGACGCTGCAGCAAACATTACCTGCAAGGCACGAGAAAAAAGAGCAGAATCTGGCCCGATCTCGGACGAATGGGACATTGAAGATCATCTGACAGCCCTGGATGCTCGCATATCACCTCTGAGGTGCATTGGTACTGAGCTCCTTGAAGCTGGTATCCGGGTTTACCGGATTCTATGGCCAGAGTCTGCGACTCCAGCTACCATCGCCGAGTTATCCAAGTGCCTGCTGGCCACCGAGACAAGGCTCCGAGAGTGGAGATCTTCCTCAGCTCATGCTGGTGCAGATCAAGCTCTGACTTTTGTGCTTTCTTGGTATGAGGCAATCGACCTTAATGCGCTGAAATCCCTACGCTCCGACTCGAAATGGACGTTAGATCCAACACTGATCTAGAGCCGCAAGGAAGCAGCCTCCAGGTATGCTCAAACCCAATCTATCATTCCTGGCCCAGTCTACTCCGACGATGAAGAGGATGACGTCGAAGAGGAAGAGGATGATGATGAGGAAGAGGAAGTTGACAAGGAGATCGAGGCTGACACTCCCAATACTGCCACTACCACAGCAACCGACACTGCCAAGCTGACAGCAGCCGACACATCTTCGGAAGCAGCATCCGACATCACCGGCAACCCGGCAACTGATAACCCCCAAGAGCAAGGGATCACTGTAGCACCTCTCAATGTGGAAGTAAGGTATCGATCCGCAGGAGCAAGAAGGAAAAGTTATCTATTCCCTACAACTAAAGTGTCACAAGTTTTAGTTGATTATGCACTAAACAAGTTTAAGGAACAAGGTGGTTGATTTAATGGATAGAAGTTTGATATAACAAGGCAAGAATGTGGAAGTGTCCCAATCCTCTTCAATGCAAGAGGACAAGACAAAGGTTTTCTAGGATGCTTGGAAATAAGGCCTAGGGATCATACTTTCACTAGTGGACACTCCCGACAATTGAATACATAGATATTTCCTCTTCACTTTGCTACTCTAAACTATTCTCCCGTTGGATAGAAATACCAATCTACTGCGTAGGGCTACAAGAGCACACCTTAAAGTCTAAGTGAACAAACACCACAATCTCATAGAACACCAAGACCATCATGTAGGGCTACAAAAGCACACCTTAAAGTCTGTCTTCCACATCTAGGGAACCCCAAGGTCACTATGAGTGCCCCAAAATAGTACTAAACAAACACCACAATTTTATAGTGTCATCCAACACAAAGAATAACTCATGGTAAGTATTTCTGTAACCTTTAGCCTAAGAGTCACACACGGTGCGCACACTGTCAACTTCACACCATGGGACAAAGGTGACTCCGGAAATTACATTAATAAAACCACTTGAGTAGCACAAACAATGAAGGAGAAACATCCATGAATTCAATTAGATTACAAAGCTCATGATCACATAAAGATCACATCATGGGAGAGAGATGAACCACATAGCTACCGGTAGAGCCCTCAGCCCCGATGAAGAATACTCCCTCCTCGTCATGGGAGGCAGCAACGGCGATGAAGATGTTGATGATGAACACGCCGGAGGGGGGTGGAGCCCTCCGGAGGCGATTCCGGCGGCGTTCCCCCCCTCCGATCTTCTCCGGCGGCAGCCTTCTGTCTCCTGTTTCATGGTTTTGTGTTTCTCCGCTGCCTCCTTTCGCGAAATGTCATGGGACTTTTTTATAGGCGTTTTTAGGTCAAGACAAAGTCGGTGGACGAAAGATCCACGGCCACGGAGCTCTGAGGGGGAAAAGAGCTGGGGCCACGTGGCCAGGTACAGTAGGCCGCGTGGGACCCTCCCATTTCCAGCTTGTTGGGCTTCTGGTCTTCAATTTAAGCCCATTGCGTTCGTCTCGAAAATTCTGAACCGTGCTCTTTGGCCTTGCCCTTTTTGGAGTCCCGAAGCTCCCGGAAAGTCTGAAACACTAAAAAAGACGTTTTCTGGAAAATAGGGTTAATTCCAAATAAATGGGAAAACTATGAAATATTCCCAAAATCATTATAAAACATTGATATAACCCTTATATGATGCAAATATTATTGGAATAGAAGTAAAATAATGCAAAGTTCATGTATGCATTTTACATGCATCAGCAACCACCACGACGGTCGATCCTACGACCGAGATTGCTCCTGCGGCTCGCACTGCTCCTACTGACCCGAGCTCCTCCACCGCAGCTGTTTAAACTTATCACAAGTTGAACTATTAAATCCCCGGGATGCCGGGTGCAATTGTATATATACTCTTAAGTTTTTATCAGTGCTACTTTAACTTGCTAGCTTCAACGAGACTGGCTTAATGCCGGATCACTTTGCACCAAGTCCCCGAGTTTACTTTCTTGTTTATATACTTAGTAATCTTTGCTCTTGTCTACCATTTTGGCATTCGACAGTCGAGTCACAAGATCAAATTTATAGCATACAGTACTCATAAATTTTGATATAAGGTTTAGAGTCATCCGACACAAAGATAAGGAATAAAATACAGGGTTAGTAAACAACATATACTGAATCATTTTTGGACCGAGCCCCCGAGTCTGTTTTCATGTTTACTACATTCCGTAACCTCTGCTCGTGACTTCCCTTTTGGCGTTCGTCAGTCGAGTCACAAGATCACAACAAGATAGCATACACTACTTGAACTTTGAGACAAGGTTTAAAACCATTCGGCATAGGAACAACACAAATAAAACAGAGATAAAACACATGCATATAAACAAGGCAGTCCCCGAGATTCTTTTCGGAGTGCCAACATTTCATTCAAAGGAAACCGAGATACATACATTGCGCCCTTAAGAGTAAAAGGGACGGAGCAGAGCCACATTCCAGGGTCGTTTGGTTTCCTCTCCGTATTTGTCCATCCTGTCCTTTCTTGATTTCTGTGCATCTATAAGATAGTATGCATCATTGTGCAGAGCCTTGCTCACAATGAACGGTCCCTCCCATGGAGGTGATAACTTGTGCATGCCGGCTTTGCGCTGCACTAGCCTAAGCACCAAATCTCCTTCTCGGAATACACGAGGATTTATCTTCCGGCTATGATAGCGTCGGAGATTTTGATGATATATTGCTGACCGAGATAAGGCCAGTTCTCGTGCTTCTTCGAGCAGATCGACATCATTTTCTCGAGCTTCTTTTGCCTCGGCCTCTGTGTACAGTGTAACTCTTGGCGAGTCATACTGTATGTCGGCCGGCAGGACCGCTTCTGCTCCATAGACCAGAAAAAATGGCGTATAGCCCGTTGATCGATTCGGTGTGGTCCTGAGACCCCACAGTACTGCCGGTATCTCATCTATCCAACAACCCGGAGTTCGCAGCAGTGGTTCAATCAACCGGCTTTGATGCCGATAATACCAATGCATTTGCTCTTTCCACTTGCCCATTGTCCTCTGGATGCGAGACCGATGCTAGGTCAAGTCGATTCTCTTTTCCGCACAGAATCGAGCAAATTCCCTACAGCAAAGTTTGTGCCATTATCCGATATAATGCTGTGTGGGTAACCATATCTCAAAATGATGTCTTTCAAGAAAGATACAGCTGTGTGGCCGTCACACTTCCTGATTGGCTTCACCTCGATCCACTTGGTGAACTTGTCCACCATCACCAGCTATGAGTCATGTTACCTCGGGCCGGTTTGAATTCCCCCACCATATCCAGACACCAAACAACAAAAGGCCAAGTGATGGGAATTGTCTTGAGTGCTGAAGCTGGCATGTGGATCTTGTGAGCAAATCTCTGACATCCCTCGCACTTCCTGACGATATCTTCTGCCTGTTGCAAAGCAGTGGGCCAGTAAAACCCATGTCGGAATGCCTTAGCAACCAAGGCTCTTGAGCAAGCATGATGACCACATTCTCCTTGATGAATTTCCAGGAGCATCTCTTGCCCTTCCTCTGATTCAACACAACGTTGTAGCACTGTGGTTGCGCTTCTCTTATACAACTCTCTATTGATGATGGTGTATGCTTTGGATCTTCTTTGCACTCGGCTTCATCATCTGGCAGACTCCCATCTATCATATACGACATTATAGGCTGTGCCCATCCTGGCACAGGACGTACTGGAAAGATCGGTTCATCCACCTCCATTGGTTCAACCGACATTGCCTCCTCTGACATCAATTGGTCAGTCCCCGGGTTCTGCCAAGCAGTCCCCGGGTTCTCCCAAATGCACCGACATCGATGTCCATGGGAACAGCATCAGATTCCGGTTTCGCCGGGATAAAGATTGACTCGGACTCGGGCGACGGTTTGATTGATGGCTTCCTGAGATGCTCCAAGGATATGCCGGGTGGGATTGGATCCCGAGATGAACCTAGCTTGGACAGTACATCGGCGGCTTCATTTTCTGTCCGAGGTATATGCTTGAACTCGCAACCTTCAAAGAACCCCGAGATCTTCTGGACATGAAACCGATATAACGCCATGTTGGCGTCTAAAGCATCCCAATTTCCCGAGGCTTGCTGCACCACCAGATCCGAGTCTCCGAAGCATTCTATCCGGCGAATACCAATTTCCTTGGCCACGTTGAGCCCATGAACAAGTGCCTCATACTCGGCCACATTGTTAGATGCCGCAAAATGAATCTGCAACACATATCTCAGTTGATCCTGCTTTGGCGAGGTAAGGACTACCCCGGCACCTAAACCAATTTTTGTCTTGGAGCCGTCAAAGTGCATTCTCCAGTAATTGGAGTCAGGCAATGGTGGCTCATATTGCATCTCGGCCCAATCCACGAAGAAATCAGGCAGTGCCTGAGATTTGATGGCATCTCTTCTTTCATAATGTGGCGTATAAGGAGCCAGCTCAATGGCCCATTTGGCTACTCGGCCGCTTGCATCTTTGTTACCAATGATTTCCGAGATAGGAGCTTCACACACCACTGTGATTGGATGCTCTTGAAAGTAATGTTTCAATTTCTTGACCGCCATATAGACGCCATATGTCATTTTCTGGTAGTGAGGATAATTTTGCTTGGACAACGAGATCACCTCGCTCAGATAATATACCGGCCTCTGCACGGTTTTGCCATCTTCTTCTCGCTCCACTACCACTACGGCACTCACAACTCGGTTTGTGGCTGCAATGTAGAGCAACATCGGCTCTTTGGGTAATGGTGAGGCCAATATCGGCGCAGTTGCCAACATCTTTTTTAGCTCAGTGAACGCCGCATCCGCTTGCGGGGTCCACACAAATTTGTTACTTTTCTTCATTAGTTGGTATAAAGGCAATGCCTTTTCTCCCAACCTACTAACAAACCGACTTAAGGATGCCAAGCAACCAGTGAACTTTTGCACATCCTTGAGATTTTCGGCAACCTCATGCTCTCAATAGCACGGATCTTTGTCGGATTTGCCTCGATACCTCGGCTTGACACGAAAACCGAGTAACTTGCCTGCCGGCACACCAAATGTACATTTGTCCGGGTTAAGTTTTATCCGGAATCTCCTTAGATTCGCGAATGTTTCTCTGAGATCATCAATCAGAGTGGATTTCTCCTTAGTTTGATGACGATGTCATCGACATATACCTGCACATTTTTGCCTATTTGATCATGCAAGCATTTTTGCATACATCTTTGGTAAGTAGCACCAGCATTTCTCAAACCAAATGTCATGACACGATAGCAATAAGCCCCGTACGGGGTAATAAAAGCAGTTTTCATTTGATCAGCAGGGTTCAGCGGTATCTGGTGAAAACCAGAATATGCATCTACAAAGGATAACAGCTCACACCCGGCTGTGGAATCGATCACTTGATCAATCCGAGGCAGCGGGAATGGATCCTTAGGACATGCCTTGTTCAAGTTTGTGAAATCAATACACATGCGCCACACAATGGCCACGTTCGGGTCATCCTTTTTCTTTTCCACCAGGACCGGGTTAGACAACCAGTCCGGGTGCAGCACTTCCATGATGAAACCAGATGCAAGTAATCTGGCCAGTTCATCGCCTATCACCTTTCTCCTCTCATCCGAGAGACGTCGCATAGGTTGCTTCACGGGTTTCATATCCGGTCTGACGAACAATGAGTGCTCAGCCAACTCCCTCGGAACACCTGGCAGGTCCTGATTTGACCATGCAAAGATATCCCGATTCTCACGGAGGAAGTGACTGAGCTCGCCTTCCTATTTCTCGGTCAACCCGGTACCAATGATGACGTTGCGTTCTGGGAACGCCGGGTCGACGTTGATCTTCTTCGTCTCCTTCGGCACCTGGAATGCCGCACTCTGCTCCGGGTTAGTCATACCCGGCATACCGAGTTGCGCGGACTGGGCCAGCGCCACCACTTCATGGATCCTCTTCTTCTCCGCAGCAATGATTAATGACTCGGCCAGACAAGAGCCAGCCGAGGCGCACTCCAAGGAACGCTTATAGTCACCCGAGATGGTGATGATGCCATTAGGACCCGGCAGCTTCATCTTGAGGTAAGCCACATGGGTAGATATCATGAACTTGGCCAGCGCTGTCTACCGAGCAAAGCATGGTATGGACTTTCGAGGTCCACCACCTCGAATTGGATGCTCTCAGTTCTGCAGTTGTCCTTGGTGCCGAATAACACATCAACCCAAATTTTGCCCATAGGTGCACATGAGACACCAGGCACTATACCGTGAAAGGTTGTATGACTCGGCTGCAACATGTTTGCCGAGATGCCCATCTTCACCATGGTGTCTCGGTACATGATGTTGATGCTGCTCCCATTGTCAATGAGAACTCGGATGAACGCCACTAGAGCGTAACCTCCCAGGCTAGGCATGATCCGGGGATGGTCCTTCATGCTCCAGCTGATCTCCTGATCAGACCAGTGCATATACTTCGGCACAGCCGGCATAACCGCGTTTACCTCCATTGCACGCCGGTGCCGGCTCTGCTTGTCAGTTGGCTCGGTCACAAAGACCACATAGCTCTGATGAGCCTCTCTATACTCACCCTGGCAATATTCACCCTGGCGGCTGGGACCAGCATTGCTGTTGTTGCCTCCGACATTCACTTGGTTAACATTTTCTGGCCCTCTCCTGTTATCCACAGGTCTCGGAGCTGCAGGCCTCGGTGGAGGCGCATTCAAGGGATAGTGTTTGCCCCGGTGAGCGGTAGTGTTGGAGGTCTCTGAGGTGCACCCATCTGATTTCCTCCGGATCCTCCCCCTTCCTTCAACGTGCGCTGATACCAGCTGCACTGCCGGGTTGAATGATTAGCCGGCCTGCGGGGGTCATGCGTGTGATAGCTGCAGGGTCCATCCAGCATTGCCTCATAGGTTAATGGCTTCCTCTGGTCACTCCATGGTCTCTTCCCATCCTGGTTTTGGCCCCATGCAGGACCGCTGTTCCTTAGACGCTGGCTATTGCCGGCACCTGGCTGATCTTGATCAACTGCAGCAACTTGATTTGAACCGTACCGATAATCCGGCCGGTCCTCTCTCCTCTTGATCCCGAAATCCTGGCGGTCACCTCGCCTGGCTGGTCCGGGTCCATTGTTGACGGGTATCTTCTACTCGGTTCCACCGAGTTCAGCAAGGGCTGCATCGGATCACCCAGTGCATAGCTATCCGCAATCCGGATTGTCTCGGCCAAGGTGGCCGGCATCTCCCTTTGCAACTTCTGCCAGAGCATGGAGCCGTGTCGGCACCCTTGAGCAAACCATGAAATGGCCTGCGCTTCAACAACTCCTTCACAGGAATTGCGAACAGTACTCCACCGGGTCAAGTAGTCCCGGTCAGTTTCATCATCCCTCTGCTTGCACATGGCAAGCTGCTGAGGACGATTCGGCCTCTTGTATGTGCTGGAGAAATTGCTAACGAAGGCTTCTTCAAAGTCCAGCCAGCAGTCAATGCTGCCCTCTCGCAAGTTGTTCAGCCAGATCCGGGCTGGCCCTTCCAACATTTGCGGGATATACCTTACCGCCCATCGGCGGTTTCCTCCCGCGATATGCACTGCCGACACATAATCTGTCAGCCAGTCTTCCGGCTTAGTACTGCCGTCATATGTCTTTGCGCCCCGGTTCAATTGAAAGTGCGGCACCGGTGGCTCCCTCATGATCCGAGGTCCAAAGCATGCAGGGCCAGGTGGGCCTTGCTCTTCCAGCATCTCGGACATAAAGATCCTGTCCAACTTGTAGTGTGCATCATTCGCGACAACTGGCGAGGTCCCACCGGGATCCCAGTGCACCTTCATATCTCTGATACCCGGCTCTCTCCATAGCCGAGTAACCATCATCATAACGGTTAGCCACCTGGTCATCACCTTGTGGCTGCTGAACATGCTCGATATTTTGCTGCTGCCGGGCAGGATTGCATGTCGGATACCGAGGTGGATAACCTCGGCCAGCCGAGTTAATTTTTTCGGCATCTGGATTGCCCGGACCGGGATTGCTTTTACCCCGGCCGGCACTGCCTCGCCCGGCTAACTGCTTTCCGGCATATGCCGGATCATACGTCTGTATCTGCTTGTTTTTACCGGAGTTTACACTCGGTCACGATCTCCACCGACGTGCGGTGATGAAGCTTGCCCCTTAGATCCTCCACTGGCTGCCTTAGCCGAGTGAACAATCTGGGACCCACCTGCAGCTGTGTTAGCCTTAAGATAGGCCTCATTTTGCCGCACAGCAACACCTACTAGCTCATTAACCCGGTCTTGTTGCTTACGGAGAGCTTCTCTAGATAAACCAGATAACTCGGCTCTTGCTGCCTCGGCAGCTCTAAGAGTCTTAGCAGGGGAACTATATTTGGGCTTTTCCGCCAACATGTGACTAGGAGTTTTACTTGAACTTGATCTACCATCTCTAGCAATCTCGACATTGAGGCCTCTACCCCTTTTACGCACATCCTTATGCGACTAGGATGAGTAGCTATCAGAGTTAAACCATGAGCTTTGTTATACTCACGGAAGGTTATCTCGAATTCTCTCCATATCTGGGACATCGTGAGAGCCTCCTGATGCAGGTTCTGACGATGCGACTCCAACTCGGCCTCCGTCAGGGCAGCATCTGTTCCGGTAGCTACCGGCACAGCCAGCTTGTATATCATTTCCTCGAGAGGAACCGGCCTGACCGATACCTCGGATGTACCGGCCTGGTCGAGGAGGTTCTCCCTCCTCTCCAGGGCAGTTTCACCGATCTGGTGGTCTTGGCGGCAGGTTTGCCGGCATCTCCTTTGCCAGTTTCTCCTTTACCGGCACCACCCGTGGAGCCGGTCATCATGACCTCTGCGCAGCTCCCGGGGTGAGCGGTACGCCGGCCGTGAGCCGCACAGACAGCAGGAGGATCCTCGGCTACAAGCACCTGCTCGGGGTACCTGCAGACAAACTCGGTGGCGACGTAGACCTCATACGTCCCAAAGGTGACGAGGCAGCCATTCCTCGAGAGCGGCCTGCTACCGAAGTAGCCCGTGTTGTCGTCGATGAAGTTCAGCAAGCCGAATCAGTGGACAAGGCTACTGACCACGCGCTCGCCGGAGGCGATGATGGAACCCGTCCGGATGAACACACCAGCCAGCGCTGCTGCTGTCCCCACAGTGGGCGCCAACTGTCGTGGTGGTATCACGGCAGATGCCATAGGATGGCTTGAGTTGGGGCCGATGGATGCTGGTGGAACCGGGAAGGGATAGCGCGCTACGGAGCGCACACAGAAGACACAAAGCACACCTCGATCTACCCAGGTTCAGGGCCCTCGTAAGGAGGTAAAACCCCTACTCCTGCCTGTCTGTCTCAATATACCAGGATCTCAAGAATACAAAGGTGCTCCTCAAGCTGTATGTTCTCTGCTATGGTGAAGCTCTCAAGGAAGAAGAAGAAAGCTATGGGGGTAAAGATCTCTCAATGCATCGTCGTCGTCGTCGTCGTCCCTCACACAGGAGGGCCTGGGGCACCTTATATACTGGTACCCCGGGTCACAGGATTGGTGCCGTACCGGCACTATAGCCACGCGTGCCTGCATCAGCAGCTTGGTCATGATTGTGTCCTCTGCCACGGACAGGACGTGGCTTGCCCATGTCTCGTGCTCTGTTCCCAGGTACGCCCGTGGTCAGCGGTAGGTGTGACCGGTCACCTCGTACCTGCGCCATGACGCCTGCCATGCTCCCGGTCAGGCGGGATGTGACCGTTGCATTGACTTCCAACCGGCATAAGGTGCCTCTTCTCTTTTAACCTGGCATGGATATGCCGGATTTCCCTTCCTTGGTTATCCTCCCTGCACATAAGAGAAGACACGAAGATACCGACATTCATATGTCGGTCAGTATATGTCGGTTTCATATGTCGGTCTACATATGTCAGTTTGCATCAACATCATAACTCGGCCCCTTCTAGGCCTGGTTATGTCGGTTTGTACCAGCATCATATCTCGGCCCCTTCTGGGCCTGGTTATATCGGTTTGTACCAGCATCATATCTCGGCCCCTTCTGGGCCTGGTTATGTCGGTTTTACTGTTCCTCGGTCCACTCTTGGACATAACTTATACCATACCTTGACCCTACCCCGGGGTAGCCCCCCGACAGTAAGCTCCCATAGTTTTGACATAACCTTCCTCCATAGCGTAGCATACATATTAAAAACAACACTAGTTTTTATGGATTTTATGTTTTTAGATGAGAACTGAAAATAAAATGATACTAAACAATGCAAACCGAAATAAAAAAATGCAACACAAAATGCAAAACTGAAAATAAAAATGCAAACCAAAATATAAATATGATATGCAAGACAATAACAAAACAAAATAAAATGCTTTGAAGGTAAAGATGGATAAGATGATGCTCACGTTGGTGCAACCTCCCCAAGCTTAGGAGTTTGCACAAGTTGGTGATGAAGTTGACTTTGTTGTGAGATACCCTTGGATAAACCTTTACAGCAATGATTCCCCGGCAACGGCGCCAGAAAACTGTCTTGATGGCCCTTGTCGTAGTTACCTGCGTCAAAAGAATATGGGTTAGGTTGAGACTCCAAGTGCAGAGTGTATAGTATAGGAAAGACGGTTTTCCCCACGAGCGGTGTCTTGAGGGTTTAATATCGAATTCTCGGGGAATCAGTAGTGAAAGATTTATCTTCTTATCCTTCTCTTGAAAACCTAAAAAACAAAATAAATTGTTTGTGCCCTAAACCTCACCAAGTGGTTGTCAAGCACAAGGTGTGAGAATGATATCAAAATAAAATGAATGCAAAACTGTAAATAAATATGCAATGATGATAAATAAATATGCAAGGATGGTGTAAACAATGATGGATGATATTTTTGGGTTTTGTATTGTGAATGCAAGATATAAAAGTGTTTTTGTATTTTCGAATTTTTAAATGGCAGAAAATGTAAAGTGGATAAAAGTTGTTAGAAAGGTGTTTCTTATGATTAAAAATGGACAGGGGTTCATGGTTTCACAAATGCACTCTCTCTTTAATAAAGTGGTAGACAATGGAACACTAGAATTGACATATGAGATTGCAACAAAAAGGTTTCATGACAAGTTACTAATTATATGGGCATCACGTCCTAACATAGAGATATTTTATTTATTAATCTCTCTTATACTCCACCAAGATGCAAACTAAATCATAACACCTTAGTAATTAAGATAAATCAGAGCATAGCATTAAGTATCATGACATGAAGTTAAAATAAGAACATGCTAGATCTAGTCATGGAGTAGTGGCAATGGTCACACCCACATCTCCGGTAGCAAGGTATTTTTGTTTATACCTAGTGAGGCAACAAAGTAAGGTAAAAACCCAATTGGATCACGGAACTTTCTCTCACGTTCACCGCACTAGCCACCCCCCCCGTTACTCCAACTAATGCACACTTTCCCCCTCACACGCTCTCATACACATGCTTGATCATAAACAGTACACAAGAACGGGGTACATAATATGCATCTACTTTCATAACTGAAACAAAACTATTGCAATCTCAAACATATATTAACTCATAAAAAGATCCACCACAAAGGTATTACATAGATGACCGTAATCATGTTCAGCAGCTCATACGGTACTAATTAGTGAAGCTCAACAGAGGAGAGATACATACGTTACTTCCACAAACCCATAGTCCAGGGGTGGACTACTCCCTCTTCATCATGGAGACGGTGGAGAAGTCGTTGGAGAAGATGGAGACTACGCCGGCAGCGCCCTGCCGGAGTTTTCCCCCTCCAATATGCAACTCCAGGTCTCTGTTTCGTGGTTTCTGTGTTTCTGCGGCGCTCCTTTCTGAAGGGCTTCGGGGACTATTTTATAGTCGTTTTTAGGTCAAGACGGAGGCTCGGGAAAAAAGATCGACGGCAACGGAGCCACGAGGGCCCAGATGGTGGGTCCCACGCGGCCAGATTCCTTGGCCGCGTGGGCCACCCTCTTCTGGCCCTCGGGCCTCCGCTTGTTCGCTTCCTTCGCTCCCACGCTTCGTTCCTTCCAAAAACTGATGCTCGTAAATTTTCAGGTCATTTGGACATCGTTTGGGTCCTTGAGACATCAAAATATAGAAAATAGGGTTTTCTGCCTGTGCAGGGTTAATTCCAGAAAAATAGGGAAACAATGAAATATTCCCAAAATCAATATAAAATAATGATATAACCCTTATATGATGCAAATATGATTGAAATATAAGTAATATAATGCAAAGTTCATGTATGCATTTTACATGCATCAATATGTCATTACCACACACTATCCAATAGAGTGTGATTACGATGTCCTAACACACCATAACATTGGGGTGTTCCATGCGGTGTAAGTTGTGGAACTCTTTCACAAGTCTTCCAATGATATGCCAAACTCATAACTCAAATCCTTATTTCCTCGATCTGTATCGCAGGAATTTGATTTTCTTGTTAAGTTTATATTTCTTTCTTCACTCTGAACTTGCTTGATCTTATCAAACTTTTCAGACCAACATTTCATTAAGTGGATATCCATATATCTACTCAAATCATTGGTGAAGTTTACGAAATAATGATTTCCACTACACGTTAACGTATTTAATTGATCCACACACATCATTATGTATGATTATCAATAAGTTAAATGCCCGTTTCCAGACAACGGTGTCTTAGTTATTTTGCAAGTGTCAAAAGATTAAAATCTAAGGACTTGGAGGTCCATCTGAATGGAGCTTCTTAATGCATATAACATTGACATGACTTAAAACGTTAGTGCCACAATAATGTGGTGACATTATTAAGTTTGTATCCTTTGGCATTAATGTTATAAATGTGGGAGCTAATACCATCTGGATTCATATAAGAACACTTCATTCATAATCGGTGTATGATCATTAAAGATATCACTCATAAATGTAGGACAACAATTTTGTCACTGACAAATATGAATAATTGTCTCGCTAGAGGCAAGGCACACTAATAATGATCATGCTAACAAGCGATCAAACTGAATTTGTTCAGATCCAAATTAATCCAAAATGGTAGATGCAGAGAGAGTGTCTATGGCCATTACAACATATTGCCTGCCACACATTGTCTTCTCATCCTTCCAAGCTACTCAAGCAGAAAATCTCGTTTTCATAAAACATGACTAGTATCAAAATTAGTCACTGCTGCAAGTACTTGTTTTAGGAAAAAAACATTCATAACTCGTATATCATATACATACACTATCATCATTGATGACTTCCCGGTGATTCATTTCATCTCCATGGTTTTTCCAACACAACCAAGAATTCATGAAGGTGAACGATTCCCCTAGCATGACATAGTCTATGACAAAACATTTCACTAGTACAGAACGACACATCAGAAATGGGCCAAAAACCCCTTCGGCAACGGAGAAAGGGTCCGTGTCCCTGCCTCTGTCACTGATGTGAAGCCTCACAATGGCAACGGAGGAAATAAACCGTTTCTAATGTATTTAACATTAGACACGGAGTTTTGCTAATAACCGTTTCTAATAAGGGTTACAGGAAAACAAAAAAAAACACGGTGACGGGCTGTGCCGTCGATGGAGCCCCGCTCCATGCGACTAGACGGCCGCCCGGTCGTCACCGTATTCCTGTACGCCCTGCTTTACAAAAGTTCATCAGTGCGCGTGGCTGGAGCTCTGCTCCTATGTCTTCACGGCCGCCAGATGAACATCTACTGTCTTTCTTGCTGCGCAAAATGTACTGCTCCTGGTGACGGCACCGTGTATGGAGCCCCGCTCCTAGGTCTTCATGGCAGCAACATCGTCACCAAGCATCCACCAAGCCCTTGAAACAACGAATATTCTTTGTTAAAAACAGCAAACAAAGCTAATAAACAGAGCCAATAAGTAGTAAACAAAGCAAACCGAGCTAAATACATAGCTGAAGAGCTAACTAACAGAGCAAACCAAGCTAAATAAGTAGCTAACATAGCAAATACATAGCTGAACAGAGCTAACTAACAGAGCAAACCCGAGCTAAATAAGTAGCTAACATAGCAAATACATAGCTAAACAAAGCAAACCGAGCTAAATAAGTAGCTAACATAGCAAATACATAGCTGAACAGAGCTAACTAACAGAGCAAACTGAGCTAAATAAGTAGCTAACATAGCAAATACATAGCTAAACAAAGCAAACCGATATAAATAAGTAGCTAACATAGCAAATACATAGCTGAACAGAGCTAACTAACAGAGCAAACTGAGCTAAATAAGTAGCTAACATAGCAAATACATAGCTAAACAAAGCAAGCCAAGCTAAATAAGTAGCTAACATAGCAAATACATAGCTGAACAGAGCTAACTAACAGAACAAACTGAGCTAAATAAGTAGCTAACATAGCAAATACATAGCTAAACAAAGCAAACCGAGCTAAATAAGTAGCTAACATAGCAAATACATAGCTGAACAGAGCTAACTAACAGAGCAAACTGAGCTAATTAAGTAGCTAACATAGCAAATACATAGCTGAACAGAGCTAACTAACAGAGCAAACTGAGCTAAGTAAGTAGCTAACATAGCAAATACATAGCTGAACAGAGCTAACTAACGGAGCAAACTGAGCTAAATAAGTAGCTAACATAGCAAATACATAGTTAAACAAAGCAAACCGAGCTAAATAAGTAGCTAACATAGCAAATACATAGCTGAACAGAGCTAACTAACAGAGCAAACCGAGCTAAATAAGTAGCTAACAGAGCGGTCATTTACCTTAGGCGAGGCGGGGTCGCTTTCCGTCGCGGATTGCGTCCCAGGCGTCGGCGTCGGCGCCGGAGCCACTGCCAGAGGAGACGTCAGAGGAGACCTCATCCTGCTCGAACACCGGAGCGTCCTCCTCCTCCTCCTCATCCTCCTCCTCCTCCGCCGCCGCCACCGCTGCCGCCGCCGCATCTGGCCCAGGGCCCTGGCCAAGGAGAAGAGAGCGGTCTATGGCCGCCCGGAGCCGCGTCTGGAACAACGCCTCCTTGGCGGCTTCTATCGCGTGCTCGGCGGCGGAGATGCGGATAGCTCTCTGCATCGCAGACGCCCGAATGACACCCTCGGCGCGCTCGCGCTCAAAGGAGGCGCGAGAGAGGAGGAGATCGACCTCCAGATCCTCGTCCTCATCATCCGAGGAGGACGATGAGGACGAGATCCGGGCGTCGGTGGCCGCCGCCGCCGTGGATCCGGATGGGATTTGACGGCTTAGAATGAACTCGCGACCGCAGTCGCCGGGGATCTCGCCCCAGTTGTAGGGGAGATCCGGGCTGCGCCTCAGAGGTTGGGAGGAGGAAGATGCTCCATCCTGACTTCCGTCGGCGTCGGAGGGGTTTGCCATTGATGGGTGAAGTAGGAGGAGAGCGTGTGTGGCTAGGGTTAGGAACTGGGGAGAGTGAGACTGAGAGTGATGCGGAGTGGGAGATATTAATACCGGCACTGCTTAATGTGCCTTCACATGGGAAACGGAGATAGACCGATCTCCGTTTCCGATGTGGACATATCAGCAACGGAGATATTCTTTCCTCCGTTGCCTATATATAGGCAACGGAGATCTTTTCAGCCTCCGTTACCATTGTGTCGGGCCCATCGACGCGCGCACACTCGCGGAAGCGCGCGGAGCTCATTTTTCCGTCGCCTAACTCTTGCCGTTGTCATAGAGGGGTATCCGATGTGTCGTTCTGTACTAGTGTTTGCATCTGGCAACATTGTCTGTCATCCAGTGATCGAGCTGAGCGAGGCGTCTCAATGTCGTCAAGTATGACTAATGTCATCAAGTAAGAGTAACGTCATCAAGTATGACTGCCACGTGCTCCTTTAATGCGAGTGTTCTCATCCATCTTGGTTGAGAAGAAAACCTGATTTACGGTGGATACAGATCATCAATCTCAGCGACCATTCCAAATGTTCGCGATCTGTCAACACGCACCCACAGTTCATTCTCTATGGGAGAGATCATAGCATACACTGGACTATGATGAAATTATCCGCACAAAACTTGATAATCTAATTTATTCTTCTGTTAGCGGAATATCTGGGTTTATCTCCTAGCGGGTTTTGTATCATATAGAGCTAAAAGGATTGAAACAAGGAGTATCCTCAAGCTACGGTATAAAAACATGAAGTTTGTACCCAACCTTTTAAATTTCTCAATTGCAGGAAAGCACCTAAGTTTAAAAGGTGTATCAAAACAGGTTATTATCTACAAAGGTTTTGCAAAACATAAAGACTTTGTTCATAATAAAATATGGGCTCAAGTTCTAATAAAATAAAACTACCAGAACTCCCACTCAAAACGAATATCCCTATCTTGGTTTTAGTGATTACACGATCCTCATCCGATATACTATCCCCAATCGTCACGACCGATAGCGTAGCTTCAATTGTAGACATCGTTTATGTCAATCACAACAACTATGTGACTCGTGCTTAACCTTTTGGTCACTGTGTTCCGAGGCCATGTCTGTACATGCTAGGCTCGCCCAAATAAGCTATAACGTATTGCTTGTGCAACGTGGCTTACACCCACGTTATGCGAACGCAGATACGTCTGACACCGATCGTCACGGCCTGCCTCGTATCGGAGAACTTTTGGTGGTGCACGCTATAGGGAGAACACTATATGGTATTTTAGGAGGGATCATCTTATATTACTACCGCCGTGTAACTAATATATATAGACATATATATATACATACACAATATAAGATGCACTCAATCTACATAACATCTAAAATGAAATGTAATGCGACATGATATGGTCTTGCGCCGATGGTCTCCTTCACGTCCACAGTTTATAAACAATTTAACAAACCTATCTTGACCATATCACATTGCCCTGCAAAATAAAGTTAGACGCTTTGTAATTTATCTTTTGCATGTTTTACGTGGCTGCTAAGGCTTTCGCATAAGAACCGTTTCTTACCTACGAATACAATCACAACAGTGATAAGACAATTGTCTCTATTACACCCCTTTCGGGGCCCTCCCTTGTAAATACAATATCAACTATTGTAAGAGATACAGACACCCGCTAGCCAGATATACGGTACAAGCCGTATGTCAAGTGTGGAACCAGTCTCGCGTAAGAGTACGCGTAAACTCGGTCCGGGCCGTTTCATCAAACAATGCCGCGATATGAACAAGTACACGCGAGAGGATAACAAACGTAGAATCGATGCCCACATTCAACATGTGTTCTAACCGTACAGATATATCTACGCATAGACCGGCTCTGATACCACTGTTGGGAATCATGAGCAGAAAATAAAAAATTTCCTACCGACAATAATCAGAAACTAGCCAAGATCTAACTATGCGGATATACTATACGGAGGAGGACGGAGTACATACCCTTGTAGACCGAAAGCGAGATTACACTCCCGCACAAGTGTTGCCGATGAAGACGACGGCGCCGTCCTCAGGGTCGTGTAGAGGAAAAAGACGACCTCTAGTGCCAAGCAATGGCACCTCACAGTTCCACACACGTACGGTGTAGATGACGACCTCCGGGCTCCAGATCCAGCAGAGCAGCGGAAGCAGAAGATTGGATCTAGCAACACGGCGGTGTGCGTATGGTGGAGAGACTTCCCTCCTCGTACGCAGCTCGAGAAACGGAACCACGCTCAAGGTAGGAGAGAAGACGAGGGAGAAGGGGTGAATTTCCAAGGCATGGGGGTCCGCTATTTAAAGGAGAGGGAGGGAGACCATCTCCCTTGGTCCTACCGTGAGCCGGCCAAGGGAGCAGCCGGCCACCTAGGTGGGCCCACCTAGGGCGGCTGGCCTCCTTCCCCTCTTTTTTTTCTTTTCCTTTTTGGGATTTTCCCCTAATGGGCCTCTAAGCCCCATTTAGGCTTAATGCCTTTAAAAATTCGAATTTAATTAAATAAAAAAATAATCATTAATAACACTTATTAATATTAAATACATATTATTTAATTCATTCGGGCTCCGAAACATATTTCGTTGACTCCGATCAACATCGGACAAGTCCCGGAACACTTCCGGAGTTTCCGGTTTCTTTCTTTCTTATATCCAATCTAATCGCCACCTACCCTTAAGTGTGTTACCCTACGGTTCGGGATCACACGGACATGAACGAGACACGCTCTCCGATCAATGACTAACAGCGAGGTCTGGATACCCATGGTTGTCCCTGTGCATCCACGAAAGTCTTTTATCGTTCGAACCTTTAGACGTCCAGTCTCAACCTTTTGCCTGGAGATACTTA
Source organism: Poa pratensis (assembly GCA_947311845.1). NCBI lineage: Eukaryota > Viridiplantae > Streptophyta > Magnoliopsida > Poales > Poaceae > Poa > Poa pratensis. The sequence continues at coordinate 418,700 of CAMZMU010000069.1, read as the reverse complement.
GATTGTCCGAGCATCGTTCTCCGGTATCACGATTACCGAGCATGATCTCGTCATCGACAAATCTATCTTTACTCGTTTGTGATATTACATCCCCGTGACCTAGTAACATGTTTGCAAACTCATTGATGTAATCTCACCGAGTGGGCTCAGAGTATCTATCCTGCTACGTGGATTGGCAAATCCTGCTCTTGATCACTCGTCTCCACTGCTTCCTTCGGATACCCGAAAGTGTCACCTTTATTGTCACGCTATATAAGACATGTCGTTCGATGCAATCAAAGCACCTTCCAGAAGCAGCGATTTGATATGATCTCACAGTCGAAGGTATGAGCACTACGTTTCTATATCTTTTGGGTATGTCCATCACATCATTCACCTAATGACATGACTCCGTTGTCAATCGACGTAATTATCCATGATCAGGAAACCTTGATCATCTGTTGCCCAACGAACTAGTTAAATAGAGGCTACTAGGGACCTAGTTGTTTACATACCACATGTGTATTAATGTTTCCGCGTAATACAGTTATAGCATGGTACAAAAACATATTATGAACAATTGAGATATGACAAATAAAATCACTTTATTAATTGCCTCTAGGGCATATCTCCAACACCTATTCCTTCTAAACCTTGGGAAATTGCCACCATGGATTTCATTGAAGGACTTCCACAGTCCAAGCAATTCAGCTGCATATTGGTTGTGGTTGACAAGTTAACAAATTATGCTCATTTTATTCTGTTAAAACATCCTTATACAGCTAGCAAAGTGGCAGAAGTTTTTGTTGACAACATCTACAAGTTGCACGGGTTGCCTCTTTCCCTAGTTTCAGACCGTGACCTAGTTTTCACTAGCATATTCTGGCAAGCAGTCTTCAGAGCTACTGGTACCCAGCTTCGCATGAGCACAGCACACCATCCTGAGACGGATTGGTAGACCGAGCGTGTTAATCAGTCAATTGAGTGCTATCTGAGATGCTTCATCAGTGCTCATCCTCACCACTGGAGTAAATGGCTCTCGCTTTGCGAATTCTGGTACAATACAAATTGGCACTCTTCACTGGGGAAATCTCCATTCAAAGTGCTCTAAGGCAGGCAACCTAGGTACTTCGGTATCTCATCTTCTGACCAAATAGCTCCACTAGATGTACAACAATTGTTGCAGGAACGAACCTTGGTGATTGCATCGGTGCAACAGCACCTGCTTCGTATGCAGCAGAGGATGAAGACTCAAGTTGACAAGCATCGCCGCAAGCGCGTCTTCTCTGTTGGAGATAGCGTCTTCCTCAAGCTGCAGCCTTACATCCAGGTCTCCGTCGTGCGCCGTGCCAATCACAAACTCTCTTTCAAGTTCTTCGGACCCTTCAAGATCTTGGAGCGCGTTGGTGAGGTCGCCTACAAGCTGAAGCTGCCTGACGGGAGCAAGCTGCACCCCGTTGACGTGGTCATACCCTTCGGGTCCCCCACTTTTGGTATACCTGGTGCGGCCCAGACGAAGGCCCACCTGTCGGATCAGCTATTACTTCAGTCACAAGTCAAGGACTCTAAGTCGTAGTCTACTAGGACTCTTGTAAACCCTACCTGGCTCCCTTTATAAAGCCAGGCAGGGACACCCCCATAGATCAGTCCATACAGATAGGCATAGCCCTAGCGAGACCACGTCTCTCATCACCTCCATCGCCATTACGGCCACCATGTAATCATACAATATATACAGATCAGACAAGTAGGAAGTAGGGTGTTACCCTCCGGGGGCCTGAACCTGGGTAAATCGCCATGCTTGTCAGCCGACGGAACTACCAACGCGCCAAGTTTTCTCTCTCTATATGAAACCCGGGGTATCTCGACCCTGTGATTTGCCGTGGCACCCCCACGTCACCCTTCTTCCATGTGTCCCAGCTCAAGCCTTGCTTGGGGCCTGGGCAATCAGCGCTTCCTCATCTTCCTCAAGCTGATGCTGGATTCCAAGTGTCGGCGCGCATTCTCGACCGCCGCATACGCCAAGACGGCGTCCGCGCCATCGGCCAAGTACTGGTGCAGTGGAGCGCTTCTCCGGCTAGCCTCGCGACCTGGGAAGATTTGGAGCATCTCCGGCAGCAGTTTCTCTAAGCTCCTGCTTGGGGACAAGCAGGATTCGAGGAGGGGGGGATTGTCAACGGCCACTCTATGACGACTACGACTGCTGGCGCTGAGGTTGACGAAGATGAAGGCCCACCAGGCGAGGAGCAGAGGCCCATGAGGAACAAGACCAAGCCCGCCTGGTTACGTGGCCCAGTTTGGGCCCGCTAAGATGTCACCTCGTAGCTATTTAAGGAGGAATAAACCCTACGATCAGACCTGGCTTGTAACGAATGATTAGAACGGCTGATGCCGTGTGACTCCGGCTCGGGGTGGTTGGGAGGAGAGCTAAATTCCATAATTGAACCGAGAACTTTTTAGATAAAGAGTGTATATTAATATCGCGGAGATACAAATTACACCCAGCCTCTGCAACAACGCAATAACCAGAGCCATTACGGATGCACACAGCCGAAAGACAATAAGAAGAAGAAATAAAAAGAAAAGTCCCGCTACGGAGTTACAGTCCTTGCGGCAGCCGCACAACCACCACCAAAACAACACCTGACGTCCAATTCTTCAAAAGCAACGCCTTCAAGAAGAACAGTGCCAAGCACAACCAATTAAGGCCAGACCTTGGGTTTTCACCCTGAATATAGTCCTCACTCTCAAAACAATGTTTCCAACAAGACCACTGTCAGGCACAACCAATTAAGGCCAGACCTTAGATTTTCACCCTGAAAGGTAGGAATTTGGACTTCACGTATGTTGTCGCCCCCACTTACATGCCGCTGCTCCAAGTCATGAAACACCAAGCCAATTCCTCATCGCCAGAAAGATTCGAACCACCATTGCCAGTCCTCAGATCTCGCCTTCGATGTCATTCTCCGCCAGCACCATGGAACGAGAAAGCGTGCTCCATGATATTAACAGCCAGCAAAGCTTCGAAGCGCTCCCTCTGAAACCAAACGGTCAGAGAAAAAACGCGGGTACGCACGATCGAATACCATCCGATCCAGCAATCTCCAGGCATGAGTCGCCCAGTGGAGTTCGCCGGCGGAGCCTTCCGAAACACGACCGTCCAGCTAGATCTATGGGGACCAACATCCGGTAGATCTTCATCTCGCCGCGAATAAGAACCAAGGACCACCGCCATTATTCTTCAGTCTCGCAAGCCCCGACGCCGCAAGGCCACTCCCAGCAGAAACGGCAGCAATGGAGGAAGTCAACCAACGCACAGCTAATCGGCGTGGCCAAAGCCACCGCCAGATCGCCGGCCCAAGTTGGATCCCGCAGCCCAGATTGGATCTGGGACCAAGATCAGAACGCCCGATCCCTTCCGCCAAGACGGAGGAGAGGCACCGGCAGCGCCCCACCGCCTCGACGCCGCCGCGCCGCCAAGAGAACTCAGGCGCCGGCGGGACGACCGCGCCGCACCGTGCCCACCGCCTGCGCCTCACCGCCTCCGTGAGCCGTCGCCGCGAGACACCTCTTCTGCCCACCGTCAAGGACGGGATGGGCGCCGCCACAGCCGCCAGGGCCGGCAGCAGCGGCGGCAGGGGGCTGGGATGGTGGGTGGCTGCTAGGGTTTGGGGGCGGTCGCCTCCGAAGCCGCCTAGAGGGAGGCAACCCGGGAGGAAAAGTTACAGGATATGCTAGCGGCGGCAGGGGGCTGGGATGGTGGGTGGCTCTCAGTCAGATAGCTAGATGAAAGAGATAGATGAGAACTAGATCGAGATCTTGCCTGATTCTTGTTTGTTGCTTGGTAGATTAGCTAGTTGCTTACACCACCAAGAAGTGGGCATCGAGGTCGCTCTTCGCCTTGAGAGGTTATTAATGCCTCATTTTTACAAAGAATGCTGTGACACTATCCATGTAATTAGTGCGCCTAAACTGGAGATGTTGGGCACCTTTTCACCCGTCTTCTACAAGCTCCTATTCTTCCAGGTAGCACTCCTCTCAAATCATGCGTTCCACATTCCTAATCGTACATGCACATAATTATGTCTTTTTCATTTTCTACAGGGAATGAGCAAATTCGATACAAATCTAGACGGTCTGTATCCGTGAAAATCGGTGCTTGCAGACGACCGTCTTCCCGTTGTACGCATAGCATCACACGATCGTGGGTTTGTGGACCGTTTCTTCCCAAAGGTTGGGCCGAATTGGTTCTGCGGGTCCACTTAGGTCGCCACACAACGCTCTATTTTTTTCGCTCCTGATTTTTTCCTGCTATTTTTATTAAAAAATAATGAAATCAAAAAACTATTCACTGATTTAAAAATAGTCACACACAAATTTTGAAAAACTTGGCGAAAATGTATGTTTTTTGAAATTAGAACCATTTATCAAAATGAACCATTTTAAAAAATAAACCATTTTAAAAATGAATAATTTAAAAAATGAACCATTTTCAAAAATGAGCGCTTTTGAAAAATGAACCATTTTAAAAAGTGAACCATTTTAAAAATGAACCATTTAAAAAATGAACCATTCTAAAAAATGAACGTTTAAAAAAATATGAACCATTTTAAAAAATGAACCATTTTAAAAATGAATCATTTTCAAAAATATGAACCATTTTAAAAAATGATCCATTTTCGAAATGAACCATTTTAAAAAGTGAACCATTTTAAGAAATGAACATTTTAAAAATTGAACGTTTTTAAAAAAGATGGACATTTTTTTAAATCTGAACCATTCTAAAAATGAACAATTTTCAAAAAATATTTTTTCATAAATATGAAAGTATTTATGAATTTAAAAGAGTAAAAACGAAAACAAAAAACAACCGAAACATATAAAACAGACAGGAAACCACAAAAAACCAGTAAATAAAAAAAAACTTTCTAGACCCAAACCAGTAAATGGGCCGGCCCAAATAACGACTCGATGCAGCGCAGAAGGCATGGCGGGGGTACACGTCGGGAGGACTTTTCGACGCAACGGGCATCGGTTAGGTTTCACCCTCCTAGCTAGGCAATGGCATGGCTACGAATTATAGACGGCTACCGTCTAAACTAATGCATTACCAATTTACCATTATTTTGTCTTGGGCCGAGGCCCTTCTGGGGTTTTTTTTTCCTGTGAGGTGCCCATTTGGCACTAGTACGAACTATACAAGTCAATCTTTTATTTTACCACTATAATGAATTGTTTTTAGCCTTTGGATTAACGGAAATAAATGGCTGTGGTTCATTTGGGTACCACAAAAGGCCTCTCAATTTAAATTGATTTTCTGCATTAGTAGATTTTTTTTCATGGAAGCATATACAGTTTGTCAATGGAAGCGAACCGAGCACATTTAAGTTAATTTGGAAACACATCCCTAATGTTTTTGAAGCATGTGTACCAATGTGTAACTTTTTTAATGAATGTAGTATTATTTTGGTTGACGGAAACAATAACTTGGTGTTTCGAAGAAAGAGTTTCTGTTACCCAACAGTTTTTAATTAAATCGTAGAAAGTACATCATTGTTAAAGCATATTTGTTTGTATACACAGATGAAGTTTATATTCACCGTGGAAGCAAATTCGACATTGAAGAAAATAAAGCAATTGTCGAAGCAAATTCAATCGCATCAGCAACACACTTAATTAGCAGTTGAAAGTTGAAACTAAGCTTTGGTTTGCCGTGGCAGTGAAGACCTATTTTTTGCAAGCAAATTTAAATAGAAATAAAATATAGAAGAAGACTCATTTTGGAGCTAATTAAATAATAGGGCATAATTTTTTTTGCATGGTAATACAATTCTCATTGATAAATAAAAGACGAGATACAAAGTACGTATATACCGATCTTACAGATCTGTAAAGATAGGATAAACCTATGTGACAAATCAACGCCTATCCATCTTCTTCGGCACCACCGTAGCAGCCACCAAAGAAAAAATAGACAGATCACCTTTTCACCAAATCGGTACCCAATCTCACGTACCGTTATTTTTTTTTGACTTGTCACGTACCGTTAATTAGGTGTTCGTTATGGAAACAAATCGTAATTAGTGTAAATTCAAACCAACTAGGAATCGGTATCGGATTCCCTACCGATGCCCGTTCAATTAAAAGTTCCGGAGATTAGGCAGGCGGATGTACAGAGTAACTACAGTGGCGAACCACACCGAAAAGGAACAACTCATCCACGAGCACTTCACATCCTTCCTGGGCGCCCCGCCTACTCGCATGCTTGACTTCAACTGGGATGCCATCGACCAAAACTTTGAGGACCTGGACGATCTGGGGCTACCTTTCTCTGAAGAAGAAATTAGAGAGGCCATTTTCGGCTTACCGGTAGACAAGGCGCCGGGACCATATGGATTCACCTCCAACTTCTTCCGCTCCTGTTGGCTTATTATCAAGGATGACCTGATGAAAGTGATCAATGCCTTTTCTGAGCTATCAATCAACAACTTTCAAGTCATCAACATCGCCAACATTGCCCTTCTCTCTAAAAAGGACGGGGCCGACTGCCTGAAGGACTATAGACCGATCAGCCTCATTCACATAATCCCCAAGATTATCGCCAAAGCAATGGCCACAAGACTTCGCCCTAAGATGAACGACATTGTCTCGGTATGCCAGAGCGCCTTCATCAAAACACAGAAGCATCCACGATAACTTTATGTACGTCAGAAACGTGGCCCGTCGTCTCCATCAAAAGCACAACCCAGCCCTGTTGATTAAGCTTGATATTGCCAAAGCCTTCGACACGGTGCGCTGAGACTACCTGCTGGACCTCATGCAATGCTTGGGCTTCCCTCCTCGGTGGCGAGCCTGGATTTCGCTCATCTCTCCACCACCACATCTCGGGTGCTTCTGAATGGCACCCCGGGAAACGAAATTATTCACGGCCACGGACTAAGGCAGGGCGATCCTCTGTCGCCGTTGCTCTTCGACATCGCAATCGACACGCTCCCTAGGATACTTGAGCTCGCCACCGAATCAGGACTTCTGCAACCTCTGCCTGACAACTTCTTCAAATCCCGCATTTCTTTATATGCGGATGATGCAGTCATTTTCCTGAAGCCAGAAGCTCAAGACATCAGCAACTTGACTGCTCTCCTAGACAACTTTGGCATGGTCACTGGCCTCATGACGAATATCGATAAAAGTTCGGTGGCCCCATCCGTTGTGAGGATATCAACCTCACTGCCACGCTTCTCAACTTCCCGGCTACGGTGAATCAGTTCCCAATCAAGTACATGGGTCTCCCTCTCTCGCTAGGGCGACTCAGACGGGTGGACCTGCAACCTTACATCGACAAGGTGGCGTCAAGGTTAAACCCTTACAAGACCAAATTCCTAAACCGTGCCGGTTGTGACGCTTTGGTAAAATCGGTTCTCACTACCCTGCCAATCTTCCTTCTGACGTCGATCAAGGCCGATAAAGCAACCCTCAAGGCTTTCCACAAGTTGAGAAGGGCCATGCTATGGAACGCAAGTGACACTATGTCTGGAGGAAAATGTAAAGTGAGTTGGACGAAGGTTTGCCGTCCAAAAAAGCTTGGAGGTCTGGGGATTCTGGACCTCGAGAAATTCGCCAGGGCGCTACGGCTACGGTGGCTATGGTTTGAGTGGGCAGCTCCTGAAAAGCCTTGGGTGGGACTCGAAACACCTAATGACGACACTGATAGGGAATTGTTCAATGCTGCTACTTGCGTGACCATCGGGGATGGGACGACTGCGAGCTTTTGGTCATCTTCCTGGCTCAATGGGACCTCCCCGAGAGCGCTTGCCCCCATTATCTTCCAGGCTTCGAGGAAGAAGAAGTGATGCGTCAAGGACGCCCTTGCCAACCTCAACTGGGTCGCTGACATCGTTGTTCATGAGTTCACCCTGGAACACGTCATTCAGTTTGTCAACCTATGGGATCTTCTCCAGGGTATTACGTTGGATCCGGCCAACACTGACACCATCACTTGGACGCTCACGTCGAATGGGAAATACTCGACTGGGTCGGCTTACAAAGCTCAATTCATCGGATCCAACACTTGCTCCTTCGACAACCTCGTCTGGAAGACTTGGGCTCCACCTAAGTGCAGATTTTTTGCATGGCTTGCGGTGCAGAACATGCTTTGGACGTCGGACCGTCTCGCTAAAGAGGGGCTGGCCTCACACACCTCTCTGTCAGTTGTGCAGATCCCAGAACGAAACTGCAAGACACATCCTCTTTGAGTGCAGATATTCAAGACGAATCTGCAGACGACGGCCTCCTAGCTTTCTTGCCCTTCTCTTTTTGCAGGACATTGGAACAGACGTCCGACTGTCCTTAATTATTGGCAAGCGGCTACCAAGTTTCCCACGGCACATCCTAAGGGTCTCAAGTCGGCAGTTACGCTGATCGCTTGAGAACTGTGGAAGGAAAGAAATGCTGGAGTTTTCAACAACACTTTCTCGATGCCTTCAACTCTCACCCAGAAGATCAAAGATGAGGGCAAGGACTGGATCCTCGCGGGAGATAAGCCTCTTGCTGAGATTGTTGCTTAGAGAGAAGACATGACGATATTTCTCTTTGAGAGAGAATTAACGGTGTTGGTTGATTGTATCAGTATCTTACTTTCAAGTTTTTACTTTGGCTTTGGCCGTGTTGTGTTTGTTTCTCCTATATCACTATAAAAGGTAAAACTTTTGGCCCGTTTAAAAAAAATCACGTACGGACGACAGAGCCAAAGAAAACGTCCGTGATTTTAAAAAGTTAGCCAGAGAGCCCAAAGCCGCCGGCCATGAAGGCCCAGAAGAAGAGAGAATCCCATGCAACCGCGCGGAATGCCGCGGCCGATCTCATCAGCAGGCTCCCTGACACCATCCTCGGCACCATCATCTCCCTCCTGCCCACCAAGGACGGCGGCCGCACGCAGACACTCTCCCGAAGGTGGCGCCACCTCTGGCGCTCCGCACCCCTCAGCCTCGTCGTAGAGATCAGCCTCAGCGCCAGCACCGACGCCGTCCCCTACACCGCCGTGCCCGACATAATCGCCCGACACGCTGGTCCCGCCCGCCGGTTCCGCTTCCCCGACTACCCCGCCGGTGCCGTCCACTCCGAGGAGGTCGAGAGGTGGTTCCGCTCCCCAGCGCTCGCCAACCTCGAGGAGCTCGACCTCGGATGTTTCAACGCCGACTATGGCTTTCCCCGGCCCATCCCCCTGCCGCCGTGCACGCTCAGCTCGTCCGCGGCCACGCTCCTCGTCGCCAGGATCAGCGACGCCGGCTTCCCCAGCGAGATTCCCGTTCGTTTCCCGGTCCTCAAGCAGCTCACCCTCCGGAACGTTTCCATGTCCACGGACGTCTTTGACGCCTTGCTCTCCGGCTGCCATGGCTTGGAGAGCCTGTCCGTGTCTGCACCTTCTGACGTGCCTAGCCTCCTCCGTGTTTCTTCGCTGACTCTTAGGTGCCTGGGCTTCTTTCATGCCAAAGGCCTGGATGAACTGGTCATCCAGGATGCGCCTCGCCTCGAGAGGTTGATAATGCCGGATTTTAACAAAGATTGGTGCGCCACTATCCAGGTGATGAGGGCGCCTAAACTGGAGATATTGGGCACCTTTTCACCCGTCTTCTCCAACTTCCTACTCTTCCAGGTACGTACCAGCCTCCTCAAATCTTGCATTCTGCATTCCTAATCCTACATGCGCATAATTTGTTTTTTTTCAGGGAATGAGCCGTGTCAGCTCAGCAAACACGATGTGCACCGTGAAGCTTTTGGCTCTCAGGTCTTCTGGCCGTGAATTGCGCGCAGTTCTTGACGTTCTCCGGTGGTTCCCATGTTTGGTGAAGCTCTATGTCATTGTGAGTACTCATATATATTTGCTTGTTTTAAATGTCTGATTCTGTTGGCATGCATGTTAGCAACATCTTTAATGACATCTGCATTCCTCTTCTTTCCATTTATTTTGCAGTTTTACAAACACTGTGAGATGGATAAGAAAAATGAGCCTCAGTATGACACGCTGCAGCCAATCAAATGCCTTGAGACCCATTTGAAATTTGTGGTGTTCAAGTCATTCGTAGGCAATGATAAACAGTTTGACTTTGCGAGGTTCTTTGTTTTGAACGCACAAGTGCTAAAGAAAGTTGAATTTCAAGGATATGGTGAGTACAGCAATGAGTCGGCGGCTGCTCACTTCAAGCTGCTGCAAGTGGAGAACAGAGCTTCTCGGGATGCTACATTTGAATTCAAGAGCAACCAAAATGGTTTCGAGTACCATGTCAGCAGGCACATCCACAACTTATCATTGACCGACCCCTTCAGACAACCATAGGCAGGGTTGATTACGCCGTCTTTCTTACATATGCTTTTTATGTGGACGACATTGGTTTGTGAAGATTCCACTGTCTGCCGCAGATGTCTGCTCTATTTCTATTCTGAAGTTTCTCTGTGGTAACTTATGAAGTCACCCTGCTAAATTTTTTGAATGCAAAAGGAGTTTACTTTTATAATGTGGAGGGATGAGAAAAAAAATACTGTCAATATTTGTAGCTGAGAAGATGCTTTGTACCCCAAGTGCTGAAACTCCTCCGATGCAATATTGGCTTTATTCTGCCTATAAGCTGAATCACACGCTTATGTTTGTTAACTTAACTGTCTTTGTAGCTATATATGAGAAGGTTAGTTGTTGATTAAATTCTTTGCATTATTTTTTATTATGCGTACGGAAACTCAACCCTGCTAGGAAGGAGATATTTCTGTAATTTTCAGGATATAGTATCATCAGGCTGAAGTAGTTTTGCTGACGATCAACATCCTATAGGGATAGAATCATAGAATGCAGCTAGCAGTACTCTTCATGTCTCTGCCTGCATCTGAAACATATGCATTCCTTCTGTTGAAATCTCTGAAACTGAAATTGATTGCGTCCTTGCACAAATAAGCATTGTAATTTTTGCTCTTTCCAGAACAAGATCCGGTGTGTATTATTACTAGCGAAATGATTTGTTATAAACATGTTTGGTTCTTGCAAAACCAGATTTACTTTGCTATATGCGTCTCCTTAGTAAAAGAGGCTCGAGATCGTAATTATATACGTTGGCAGTTTGGATGGAATCGACAACATTTCAAGGGAGGAAACTCGTTGCACTCCGACTAATTGCACTCCGACTTATTGACCTTTGCACATGCACATGCACGTTTTATTGACTCATATAAATGTAGGTAGATATACTATTTATATCAATCATATTAAATTTTCCATTCAGATTATTCACATACGTGATACAAATCAAGCTTACACAATACACAAAATTGGATACTTGGAGACTACCCTCTTAAAAAATTCAACAACCTTTCGTTAACAACATAATAGTAAGACGCGTTAATATAAAATTCCAAGGTCAATAGTACCAAGCTCGTGGAAATAGAATGTTACATGTAAAATAACGAACTTCCTCGCTCTTTGATCCACAATGCACTTGCATTCGCGAACTTTACACATTACACACTACATACAATATTTTATCTAGTACATACATCATAGAAAACTATGGGATTCAATTATGAAAATAAAAATCACAATGTTGTCGGAAGAAGAGTCACCATTGGAGGTTGGAAACATTGTGGCGGCAGCTAGATGAAGCTCGTGTGGCGACCTACCAGATGAAGCTCGTGTGGCGACCTACCAGATGAAGCTCGTGTGGCGACCTACCAGCGGAGGGCTATCGTAGCTTGGCAGCAATGACTATAAGACATGCATATGCACAAAAAACTCAAAAAATGAGGTAGACTATTGCTAGTTGCTATATTTTGTAGCTGAACATAGATATACCATTCAATCCCTAGATACACCCGCCAGAGGAAGTATTACCTTCCTCTTGAACCAACTGTACCGAATAACTTCTATGACTTGCCGGAAGAGATGAACCAAACCTGTTCAATGCAAGAGAAAGCTTTTCTTAGTTAGCTGATATACAGAAAAAGAGGATTTATAATTTTATATAGTAAGTATGAGCAAATATAAGAATTGGAATAATGTTTATCACATCATCCAACTTCATAATAAAGTGCTGACTTTTAATACTGCTAAGGTCTTATCAGAATCTTGCACCAGTGCTTTTAAATACCTCTTTAACATATATTGCAATGTTGATAATGGAGGCATATTAGAAATATAGCCCTTAATGAAATTCTAACTTGATGTACCAAATATTTAAAAATGCTATGAATGAAAACTGAAGAAATGCACGTGAAATTATTCCCCATGTTTTGAAGTTTGAACAACATTCTTTGCCTGTCTAACTTCAGCACTTATCCCAAAGAGGGAGTATAGCATCTAAAAATATATCCTTTTGAAATACAAAATGTATCCTAACATAAATCATTTGCTTGTGCAGCAGTTAGACTGAGTCGAGATAAGAAGATGCATCTATCCCCCCATCTATCATTCAATCTTTGTCATATATAACTTATCCTCTGTATAAAACTTATTCCGTATGCATGAGCCTCAAGTACTATTTGCATTAACCTGAACACACAGCATTATACCGATGGTCTGACCATAACCAGCTGCTCTAATCTAAACACACCATATTATACACACATATTAAAGGCCATTATTATGGGAGTATAGTGTTTTGTGATTTTTATGCTATACTAAACCACTTTTTAAGCGGCGCTATCAAAAAAAAACTCGCCCCATTGTGCAGCAAAAAAAAAGAACTGATCAGAGCTATACGTGTGTTACATTTCTGAAGAAAAAATGCATTGCGAAAAAAATACAAAGATTGCCTTGAGCCAAGCAAGCATGCACCTGCCGTATTTGAGCAAGTCTTGTATAATAATCAGGTCGTGTTTCAGGAGGCAGAGACGTTCACCAAGAAACAATAGCTGAAGTCGCTACAGGAAGTCAGGAATCGACCAATAGTTTGATTCGCTATGAAGTAAAATCAGAAAATTGGAACAGACGAACATGAAAGTGACGTAGACCTGCGGGCACAGGAGCAGCGGCCTGATGTGCTTCGGGAGTCTTTAATTCGGGAACAGCGGGGAGCTTCGCCGGTGGTGCTCCATATCGAGGCTAGTCTAGGGATGGCGGTGCTGGGTGGAATAGGAGAGATCAGCAATGAATCGATCTAATTAAGGGGACGTCGCGTCCGGTCGAGGGGAACGACGGCGAGGCAGGGAACCGGCGCGGTGTGGGCGGTCGGGGGCTTCGCGGCGCGGCGAGTCGCGGGTTTGGGCGGCGGCGCGGCGTGAGCGGCCGAGAGGTAGGGCGTGGCTGGCGCGGCGTGAGCAGCCGGGAGGCAGCGCGGGAGGCGCGGCGACGCTGCGTGGTCGGCCGGGCGGAAGGGCGTGGGCGTGAGCGGTCGTGGAAAATTGGCACATCATTAGGCTATTCCTGGCGGTTAGATCAGAATTAACGGTAATGATTTAAGAGGTATCCTACATCATTAGACAACTGTGAGATGTTAGATGTAGTCAATGGTAGGGTTGTTGTTATTTGGATCAGTCACCCTCTCTTTCTTTTTATATTACTAGTTGGAATGTACGTGCAACGCACGTCTTCACAATTAAATAGACAATTTAGAATTAGAAAAAGAACGTACCATAGCCTACGTAATTTTCTCGGTGATGTGGTATCATAACTTATCATCGGAACTCGTGACAGTATGTATCAATATATGAAACTAATGCGTGGCACACATGAGTGAAAATTATCTCATTCTCTTTAGTAAGGAGACACACATCTATAAAAAATAACTAATTTACTTCTTAAATGGCCAAAACTATTTAGTATGCTATATCCCATGGTTCGGAAAGCGACTTCGCTGGAAGGTGATCAACTTGGCCTCTCCAAATACATGTTTCGGCCACTGCAAGTGCATGCATCATTTTCTAGTGCCAAATCGAGAAAATAACATTCAGTAGTATAGATCAATGAAAATTGAAACACTTAATCGACAATCCGTACTAAACTTACCAAAATCTGCAAGCTGTCATTATGTGCTGCCTCTTTTGCGGTGTTCATCTGCACTTATTTATTTTTCGGTGCCCAATGTATACTGAACTACACTCTAGATATTCTCTATGGGTATCTTAATCTCACTTGCGACAAGGATGGGGAGAAGCAGCTAGATGTGAATCTATGGGGATCAAAGAAACCATCGATTCACCAGCCCGAGAGCACCACAGCACAAGGACCGCACCACGCAAGATTTTCATCTTCGTCTCGTAGGCATCAGCGACACCACTGCACCGGCATGCATTGCTCATACCAATATCAGATGTAGCGGAAAAATGATGGACACATGGACAGCACGTAGAGCACTTTCCCTCTCTCTCTCTCCTCATGTGCAAGTTCATCGCAGCTTGCCCTTGCCCAAGAATAGCACCATGGCATCGGCACACTGAAGGCACGCACAAACACAACTTCAGAATCGTCAAAACCCAAGAGCGGCAAGCAGCTGTACAGTTTCACCTCGCCTGCTACCAATAATGGAAATTTCCATGACGGCTCCATGCTGAAAAAATCGAACATCTCCGGGTGCTCCACCGGTTACTGCACCGTCTCATTGAGCTCCCGCTTGACGTCCTCCCACGACACCTTGGGTATCTCCACCATACCGGTCTCGCGTAGTGCCGAGGGCTTGGTCACATCCATAGCTTGCTTTAGGTCGTCCATGGTGACTGACATGGAGTTGAGCACGTCCACGTCGATGATGTCCGACTCGAGATCTATCACGTCCATCTTCTGGCGGATGCACTGAAAGGCTGCCTCAGAGCAGAGCTCCGCGAGGTCAGCGCCGACGAAGCCGTGCGTGTCCTTGCCAACGCGCTCGAGGTCGACGTCGTCGGAGAGGGGCATCTTCTTGGTGTGGATGCGGAGTATCTCAAGGCGGCAGACCTCGTCTGGGCACGCCGATGTCGATCTCCTTGTCGAAGCGGCCGAGCGCCGGGTCCAGGTTGTTGGGCGGTTGGTGGCGCCGATGACCATGACCTGCGCGCGCTGCCGGTGGCCGTCCATGAGGGTGAGCAGCAGCGAGACGATGCGGCGCTCCACCACGCCGTGCGTCTTCTCGCGGTTGATCGGAATTGGTTCCGCTCAGGACACTTGTTTCCCATCAGAATCAGAATTGCTACCATCGGGATCGCTTGCCTTTCTTTTATTTCCTATTCTTCCTGTAGCTATACGAATCGTATGGAATTAGAATCAGAATTGCTACCATCGGGATCGCTTGCGTTTCTTTTCTTTCCTATTCTCCCTGTAGCCATACGATTAGACGGAGACCCTGTGAGCCACGTCCCGGCAGCGCAAAGTTGGTTGATGCTCAGAAACAGGGCAATCTGAATCGTTGATCGAAAAATAAACGGACCAGATTTAAAGTGTTTGGTGCTTGACATCGGGACAATCTAGATCGTTGATCGAAAATTAAACGGACAAGATTTAAAGTATCTCAACATGTTTGCTCTTTTAATAATAGTATAGACATATCAGTGGAGATGACGTGTCAGCAGTTCAGCACAGTCATTTGTAATCCTATGGTTACAGATCCCGGTTCTATTTTAGCCAATCCTGGCAGCACATGTCGTGTCTCTACTGGAGTCACTTGTTGTATTATTTCTGTTGTTGCAAGGGATGTTGTCTTTGGGTTTTGAAGGAAACATTTCAAGTAGTAACACAAAACGTTTCAATGGTTGACGATCACGTACTTCCTGTAGCTGGAACTCCACATGAATCTTCTTGATCGAGCTCTAACACGTATAGATGAATTGGGATCATTCAGTGCGCCTGACTGACTGGAAAGCTTTATGATCTTTTAGTGGAGCTCATCTGGATCCCCTTTTTGTTTGTTCCTACGTTTAAATCCAGATCTAAAACTAATGACACGAGTATAAAATCAACTATTTGGGATGGATAAGCACAATCATTTTCCTACGGAATTTTAGTTATTTAATTTCCTTATACTTATTCTATGTCACATCATCAAAAATTGTATGCGGCAGAATGTACCAACAACTAGTGTTGCTCTTTGCGGAATTACATGGGTCTCTTTGCTCCTCCGCACAGTTTCATAAAGAAATAAAGAGAAGCATCAAATTGAGGTGTCATGCGAATACTGGATTTTGTCTCACAGGAAAAGATAAATCAGTTTTGATCAATGACGAAAGGCACCGCAGCCTGACACACCGGAGAGGACACAACGGGCGCACGCCTTGGCAAGGTGGGGCCATGCCCTCATGTTGCATGGGCCTCACCTCACGCCACTGTGTTCAGACTTTCACGAACAGAGATATACACTACAAAGACAAAAGAGAAACATAGAAGAAAAGAGGAACGGGTACATATGGTCCCGACCCTGGTTACAAGCTTGGTTGATACTTCCTCCGTTCCTAAATGTAATACTTTTTTAACTTTTTTACTTTGTCATTTTTCGTTACAAAATGAGTGAATCAACACAATAAAATATGTCTACATACGTACGAATCAGGATATATCTAAAAAAACAAAAATATATTATATTTTGGAATGAGGAGTAGCACTTTTTTTAAGCACAGAGCCTTGGTGTGTGCGTGACAAGAAGCAACTCATTCCTTCCATATACCAATTACCAAGGAAGCACCTGGCAGGGCCGGCTCTATATTTTGTGAGGCCCTGGGCGAAGTTGACGACATGGGCCCCTATATAGATATTATATATGGATATTTTCTGAGGCCGACGTAAAGTACTTATTTAAAGCACCTTTTTGTGATCCAATAAACAGATTATTTAGTTTTCTTTGTTTCCTGACAATTGTCTAGACATTGTAAGTTGTAACAAATATAATTGTGAAAGAGTTCAATACATGTAATCAGAACTTGAAAAATGAAATCTCTAATCTAACCAGGACATCAACGATAGCTTGTTTTGTTTGCTCATGCGTTTCCTGTTTCCTACTCTCCTCCTGAATGCAAAGGCCCACCCCAATCAATGTAGTCTTTTTATTATTATAGGGAAATCATCGGGTGCCCCTATTCAGTGCTTGTAGGGTCGGTTTATTGGATCAATATAGTTAGTACTATATTTTTGTGAAGGTAATATTCTACGGGGTCCTCCGTGGTCACTAAAAATATACGGGGAAAGGGCAGACACAAGGGAGGACCACGGGGTCCTACGCTAACGGCCCCGACCGTCCACCTGGCGATCGGACGGCCACGGAGCTGCCAAACCGCACAAGGAGCCGGTAGCGAACGCTCAATAGCTACAGGGACCTCCACGCAAATATCACACGCCACGATCCGTTCCGGAAATCGAATCTTCTTCTTCCTTCCTTCCTTCCTTCCCCACCAAGGAACAACCAACTCTGCAACCAAATCTCTGCCCAAATCCGACCTACCCGCCCGCCGCCGCCGCCGACGACTAGGCCTCCTCCTGTAGCCAGCCGTTCACCCTTCGCCTTCACCCGGGCAGATGGGGACCGCCGGCGCGGAGCCGGCCAAGGGGCTGCTGCCCTACCTGCAGCGCGCCGACGAGCTGCAGAAGCACGAGCCCCTCGTCGCATACTACTGTCAGTTCCCTCCATCCCTCCTAGTCGATGATCGCTGCTTCTGTTAGGGATCGTCCGTCCTGAGACTTCCAATTTCGATTCTGGAATAACATTGGGAATTTACAGGCCGGCTGTACGCCATGGAGAAGGGGCTGGTGATCCCGCCAAAGGACCGCACCAAGATGACCAACTCCCTCCTCGTCTCCCTCATCAACCAGCTCGAGAAGGTACCGACTCCTCCGATTCCTACTCGTGTTTTCTTACTACTAGTGCCTCCGATTTATTAGGTTTACATACTAGGATACATATATATTATACTAGCTCATTTGACTGACTCGCATGGTGATTCTGTCGTCTGTTAGCATCTGACTGGAATCAATCTTAACAAGGAATTTATCTGCATCTCAAAAATCCTCCTAGGAACACCGAAAACATAGGTAGATGCGTAGAATATCTGGATTGGTTGCATCTGATTCCTGGTAACAGCTTCAGCAAGCAATGCAATAATCTTACTACTCCCAACAGATTCTCGTAATCATGTAATCGAGCCACTTAACAGACAAATGCAGTACTGGTCTTTCCATTCGCGGTGGAACAGCATCTGTATGACTAATGCTGTCTTCTCGATGATCTCACGGCCATCCCAACCCCCATTGGGTTCCAGATGTCGCGCTAGTGTTCCGTGGTTGGATTTGTTTTGTTCTTGCGATTTTAGGGGCTGCCATTCGCTCACTTGCCTGTATTGAAGTAGCAACCCTTTCAATTTCTATTCTGTTATAACCACCTTAATCTCCTGCACTAGTACATACTAGTAATCTACAGCCTCTCGGATTTATACTCCTCCTGATTATTAAGTTATTTGCATTATCCAGGATAAGAAAGCCCTGACCCTGGGGCCTGATGACAGTCTTCATTTAGAGGGGTTCGCGTCGAGTGTCTTCGCTAAAGCAGACAAACAGGATCGCGCTGGACGAGCTGACATGTATTGTAACTGAACTGCTCTTATCAGTATCCAACCTTTTTGTACTGTCGCTAACGCACTTCAAATGGATCTGCGTATTCTGCAGAAACACCGCAAAAACCTTTTATGCAGCCAGCATCTTTTTCGAGATTCTCAGTCAGTTTGGCGAGCTTCAGCCTGATGTAAGAGTCCTGATGTGCTATTTGCTACAGCTATGCTATGTGATGTTCTTAACCTACGCCAAATCCTGTGTATGTATTTACGCTTTGACTGGCCTTTAACAGCTTGAGCAGAAGCAGAAATACGCCATCTGGAAAGCTGCTGAGATAAGAAAGGCTCTCAAGGAAGGACGAAAGCCTGAAGCTGGCCCTCCTGGCGGGGACAAAGATGAAGCACCTGACAGCACCACTACATATGCCCATGTAACTTTCTTAACTCTGTCAATCATCCCAATGCTGATGCGACATGTTTTTAGTAATTACCTGCGAGGACTGCTGGAGACGCTCTGTTGTCGATATTTACTTGCACCTTTTCTTAATTCTGCATTGATTTGCTGTATTAAGTTGCATGTCCAAAGCATGGAACAAAAATAGCAGTTATGCCATATAGTACTGTTTTGCAGTTTCGGCTGATTCACAGTTACTTATGTTCTTGTCTATTTATCAGGATATGGGGCGAAGCCAGTCTTTCAGCAGCAGCCAGAACGGCAATGGAGCACCATCTCAGCCCATAGACAAGGTCATTTGGCAATCTTTTAATATCTCATTCATTCGTCTTTGTTGCCATAAAGAAGCCTGAGGTTTCCTAATTTTATTATCTTCCTTCACACAGGATTTTAGCAGAATGGATAGCTTCCCTGCTGCCCAGCCTGGAAATGTATCTTCCACACAAGGTACAGAGAAATTCAATGACCACGTCTCTGCCCAGGCACATTTCTCACCGCCACCACCTCCGCCGTATGAGTTCTCATCTCCACAGTCCCAGTTCTCACCACCACCACCACCACCACCACCACTTTCATCTTACTCCTCTCCCTCATACCAAGGAACAGACTACCCTCCACCTGATGCCCCCACACCACACCCCAATTATTCATCTCCCTCGTACACAAGCACAGACCACCGTACCAATGAGGTCCATAAACAACCATCCAGCTATTCCTCACCCCCATACACAAGCACAGACCACCCTACCAATGAGGTCCACAAACCGCCATCCAGCTATTCCCCACCTCCGTACACGAGAACAGAGCACCCTTCAGACGACGGCTACAACTCCCAGGGCAATGATAGACCAGACGTCTCCGCTTACCCTCACACATACCAGCAGCCGCCCTACACGATCGAACCCCAGCACACCACCCAGAACTACTACACCACAGAAACCCCGCCCGCTCCATACAACTACCCGACTTCCAGTCCTACCCGAGCTTCCACGACAGCACACTCCCCTCAGTCACAACCCACCAGTCTCCGTACCATCCAGCAAGTGATGCCACCACCGCTCCATCATACTCTCCCTCCTCCGCGTCAAACCATCATCCTGGGGGTGCACCGCCGACGCAGTACCATTCAGGTGCTGATGCTACACACCATCAGGTCACCCCTACTGCTGCTGCACCGCCAGCCAGCCAGTACACTTACGACAGCAGCTACCAGCCGGCGGTGGAGAAGATCGCGGAGGCGCACAAGGCAGCGAGGTTCGCTGTTGGAGCTCTTGCGTTTGATGACGTGTCTATCGCAGTGGAGCACCTCAAGCGCTCGCTGGATCTCCTGACGAACCCTTCCGCTGAGACTCACTAGCTGCCTGGAGCCCCCAAAGAGAACATCATCTGTAAATACGCTATACTGTAATTACGACCGCATGGAGGTGTTGCCTGGTTGCGCTCACCAGATATCTTGAGTGACCACAAATCTTGGGAATGGAAGGTTTTTAGTAGTATGCAATACACTGGCTTCTTCTTGTGTCAGATTGAAATATTTGTTCTTGGAGTTTTGTGAAAAGGCCATATTGGTGCTGGTTCTTGAATAAGTAATTGGATTCCTGCTCTTGTGTATCCATTTCCTTGTTTGTGGAGGTTATGCCGAACGGGTATACCTGCCACGGTGGATAAAACCTGGCCCACTAGGGAGGCTCATCAGATAAAGCCGGAGGGCTTAATGGAGAAGACCTCATGGGCTTAGACGCAAGGATAAGCTCTGGGCTGGCTTAGTGAAGTCCAAGACGAAGGCCTGGCTGCGTTCGCCTTAGGGAGCAAGTTAGGGTTTGTTACCACTCGTGATCTAGGTCGGTTAAGGCTTTCCTTGTAGGGAAGGCTTGGCGCCTTTATAAGCCAGCCTTCCAGCAGCCTTAGGGCACGCATACAACCTCATTGTAACCTGTACACATATTTGCCTTGAGTGAATTATATCAGCACGTAGGATCTCGCCACCGTCGTGAGATCCGAAGCTGGGTAAAATCGTGTGTGCAATCCCGTCACTGGAACCCTCCACGTTCTTTCCCACCTCCTCTACGGTACGTATGAATACTTCTAGTAGTTCCGCGTTACCAATACCTCGACATTGGTGGTTTTTATTGCCAGTCCATTTTAGTTGGCTGAAATGTTGAAGATTGGCAGTCTGCAAGGCAAATCTCCCACTGTACCAAAGTCAAGGGGTCAAGCCAACTATATAGCAACATATTAAGCAAATATAGAGTACGGCGGCCCCGGACCTGTTGCTGGTTCGGCGGTGTGGAGGCAGCGGGCATGGCCGTTGCCGTGGAGGGAGGTGCCGTCATGTCCACGATGCCATCTTGCGGCTTCCAAAGCTTTGCGGTCGGGTTGAACTCCGGGTGAAAGCTCGCACGGATTTCGGTCGGTGCCGACGACGGCGGCGCCCTCGGGCGTCGTTCTCCATCTTGATGGCGTCGTTGTGGAGCTTTTCGACCTCGACTAACGCGTGGTGGTTCCAAAATCTCCGGGTGAAAACCTATGCTCCTTGGGAGCGGGCAGCGGTGACGGTCTCGTCATTACCTTGTTGGAGGCGCCGCTCTGGAGCCCTTGGCCAGCGCGGTGCAACGGTTTCACGGCGGATGTGCATAATGGTGTGTGGTCGTGGGCGGTGGATGTCGGGGCGGCGGCTCCGGGTGGTGGTGGATGTCGAGGCGGCGGCCTCGGTATCCCACGCTACGACGGTTCTATGAGGCAGAGCCGATGTCTAGCGGGGGTCTGGGTGGCGACCTGGATGGAGGCTGCGTGGGCAGAGAGTTCGTCGACCCGACTGGATCATCTTCGGGCAATGCGAATGTCGATCTGGTTGCTTCTCCAGGGTGGCGGCCCCGGTACATGGTGGTTTTGGTGGCAACCTGGATGAAAACTGCGTGGGCAGAGGGTTCGTCGACCATGACTGGATCACTTTCGGGCAATGCGAAGGTCGATCTGGTTGTTATGTCGGGGCGGCGGCCCCGGAGCGGGTGGTGTGTTTTGCGGCGTTTGTTCGGCTTGTGTCGTGTGGGTGGAGGGTCGCGTCGTCTGTGTCATTCTTTTGTACAGCTTGTATGGTTTTTGGACCCGGTCTCCCTTATAAATTGGGTCACCTCTTTCTATCTATTCGGGCGGTGGACACGACCACCTTATACCTCAAAAAAAAACATATGAAAATAAATGATGTATATTTTAAGCAAATATAGCAATATGTTAGCATCAAATTAGCATATATAGCAATATGTTACAATCAAATTAATGTCACGCACATCATATTGAAGAACTACATAATTCCTACCCAAGACCAAAAATGGTAAATATTTGCTTGGGCTCTTTTCTCTTGTAGTCTGGCCTCATAGTGGGATCCAAGGCCAGATCTAAGCGGGCTATATGGAGATGCCTGTCCATACATAGTAGTACCGTTTGGCCCCATATATGATCGACAAACAACTGATTAACATTCACAATGAGGCATCTGGCTTCTTCCGAGTTGACTGTCAGTAGGCCGGTCTTCCGTGTTAGCTTCGAGTGTAAGAGTATCTCCACCACCGCGTCCAACTCCGCTCCCAATAGACGTTTCGGGTGTGCCGGCACGAAATCGTCCCTCAGCGGCACCCCCAATAGGCTAAAAGTTGCCGACACGTCCCAATAGAGCGTCCGACAACCCTGCTTCGCGCCCAAATTCTAGGGACGCAACCGTACGTGCCGGCAACCGCGGCAATGCGCATCTCGTCCAATCCTGACGGGTGAGGACGACACGTCAGCCGCACAACGGCCGGTCAGCGGATTTATTGTGGCAGATATGCCCGTTTTAATGACGCAGCGATTCCCCTGGCGGGCGCAGATGACGCGACGCGTCGAGCGCAGCACTAGAAGGCCAGACGGTGGCGCGCACGCGTCGTCGGCGTCAATGCGCGTGGCAGACGTACCGGTGGGCGGCGTTAATGCGGCGACCGGCCTCCTCCGCTCCCCGCCGGCTTTAAAACAGCGTCCGGCGCGCCTCTCCTATCCACACAACACTTGTCAACTCGCCTCTCCCATAGAAACCCCTAGCCACCATGCCAGGCAACCGCAAGCGACGACCAGAGCAGAGCGCCGAGGAGGGCATCCGCCGCCAGGAGATGGCCGCGGATCGTCGTGCTCGGCGCGAGCGCTCCAACGCCGCCGCGACCAGCGGCACCGGCACTAGTGGCACCGGCACCGGGCGCTGGCCCGACACACCCGCAGAGGAGGCGGACAACAGCGATGACGACTGGGGTGAGCCGGAGTGGGAGGGAATGTAGACGGCCATCGAGACTTCCCTTCGCCGCCGCTAGATCAAACCCCACCACGCTCGGCGACGTCGGCGACGACGGTGATCAGGAGTGTGAGGGAATGGAGACGTTCCTCAAGGCCGGAGCTGCCGCGGGCGAAACCAGAAGCCTCAGCGACGGCGACGCAGATGAAACTTCCTCCTCACGAGCCGGATATCATCGTCGGCGGGACTAGCTTCCTTCTCGAGCGCCTCCCTCCGCCGCCGCTAGATTTAGGGTTTAGGGTTTAGTTTAAATTTAGTTAAATTCTGTTTAAGATTGTTAAATTTCGTTTGTCAAATTTTGCTTAAGTTTGTTAAATGTTCTTCAAATTCAATAAAATATCGCCGGTTCGTCCATATACAAGTCTCTTTTTTTTTCCTGAAAACCTATTGGAAGCGACTGGGGGGGCACAACGCTCCCAGTAGGTGGCAACCGTTGCCGGCGGGCCTAATAGCATCTGTCCGAGAACTTTACCGGACACTCTATTGGACGTGCCGGTGGAGATGCTCTAAGCTTGAACAGGTAATATTGTCATCTGCGACTTGCTCTGGTGAGGTTATCGTGCGGTGAAACACTATGCGAGTAGCTAGTTCTTTGGATTCCACTTTTAACCGGACCAGTGCCCGAATCATCCGCGAATTTACTTGGTGAGATAGGTTGTTGAAGCAACTCCATATCGTCCCGTCCCTATGAAGTCGAACATCGATACCAGTGACCCAACCACCTAAGAATCTGAACCGCCCCATTTATTGTTGGTGATCTTTCCTCAATCCAACCTTGCTAGGCCTCCATGTCCGACTCCGCTCATCCTTCTCCTATAGCCCCTTGGGTGGCGTCATCACTTCTAAAGAGGCCGTTGATATGGACAAATCCATCAAGCCTAGCGTGGGGCAAAACGAGCGTCGTCCTCATCCCCTCTCTCCGCTACAGTACCAGAGAAGGGCGATTTTTGAGAGTCGACCGTCGTCTCATCCTCGCCACCGTTGAGGCGTGGGTTCCTCCCTCTCCGGCGGCTGCTTCGGCGGCGGGAGGGTGGGGGAAGCCCGTCTCACGGTGTCTACATAGGGTAGGGTTCGGTAGGTCTCCGGCCGGCGGCGCCTGGGAGGTGGAGGAGCTGGCGGTGCAGGTTTTGGTGTCGGCGCGGCTCCCTTCGACGGTGATGCTTCTCGGAGGATCTTCGTCACGCGCGCGACTTCCTGGAGTCCGGAGATCGGTGGATCTCCTCGGCTCCTTTCACCACGCCCAGATCCGGGAGCGGTGGATCTGGATCTGTCAGGTATGGAGGTTCTGCAGCAGTTCTTCGTGGCGGCGGTGGCGGTGGTGGTAGTAGTCTCTTCGGAGGCGGTGTTCGAGACTTCCCGTCTGCCTCGTGGTGAGCTCCGGCGATCCAAGGTCTGGGGAGCTTGGGCAGCGGCGCGTCAACGGCAGCTTCGTCTTCGTCTTCGTCGCCGGGATCCAGTGGACTTCGTTGTAATTTTCCTTATGTTCTGGGTCTTTCTGTAAGATTTGCTGTATTCCCTCTGTTCGCAAAAAAAAAAAAAAGATATGGACAAATCCATCCATGGCAGGGAGGCTGCTTACGCTGCTGCTACTGCTCCGTAAGTCAATGTCGAAGCCCTCCTGAAGACCGAGCACGCTGTCGGTTTGCTTCAACACTTTTTACACTGTTCTCAATTCCTTAGAATGAACTATTTGATCCTCACTGTGGCAGTTTAGCATGGACTGCCTCCTATGGATGCACGTTACCTCGAGGTGTACATGCCACTCGTAACATGTTACTTCCATCCTAATAAATCCCAATGCCCTCCATTCATAAAATTACTATAGATCGAAACAAACGTGGACGCATGTACACGCGGCTAGTAAAAGATCAATTCCGAGCTCAAGCAATTTCCTATACGGCTATAGTTCTCCCGGGTGGAGAGAAACACATGGAGTATATATATGGCAATAAACATCACTATTTTTTTATCTGTACACGACCATCAAATAATATTTGAGATAAAGTTTCCCTACTATAGTGTACTATCAAAATACCTACTACAGTGCTACGAAGTAATAGCATGTACTGCGATGTACACAAGCATTTCCTGCACGAGGATATGGTGTATCAGGACCATCCATAATGGTGAACGATTCAAAGAATAAGTTGCAGACCTTTGGAATGAATTGGAATTTTCTATGTTCACTCTAATAGTAAAATTGTTTCTCTAGTGGGGTGCTTTCACTTAATAGCTAGGGCCCTCTGCCCGAAAGGCGAAAGCCTTCTCTCTCCTCTTCTCTCAATGCAACCTGGACCAACTTCCCTTGCTCCAGACGCACTGACCGTTGTGATCTGAACAAATAAAGTGGTTAGCCATTTTCTCCGACACCCTAAATTTCTGACCCCTAATCCCCTAGAGTTTGGAACCGATTGTTAGAATTTTAGCCCATCTAAGAAAGGTGATAGATGAGCCTCTTTCAAAATTCCAAATATGGGAGAGAAAGTTATATGGGAGAGCCCGTGTAGTATTCTAAAATATTAGAAACATAAATGACATGGCACCACACACATAGCGCGCAACTGCCGATTTTCGTAGGATTATCTACGTGACTTATGACTTGCGTGGTTGTACCAAATAAATTACTCTTCTTATTTTTCTAAACTGTGCAATAATATTACGTACTTAATTCTTTTTGTATGTAATCAAATGAGCCGACTGCTAGTTATTTTGGTGATAAATTCATCATTTTCTTGAGAGTACTGAATTGGATTAACCGATGTTGTTACTAGTGTTTATTCATCTCTTTATATGGTCGTTATTGGTAGTATGGCTGCAGCTGTAAGAAGCCAGGAGACGTCCTCTTTCAGAGCGACTAACACCATAATCCTCTCAGTCTGGCCTAGTATAACTAATCAAAAGACAATTGTGCAATGCTGCCTTTTTGCCGATTAGGCCGTTTGACAACTTAGTTGGAAAAATGGTTGGGCTGACATTTATATATTTTCCTTTATTTATCTAGCCATGGCGCTGCATGTCAGCGGCGCCTACAGCCAGATACAGTAGTTGAGGTCAAGATGAAGTTCCTTGTGAGGCCAGAGACGGTAGCTGGACGTTGCGGATCGTCACATTTCAGTTTCAGATGCATTTGGGGGAGCTACAAGGATCCACACGAAGATGGGACTTTCACTGAACTCATCGGGGATTGATACGTAACCATATAGAGTCATAGGAAATACACATGACCAAGATGGGACTATCACTGAACTCATGTGGGATTGATACTTACCCATATAGATCCTTTTTACATGTCCCACTTGTTCCCCAGCTCAAAATAATCTGGGTGTGTTTGGTTTACTGCATTGCCTCCAAATAGGCCCTGGCGATGCAAAACTGGGCCGTTTGGTTGCCCGGAAAACGTGTTGGGCCAAGCCCGCACAAAACTTAAAGCACCTCTCAGCCAGGCCCTGGAGGAATGGCCGATTCGGCCGTTTTTCCAGAGCCATGTCTGGGAGAGCTAAATCGAGCGGGGCCGGGAACGCGGCTGCGCACGGGGATGTAGGCGCGGAGATGGCGGGAGACGAAATATTGGCCCGCCGTCTGGCGGCAAAGCTATTCACTCCTCCTTTACTCGGTCACCACCTCGAGCGAGAGATATACTCCATTATTTTGGCACCGAGAGAGCAGCGGCGACGGCGATGGGGATGATTTGGATCTGACCCACAGCAAGGCGACGACTTTCGATCTTGGGAGGCTCCAGCGATGGTGAGGGCGGCGGCGACGACAGTGAAGACCGTCTTCTTCAAGAGTCCCAGAGCAAGATCTGCCACATCTTCCATGGCACCGGCAGCTGAAGACCGTCTTCTCCATGGAGCTAAACACCATAGAACGTACGTACTGAGTAGAGTAGAGTAGTACTGCGTCAATGGATCTAGGACCCGAGGACGCAGCTTATCGTTTAGGTAACCGCATCTTATCATCTAGTTCATGGCATTCCTTCAGTGTTTTGGATTGTAACATCACATTGTGTTCATGTTTATAGGACTGCATAGGTGCTATTGATGGTACTCATGTCACATCTCGAGTGCCCAGGTCACAGGCTGCTGCTTGTGCAGAGGTAGGAAGCACTTCACCTCTCACAATGTGCTTGCAGCTGTTGACTTCGACCTGAAGTTCACCTACGTCCTGGCTGGTTGGGAAGGATCTGCCCATGATGCTAGTATCCTGTCTGACAATATGAGTCGACCTGATGGGATCAGCATTCCAGATGGCAAGTTCTACCTATGAGATGCAGGATATGCATGCCGGCCTGGTGTTCTTCCACCCTTCAGGTGTACCAGGTACCATCTTAATGAGTTCAGCTCTAGGAACTTCCCTAGGACGCCCATGAATTGTTCAACCTGAGAGACTCAAGCCTGAGAGTCACAGTGGAGAGAGCTTTTGCCGCTCTGAAGAACAGATTCAAGATCCTTGATCAGAAGCCATTTCATCCTTTCCGCACCCAAGTCAAGCTGGTCCTAGCATGTTGCATTCTGCACAATTGTATCCTTAGATGGGGCATAGATGAGTTCTTCCCTGATGAGGAAGATGTGATTCCAGATGGGCAAGACTTGGGCCATGGTGTGGAAGCAAATGATCAGAAAGCTTGGAAGGCGTTGATAGAGGAGTGGGCTAACTCTATGTGGGCAAACAGAGGCCTCTACAAGATCTGATCAAGAAGGAGAAGAAGAAGAAGAACAAGAAGAAGAAGAAGAAGAAGAAGATGAAGAAGAGGTAGTAGTAGCTAGGGTTGACACATTGCCATACCCGTAATAACATTCATTTGTAGTAGCTAGGAGAACTTCTATGTGCTCATAAAGTGCTATTTGCTAGTAGCTAGGGTCAAAACTTTGCTATGCCCGTCTAATTACCATGAGAACTGATTTTATCCATGGTAAGTTCACCACATCCGGGAAAAGGTGACCAGAATCAAAGTCGTTTGGCAACCAAACACTGGGTTTTGACCCTTAAACGCGAAAGCTGGCAACCAAACACTGGGTTTTAACCCTTAAACGCGAAAGCTGGCAACCAAACAACATGACATAAAAAACTAGCTCAAGAGAAATGGGCCTGGCTACCTCTTTGTGGGCAACCAAATGGGCTGTAGATTGTGGCTCATGCCTCGTTTTTCCGTGACAAGGCCCTGGGGAGCCATGGATGTAAAAGGCCCAAAAATCATGCAGGAAACCAAACAGGCCCTGCGTGATTCCCCCTGCCTTTTCCCTTTGGTAAGAGCCCAGACAGTCCAGATTTTGTGTGAAGTCCACGGCTGTTTCAATTTTACTAGCCATCATGAATTTATTTATGACACTTCAAATTCATAAATTTACCTATAGAGCATATAAGATATTGAAGATTTTAGGTGAGATCAGATAAGCCATATTTAACTACTTTAGGCGTTCGACTGATGATACTCCTCATATACCACCTGCAGACCAGATCAACTATATATGTGACCACTTCAATGCATGACCTTCTTCAAAGACACCATGATGATGGAATACTTGGCCTTGATTTTTTTCCAGATGCTTTGCAGCGATGGAGACTAGGCCCCGCAAGATAATTGCGTTGATCACTCCTGAAAATGGGTTGACGGAAGACGGCGGCAGCGGCGGCTTCTTAAGTGTGTGCATGTGGTGCGCGTTGAATGTATACCGGAAAAGTTTGTACTCCGGTTTGCCGTTGGGCGGCTGGGTGAGTCAACTGGATTTATATGATGTGCGTTGGTGTGAGGTCAAGTGATGTGTGAGGTTAAGGCAAGCTGCCCTGATCGGTCCATCCCCTTCATCAAGTTTGTAGGTGTAGCGACAGTTGTCACGAGATTGGTGGCTTCTGATTGTTTGATGTATTTTATTTGTAATGCATTGTGGATGTTTTATTCATAAAAAACAAGGCTGTGTGCATCATTTTGATATAGATCTTGGGGTTTCAACCTCCATTTAGGAAAAAGGTTGGTTCTTTCTTACCTTTCTCCTTTCTCATATATATCATGCAGTCTCTTGCATGGTTTGAAAATAAAACATTTCGATCCTAGTCAGCGGCCATGCATAGAGTATGCGACGTGGAGACCAACTTAATTAATCGGAGCAAACGATGACTAACACAAGACTACATACCAAATGCGTGGTTGCTGATTCCCCTGTGCATTTCCACATGCTTGCGGCCAAACAAATACGATGGTGGAAACGCAAGACATGTGCACAATGTTCCAGATTCCCTATGCCTACTTTTGAGATGCTTTGCCCCACAAACTTTGTCCTCTCTATGCCACGTACATTCAAGGATACATTATTGATGAATGAAACCACGTTTAGTTTGCTTCTAAGAACATGAACATGGGGGTAATTCCGCGTTGCACCCCGATGTATTTGCTCCTGTGGTGAAACAAATAGTGTAATAATTGTCATTGAAAAAATACACATATTCAAGCCCATGTTCCATATGCACATGTGAAGTTTCGTTGGAGATTTAAGTTTGGTGCCCTTTGTTTAAAAAACAACTCTATTCACTACGAAAAAAGGAATTTGCCAAGTTTCGTTTTCTTTGCCTTGCGTATTTCCTTTCGTATTTCCTCGGTCGCTTGGCAAAGAAGACCGTTGCGTGTTCCCTGCGAATTTGAATGCTCGGCTCAAGAGTTCTGTAATGGTGTTTTTAACTTTCTATGAAGCTCGGGAATCGGATTTAAAATGTTGATGTGTCACATATTCTGGATATTAGCTGTTAAAGTAAACAAAGACTTGAGGGAGAGGGCTTTGACCTGAACCAGCACCAACCACAGTAAGAAGTCATATTTTTGTTCTAGGCATAGTAAAACATGATTCCCTGACTAACCTCATAAATTACTGTCTCATCTGTCCAAGAGCTAATGGACCGGCCTGTACTTTTGTCACGCGTTCTCTCCCATGTTCTGCATTGTTAGTCAAAGTGGCAGGTCAAGTTAAATACACATTTGCAGGAACCCAACTGAGTGAAAAATAAGGGGATGTGACGTCATTGGCTCTCTATAAATGATAGAGCCGTTGTGGTTTACACATCCTCAACTTGTGAAGCTAATCACCATCCATCACTTTTGAATACTAGCTAACCATGGATGCATCGAGCGGCGTTCGCATGGCTACCGGCAACGGAGACAACAGCTACGCCGCCAACTCCAGGCTCCAAGTTCGTATCCTACTGATCTTATTATTACTGTTGTTTCATGCATATGTAAATATACACCTCACCAGATAGCATGCAGCTGCTGATCTAGTGTTGTTTCATGCAGGAAAAGGCCATTTTGGAGGCAAGGCCAATGCTTGGGAAGGCCATACAAGAGTTGTGCACGTCCCTATCCACCCGCCGGAGTACCATGGTCGTCGCCGACCTAGGCTGCTCCTCTGGCCCAAACACCCTGCTCGTTGTCTCCGAGGTGATTAGCGCGGTCCGTGCCTACACCAAGTCAGAAGGACGTGCACATGGCGTGGAGGTGCAGTTCTTCCTGAATGACCTGCCCGGGAACGACTTCAACCTCGTCTTCCGGTCATTGGAGCACTTTGATAACCCCGGCGGGAAAGAGGCGCCGCCACACTACGTCGCAGGGCTGCCGGGATCCTACTACGGGAAGCTTTTCCCTCGCCAGAGCGTCCATCTCTTCCATTCATCCTACTCCCTCATGTGGCGGTCCAAGGTATACCCATCACACATATGTTAATTGCCCTGCAACTTAACATGCTAGCTAAGTTTTGTTAGTCAATGAATAATAGAGTGACACATTGTTTTTGGAATTTGCAAACTCAAGCATATATTAGACGTGTCGGTCATGAATGAAGAAAACATGTTATGCGTTGAATGGACTAAAAAAATAGTTCTGTCCATATGGTTTGTGTGGTGGCTGACAGCTGTAAAGCACAATGTTTTTTTTTGTCTGCAATACAAATCAAAGTTAAAATATAGATGACGACCACTAATTAT
This sequence comes from Poa pratensis, assembly GCA_947311845.1. Classification (NCBI taxonomy): domain Eukaryota; kingdom Viridiplantae; phylum Streptophyta; class Magnoliopsida; order Poales; family Poaceae; genus Poa; species Poa pratensis. The sequence goes on along the minus strand of CAMZMU010000069.1, from coordinate 387,504 downwards.
TATTTTTAGTCTCATCATACCTGCAAAACTTTAATAGATGTGTGGAAAGTTAGTGATGTGATCTTATGAATGGATTTTTAAAAATAGTAGTTTATCCGATAAATGCCGCTTTATTAGAGATTTGAGCATTACACCCGGCCTATACATAATCAAGATGCACACAACTATGTTATATGGATGCAATTTTATAGAAATAAATATATATGAAGTGTAAAACACTGTAATTGGTTGCATGCTATATTGATAAACACTCTCAACTTGAAACTATGCACTGTATTACATACACATATACGAGTACATGGCGTGAAACGAAGAAATTTCACAGTTATATGTATAAACACTCTCTATATTTATAAACACTCTCAACTTGGAGCTATGTACTGTATTACATACACATATACGGCTACATGGCGTGAAAAGAAGAAATTTCACAGTTCACATGAGGATGCTACAACTAGTATATCCATCGCTTTGTTCTCAAGTAATTAAGTCATTTTTTTTGGACAATCATGGAAGTGCAACTCAACGAGCAAAACACTTCGCATGACCATTCGACTGGCCTCTAGTCATCGACATTTATCATTAAGTAGACTATGATTTGATAATTCTGATGGTATATGTATCATGATATGTCATTTTAATTGAGCAATGTATCCTCATAATTAATTAACTACCTAGGTTCCTCGGGAGCTCTCCAGTTGCACACGCCTGAACGAAGGCAATATCTACATTGGAAAGGCGACTCCACCTACTGTGGTTAAGCTCTTCCAAGAACAATTCCAGAAGGACATTGAGTTATTCCTTACAATGCGTTCTAGAGAGCTTGTTGGTGGGGCAGAATGTTGCTGACATTTATTGGACGAAAGAGTGAAGCGATGTTGATGCATGGGGATGTTGCCACTATGTTTGAATTGGTTGCCAAATCTTTGCAGTGTTTGTAGAAAAGGTAAACCCACATATGTTACCGCAACACATTTTCCATTATTTAAAGGAACGCTTATTTACTTTTGAGTGAAATTCACAATGGACTTCAATGGCAAACAAGAATAACATCACATGAAATAAGAGTAGTTCTTAGGTATGCAACGACCTTCTGAAGTATCATTGTTGTGCATGATATATATAGGGTCGTGTGGAGAAGGAGAAGTTGGACTCATTCAACTTGCCATACTACTCACCCTCGATGAAAGAGGTGAAGGCATCGATCAACAAGAATGGTCTCTTCCACATTGAGGAAATTAAACTCTTTGAATCAAGTTGGGATCCAGAAGATGACTCGGAAGATGGCATGGTACTTGACAGTGCTAGAAGTGGGGAAAATGTCGCCCGATGCATAAGGGCAGTGTTGGAGCCGCTTATTGTAGACCACTTCGGTGAAGACATCATTGGGGAATTGTTCATGGTGTATGCCTCCACCGTTGCAAAGCATCTGGAGAAAGCCAAGGCAAACTATCCCATCATCATGGTATCCTTGAAGAAGGCCATGCATTGAATTAGTGGTTCTGGTGATATATGAAAACTATATGTTACCCGTTGGGTCCCATAAGTGCTTACATATCTCTTGTATGCTCTAACATGTAATCTCAAGTGTACCAACATAAATCAAGCCAAGTGCACAATTGGTAAAGAAAATTGTGAGAGCTATCAGGAATTGAAACAACCTTGGCATTTGCACATATTTCAAGTTTTGAAGGAAACAAAGTGAAAGATACCAAAATAAGAAAAAGGCTTATCATGGTTTCAAGTAATGGAAAGATACGTCTTGTACATCATGAGATATTTGATTTACTTAGCTAAAAACTTAGGTATTTATAATTCATACTGTCTTTTAACATAAATAATTCTGGATCTCAACACCATAAAGTAAAGAACATCAGAAACTAAGAACACGCCAGATTAAACATGGGAGGAAACACAAATCGGAAATTTTACTCTTTGCAAAAATCATGTCAGTGATGTGGGAGGTAGATCATCAAAGACGGCTAACCCGTTTGTGATGAGCTCCCTCAGAGAGAATGGGTGTCCACATATGTATGTTATCGGTGTGCCCATGTCAGACACTTTCAACATGCTTAAACTGTCTCTCATCCATTCCGGAAAATACTTGCACAAATTTAAGAAGTAAGTTAGATACGTTAACTTTTTCAGCATATAAGTATAACGTAAGAAAGATAGGAACTTAAAAGTTCGAGAGAATTAAATAACTATAAGAAGTCCCAAACTATATTTTGTCTTTGATGCGAGGGCAACTATTACCATCGTTTGTTGAGCGCAATGCAAAGTAGTTATGAAATTTACGCACATTAGTTATGGCATTAAGTAATCCAATTATAAAATTTGAATATTTAAGCAACTGGTACTAAAAATAGTTCGATCCGTGTCAAGCTTGTCTGTTCTTTTGTGTTCTTTGACAATGATCTCCATCGCAATTCAATGTATTTAGGTAATGCACTACATCAATACATGAGTTTGCTTGGGTATTCGAAACATCAAAGATTAATTACGAAGTGATTATGGGACTAAAATATGACGTATTACCAATCCAAAAAGAAGCTAATCACTGTGAAGTCATGGTTTGGCTCCCCATAGATGGGATAAAATATAATAAATTATAATTAGTGAATGACTTTTTTACTGTTAAGAATGGTGACATGTCTACTGTAAAATATTATAAATTATAAATGTTTTGGGACAGAAATGTAAGGAGGTAGAAGTAAGTTATGATAAGAAGCTAACCGTTGAACATACATACGCACAATGAATTATTTATCTTTTGGAAGTAAAACGATTCAAGACCATAATTAAAGACGATGTTATTAGCAATCTTGTTTACTACGGCTAGACCAACCATGGATCAAACACATCCATCGTTCTTTCTTCGTTTTGCACGTGGTCATCATGTACCTAAGTATAGGAACGAATTATATATTTATGGTCTACTAAGAATAAGACAATTACTTGAAAATGTGGAAAGTATTTGTAAAGTACTTAAAGTGTGAATCATGTTGATGGGGAGGAACAAGTCCAAAGTCGATATCACTGGACATAAGTTCCAACCCATGAAGCAAATTCTCCTTCCTGAACTTCATATTTACCCAACTCGAATCACTGGTCCCAGCAAGTTCCTTGCAGTTCGGATGCACCTTGTGGCAATACAAGCCGGCTGGACTAACTTCTCCAGAGGGCAACAATGAATCTTGTTTCTTGAAGTACTTACGGACCTCCGACGTAGGGAGTACTGCTTATTGACCATCTAGCACCTCCAACAATGGATTGGCCTTTGACGGAGCACTATGAGTTTTAGTAGACATGGTATTCACCATGCGGAACGGTGTTAGTAAGTCGGACAACAAGTTCCAGGAGGATGTAGCGCCTCTATTATTCTATCTTCACTTCAAATGGTGGGTTATAAGGCTGGTTCGATTGTTCTTTTAGACGAGCTGCAGTCAGATGAGGCACTCGAATACCTGAACCACCTGTCCAGAAGTGGTCGCGTTGTATATGAGAAATTACTATGTATTTCTTGGGCTATTTTATAAATGATAGCTTAGCATCTCCCAACTACTATGTGAAGATAGATCAAAGATTGTTTTATTTCCCCATTTTGAGGATTTTATGATAACTGTGTACACAACTGGATGATTAGTCATTTAGTTCTAGTTGAACATCCAGAGCTAGTTGATTTAATTTAGTAGAAATTATGTACTAATTCCTTCATACCGTAAATATTAATATTTGTAGTATTAAATGGAGAACAAGGTAAGGAGCAAGTGTAAGGCATATTATGAAAATGGGAGGGACCTCTTAATACAAACTGGATTTTGTCGAGGGATTTTGCTATAGGAAACAACACCAATCTTAAAGCAAATGAAGTGAATGGTTGTTATAATGCCAGGATGCACATGTACTTGTGGAGTTACATTTTTTACTATGACATATATTATTCCATAACATTTTAAGTCGAAATAAGAAACGAAAATCCTAGACCGTGACAGAAATAGGGATAGTTTGGTCACAAATATACAACACATCGGACATGAATATCAATGTGGATAGTTGCATCATAATAATTCCGGAACAAAAATATATATACATGAATATAAATAAATATTATTCAACTGATTATTCGTGAAATCTTAGACCATACATACACTTTAAAGACCAGTCAATTACATATGGTAACTTACAGTAGATGTATTTTACTCATGTATCGATTTTTATCTGATCCTTGGGGTGACTTGAATGATGATTTTCTTAATAAAATTCTTGTGTGTGTCGACATCGGTTGATGTAGAGGCACGAGTTCTACACTCCCTATTTTGAAAAGAAATATTTCTCACATACGTTGCTCCAATAAATAACTAGGGTTTTTAGAGCTAGTTAATCCTCTAAAACTTAACCGCACTAGTTTCTTTTACATATGAGTAGATATATCCCCAAACACAAAAGCCTGGGGATTTCGTGCAAGTTCTTTTTGTGATTGTTGCTGGCATCACAATAACGGATTCTTTTGCTAGTCCTTATACAGCCAGAGCGCACTGAGAAATCATGTTTGCTTTTCTAGCATTGTTATCATCCATCATAAAAAAGTAGATATATCATTGAGCTAAAATATTCCAATCCCAGTCAGCCGTCAAACTGTAGGTCGATCATTGAGCTAGTACACGATGATGAAAGATAGATATTGATTACCTAGTGGATCACTGAGCTACTAGCTAGGCTCGTCATGAAAGATAAATATTGATTGATCCAGGAAGAAAAACAGAAACGCGTCATGGGAATGCACGACACATGCCTCAGCGGCGCCTCCCAGATTCGCTGGTGCTAGCTGACCATGCTTATTTTCCAGATGCTTGCCCACAACATTTGTCCAATACAAAATAAGTGTTGTGGTTTTACACTGAAGTTAATTAAAAAACCGTGACACTTAGTGGATTAGAGGTAGTAGTAACTAATACTACTCCATTTACATTTTTAGATTAAACAAAACTCTAATATGTAGAAAGTCGTCGGCAAGGATGTGGAAGCAGATCGATGAGGGACGACTAACATGGATAGTCTACAGAAAGGCGTGCAAACGGGAGTTAAACACTAGCGGTCACATAACTCGTTGTCAATGTGCACTTAAGTCACACTTCTCCAAAATGTGATTATTTGGTCACACAACTCGACAAGTGCGTGCACGCAGGTCACTGGCCCCACTTGTTAGTCCGTTTTGGACGGTAAATTTTCAGAAAACCCCCTGGAGTAATATTAATTTTACAAAATGGTCCTTCTAATTTTACAAAATGGTCCTTCTAATTTTACAAAATGGTCATCCAGGGGGACCATTTTGTAAAATTAATAGTACTCCAGGGGTTTTCTGAAAATTTACCGTCCAAAACGGACTGACAAGTGGGGCCAGTGACCTGCGTGCACGCACTTGTCGAGTTGTGTGACCAAATAATCACATTCTGGAGAAGTGTGACTTAAGTGCACATTGGCGTCGAGTTGTGTGACCGCGGGTGCCATTAACTCGTGCAAACGGCTTCTGTATATTTAGCTTCTAGAAACTTGAACATGGAGTGTCTTTGCAATCGAGTACACCATGCATACACTCACGCTTGCACATTACATGCACAGTGTTATGCGTGGACATACTAGGACCATGACAAAGCCAAAAACAGGGCACGTCCTTACTAGAGTTGTGTCGGTATCCTCAAACTGAGCGTTTTGCACTACAAGAAAAGTCATCTGACATGATAGTTTTGCTTCTAAAGAGAATGTCACTTCAGAGTTAATTATTGGTTTTTCCTCTTTACACAATCCTTATATGCCCACATTACGACCCCGTCTAAGAGGTGTAGGGTTTCAGACCATTCCTCATGAAATCTCATCCCAAACCATATTCCGAGGGCCCCGTAACATGTACCCATACCTTTCCGTCGAAAGTGGAGATAACATATGACTTTGATCTTTGTTTGTATTTTGTTGTGTGATTTTGAGGCTATTTGACTATATTTCCAATGCAGAGGTCGAAATCATCTTTGAATGTTGTTGGGTTTTCCTGACTGGACATTTACGATATCAAATCACAGAGAACACTCTAGCACACGGGAACAGCGTGGCTCAAGCCTTTCCACCAGGTAGTACTTCATTTTGCAGTTGCCCGCCTATGGTAGTCTCCTGTAAAATAGGGTCAATATACACGAATCATAGAGTGAGTCTGATTAAGCGCTGACCATTGTTGTCAAGGAAAATAAGTGATGATTGATTGATTGTTGCTAGCATAACAGTGTTTTTGGAGCTTCCTCCAATTTTTCAAACAACAATTAATAAATGAGCCTAATAATCACTGACTTAGTACTACTTTGCTGACTTAGTATTTGGTACTTATACTCTATTCATGTCCTGGGGAAGATGCAACATGAAAGCCATGCTAACCCCAAATAATTCTTTTTTTGCAAAAAAAACCCAAAATAATTCAACTACAAGGAGATCCTAATGTATTTGTGTGTTCATTTTTTTTGGATTGTGTGCATTCAATTTATGCGGCCATGTGCAAATTCTTTTGCGTGTATCACATTGAAGCTGCATTCTAAGTAAAAAAAAAATTCTTTATCAAAGACAAATCAAGATCTCACAAAAAAAATCGATATCTTATGATATTTGAAAGACAAGTCCAGCTTTCACCAAAAAAAATACAAGCCTAGCTACATCTTGACTTTACAAACTGCAAATATACAGCCTGATTGTTTTTATCTCAAACAAATACAAAAATTTGGATATACCTTGGATGATCATAACGGATATATAACAAAATCAAAGCAGAAAACATGGAAGATATCTTTTGGATGGTACGGGTAATACTAAAGATAATTTGTTAGACTTTGTCTCTTTTCCAAAACTATGAAATATGATATTTGGCTCCTTTTTTGAGGAACATGTTGTGACCTCCAATCATGCCTGTTATAGTGCAAACTAGTATGGGGCACAAAAAAAATAGTGATATTCCACGTATTCATTTTCCTTAGGTTATGTGCCGAAGGTCGTAACCCCAAATACGAACTTCAAAAGGTAGATGGCGAGAGGAAGGGTGACTCGTTACAAAAATGGAGTTAGAAATTAGGTCGCCTTAAAAGAAATGAAATAATAACAAGTTGGAATTGACCATTAGGATGGCGGAAGGCTAGAGCCCGAGTGTTATATGTAGGAAAATGGATATATACATGATACGACTCTATATGATTTTGAAAGCAATGCTTGTGTACATGGATGCACATTGAGATGATAGTTGATACAAGTTATTACTTAGTACTACATGGTAGGCATTCCCATCAACAATAGTACAATTTATTAGTACTATAAATTTATATCAAATATATCGCACAACTCATGCACATATCTTAGAAAAAAGAAGACGCTAATAATATGTGCATTACTATATATATACACCATGTGTTCAACACATGCTGCTTAGAAGCCCTCTTTTTTTAGAACCATGCAGGAGCACTGCATATATTACCATAGATAGAAAGAAAGATATCCAGGAAAAGAACTGGCTGAAGTCTTACAGAGATGGCCGAAGCCAAAGAAAAGAGGAAAAAATACAAGCGACCTAACAAGCTCATGCTACCAAAACCGAACAACAAACAATAAAACCAGCCTAAAGACTTAACCAAGATCCAGATGACCTGCATTAGCTAGATTCTATTATTTGGCCTCATTTTTTATGTGTTCAATTAACACATTTGTGGGCTTGAGGATTTTGTCGAACACCCTCCGATTTCTTTTACGCCAAATTTCCCAAGCGAAGAAGCCCTCTTTTACTTTTAGTGCATCCACGATTTCAATGTATATTTTATTTAGGCATGGAGGGCATTGGGAATCGTGATGTGCGCATGCCCGTGCTAAGAGTTACCTGAACAACTCAAATGACATGTGTATCAATAGCTGGAGGTCCGTGCAAAAGTTTTTTTGAAAGGAACCGACACATATATTCAGGGAACTCAGCACCAAAATACAAGCAGGTCCAAGAAAGAAAAGAAATTACAAAAAGACCCTGTAAAAAGGCACAAAGCACCCTGAGTACCCTAGGAAGATCACGATCGGGTCCACCTCTGCGCTCCCGAGAAACTCAGACGTCGCCGGCGTCGCCGTACCACCACCCGCGAGGAAGAAGCCACCTCCACATGTTGCAGACGGCCGCAGAAGTCGTTCGCCGCCCCGCGACGAAACCTGGACTCGATGAACGAGTTCGGCCAGAGCAGCAGCTCCCAAGCACCACCAAGCAACCCGCCGACGCAGCGCCGCCCGAGCCCACCACCAACAACACCCAAACTTCAGCAGAAGCCGCACCCCTCGCCACCACGGCCGGCCGGAGCGGAATCACCGAAGAAAAGCACCCCCACGAACACCCACAAAAGCGGAGCACCGTCGACCACCACCTCCTCCCCCTGCCACCACAGCCAGCCTGAAGAGCAAGGAAGAAGACGCGCATCCGAAAGAACACTTCCACGACCTCCCCGGCACCACGGCCGGAACGGGGGAAGGAGGGGGAAGACCACGCCCAAGAAGCCGACGCCGTCGCCTCCGTCTTCAACGACCTCGACAGGGCACTCACACGTAATCTACACCTATCTAGCCGGAGTCGCAGGACCGGGGTTCCCCCACTCTCCCGCCGCCGCGGCGGCGAACGGAGAGGGAGGGAACCACCGGCCTGGCCGGCGGCGCGGTGGAAACCTCGGGGTCGCCTCCTTATCGCCCCTCCCGAACAGTAACGAAGGGATAAGGTTGGCACAGGTCCGTGCAAAAGTTACACGCAAAGAAGCATGAAGATCACCTGCTGGATCATGCATATGTTCCTAATCTCCACCTCGATAGACAGATCCTCAGTGGCTCCGGCCCCATCCATCAGTTTGGGTGATTCTTGTCAAGTGATTGCTGTATGGGCTGGAAAATCTAGACAGCCCATTTATGTGCGAATGCCGATAAGTACATGGAAATCTGCTTAGGCGAGGCATATACACTATATTTGTATCTAAGCGCTGCTGATTTTTTGCCAGAATTCGTTTAACAACAGAAACCCCTGAAATTTCATCCCTTGTATCTTACTTTCTTAAATAAAAAATATATTACCTCCGGTCCGGAAAGAGTATCATCGTGTGCATTTTGTCCCCTGTCTATAACGAAAACATCGATTCACAAACTTCTGAAATCATTAAAAAATCATGCATGTAGGTTGTGACGTCACAAACTGTCTCATCGTGGGTCGACCCAACGCAATTGTTTTTAGAACGGGACATGGTGCAAAAAGAATATTTATTTTCATTGTGGTTTCATATTTTCATCTGGATTTTGTAAGTTTTCCAGACGGGTTTGCCTAGTGGTACAAATTTTGAGGGGTTCATATGAAACCTCGTCTATGCTTTTCGGAATCGGAACCCGTACTTTTCAAAAGCCAAAGTCAACCATGTTTACCTTTTAAAACTTTGGTGAAGCTTATAATTGGATAACCGCAGCAAAACTAGAAAAAAAGCTCATTTATACCTTTTGGAACTTTGATGAAAAGCTGAGATAAACCAACGTAGAACCCGCTAGTTAGACCACAATTGAAGGACACCGTAGTTAAACTAGTATGTAATCTGTTTATTTTATTTTTCATATAAACGGATATATTTTTTATTTGCTCAACTGAGTCAAATTAGAGGATTCACAGAGCAAGGCTGATGTAGTCCTGAGTGCTGACTGCTTTTTTTTATAGAAAAGGGACAGTCCCAGCCTCTGCATCGATTGATGCATGCGGCTTTTATTAATATTATTGCAATTCGGAGTTTCTTACAAACTTATTACATCATGCGTCACACAAAGTTGCGACATGGATCAACCACCTAAAGAACAAGGACAACATAGAGTGTCTCTGCATCAGTATGTTATCCTAAGATCAGAACGCCAGCTGAACTGGGAATATAGATCCGATGCGATCGATTTCAGGCGGCTGCACCCAAAATCCATTGCGTCTCGCTTCTCCGTTGATTGTAGGTAGGACCACGTACGGATCCAATGAGTAGCCAATGGGATAACCTGCATAAATGAAGTTTTCTTTGCTCTGTTAAAAATATAATCATTACGAATGTTCCAAATAGCCCACGGTAGGGCACAAACACCAACTCGGATTTGAACCTTCTCCACTTTGGAGACACCCGTCAACCAATTACCAAATAGATTTGAGATACTACTCGGGGGTTTGAGATCGAAGGCCATATGAACATTCCGCCAAGTCATTTTGCAAGTGGGCATGAAATAAATAAATGTTGGATTGTTTCATCTTGATCACAAAAACAACACTTTTTACACCTGTTCCAATTACGCTTTGCAAGATTATCTTTCGTAAGGATCGCCTTGCGATACAAGAACCACATGAAAATCTTAATTTTCGGAGGTACTTTCATCTTCCATAAATATTTACGTAAAAACCTTGAATGATCACTCATGAAATCAAGATACAAGGATTTAACCGTGAAAACCCCTGTGGTAGTAAGCCGCCATTTAAAAACATCTTTTTGGTTTGTTAAATTAACCTGCATTAGTCGGTTTACCAAGTGAGGCCATCTTGCCCACCTATTGCCGGTCAGATTCCTCCTAAAACTTAAATTCGGTGGAGGTGCTTGTGATAACACATCGGCCACCGACACTTGTTTACGATGGACAATATTATAGAGAGAAGGATACTGACTAGAAAGGGGCTTGTCCCCCAGCCATGTATCTTCCCAAAAACGTGTTGTCTCTCCATTTCCCACAACAAAAGACCCCCTGTTAAAAAATTCATCTTTTACCTTCATTAGCCCCTTCTAAAAAGGGGAGTCGGAAGGTTTACTTTGCACTTGAGATAATGATTTTGAATGAAGATATTTATTTTGAATCAACTCCTTCCATACTCCACTTTCTTCTGACAATATTTTAAAAAGCCATTTACTTAATAAACACTTATGTTTAACTTCTGAAACCTCTATCCCCAAACCCCCTTGGTCTTTTGGTCTACACATAATATTCCATCTAGTTAATCTATACTTACACTTATGTCCGTCATTTTGCCAGAAGAATCGGGACCTGAAAAAATCCAGTCTTTTCCGCACCCCTATAGGTACTTCAAAGAAAGACAACATGAACATGGGAAGACTCGATAGAACCGAATTAATCAAGATTAACTGGTCCCCATAGGATAATAGTTTTCCGGCCCAACTTGCTAACTTTTTCTCAAAACGATCTTCTATCGGTTTCCATTCTCCATTTGTTAGCCTGTGGAAATGAATTGGGATACCTAAATATCTAAAAGGATACGTCCCGGACTCGCAGCCAAAAAGCAACCTATATTGCGCTTCAACTTCCTTAGCTTTTCCAAAACAAAAGATCTCACTTTTGTGAAAGTTAATCTTTAAACCAGAAAGTTGTTCAAAAATGCATAGAATAAGCTTCATATTAAGCGCCTTTTCTAGATCATGTTCCATGAAAAGAATAGTATCATCCGCATATTGAAGGATTGATACCCCACCATCTACTAGGTGTGTGGTATAAGTCCAGCCACTTGTCCATCTTCCTTAGCTCTCGCAATCATTATGGCTGTGGCGCCCCGACCCGACTGCTATACAGTGATGCTGTGTGTCACCGGTTAAGCGATACAACCGGAGGTTACGGGTTTACCAATCCCCGGCCAAAACCTTTGGCAGGCGTTGCTGGGTACACCTCACTCCAGACAACGCAACACCCCGATTGATGCCTTAACACAGGCACAACTATCAAAGCATAATAGGAAGATCAAGACTTGTGGAACAACTGGCACATCACAGACTCTATGACACAAATCATATAGTTCAACTCTTATAATAGAGAAAGATAGCAAATGACAACCAGAGGTCACAGACCCAACATTACAACATGCGGAAGCGAATTAAGTTGTCTAACAACAAGATCCAAATATGGCCTAAGAGGCCTACAGATAACATCACAGCGCCAGCTATTTCAAGATGTCCCAAGCTGCCACCTGGGAACCCCAGACTACTCGTCGACGTCCACAAAGAACCCACCTCCGAAGTCGGTGAAGTCCTCCTCTGAAACAAAAGCAAAGACGTTGAGTTCGACGAACTCGCAAGATTAAAGAGCTATTATATGCTCAATGAGGCTTTCAAAGTTTTATGGCTCTTTTGCATAAAGCTGATTTTATTTAATAAAACATGACTCCATGGCAACGACTAATCAGAATATTTTCAAAGAGGGGTAAGAAGTAACTCTTTTCTTTGAGATCACCTTTCTCAATCATCACCAACATCACCATTGTACCTGTTCATCAAAGGCACCTCCCCGAATCACCCTCGAGGAAGTCAACCTTGCATTCGTGAAATTGGTACCTCTAGTACCCAAGTTTTAATCATTCCGTTAAAGTTATTCTATGATCATCGTCCATTCCCAAGTCGTCCTTAACCGTGGACACGGCTTTTCGAAAAGATTTAACCCTGCAGGGGTGTACAAATGTTTGCCACGCGTACCGTCCGGCCCATTACCTGCGCATTAGCTCTCTTCCATGGAAAGCCGGCTGGGTGGGAGCGGTGTCGACTTCTCCCTCGTTAAGGACTTTCCAGGACCATCAGTGGTGGTAGGACTGCCAGGATCACAACACCCCGCCCCACGGCCACTTATTTTCCTAACACCACCATCCTCATCTCAGTTCAACACCATCACGCACGCGCAAATGGAAAGCCAAACTAGAGGACCCTGGCTAGCCCCGCTCGAGTTATTTAGTCTATGAGGGTTCCTGCAATTGCATAGGCCTCACGCATGGTTGCACGCTCAGTCTTGGTTCAGGAGGTACAGAACTCGCACCTAGGCGGCAAGAACGAGACAACCCACCACATTCCATGTGGCCTCTCATCCCCACCTTCTTAGCATTTTATTATCCACCTCCACCATTCTCCACCATCAACATCACTGTCACAAGTTAACACCTGTTTCCAGCATTCACCATCCCTAGCACAACTAGGCATTTCACTAAGCATGGCTAAGTACTTGCATAGCATAGTAAGTATTCCATGGCCAACAATACAAACCTAGGGTAATAGGAAGGTAAAACAGGTATTGGCAACAGGATTCTAATGCAACTAGTAGGATACTCTAATCCAGGCAAAAGACATTTAGAACCGCATGCAATATTATAGTGGAGAAAATAATTGCGGAAAATAGGATAAGATATGCTCAGAGGGGGGATTACGCTTGCCTTGATCAAGGTGCTGGTAGTACGGATCGTCACGAGACGGGGGTGGCACTTCACCTCCTTGATCTACCGAGGCACAAACAACACCGGGAAAACAATCAACACATGGCAATTGTGCAATGCATACAAGGATGATGATATGACATTTTAGATGCACCCTAGAATTAATATAGCAAGTTCTACCAAAATTAGAGGGGGTGCGAGATAATTCTCAACAAGAGAGAAAAACAAGCTCCTTCTTTGTTTTTATGCTTTCCTGTGCTATAGATTATTTGAACATGCATGAATATGATGCTACGGATTAATGCACCTTTTTCTGAGCATTTTGATATGAAGAACACATTTTTCGGAGGTCCCGATAAAAAGTTATCAATTTTTATTGATTTCCCCTTTTTGAAATAATTGTTGTTAATTCTATTGATTAATTTCAACAACAATAATAACAAGTAGCCGATTTCTAGCGTGAGCGATGGAGCTCGAAGGAATCATCGAGTTTCGATAACCCTAGAGTCGCAAGGGAGGAGCGTGGAACATGTGCTACGAGGGAGAAAAAGAAAAACTTAAGCAGCAGAAAAAAAAAACTGCCCTGCCGGTTTGTGGCCCGGCTGGGCCGGCTAGCAGGCCGGGCAGGCTTCAGAGCGCTCCGGCTCGAGGTCCGGTTTGGGCCGGGCCCAAGGCCGGTTAGTGGCCCGAGCCAACCGGCACGCAGCCCGGCTAAGCCGGCTCTGCGACCGGTCGAGCACGGTCACGACGGCGTCGACGGCGCGCGGCTACGGCGAGGTGGGGCGGGTACCCGTGCGGGAGAGGGAGAGGGAGGAGGGGTGTTGGCACGGTGAGCTCACCCTCAGGCTCGTGCAAAGCGACGGAGTGGCCGGAGGGGAGCCGGCGGCGGCGAAATCCCGCGGCGGAGCTCCGGCCTGCAGAGAGGAAGGCGGAGACGGTGCGGCGAAACGGGGGCGTCCCGGACCGATTCCTCGGTCTAGGCGGAGGAGGACGACGCGGCGGACCTCGCTGTGTGGCCGGATTTGGACGGGGAAGCTTCAGGCGACGGCGGCACGGCGGCGGAGCGTCGCGGCCATGGCGGCTCGGGGGAGAGGAGAAAAAAAAGGGGGAGCAGGTGGGCGTGCGAGTGCGGGAGGGAGCAGTGGGGGCCTCGGCGTGCTTGTCTTCCTCGCGTGGAGGCAGAGCAAGGGGGCCCGGCGAGCACGGCGTGCTCGAGCTGGTGCGGCGGCAGCGCGACGCTGCGCGTCGCTACAGGGGAGAGGAGAGAGAGAGACGACCAGTTCACGAAAAACCCCCTGGCCGAAATCTTCCATCACGGACAGGTCCTCCTGGAATTACAAAGAGGCCCTTTTCTGTTTTTATTTAAAACCAGCAGCTTTTCCTGATTTAATTGAGGCACCAAAATAGTTTATAAAAATTGGAGAAAATTTGGGGAGCCTCCCCATACTGAGTAGAGGCTACACAAAAATTGGCATGCAAAAATAAAAAGTTTTGCACAACATTTGTTCATAGTATTTCATTTAGGCAATTTGGCTAATTTTCCAAATGTTGCTATTTAACAAATTTGGTGCAAGTGCAAAAATACTATTGTGAACTCTTGGAACTTCCTTAACAAATATGGATGTCCAAGTATTTTTGTTTGCAACCTTAAGTGTCTTCTTTGTGGGGAAGTTTTGTTAGAGCACTTTGGCATTTGGTTTTTAACAACTTCATATCATTTCGGTCTCAATGTTGTATTGACTCAAAAGAGACATGTCTATGCATGGATGCCATGATGCAATTAACACAAAAGTGAAAAATTTACACCGGTTTTTAGGTTCTCAGTTTTGGGCTGTTACAACTCTACCCTCCTACAGGAATCTCGTCCCGAGATTCTAAGGTTGCGAAAAGAAGTCGGGATACTCCTCACGAAGACTAGACTCTCGTTCCCAAGTCGCTTCATCCTCGGAATGATGAGACCACTGAATTTTGAGGAACTTGGTAGTCTTGTTGCGGGTCTTCCTTTCGGCTTCATCGAAGACGCGAATAGGATGCTCACGATAAGTGAGGTCTTCTTGTAGATCTAGCTCCTCATGATTGACCCCATGGATAGGATCCTTGAAACAACGGCGGAGTTGGGAGACATGGAACACATCATGCACATTCGGAAATTTGACCGGCAACTCCAACTTATAAGAAAGATCTCCTCGCTTTCCCAGGACGGTGAACGGACCAACATAGCGAGGTGCCAATTTCCCTTTGATTCCGAAGCGGCGAACGCCACGAAGGGGAGAGACGCGAAGATAAGCTTTATCACCAATTTCATAATGAATTTCCTGATGGTGCTTATCATAGTAGCTCTTCTGCCTAGACTGAGCAATCTTCAGATTCTCTCTTATGATTCGAACCTTCTCCTCAGCTTCATTGATCACATCTGGACCAAAGAGTGCTCTCTCTCCGGTCTCGGACCAATTTAGAGGAGTACGGCATTTTCTTCCATATAGAGCCTCGAAGGGAGCCATGCCCAGACTAGCTTGATAGCTGTTGTTGTAGGAGAACTCCGCGAAAGGAGATACTTTTCCCAACCTTGGCCAAAAGAGATGACACATGCCCGAAGCATGTCTTCCAAAACTTGATTCACTCTTTCAGTCTGACCATCAGTCTGGGGGTGGTAAGCGGTACTGAAGTTGAGACGGGACCCCATAGCAGTTTGGAAACTCTGCCAGAATTGGATACGAAGATACTTCCACGGTCGAGATGATCCTCAGAGGGACCCCGTGCAATGGAACAATACGAGCCAAATACAAGTCAGCAGTTGACTCGCCGTATATCATCACGGACTGGTAGGAAGTGAGCAACCTTGGAAAGACGATCAATGATTACCCATATTGCATTGTTGCCCTTTTGAGATCTGGGAAACCGGTGATGAAGTCCATACCAATTTCATCCCATTTCCACTCGGGGACAGCAATAGGGTGGAGAGTGCCAGGAGGTCTTTGATGTTCAGCTTTTACCCGACGACAGGTGTCGCATTCAGCAACAAACTTGGCGATTTCCCGTTTCATACGAGTCCACCAGAATTGTGGTCGAAGGTCTTGGTACATTTTGGTACTTCCGGGATGGATAGAGAGAGGTGTATCATGAGCCTCCTGAAGGATCAACTCTCTCAATTTCCGCTTCTTGGGTACCACTAGACGGTCACCGAAATAAACAACTCCGGATTCATCGACGGAGAAGCATTTGTACTTCCCGCTAGCAATGTTGTCCTTGATTTTCAGAATACCCTTGTCACGCTTCTGGGCATCCTTGATCTGGTCTACAAGAGTAGATTTGATCTCCAGATTTGCTAGATAGCCGGAGGGAACCATTTCCAAGTTCAAACGGGAGAATTCTTCATGAAGGGAAGGTTGGGCCTTTTCAATCATCAGATTGTTGCAATAGGACTTCCGACTTAGCGCGTCAGCCACGACGTTTGCTTTGCCGGGTTGATAGTTCAGACTCACATTGTAGTCCGTGATTAACTCCAACCAACGCCTTTGCCTGAGATTTAAATCCGGCTGGGTGAAGAGGTACTTTAGACTCTTGTGATCCGAGAAGATCTCGCATCGGTTACCAAACAGGTATGGTCTCCATTGCTTCAAAGCATAGACCACAGCGGCAAGCTCTAGATCATGAGTTGGGTAGTTGAGCTCATGCGGCTTAAGTTGGCGAGAAGCATATGCCACCACATGGCCATCTTGCATTAGCACACAGCCCAAACCTTGTAGAGAGGCGTCACAGAAGACGACGAAATCCTTGCTTGTGTCCGGCAGGACAAGCACAGGAGCGGACGTGAGCTTGGCTTTCAGGGCTTGGAAGCTCTCTTCAGCTTCGGCAGTCCATACGAACTTTCTATCCTTCTTGAGAAGGTCAGTCAATGCCTTGGCTATTTTGGAGAAAGCTTCGATGAATCGGCGGTAGTAACCCGCCAATCCGAGAAAGCTACGAATGTCCTTGACTGACATTGGAGTTTTCCAGTCCAGAATAGCTTGAATTTTGTCGGGGATGACTTCCACACCATTGGCAGATATTACATGTCCAAGGAAGACAAGTTTATCCAACCAAAACTCACACTTGGAGAACTTGGCATAGAGACGGTGTTCACGAAGTCTTGTCAGAACCAAACGAAGATGTTCCTCATGCTCTTCATTGGTTTTGGAATAGATGAGGATGTCATCGATGTAAATGACACAAACTTATCAAGATAATCCATGAAAATGGAGTTCATGAGCCTCATGAAAGTAGCCGGGGCATTTGTGAGACCAAAGGACATGACGGTATACTCATATGAGCCATAACGAGTAACAAATGCCGTCTTTGGAATATCCTCCTTTCTGATTTTTATCTGATGGTATCCTGACCTCAGATCCATCTTGGAGAATACGTTGCACCAGCTAACTGATCCAACAGATCATTGATGCGAGGAATAGGATACTTGTTCTTGATTGTCACCGCATTCAACGGTCTATAGTCAGAGACTAGACGAGGCACGGTAGAATCCCTCTTCTTGACAAAGAGTACCGGACAACCCCAAGGTGAACTGCTAGGCTGGATGAAATCCTTTGCTAACAGTTGATCAATTTGCTCTTTCAACAGAGCCAACTCTTCCACCGGCATACGGTAGGGCTTCTTGGAAATTGGAGCGGTACCGGGAAGTAGCTCTATGACAAACTCCACACTTCGATCAGGAGGCATGCCAGGTAATTCTTCCGGAAACATCCGGGAAGTCACACACCACGTGTATGTCCTGGATTTCAGGAGGGGATTCGCCTTCCATAAAGCAAAGGAGAATCTCAGGTGACTTGGGTACGATGGCGGACGGAGGTATTGATGTTGCAGGCCAATACTCACAATGTCACCGGAAGGAGCGGTCACAGTAATGGTCTTGGCAGCACAGTCGAGATTAGCCTGGTATTTGGCTAGCCAGTTCATGCCCAATATGACATCAATGCCTTTGGACTTCAGAGCTACCAAGGCATAAGGAAGACAAGGAACCTATATTAATCTGGACCTCAGGAGTAACCCATCGGTTTGCCATTTGGAACCAGGAGTAGCGATCACCAAGGATCGGCTCATTTTCTCGAACGGTATGTTGTGGTCTTTTGCAAAAGCTATGGATATGAATGAATGCGATGCTCCAGAATCAAACAAAGTTGTAGCTGTATTGCCGTTGATTCGTAACTCACCCATAGAACGCCGGGGTCATCTTCAGCTTCTTCAAGGAGACGTGGTTCAGGCGACCACGCACAATAGGTCCAGCCTTGCCAGTTGGAGTGGCAGGGGCTCGTGCAGGAGTTATCGCGAGAGGTGCCTTCTGGGGGCACTCCCTGGAGTAGTGACCAGCCTGGCCACAGGTGTAGCAAGTGACTCCAGGTGGAGCAGGTAGCATAGGACGGTACCCACTTCCGCCTACCCCAAGTGTCGAAGTAGTGGGGCGCGGAGGAGGTGGCCTATATCCTGCTGCTCTCGGCATGAAGGGAGCACGAGGTACGGCGCTGTAGGGACAAACACCCTGCGCTTCTTGCTCTCAGAACCCGAGGAACTCTGGTGGTCCCCATGTGCGGGCCTCTTGGAAGCTTCAAGTTCCTTTCTTCCTTGCTCAAGGTGAAAGCCTGGTTGAACAGCTCCTGATAGGTCTGGAACCTGAAGGGCAATAACTCATAGCGGAGCTGCGGATTCAGACCCTTGCGGAACAGCTCTTGCTTGTCAGCATCATTGGTCACGTCCCTTGGGGCGTAACGAGAAGATGGTTGAACTCACGACCATAAGTGCGGAGGTCCATCCGTCCCTGTTGCAAATCCAGGAACTCCCTCCTCTTCAAGATCCATGATGGCTGGGAATGTACTCCGCTCGGAAGGCAGTGCGGAATCCCCAGGTGAAGACATGGTTGGCTGGAAACAAAGCCACATGGCTTTCCCACCAACAGCCAGCAGCACCAACCAAGAGGTAGGTGGCAAAGTTGACTTGCTCAGCCAATGGGACATGCAGCGCGGAGAACTTGCGCTCCAAAGCACGAAGCCAATCATCAGCTTCCAGTGGCTCCTTAGCATCAGCAAAGGTGGGTGGCTGCGACGCAGGAACTCAGTGAGAGTGTTGCACTCGTTCCTCCGTGCATTCTGCTGCACCAACTGCTCAAGCAAGCGCTCATTGCGCCCACGGTTCTCCTCAATGGCCATCAAGACTTGAGCCATCGAGGGTGGTGGCGGCAGATCATCCTCATCATCATTGTGGTTACCGCGACCACCACGGCCTCCACGACCTCCTCGAGCCATTCTGGAGATTTGACAATGACACAGTTAGTATCTTTCTCCGAATGGTCGAACAATAGCATTAGCGTCTTCACAAGTACACAGACTAGGGACGATAATACTTTGCGAGAAGGAAAACAACAAGATAGAACTTGGGTCGAAGATCAGCATCATGTGCTACTAGTGAGAGTTAAGAAATCACAACTTAACACACCTAGTTGGCACAATCCGGGACCTTATGTTCAAGTCCGTGGGTTAACACCCAAAGAAAGGATCAAATGATTGACTCGGTAGAAACATGAGTTGATTTGGGATTGACAACGCAGCGGGAGCAACGTGACACATAACACTAAAGGTCGAACACACACCCGTTTCCTAATCTTTTGAAGTAACAGATGAGAAGTAAAACCTTTAAACTCAAATCGAGGTAAGATTGCTCCGAGATTAGAGGGTAACCAGATAAGGAGTAAAAAGAATCCTAAGATGGTTTTCACAACTCATTTTTAGGTTAAAAATATTTTCACAAACACTAGACTCAACATCGACCAGTAGAAGGGTTTCCTACAGGCAGTACTGCTCTGATACCAACTTGTGGCGCCCCGACCCGACTGCTATACAGTGATGCTGTGTGTCACCGGTTAAGCGATACAACCGGAGGTTACGGGTTTACCAATCCCCGGCCAAAACCTTTGGCAGGCGTTGCTGGGTACACCTCACTCCAGACAACGCAACACCCCGATTGATGCCTTAACACAGGCACAACTATCAAAGCATAATAGAAGATCAAGACTTGTGGAACAACTGGCACATCACAGACTCTACGACACAAATCATATAGTTCAACTCTTATAATAGAGAAAGATAGCAAATGACAACCAGAGGTCACAGACCCAACATTACAACATGCGGAAGCGAATTAAGTTGTTCTAACAACAAGATCCAAATATGGCCTAAGAGGCCTACAGATAACATCACAGCGCCAGCTATTCCGAGATGTCCCAAGCTGCCACCTGGGAACCCCAGACTACTCGTCGACGTCCACAAAGAACCCACCTTCGAGTCGGTGAAGTCCTCCTCTGAAACAAAAGCAAAGACGTTGAGTTCGACGAACTCGCAAGATTAAAGAGCTATTATATGCTCGATGAGGCTTTCAAAGTTTTATGGCTCTTTTGCATAAAGCTGATTTTATTTAATAAAACATGACTCCATGGCAACGACTAATCAGAATATTTTCAAAGAGGGGTAAGAAGTAACTCTTTTCTTTGAGATCACCTTTCTCAATCATCACCAACATCACCATTGTACCTGTTCATCAAAGGCACCTCCCCGAATCACCCTCGAGGAAGTCAACCTTGCATTCGTGAAATTGGTACCTCTAGTACCCAAGTTTTAATCATTCCGTTAAAGTTATTCTATGATCATCGTCCATTCCCAAGTCGTCCTTAACCGTGGACACGGCTTTTCGAAAAGATTTAACCCTGCAGGGGTGTACAAATGTTTGCCACGCGTACCGTCCGGCCCATTACCTGCGCATTAGCTCTCTTCCTTGGAAAGCCGGCTGGGTGGGAGCGGTGTCGACTTCTCCCTCGTTAAGGACTTTCCAGGACCATCAGTGGCGGTAGGACTGCCAGGATCACAACACCCCGCCCCACGGCCACTTATTTTCCTAACACCACCATCCTCATCTCAGTTCAACACCATCACGCACGCGCAAATGGAAAGCCAAACTAGAGGACCCTGGCTAGCCCCGCTCGAGTTATTTAGTCTATGAGGGTTCCTGCAATTGCATAGGCCTCACGCATGGTTGCACGCTCAGTCTTGGTTCAGGAGGTACAGAACTCGCACCTAGGCGGCAAGAACGAGACAACCCACCACATTCCATGTGGCCTCTCATCCCCACCTTCTTAGCATTTTATTATCCACCTCCACCATTCTCCACCATCAACATCACTGTCACAAGTTAACACCTGTTTCCAGCATTCACCATCCCTAGCACAACTAGGCATTTCACTAAGCATGGCTAAGTACTTGCATAGCATAGTAAGTATTCCATGGCCAACAATACAAACCTAGGGTAATAGGAAGGTAAAACAGGTATTGGCAACAGGATTCTAATGCAACTAGTAGGATACTCTAATCCAGGCAAAAGACATTTAGAACCGCATGCAATATTATAGTGGAGAAAATAATTGCGGAAAATAGGATAAGATATGCTCAGAGGGGGGATTACGCTTGCCTTGATCAAGGTGCTGGTAGTACGGATCGTCATGAGACGGGGGTGGCACTTCACCTCCTTGATCTACCGAGGCACAAACAACACCGGGAAAACAATCAACACATGGCAATTGTGCAATGCATACAAGGATGATGATATGACATTTTAAATGCACCCTAGAATTAATATAGCAAGTTCTACCAAAATTAGAGGGGGTGCGAGATAATTCTCAACAAGAGAGAAAAACAAGCTCCTTCTTTGTTTTTATGCTTTCCTGTGCTATAGATTATTTGAACATGCATGAATATGATGCTACGGATTAATGCACCTTTTTCTGAGCATTTTGATATGAAGAACACATTTTTCGGAGGTCCCGATAAAAAGTTATCAATTTTTATTGATTTCCCCTTTTTGAAATAATTGTTGTTAATTCTATTGATTAATTTCAACAACAATAATAACAAGTAGCCGATTTCTAGCGTGAGCGATGGAGCTCGAAGGAATCATCGAGTTTCGATAACCCTAGAGTCGCAAGGGAGGAGCGTGGAACATGTGCTACGAGGGAGAAAAAGAAAAACTTAAGCAGCAGAAAAAAAAAACTGCCCTGCCGGTTTGTGGCCCGGCTGGGCCGGCTAGCAGGCCGGGCAGGCTTCAGAGCGCTCCGGCTCGAGGCCCGGTTTGGGCCGGGCCCAAGGCCGGTTAGTGGCCTGAGCCAACCGGCACGCAGCCCGGCTAAGCCGGCTCTGCGACCGGTCGAGCACGGTCACGACGGCGTCGACGGCGCGCGGCTACGGCGAGGTGGGGCGGGTACCCGTGCGGGAGAGGGAGAGGGAGGAGGGGTGTTGGCACGGTGAGCTCACCCTCAGGCTCGTGCAGAGCGACGGAGTGGCCGGAGGGGAGCCGGCGGCGGCGAAATCCCGCGGCGGAGCTCCGGCCTGCAGAGAGGAAGGCGGAGACGGCGCGGCGAAACGGGGGCGTCCCGGACCGATTCCTCGGTCTAGGCGGAGGAGGACGACGCGGCGGACCTCGCTGTGTGGCCGGATTTGGACGGGGAAGCTTCAGGCAACGGCGGCACGGCGGCAGAGCGTCGCGGCCATGGCGGCTCGGGGAGAGGAGAAAAAAAAGGGGGAGCAGGTGGGCGTGCGAGTGCGGGAGGGGAGCAGTGGGGGCCTCGGCGTGCTTGTCTTCCTCGCGTGGAGGCAGAGCAAGGGGGCCCGGCGAGCACGGCGTGCTCGAGCTGGTGCGGCGGCAGCGCGACGCCGCGCGTCGCTACAGGGGAGAGGAGAGAGAGAGACGACCAGTTCACAAAAAACCCCCTGGCCGAAATCTTCCATCACGGACAGGTCCTCCTGGAATTACAAAGAGGCCCTTTTCTGTTTTTATTTTAAAACCAGCAGCTTTTCCTGATTTAATTGAGGCACCAAAATAGTTTATAAAAATTGGAGAAAATTTGGGGAGCCTCCCCATACTGAGTAGAGGCTACACAAAAATTGGCATGCAAAAATAAAAAGTTTTGCACAACATTTGTTCATAGTATTTCGTTTAGGCAATTTGGCTAATTTTCCAAATGTTGCTATTTAACAAATTTGGTGCAAGTGCAAAAATACTATTGTGAACTCTTGGAACTTCCTTAACAAATATGGATGTCCAAGTATTTTTGTTTGCAACCTTAAGTGTCTTCTTTGTGGGGAAGTTTTGTTAGAGCACTTTGGCATTTGGTTTTTAACAACTTCATATCATTTCGGTCTCAATGTTGTATTGACTCAAAAGAGACATGTTTATGCATGGATGCCATGATTCAATTAACACAAAAGTGAAAAATTTACACCGGTTTTTAGGTTCTCAGTTTTGGGCTGTTACAATGGCGAGCATGTCTGCCACAATGTTAAATAGAATAGGTGATAGGGGATCTCCCTGCCTCAAGCCTTGTTTTGTTTGGAAGTAATGACCTAGATCATCGTTTACTTTGATACCCACGCTTCCTCGACTAACAAAGTGTTCAATCCATTTACACCACTTAGGATCAAACCCTTTCATACGTAACACTTGTTGGAGAAAATGCCACTGTAATTTATCGTAAGCCTTTTCAAAATCGATTTTTAATAAGACCCCGTCCATTTTCTTCCTATGCATTTCATGAATAGTCTCATGTAAAATTAGTACTCCCTCAAAGATATGCCGCCCTGGCATGAATGCAGTTTGAGTAGGTCTAATCACCTTGTGTGCTACCTCCGTAATTCTATTTGTTCCCACCTTGGGGAAAATCTTAAAACTGACGTTGAGCAAACAAATAGGATGATATTGCTGGATCTGAACGGCATTTTCTTTTTTGGGTAAAAGGATAATATTGCCATAGTTTAATTGAAACAGAGGTAACTCTCCTCGCTGAAATGCTTTAAATAAATTCATCAAATCATCTTTGATAGTGCCCCACATTTTTTGGTAAAATTCTGCTGGGAACCCATCTGGTCCCGGTGCCTTGTTTTTCTCCATTTGCATGACTGCCTCATACACCTCCTTCTCTATGAAGTCGGATGTAAGTATCTCATTTTCCTCCACCGAAATCTATGGGATATTAGCCATGTCGGCCTCCACTAAGGAGACATGATGTTCAGGCGGTTTGCCAAAAAGTCTTTTGTAGAAACTTGTGATATAATTCTTGATATTTTCTTGCCCTATAATAGTTCCTTCGTCTTGCTCTAACTGAAATATTCGTTTACATCTATGTTTTCCATTTGCAATGAGATGAAAATACTTAGTGTTATCACCTCCTTCCTGAATGTGTTTCACTTTTGCTCGTTGAGCCCATTTAGCCTCCTCGTTTCTCGTCGGCGTGGCTAACTTCTGGTTTGCATCCCTAAGAGCTTCCCTCTCGGTAGCATCTAAAGGTACAGTTTCGGCTTTGACATCTAAAACATCAATAAGCTTGAGAAGTGTCTCTTTTCTTTTTTATACACACTACTGATATTTCTTGCCCATCCTCAAAGAAAAGCACGAAGGTGGCGAATCTTGTTTTGCCACACTTCTAACGGGGTGTTGCCCATTGAAATAGATGTCCACTCTTTGGACTGCTGACTATATGTTTACTGTTGCCAGCAATCTAGCCTACAGACCGAGTCATGTCTGTGTCATTTTTGTTCTGCAAAGAGAGCCAAGTCCAAGACGTACTTGAAAATTAAGGCGCTTGACTTTCTACATCTACAAGCTAGAAAGGACAGTGACCACTCGTCGATGGTCAAACAACATTAATTGGCCATAAACTAACCCAGTAATTCACACTGAGCCGCTAGCTTTGAACGACGGCACCATCCGATGCAGGTGAAGCTTTCTTAATGGAAAATTTCACTATATTTCTAGCTGTCTGGCGTGTGGAGAATTCTAACTATACTTCACGTGTCTTGACCCGTCTACACAGTCATGGCAGCTTTGTACACACATGTCGCATCTTCAAACTAACTACCATGAGGAACATATATAAATATTCCAGTGTGCTCACGAAATTATCTACAATTAGGTTTTTGGATTGTTGGATAATTAGACAATAATTTCATGATTAATTCTAGAATATTAAACATGACTACGATAGCTACTAACATGTGAAATACGAACACACTAGACGTACTAAACAACATGAACAGTAGCAGCAACATATACGCCAACATATCCATAGTAAACATGTAGTTCGGAATACGTCGCACGTACCGAACGTTTGCAGAGGAGGCAGCAGTCGATGCAGACAGGTTCACCGTGGCGAGATCAACGGTGATGTTGTTGACGATGACGTTGGTGATGATGGGTTGAAGAAGACGACGCCTGCGAAGACGATCCGCAGCTCCGGCTGGAAGACGACCCGTGGTGGAAACGGCGAGTAGTCGCGCAAAACGCTTCCCAAAAACCTAATTTGCCATCTCCCGTACAGGATCATAAAGGCGACTGGTTCCGGAGACCTGCTCTCCCAAACGCCGGTGCATGCCGGCGATCGGGATGGAGTAGACTACGGTGGCGGCGCAATGCACGAGGTGTCAAAACCTAGATTGGTTCGGTATGTGACGGCACAACGTGGGCCAACCACGTCGCACACGTCCGAGTCGGATAGCAGTCCACGATCTGGGAGCGACCCGAACTGGCAAAACTATACGCATACGCAAAACTCGTTTTTCCCGAACAGAAAAATTTTAGGCATCGGCTGATTCCCGCAACCCGCGGCGTGTCGTGACGAGACGGACGGACGGCGGCGGAGGAGGAGTGCGCGGGAGAGAGCCTTCTGTTCTCAACTAGCACACCAAGTGTCACAACACTCCACCTTATAAGGTAGTGTTTGTCTCCTCCAACTAGCAATGTGGAACTAAACTTTAGCACCACATTGCATCTCCAAAATTCTGCCATGCACATGGCCACACATGGGCCAATTTGAGATTTTTTCAGAATTGCTTATTTGGGCTGCCCATTAGTGGGCCCAAATTCTAACAACTTATATTCGGATAACCAAAGGAAAACCGCAAAAAAAAGCTCATTTATACCTTTTGTAACTTTGGTGAAAGCTGAGATAAACCAACGCGTGGAACCCCCTAGTTAGACCACAATCGAAGGACACCTTAGTTAAACTAGTATATTGTGTCGTCAAACGGATTTTTTATTTATTTGCTCAACTGAGTCAAATTAGAGGATTCGCATAGCAAGGCTGATGTAGTCCTGAGTGCTGACTGCTGACTACATGTTTAGTGTTGTCAGCAATCTAGCCTACAGACTGAGTCATGTCTGTCATTTTTGTCCTGCAAAGTGAGCCAAGTCCAAGACGTACTTGAAAATTAAGGCGTTTGACTTTCTACATCTACAAGCTAGAAAGGACAGTGACCACTCGTCGATGGTCAAATAACAATTGGCCATAAACTAAACCAATAATTCACACTGAGTG
This sequence comes from Poa pratensis, assembly GCA_947311845.1. NCBI lineage: Eukaryota > Viridiplantae > Streptophyta > Magnoliopsida > Poales > Poaceae > Poa > Poa pratensis. The sequence continues at coordinate 360,862 of CAMZMU010000069.1, read as the reverse complement.
GCTAGATTGGACGACAGCACCATCGGACACAGCTGGCCACCTTCCAAAGCATTATCAATGCACAATTTCACCACATTTCAAGCTTTTTGGGTGTGAAGAATGCTAACTACTGCACAATGTCTTGACCCATCTACACAGTCAACCTACACGTCACGTTGGACTCCCATGTGACATGAATATGATGTCATGACTCACCATCACTCACTCGAATCTACTTTGTATGACTCCAGTGACTAAACAACAACCGATAACATTTAACATGTCCTATTTACCTACTCTGTACTTATTTGTACGTGTGCTGACGTACCACCTCTAGAGATGCGACTCGACCACTCCCAAGTTCACTCACCGCCGACTCGAAAAAGACTCCGAGTCGGGTGAACAAGACTCGGGAAATACGCCAAGTTGGCACACATGACAACTGGCAGAGTACCCAAAATACGAACCTATCCCAACATCTCTACAGCTACAAGCTAGAAATGACAGTGAACAATCGTCGACGGTCAAAGAGCAATTGGCCATAAACTAACCCAATAATGCACACTGAGCCGCTAGCTTTGAACGACATCACCATCTTTGTCGGCGTTCTCCGGTGTGGCCCTTTGGGGCCGGCGATTGGTGACACTCCCGTGCGCTCAGGGGCTGCTCTCGATCCAAGGCATGAAGGAGAGCAGGAGCGGCGGCACGCCACCGACGGCGCCGTGGATGACGATGAAGCTCTGTTGCAGGAAGGAGTGCTCTGTAATTTCCGTTTCTTTGAGGACCTTTCTGTAATCATGCTGTGACAGTTGTTTTCTCTAGCAAATAAAAAAAACGACATCACCATCTGACGCAGGTGAAGCATTAATTCTCAATGAAAAAATTCACTATGTTAAAAAAAATCACTATATTTCTAGCTGTCTGGCGTGTGGAGAATTCTAACTACACGTCACGTGTCTTGACCCGTCTACACAGTCCAAGCAGCTTTCTACACACATGTCGCACCTTCAAACCAACTACCACGAGGAACATATATAAATATTCCAGTGTGCTCTTGGCACTGCATCGATCAGGTCCAACCACAAGAGACATGAATCCCAATATGGCTTTCCGAGCCATGGTGTTTGTGCTGTGCGTGATCATGGCCTCTCTCGTGTTCATCGCGCAGGACGTGCTCGCCGCCAGAGACCTCGCTCAAACCGACGGTATCTACTAATTCCATTTGAGCTGTAAATTCATTCTGCTTTGGTTTTATTGATCAATGGAAGATGCAATACCACGCTGGTTTGGAAAATAAAAACTCTAAGTTCTACCAGTGTGTAGTTCTACTCCAAATTTTGTTTTGAAGTAGTGAATTGGGTGCCTTTTCCAATTAGCACTGCTCTAATTGGAGTGTTAGAATGGCAGTTCGACTGATGAAATATCATACATACTTGGCAGGTGGTATCGGAGGAGGCTGGCCGGCCCCTATTTACAAGGCGATTCCATACCCTCCTCCTTAATTAATTAGCTCGGAGACAGACCATATATGAAATAGTGAAAATTAGTGCTGCGAGCTTGTCAAAAAAAAATAGTGCTGCGAGAATGAATAAATTAGGGAGCACCTTTGTAATTTGTTTGTTTTGGAGCTTCGTGCTTGGTTAAAGATTCTGCTGCAAACAGGGTTCTGAAGATTGTTGTACGTATACTGAATAAAATCGGTGGCTACAGTCTAGACAGGGTCGGTCCTGTCATTTCGGGGCACGGGGTGATACTGAAACCCGGGGCCTCATAAGTAAACATAAATTTGTATATATGTCTAAGCCAAGATTTTACCAATATAAATATTTAAAATGCGCATGCAAAGCAATATTGATATCATATATAATTATATATACATATATTGTCATGGCCGGGCCTCAGGGCCTCTAAGGTTTGGCAGGGTTGCTGGTTGCCTGAAGCATGTTCAGTGGCCGTGCTGCTTGTATATACTGTTTTATCTCCTTATATGGGCAGGTATTACTCAATATATTAAGGGAGTACACTTTCTCGGCCTGTCCGCGCTTGGGCACTGTAGTTGCTACAGTAAGTACTGTTGTACACTGTAACAGTCTACAGTGCCAGCGGTACTGTAACTTTTTTTTTGCATAAAAAAAAAAGCGCCGTGTTTTTCGCCGAAAAAAAACACCGTGTTTTTCGCGTCAACGAATAGATTTCATTCACGTGATCGGTTTCGAATTTTGTTCACTCTAACTTCTTAATTTGTGATCCAAAATCGTCAACACATTCAACGAATTTTGTCAAATTCGTCGCGCTCAGTCATCCGCTTGGATTTTCCTTTCACAAGCAGACGCACATCACTCTTCCAAACAACTCTCATGTTTTAGCCTTTTTATTTTGACAGACATATAGATATGCATTTCTACGGCGCTCACCATTTTTTGCAGTAAAACCATCATGTTTTCAAAAAAAACATAAATCGGCCCTCTGGAATAAATTTTTTTTGCATCAAAAGTCCCCGCACGCCGCTTTTTGTGGAAAAGACCTCGCATTTACAATATCCAAATCCTAAAAACTTTCTAATTTGAAGAACTTTAAAACCTAAACATTTTTAAACCATAAATACAGTTATTCACGACAAAGAAACAAACATGTTTGGAAAATTCAAATTTCTCAACATGTTGCAACATTTTAGGAAACCAAATAACCAATTTGGAGCATTTCTATCCAAATTTCAAATTTAAACCCTCCAAAAAAAATATAACTCTTTGAAGCCCGATTATTTTATGAACGTGACATGTACGTTCCCACTTTCAACAATTTTTAAGATCTAAACGTTTTTAAAAACGTAAATTTTCCCAGTTATGGCAATTCCCAAATTTGAGCAATTTCCAAAATCCGACCTTTTTTAAAATGATTTTTTAATTTCAATGATTTCTAAACTTAAACAATTTCATGATGTTGCCATTTTCAACTTCTAATTTAAAAACACATCCCATTGTGCACAACTCAAAAAATAGATGAATCTCCAAAATCCGACCTTTTTAAAAATGATTTTTTTAATTTCAATGATTTCTAAACTTAAACAATTTCATGATGTTGCCATTTTCAACTTCTAATTTAAAAACACATCCCATTGTGCACAACTCAAAAAATAGATGAATTTCCAAATTCAAACAAAAAATCAAACTTTCCACACGACCTAATAAATGCCCATATTGTATTTCCAAACAATATTACCCACTGCCAATTCGAAAAAAGAAAAAAAACTATCGCGATAATTTCCAAACGATAAATATTTAACCACATCAAATAAATTAACGTGAATCTCATCCTTTTCTAAAACATTTTAAAAAAATAATTAAGTTTCTGACAATTGGTGCCTTTTACTCCGACAATTTCTAGAAAATATAAATCGTTCTATCTAACTTGATTTTAAATTTCGACATTTTTAAATACAGCGGGTGCAGCATGTCGTTCCAGCCAATAAATATTTAACCGCATCACATAAATCTTTTTAAAAAAGTTAGATTTCTCACATGTAGTACCCTTTTAATTCAACAATTTCCAGAAAATAAAAACCATTCGAACTAACTTTATTTTCAAATTTCGACATTTTTAAATACAGGGGTGCGGCGTGTCGCCGCACCAAATTCCACTAGTATATACTACAACGGCCGGCTCCGCTACGCGCGCTAGAAATCCCAACTCCTAATCACCTTCTTCGCCGCGGTGCGGTCGACCTGGCCGACCCAAATCCTGCCCACCTTCTTGGAGGTGCGGCGTGCGACTCCATGGCCAGTACCTCTGGCGTCCTTCCTCCGTGACCGTCGCCGGGCGCCGCATCGGCCACCCGCCGCCGGAAAACTTCCCTAGAAAAGCTCCCGGACCAGAATAAAAAGACCACCGAAGCAAATCGTGTGCGACCTCGCCGATCTCCAGACCACCGCGTCGATTCAGTGCTCCCGTTGAAAGTGCATGGTTGCCCCCATGCGTGGTTTTGGTAATTAATGACAATCCTTATGGACTAATGGTTGCATTGAGATATACTTGTAGATCTTGTCCATAGGAAAAATTTGGAGTTCATGTGTTGGACTCTAGAAGATGACATGATGACCAATGCTCTATTCAAGGGTTTATATGAAGAATGGTCATGTGTAGAGAAGATGAAGTGCAAGCTCAATATGATCCAACTCGAAAGATATCATTTGATTGAAGCTTGCAAATAAGACATGAAGATGGAGCTTAGCGAGACCCTCCCATAATGGTGTATGGGGGAGCTTTTGGAGATGTCTTCATCAAGCATGTGCTAGCAAGCACAATCAAGAAAGGTGTTCCAACTTGAGAGAGTCAAGATCGTCATCATCCAGCTCAAGTGGAATGCGCAAGGCAAAGGTATGATCTTGATAGTTTTTCTATTTTACCGGTCTCATGTTGTTAGTGGGAGACCGGGTTTTAGGATAGACGGCGTACTATCAAGAGGGGCTCTCAAGTGAGTAACTTGATCGCATCTTTGTGGAGAGCTCAAACCTTTGCATACTTGGCATTTCATCTTTCTTGGTTCTTATTTGGTTTTCTCCTTGTTGGGTTTTGATGCTTATTGTGATCTTCACGACAAGCCCAAGTTCACCGAAAACGAATTTCGTATGAAAAACTTGTTGCGTTTTCGGTTTTGGAGGTTTGCCGATCATTCCTTTTTAGAGAGGTTTTACCTTTCTCCATTTGGTTTTATCTTCCATTGTTGGACTATTGTGTTTCTCTGCATGATCTTGTAAAGCTCTTCGTTGCGATTCCAACGAGCCCGAGAACATCGAAAACGGAGTCCAGATGATCAAGATATCGTCATTTTCGTGTGCAGTTTTCTGAGGGGCGGAAGTTCCGGTTTGGCCAGAAATTCCGGCCATCCGGAAGTTCCGGGCAAACTTTCGGCCAAATCTCCGGCCGAGTACAGAGAGCTTTTTTAGTCGCTTTTCTGGGGGTCCGGAAGTTCCCGGACGGAAGTTCCGGCCCAGGACCGGAAGTTCCGGCCCTGGACCGGAAGTTCTGGCCTAAGTGAGCCTGCAACGGCTATTTTCGTGGGAGGGCCTATAAATACACCTTGATCTTTCCTCCATTGTTGCAAGCTCATTTCTTTGATATCTCCCAATCCCTCCACCCAAACTCTTTGATCTTTGGAGGATTGAAGGAGAAGACCTAGATCTACATTTCCACCAATCATATCTCCTCTAAGTGAGGGGAACCTTGGATCTAGTCTTGGAGTTCTTGTTGTGTTCTTCTTTGTTCTTCCTCTCTTCTCCCCCATAAGCATTAGTTGCTTGTGGTGGGATTTGAGAGTGAAGGATTTGAGCACTTGTGCTCTTGCCTTTTGCATTTGGTGCATCGGTGTGCTCTCCACGAGGATTCGTGGAAGTTGAAAGCTTGTGAACTTGTTACTCTTGGGTCCTTGGACCCTAGACGCCTTTGTGGTGGTTGGACCCTTGTGTGGTCACTTGAAGCCGTTCGGGAGCCCCCAATCCATTGTGGGTTGTGCCTCGATTGTTGTTGAAAGCCGTTCGGGAGCCCCCAATCCCTTTGTGGGTTGTGCCTCGGATTGTTGTTGAAAGGCTCCGGATTCCGCCTCGAAGGAATACCGATAGTGGAAGGTGAACCAAACCTTTGTGGTGCGGTTCATCGGAGAAGAGGGTGAAACCTTTGTGGTTGTTGAACCGTTGTGTCGGTTCACACCTCTCCAACGAGACGTACTCCCTTTCAAGGAGGAACTCGGGAATACATCCTCGTCTCCGCGTGCTTCGGTTATTTCTATACCCGAGCTTTTACTTATGCACTTTACATTGTGATAGCCTTCGTGCTTGAAGTATTCTATATTGCTATCACCTTGTTGCTTGTCTTGCTTAGCATAAGTTGTTGGTGCACATAGGTGAGCCTAGTTTATTTAGGTTGTTGGCTTGTTAATTTAAACACCTAGTTTTATTCCGCAATTAGCAAGCCTAAACCGGAAAAGTTTTAATCGCCTATTCACCCCCCCTCTAGGCGACATCTTGTCCTTTCAATTGGTATCAGAGCCTGGGCTCTCTTTTTGGGCTTTACCGCCTAGAGAGTAAAAGATGTCGTTTAGGGAATTAGTGCACGATCCCACTTTCATATTCGATGGCACAAATTATGATGTTTGGAAAATTCGCATGCTTAATCTTTTTAGGGCCATGGGTCCAAATTATATTAAGAGGATTGTGGATGTGGGTTTTTCTCCTCCAAAGGATTCTCAAGAATTATCTTTAGAGGATGAGGAAAACTCTCATCTCGAGACTCTAGTTTCTAATGGTCTTATATGTGTTTTGAGCGATGTAGTTCTTGCGTCAATCATGCCTTTTCGGAACGCTCATGAGCTTTGGACCAAGCTTCAAGATATATATGAAGTGTCCAAAATTATTGAGGATGATTGTTCTCCTTCCACTTCCGGCCGTGATGAGTTCACAACTTCCACTTCACCAACATGTGATTTGTCACAAGGTAATGATATGGTGAGTGGTGATAGAAATTGCATTGTGATGGTGAACTTCTATTGATTATACTTCTTCTATATCTCATTGCAATGTTCTATCTTTGGACTTAAACTCTTCTAGCACTCCAAATGTCATACATGCTAGAGTTGATAGTCCTTGCATATCATGTAATAGTTGTTTAACTAAATCTCATGATGATATGCTTCATATGTCTTGTTGCCATGAAAACAATGCTTCCATATCCTCTATTTCTTGCATGACTAACAATGTAGAGGAATCCCAACATTTGTTGGAACAAGACATGGACCTAAATGGTGCTTCAAGTAATTCTCATCTTCATTAATCATGTTTGCCTTATGGCTAAGGATTCCGAGGTGTCTCCCACCTCAAATCCAAATTGTGATGATGAGGATGAGGATTCTCATGAAGAAGGTTTTGATTTTGAATCCTTAACCAAGATGGGTGAGATGGTACTTGGTGCTCTCCCCAAAGGTAGTAAAGCTATCCCTCCTCTTGTGAAATCATTGATTATGTTACTAAGAGTAGGGAATTTATTGAGGATTTGGAAAGTCAATTTGATGAGAAATGTCAAATTGAGAGGGATGACTCTATTACTATAGCTTCCTTGAAAGCTTCTCTTGAAGAAGAAGAAGAACTTAGGTCTTCTCTTGAAGAGAGACTTGAATCTCTTGATGAGTCTAATGATCTTATTATTGCTAAAATCATTAAGGAAAGAGATCATGCCCTTGCTAAATTAAAGTGCTTAAAAAGGAAAAAGTTGAATTTGGTGTTGGCAATGCTAGACTAAGTGAGGACATAGAGAGACTTGACAAAGCTCACAAGGCTTTAGAAAGTGAACACTCTCTCCTTATCAAGTCTCATGATCAACTCCAAACTCAACTATCTAAGAATGATAAGCTTGCCAAATTGTCTCCTTCTATTTCTAATATTAATGATGCTTGTGCTACTAACTCCACTTCTTGTGAAGCATCTATTTTGAAGGAGAATGTTGAGCTAAGGGCTCAACTTGAGTTGCTATCTAGCAAGTATGGGAAATTGGAAGAAAGTCATGAAAAGCTTTCTAGCTCTAATGATGATCTTCTAGCATCCCATGCTAGGCTAAAGTTAGCTCATGAGGCTATTTTACAAAGGTAACATCTTGTGAGCCTCATGTGGACAAAGGCACAACTTCTACTAAAATGCTTTATTGCCATGTGCTAGTCCTAGTGATTCATCCACTCACAATATTGCTACATCTTGTGATGAATTACTTTCATTGCCTTGTTGCTCTAACAATGAAGCTTCTACTTCCTCTAGTGTTTTTGTTGATACTAACCATGTAGAGGAACTAAATGAGCTCAAGGCCCAAGTCACTTCTTTGAAGAAAGACTTGGAAAAGCGTCATGTTGGGAAGTCCACACTTGACAATATGTTGAGTGTTCAAAGACGCCCCAATGACAAGAGTGGACTTGGATTCAACTCCAATAACAAGAACAAGTCCAAGTCTACAAGAAGAACAAGGGCCAAGAACAAGTTAAAGATTCGGCCAAGATTGTTTGCTTCAAGTGCAATGTTGAAGGGCACCATGTTAGATCTTGCCCTTTGAAGAAGAAGGCTCTTAGTGAGAAGCAACAAGGGAAGAAGCCTCAAGTTCAAACTCAAGTTCCTCAAGTTGAAGAACGGCCTCTTCCCAAGAATCAAGCTACTCCTCCTCAAGTCAAGATTCCAACCAAGAAGAGAGGAGGAAGTCGATGTTGCTACCTATGCCGTGTGAAGGGTCACCTTGCTTCTTCATGCACAAATGGTACCTTATCCAACCCCATTATTATTGATGATGTGTATTCTCTTAGGAAGGATAAGGTTGGCAATGTGTTTGCCAAATATGTTGGGACTCAAAGTGGTGTCAAGAAAAGAACCATTTGGGTTGCCAAGCCTATTGTGACTAACCTCTTAGGACCCAACTTGGTTGGGGACCAACAAGCTAAAACTTGATCAATAGGTGTTGTTGGAGGTCATTGGAGACTTGGCTACATCATGAAGAATTAAGGGATCTTCATCAATTATATTCTCTCAAGCCAAGTCATTTGGATTATATTGTTCTACCTCATATCCAATGTTTCCTCCTTGCGGTAACTTTTATTTAAATCATATATACATTGAAAGTTGCTTGCACCCTTGCATGTGTTTGGTTTTGTACCTTGCTAGTGTTTGTATGTGTTGTGCTCTCTACTTACTTATCTTGAGAAATCAAGTATGTGTATGTTGGTTTGCACACCATTTACTTGTGTGAGCCTTATTGCTTTTATTTGATATATTACCTTGTTGGCTCTCTTTTGAGAGATTAATGGACCATTCCATTTTTGGAGAGTGATATGCTTCGTGCACTTCACAAACCAAAAATGTGTGTACATGAGGAATACCACTTAGTGATGATATATCAATCTTATCTATTCTCTATGTGGTATGTCATGCTCATGAGAAATTCAAATTCTATTATGTCCATTAATTTCTCGAGTTGGTTTTGTTTGCCTCTTGCTTTAAAAGAAATGGATTATCACATTATGGGGGAGTAATAAGCTATGTGCATATTACAAGCCTAGAAAATGTGAACATGTGAGGTATTGCCACCTAGAATTGATATTCTCATTATCTTATTCCTTTGTGGCATGTTTCTCAAACAAGTTCCTTTTGCTTAATTGCTCTTGCCTCTCTCGTTGGATCTTGTTTGTGATGGAATTTCTTGATATGGCTTTCCCTAAATATGTTCTCATATATCTCTTTGGGAAACCAATTGCTTCAAGCTACTCCTTGGAGTTGCTTTGCATTTTGCGTGATTTTTGAAGCTATCAAGAATATCTATCTATCTAAGCATGGCTTTTAATTCCTATCCTTTGCCATATGCTTATGTTTTGTGAATATGATCTTGAATATATCTTTGCAATCCACCACCGAGAAATATCTCCATACATTACTTGTCTTGACAAGTGATAATCATATTTGTGGTAAATATATTGATCATATTCACTTTGGCTCTTGCTTTGAAATTGCCTTATTTGATTGCCAAGGATTTGTTTTGATCTAACTCTCATTTGTCTTCCTCGTATCTTTTGGATCCTTTATTGCTCTACTTAAAATTTGTTTTGTGCTTTCTTGAGTTGGGAAAAGCAATGAACCAATTCTTGTGCATTGACATTCAAAAGTCATACTTCTTGATAATGCACTATTCTTTGGGAAGCTATCCTACTTTGAGTAAAACACCGTTCTTTAAATTGGTATTGCAATTTCTTGCCTTTCTTGAACATGACTAGTGTTTGAATATATATATATATATATATATATATATATATATATATATATATATATGGAGAGTGATGATCTCATTTGTGTGCATTTTGTATTCAAATGCAAAATCTTAAATAATGCACACATCTTGGGGGAGCAATCCTATAGGCTTTTTGAACATTAGTTGTCTTCATTTGATATTTGATCCCGATGACGTGTCTCCTTGGAAGACAAACATTTTTCGTCTTGGTACTTGTGCCATCATGAAAAGTGTAGAGGGTTTGGTTTATTCCTTGATGATATTTTCATCATTTGGTATCTTTTCAAAGTGGTATCTTCACTCATGTGTTGATTTGGGTATTTGATATAATTTGGACACTTTGTTTTCTTGTCACACTTGTGTGTGCTTTGTTGTTTTACTTGGTGTTTTGTCTAAATTATATCTTGTTTGGTTCTTGAAAGTCATGTGCATGCATATTTATTATATGTATATCTTATGGCATGCTTACTTTCGTTGATCCAATATATAGGATAAACTCCATCAAATCCTAAATGCTAAGATGTGCATGAAATTCAATTTCATTAATATGCACATATTTATGTGGAGTTTGTCCTATGTATTGTAGTTGCTCTAACTACTTTGGACCCAATGAGTTTGGGCACCATTTTGTACTTGAATTTGTTTTAGGTATATTGGAGATGCATTGGAAGCTTGTCTCATCTACAAGGAAGGTGTTGTCACCATGTGCTTATTGGAGCCAAGCTTGGATGATCATGAGCTCCTATCTTCTACATCACCAATGCTATCTCGGTAACAAGTATCTACCTCATGCATACTTTTCTAGCTCTCAACCTTGTGTAGGTTGTTTCATGGCATGAATCTCTTTGGTTGCAATTCTTTTGATTCTTGCAAAACGTCTTTATTGCAAATGTGAGTAAGCCGGGATGATTACATATCAAGGGGAATATATATCATTTTCATGATTCATCAATCCCAAATATGTTAATCTAGCACTTTCTACTTATGTCTCGCATATGCAATATTGATGTTTCTTCAAAATCATTTGCCTTTCGTGATACTTGTTATCTTACTCGGAGCATCCTTTTATCACCTTTATCCTTTGTGGATAGTTTGATGCTATGATGAGTGTGTTGGAAGTTCATCTATATCCCTTTAAGATAAAATTGAGCTTTGTGCTATGCTTTTAAGCAAAGATCTTATTGGTGTATTTATGACTTCCTCTTGGATATCATGATCTTTACCTTTGTACCTATTTGTGTGTACATGTTTATTTGTGGACTTATATCTTCGTGATTGGTGTCTACTTAGAAACTTATACACATAAGAATAGTTACATTTTTTGGTATTCCAATTCTTTAGTGACCACCCTTTGCTTTTGTATCTTTGGTGGTCTCTAATTAAAGGCACAAGCTTTGTTTTTATGTGTTATGCTTTGAATCTTAATAAGCTTGTGGAGCTATTTGCTATATCTCCGTTGGTGTGTGAGTATGTGAAAGACATGATATGCACTATGTGCAACACTTTTTGAAAGACTATGTTGATGATTTTGCTCATCCTTGTATTAGTCTCCTAAAATGTCTTTATATCTCACACCCATTGTAACGTACCTGCACTTAGAAAATGGCAAGGTACCTGTGTATAGTGCAAACCCCTGGATCGTTTCATTTGCACACACAGTTTAAGATGAATATCACAACATTGTATCAATTATTACACGAATGATCCAGACTTGGAAAAGTAAAGTTCATTACAACTTGCATAGCATAAAGCTAGCTTGAAAGTGTAAAGCAGCGGAAATAATAATCTTCATGGAGTCCTCATCCTTTGCATGTGCCACAGGCGAAAACATGTTGGTTGCAGACTCGAAACCCTTAACGAAACTCACTCGTCGTCAGAACAATCTGCAACAAAATAAAATTTTGCAACAGAGTGGGTCAGAACCATTAAAAATGGATCTGGCAAGTGACACTATGTGGACACTTAATGGAATAACTCTAATAGCCTATATGCATATTTGGCTGGTGGAGTTTCAAGGCTATTTTGCATAAAAGCCAATTTTGCCTAACACTTTGTAAAACATTTTCTTCAAAAGTTGGAGACGATATGGTATAAGACCATAGTCTCATCTACCCTTGTTCACCATCAAGTTTTACTTTCAAAATTGGAATGATGAAGCCTCCGTTGAATCCTTGATCAGCTGCTCAAATTGTCCGTAACCGGGGACACGGCTAAGTACTTAGTTTTTAACTCTGCAGAGGTTGTGCACTTTCACCATTAGACCCAACAAACCCAAACTATCCTCAAGCACTCAAATTGTGCTAAGGAAAAGGAGAGAGTTGAGACGAGACTTTTCAGAAGCATTTTCCCATCCCATACCGACTTGACGCGCTCCCATTCTAACCATTCTACCACCACCTGTCAAGTCGGGACGAGTCCACGCAACTTAATCCATCTAGCCAGAGCCCATATGACTAATGGCTGCACGGGAAGCAATCTTCACTTGGAGAAAACATTGGCCCCTTAATACCCTGGGTGGCAACCACAAGTGACCATCCCTTAGAGGTCACCCCTAAGAGATGACACTCAACCTTTCCATCATCTTTTCATAACCAAGTCCACCCAGGTGATAAATTACTTAGTAGAATTAAATTTTAAGGAAAACACATTTGCATAGCATCAAATATTCTACTAAGTTATCAAAGGGGATTCTAGACACAACTAGAGTAAAGGTATGGTGGGTGTAACATCCCAAGTTTTTCAAAAAGTTGAAAAATCAGAAAAATTTAAAACTTTTGAAAACTATTATGTATTTTGCTTTGAAAGGAAAATTCATGCATACATTCAGCATCATATAGCATTGTTTGCATTTGGTTATTTCAAAAGTGGGAAATACATTTCCACTTGAAAACATATTTAAGAAAATATATTAGTAGAGCAATTATGCTCCAATTTTCTTTTGACTTTTATGTATTGTTCTGTTAATGTTGTTTGTGAATTGATTGTTTTTGTTGAAATATAAATATTTTCAAAAGGTTTATCTTGTGATATTCAAGTTTTAGTTAAGCCACCTCAGATTGTTTTAAACCTATTTTAAAATTGGACATCAAGTGTCATATTGTTTATTAAAAACCTAGTTTGGAAATCAAAATGATTTCTATTTGAAAAGTGTGTTGATTGTGAATAGTTTGGATGTATTAAGAAATTATTCTATTACTTACCTAAGCTCTATTCTCAAGTTTTATAGTTTTACTTTTGAAGGAAAATATTTATTTGGATTTCCAAAATGAGTTTTGAAATCATTTTGATTTATCAAAACCCTTTTAAAAACTACTTATGTTTTATACAAAATTATTTTATTGAGTGAGATAAATCAAATTACTTATATTTGACCTTGGGTTAAATTATATATTTCAAAAGGAATTCATAAAACCCTATAGATTTAAAATGGCATTATCATGTCCAAAATCCATTTAAACTCATTTCAAAATTTAGATAATAAAATGTTTTGGAAAATGATATTTAAAGGCTGCAGATCAAAGAGTTTGTTTTTACAAAATTATTGAAAGTGGTTTGAATTGTTTTGGATTTAAAATTCAAAAGTTATTTGATTTTTGAATAAAACAGAAAAGAAAACGTTTTCTGGAAAAAAATGCGAAGCCTAGCTAAATGGGCCAAGCCCAACTACTAGCTACCGCTCAGCGCAGCAAGCAGCAGCCCAGGCCCGCTCCTTTCCTCTGACTGACATGTGGGCCCCACCAATGACGTCAGCGATGACGTCATCATCGTCTCCACCGTGTTCATCACGGATTCTTCCCGAACCCTAACCGAATCCGCCCGATTTCGTCGCGATTTGTTGCGTGCTTCGCACGAACCCTTTCCCCCATATAAACCTCAGCCCCCGCCGCATCTTTTCCCCCAGAAACCCTAGCCTCTACGCCCCCAGGCTGCCCACAAAATCGCTGCCACCGTCCGCCATTACCGCCGCCGTTCGAGCACGATTCCGGCGACACCGCAGGTCTACACCGCCACCTTTTGGTCCCCTCCGAGTCCTCTCAACCTGGCGCATCTCCCTGACCTTTTTCTTGTACTCCAGATCAACGCGTCTGTCCGTGACCCTTGACCGCCGCCGTGGGAGCTTCTCCAGCGAGCAACCTGGGAAGGAGGAGAACGTGTCCGTGACCCCCGACCCCTCCATCAAGCTCGCCTCGGCGTCCGGAAGCTCGTGGTAACAGAACCCTCTCGGACCCCTCTCCCTGCTCGATTCTCTCACCGCCGGCGATGGCACCACCGTAGATGATTAGGTCACCGGCACAGCTCCGGCGAACAGTGCCGCTAGTTTTAGGTCAAACGATTTTGGGCCGTCGGATCTCGTTTTAACGGCGTAGATTAGATCCTTTAGCGAATCGGTACGGGCAAATCAGAGGCCGCCTCGTCAGCGCACCGTCAGCAGCAACGTCAGCGCCACGTCAAGCCGAGTCAGCAACACAGTCATCGCAGCTCCGCACCAACCAGAAGACGCCACGTCGACGGAGGACTCCAGCGCGAGGATCTTTTCGGTTTTCCTTACGCTTAAGCCCCTGCGCATCACGGATAGGTCCCTGGTTTTAGATTCGTTATTAATTTTTAGTCCCTTATCCAAAATTTATGAAATTTATATTTTTGGAAAGCTAATAATGTGTAGAAACTTTCTATATGCTTAATTTGAAGTTTGGACGAAATTAATTTAGATAAATTTTAAAAAATGGTTTAATTGATATTTTGGCTATAATTTAATTATAAAAATTGTTATTTGAGCAAAATATTTTGCTATATTTTTGTTTGTATAAATAATGGCCGTAGCATTGCTCTGTATGTTTGCAGAAGTGTTTTTATGTGTTTTTGCATGTAATTTGTTTTTATTGCTTTTTAGGTGGTATTTTTAATAAGTAAATTATATTAAAATTGTTCTCCACATTAAATTCGAATAGAAATTTTAGCTAAGTCATGATGATCATGATAGATGCAAAATAACTTATAAATATTTCACCTCTCCCACAAAAGTGTTATTTCTTCCTTAGAAAATTTTGAGTAATAAAATTTTGACAACACTTTTCCTTGGAAAATTTTCTTAGAAAATTTCAACACCTTAAAAGTGCTAAATCTTTTCCTTAGAAAAATTTAGCATTCTGAAAACTTATTTTGTTTCCCTTAGGAAATTTTTCTAAGTACTTGCTACCACAAAAGTTTGTCCTTAGAAAAATTATCAACTTATGCTTTGCATACTTTCCTTAGAAAATCTGGCACCTCTTATTTTGTTAACTTTGCCTTAGAAATTATTTTAGTGACTTGTTGTTGACCTTTGGTCCTTAGTCTTATTTGGACCATCTTACTTGTCTTGCATTAACTTAGAATAATTTCATGGCATGGCATGCATCTCTAGTCCTTAGAAATATTTTGCATTCTTACATGACATTCCTCCTTAGAATTTTTGGAGGTGATGCTTGTTAGCCCTTTTAACCCTCCTAGAAAAAAAAACCCACTAAATTAGAAATTAGTGGAAAAGTTTGCATTGTTATCCTTGGAGAATTCAACAAGAAGTTAGAGGACCAATGAAGGACTTAGCCAAGAAAAACAAACTCCAGAAGCATCTCCAAGAAGTCAAGGTACTTAGAAGAAAATCAAGGGGAAGTTCACGAAGACCAACCACCTACATTTTTCTAAGTCTTTCTTTCCTTCTCTCTTTCTTCCTTCTTCTCTCTTCATGGTGACTAAGTTATATCCAAGACCTTGAGGCTGCCAACATCATCAAGTCTTCAGAATCAACAAGTCCACAAACGTGTAATGAAGAACACATCAAGTAAAATCACAAGGAAGCAAAGAGGAGAACTTTAGAAGACCAACTACTTCTTTTCTTTCTATCTCCTTTTCTATTTTTGTCTCACTTTGGACAAAGGCCAAGTCCTTGTTTAAGACTAAGTTCATAGAGTGCTATTTGAAGATCAATGAAGCTGCAAAGGAGTTGAAGATTATTTGAAGACCAAACTTGTGAAGACTTAGAGTAGCTTTACAACCTTCGAGTGGTGGTTTTACCAAATTTATTTTACTCTACCTTGACCTTGCCTTAGCTGAATAGGATAATGTTATTTTGTTATCTCTCCCTTATTATATTTTGCTTGTCTTTCATACCACATTTCTTTGTATCATCCTGCATCTCATGCATATCATATTTTTCCAAGTGTTGCATTTATGATTGTATGTTTATTTGTGATTTGTTTGACTTGTTAGAAATTCCGGAGAGAGACGAAAGTGGTTGCAACTGCTACTACTACACTTCTGTTTGCCAAGGCAAGTGGCACACCCTCATAAATTTCCTAAGTATTTTATATGCATTACTTAGTGTATTTCCTTATATGCATGTGTTGGATAGTATTGCTATATGCTAAACCCACCATACCTTTACACTAGTTGTGTCTAGAACCCTTTGATAACTTAGTAGAATATTTGATGCTATGCAAATGTGTTTCTTTAAAGCTTAATTCTACTAAGTAATTTATCACCTGGGTGGACTTGGTTATGAAAAGATGATGGAAAGGTTGAGTGTCATCTCTTAGGGGTGACCTCTAAGGGATGGTCACTTGTGGTTGCCACCCAGGGTATTAAGGGGCCAATGTTTTCTCTAAGTGAAGATTGCTTACCGTGCAGCCATTAGTCATATGGGCTCTGGCTAGATGGATTAAGTTGCGTGGACTCGTCCCGACTTGACAGGTGGTGGTAGAATGGTTAGAATGGGAGCGCGTCAAGTCGGTATGGGATGGGAAAATGCTTCTGAAAAGTCTCGTCTCAACTCTCTCCTTTTCCTTAGCACAATTTGAGTGCTTGAGGATAGTTTGGGTTTGTTGGGTCTAATGGTGAAAGTGCACAACCTCTGCAGAGTTAAAAACTAAGTACTTAGCCGTGTCCCCGGTTACGGACAATTTGAGCAGCTGATCAAGGATTCAACGGAGGCTTCGTCATTCCAATTTCGAAAGTAAAACTTGATGGTGAAAGGGTAGATGAGACTATGGTCTTATACCATATCGTCTCCAACTTTTGAAGAAAATGTTTTACAAAGTGTTAGGCAAAATTGGCTTTTATGCAAAATAGCCTTGAACTCCACCAGCCAAATATGCATATAGGCTATAGAGTTATTCCATTAAGTGTCCACATAGTGTCACTTGCCAGATCCATTTTTAATGGTTCTGACCCACTCTGTTGCAAAATTTTATTTGTTGCAGATTGTCTGACGAGTGAGTTTACGTTAGGGTTTCGAGTCTGCAACCAACATGTTTTCGCCTGTGGCACATGCAAAGGATGAGGACTCCATGAAGATTATTTTCCGCTGCTTTACTCTTTCAAGCTAGCTATATGCTATGCAAGTTGTAACGAATATTTTACCAAGTCTGGATCATTCGATGTAATAATGATACTTTGTTGTGATACTACATCTTAAACTGTGTGTGCAAATGAAACGATCCAGGGGTTTGCACTATACACAGGTACCTTGCCAATTTCTAAGTGCAGGTACGTTACAGATGGTATCAGAGCACTGTGTTGCCTGTAGGTTCGAAACCCTAAGTCTGGATAGAAATAGGCTGGCCATAGGAATTAAAAGCTAATTTACTCTACTATAAAAGTTTAATCTTGTTTCTTCCTTTTCTTTTGAACTTATTCTAGTAACACTTATCTAATCTTGTTTCCTCAAATTCTGTTTAGATGGTCCCCTTCACCTGCACGGAGATTCTGAGAGACAGCGTGACTTGTCCTTTTGGAGTTCAACTGAATGGTATCTGCAAAGATCTTGATTTGGTTCCCCAACCTTCAAAATAAGGACGATACCCTCAGAGATAACCAATAAGCAACGCTGGGAGATTGAGACAGAGATCCTACCTGGTACTACCAGGATTCCCACCGAGGCAATTGTCTACAAGAGGGTGTACCCTACCTGGGAGACTGGCCTTCTGCTAGCAAAACATGAGGCACTATCACGTATCTGTGAGGAATTCTACGAGATGTTGCCCCAAAACTCTTCCTACCGTCGCTTCGGGAGGCGTAATGCTAATGAACTACCCCACTGGAGTGGAAAGGATCGCGAGAAGCTAAACCCTACAGAGCTACAAATGGAAGATCTGGAGTTAGCAACACATATAGCTACCACTGCACTCCATGCTGAGATGAAGATGACGGACGAGGCCAAGGAGTTGATTGAGGAGCAGAGGAAGGAGATCGAAACCACTATAGAAATAATAGCCTCCGAAGAACTTCAGAAGCAGAAGCGTGAGACGATCATTCAAAGGCTTGAAGCTGAAAATTTGAAGCTGCTAAACAAGGTCGACAGACAGGAAGCAACGATAGCAGCCCTTCGGGAGCAATGTGCCCAACTCGCCAAGGAGTCATTTGAAGAGGAGAACTCAAGGATGAAGCGCCCTAAGACTAAGACCTCCACCTAGTGTTCCAGCAAGAACCAGAGAGAGTAGTCACCCACCAACCCTAGAATTTTGTCAGACGACGTTAGTTTCATTATTGACCAACCAAAATTGTGGTATGGCAGTACTTAGGCTTGTATTTTCAGAATATCCGTTGTTACCTGGGTTTGAAGTCAAGAGAAAAGTTTGAAAGTTTAAAGTTTGTTTTGAGCTTGTTTGTGTTGTGTTATGTGAATGCTTGTATGGGTAGAAATATTTCCCTTAGAATCTGTCTATCTTATACTTATCTATTCCAAAACCCACAGATGTCTCCCCAGAGTGCACCTGAAGACAACAACAACAACACCAGCACCAACAACGTTGAAACAATGTTGCAGAAGATGATGGCAACACAAGCCCAGCTGATGACCATGATGACCCAGATCAAAGCAGATCAAAGTGAACCACCACCACCCCTAACCCATACGGATAGACTTGTCAAATTTTTAAGTCTTGAACCCAACACGTTCCACCCTACAAATGATCCAATTATGGCAACCGACTGGCTACGATCAATAGAGAAGGATCTGATACTTTGTGAGTGCACCGACATAGAGAAAGTGAGTTTTGCATCTTATTTCTTGGAAGGACTTGCGGCTAAATGGTGGAGAACATATCATAGCACTCACACATGTGATACTTTAACCTGGAAAGAGTTCAAGGAAGGGTTCTGTAGTGTTTACAGTTCCCCTGACATGTGGAATATGAAGCAAGAAGAGTTCCTAAACCTGAGGCAAGGGGGCAGGACACTCAAGGAGTATAGAGATGATTTCTATGCACTGTCTCGTTATGCCCCTGAAGGCATAATTATCGAGGAAGAGAGGGAGGAAAGTTTTCTCAAGAGACTATGTGATGAGATGAAAGTCCCTTTCACAGTCACACACGCTTGGGAGTATCAGGCCTTACTGGACCAAGCACTCATACTGGAGGATGATATCAGGAAGACTGGAAATCTGAAGAGAAAGCTAAGTATCAACAAACATCATTCTGAGCCTTCATTCAAAAGACACCATACTCCTGAGGTGAACCATAGCCACAAACAGGGGAATCACCATAATAAAGGGAGTCATCTCAAACATCCTGATCGCAATGGTGGGTCCAAAGGAAGCAATGGAGACCGGAAGGGAAATGGACATGATGACCATAACCATAACAATGGACAGCATCGCCCAAATCCAGAACTCAAGAAAGATAACAGCCAAGTGCTCTGCTTTAAGTGCAATAATAAGGGCCATTATGCCAATAAGTGCCCGGAAAATAAACTCCAGAACAACCCTCCACACAAAGACATCAGCAAGGTGATGTGCTTCAAATGCAAGAACATGGGTCATTACGCCAATAAATGCCCAGCTAAGATGAAGACCGAAGAAATTGCTAAGACAAAGCCTTTTGGTAAAGAATATATGAACCACACCAATGTGGAAGGAGTGATTGAGGAACCTAGCTTGGAGAATGGTACGTTATCAATCAAGTTTACAGTTTGAAGTTTGACTGCCAACATAGATTTCTTTTAAGGGTGGTAGCCACCCTGATATCCCCGTCACAAACTTTTGCTAGCCTTCCCGAATCTCGGGACGAGATTCCTTTTAAGGGTGGTAGTATGTAACATCCCAAGTTTTTCAAAAAGTTGAAAAATCAGAAAAATTTAAAACTTTTGAAAACTATTATGTATTTTGCTTTGAAAGGAAAATTCATGCATACATTCAGCATCATATAGCATTGTTTGCATTTGGTTATTTCAAAAGTGGGAAATACATTTCCACTTGAAAACATATTTAAGAAAATATATTAGTAGAGCAATTATGCTCCAATTTTCTTTTGACTTTTATGTATTGTTCTGTTAATGTTGTTTGTGAATTGATTGTTTTTGTTGAAATATAAATATTTTCAAAAGGTTTATCTTGTGATATTCAAGTTTTAGTTAAGCCACCTCAGATTGTTTTAAACCTATTTTAAAATTGGACATCAAGTGTCATATTGTTTATTAAAAACCTAGTTTGGAAATCAAAATGATTTCTATTTGAAAAGTGTGTTGATTGTGAATAGTTTGGATGTATTAAGAAATTATTCTATTACTTACCTAAGCTCTATTCTCAAGTTTTATAGTTTTACTTTTGAAGGAAAATATTTATTTGGATTTCCAAAATGAGTTTTGAAATCATTTTGATTTATCAAAACCCTTTTAAAAACTACTTATGTTTTATACAAAATTATTTTATTGAGTGAGATAAATCAAATTACTTATATTTGACCTTGGGTTAAATTATATATTTCAAAAGGAATTCATAAAACCCTATAGATTTAAAATGGCATTATCATGTCCAAAATCCATTTAAACTCATTTCAAAATTTAGATAATAAAATGTTTTGGAAAATGATATTTAAAGGCTGCAGATCAAAGAGTTTGTTTTTACAAAATTATTGAAAGTGGTTTGAATTGTTTTGGATTTAAAATTCAAAAGTTATTTGATTTTTGAATAAAACAGAAAAGAAAACGTTTTCTGGAAAAAAATGCGAAGCCTAGCTAAATGGGCCAAGCCCAACTACTAGCTACCGCTCAGCGCAGCAAGCAGCAGCCCAGGCCCGCTCCTTTCCTCTGACTGACATGTGGGCCCCACCAATGACGTCAGCGATGACGTCATCATCGTCTCCACCGTGTTCATCACGGATTCTTCCCGAACCCTAACCGAATCCGCCCGATTTCGTCGCGATTTGTTGCGTGCTTCGCACGAACCCTTTCCCCCATATAAACCTCAGCCCCCGCCGCATCTTTTCCCCCAGAAACCCTAGCCTCTACGCCCCCAGGCTGCCCACAAAATCGCTGCCGCCGTCCGCCATTACCGCCGCCGTTCGAGCACGATTCCGGCGACACCGCAGGTCTACACCGCCACCTTTTGGTCCCCTCCGAGTCCTCTCAACCTGGCGCATCTCCCTGACCTTTTTCTTGTACTCCAGATCAACGCGTCTGTCCGTGACCCTTGACCGCCGCCGTGGGAGCTTCTCCAGCGAGCAACCTGGGAAGGAGGAGAACGTGTCCGTGACCCCCGACCCCTCCATCAAGCTCGCCTCGGCGTCCGGAAGCTCGTGGTAACAGAACCCTCTCGGACCCCTCTCCCTGCTCGATTCTCTCACCGCCGGCGATGGCACCACCGTAGATGATTAGGTCACCGGCACAGCTCCGGCGAACAGTGCCGCTAGTTTTAGGTCAAACGATTTTGGGCCGTCGGATCTCGTTTTAACGGCGTAGATTAGATCCTTTAGCGAATCGGTACGGGCAAATCAGAGGCCGCCTCGTCAGCGCACCGTCAGCAGCAACGTCAGCGCCACGTCAAGCCGAGTCAGCAACACAGTCATCGCAGCTCCGCACCAACCAGAAGACGCCACGTCGACGGAGGACTCCAGCGCGAGGATCTTTTCGGTTTTCCTTACGCTTAAGCCCCTGCGCATCACGGATAGGTCCCTGGTTTTAGATTCGTTATTAATTTTTAGTCCCTTATCCAAAATTTATGAAATTTATATTTTTGGAAAGCTAATAATGTGTAGAAACTTTCTATATGCTTAATTTGAAGTTTGGACGAAATTAATTTAGATAAATTTTAAAAAATGGTTTAATTGATATTTTGGCTATAATTTAATTATAAAAATTGTTATTTGAGCAAAATATTTTGCTATATTTTTGTTTGTATAAATAATGGCCGTAGCATTGCTCTGTATGTTTGCAGAAGTGTTTTTATGTGTTTTTGCATGTAATTTGTTTTTATTGCTTTTTAGGTGGTATTTTTAATAAGTAAATTATATTAAAATTGTTCTCCACATTAAATTCGAATAGAAATTTTAGCTAAGTCATGATGATCATGATAGATGCAAAATAACTTATAAATATTTCACCTCTCCCACAAAAGTGTTATTTCTTCCTTAGAAAATTTTGAGTAATAAAATTTTGACAACACTTTTCCTTGGAAAATTTTCTTAGAAAATTTCAACACCTTAAAAGTGCTAAATCTTTTCCTTAGAAAAATTTAGCATTCTGAAAACTTATTTTGTTTCCCTTAGGAAATTTTTCTAAGTACTTGCTACCACAAAAGTTTGTCCTTAGAAAAATTATCAACTTATGCTTTGCATACTTTCCTTAGAAAATCTGGCACCTCTTATTTTGTTAACTTTGCCTTAGAAATTATTTTAGTGACTTGTTGTTGACCTTTGGTCCTTAGTCTTATTTGGACCATCTTACTTGTCTTGCATTAACTTAGAATAATTTCATGGCATGGCATGCATCTCTAGTCCTTAGAAATATTTTGCATTCTTACATGACATTCCTCCTTAGAATTTTTGGAGGTGATGCTTGTTAGCCCTTTTAACCCTCCTAGAAAAAAAAACCCACTAAATTAGAAATTAGTGGAAAAGTTTGCATTGTTATCCTTGGAGAATTCAACAAGAAGTTAGAGGACCAATGAAGGACTTAGCCAAGAAAAACAAACTCCAGAAGCATCTCCAAGAAGTCAAGGTACTTAGAAGAAAATCAAGGGGAAGTTCACGAAGACCAACCACCTACATTTTTCTAAGTCTTTCTTTCCTTCTCTCTTTCTTCCTTCTTCTCTCTTCATGGTGACTAAGTTATATCCAAGACCTTGAGGCTGCCAACATCATCAAGTCTTCAGAATCAACAAGTCCACAAACGTGTAATGAAGAACACATCAAGTAAAATCACAAGGAAGCAAAGAGGAGAACTTTAGAAGACCAACTACTTCTTTTCTTTCTATCTCCTTTTCTATTTTTGTCTCACTTTGGACAAAGGCCAAGTCCTTGTTTAAGACTAAGTTCATAGAGTGCTATTTGAAGATCAATGAAGCTGCAAAGGAGTTGAAGATTATTTGAAGACCAAACTTGTGAAGACTTAGAGTAGCTTTACAACCTTCGAGTGGTGGTTTTACCAAATTTATTTTACTCTACCTTGACCTTGCCTTAGCTGAATAGGATAATGTTATTTTGTTATCTCTCCCTTATTATATTTTGCTTGTCTTTCATACCACATTTCTTTGTATCATCCTGCATCTCATGCATATCATATTTTTCCAAGTGTTGCATTTATGATTGTATGTTTATTTGTGATTTGTTTGACTTGTTAGAAATTCCGGAGAGAGACGAAAGTGGTTGCAACTGCTACTACTACACTTCTGTTTGCCAAGGCAAGTGGCACACCCTCATAAATTTCCTAAGTATTTTATATGCATTACTTAGTGTATTTCCTTATATGCATGTGTTGGATAGTATTATTGCTATATGCTAAACCCACCATACCTTTACACTAGTTGTGTCTAGAACCCTTTGATAACTTAGTAGAATATTTGATGCTATGCAAATGTGTTTCTTTAAAGCTTAATTCTACTAAGTAATTTATCACCTGGGTGGACTTGGTTATGAAAAGATGATGGAAAGGTTGAGTGTCATCTCTTAGGGGTGACCTCTAAGGGATGGTCACTTGTGGTTGCCACCCAGGGTATTAAGGGGCCAATGTTTTCTCTAAGTGAAGATTGCTTACCGTGCAGCCATTAGTCATATGGGCTCTGGCTAGATGGATTAAGTTGCGTGGACTCGTCCCGACTTGACAGGTGGTGGTAGAATGGTTAGAATGGGAGCGCGTCAAGTCGGTATGGGATGGGAAAATGCTTCTGAAAAGTCTCGTCTCAACTCTCTCCTTTTCCTTAGCACAATTTGAGTGCTTGAGGATAGTTTGGGTTTGTTGGGTCTAATGGTGAAAGTGCACAACCTCTGCAGAGTTAAAAACTAAGTACTTAGCCGTGTCCCCGGTTACGGACAATTTGAGCAGCTGATCAAGGATTCAACGGAGGCTTCATCATTCCAATTTCGAAAGTAAAACTTGATGGTGAAAGGGTAGATGAGACTATGGTCTTATACCATATCGTCTCCAACTTTTGAAGAAAATGTTTTACAAAGTGTTAGGCAAAATTGGCTTTTATGCAAAATAGCCTTGAACTCCACCAGCCAAATATGCATATAGGCTATAGAGTTATTCCATTAAGTGTCCACATAGTGTCACTTGCCAGATCCATTTTTAATGGTTCTGACCCACTCTGTTGCAAAATTTTATTTGTTGCAGATTGTCTGACGAGTGAGTTTACGTTAAGGGTTTCGAGTCTGCAACCAACATGTTTTCGCCTGTGGCACATGCAAAGGATGAGGACTCCATGAAGATTAAATTTCCGCTGCTTTACTCTTTCAAGCTAGCTATATGCTATGCAAGTTGTAACGAATATTTTACCAAGTCTGGATCATTCGATGTAATAATGATACTTTGTTGTGATACTACATCTTAAACTGTGTGTGCAAATGAAACGATCCAGGGGTTTGCACTCTACACAGGTACCTTGCCATATTTTAAGTGCAGGTACATTACAGTGGGTTTAGCATATAGCAATAATACTATCCAACACATGCATATAAGGAAATACACTAAGTAATGCATATAAAAATACTTAGGAAATTTATGGGGGTGTGCCACTTGCCTCGGCAAACAGAAGAACAGGTGTAGCAGTTGCAACCACTTTCGTCTCTCTCCGGAATTTCTAACAAGTCAAACAAATCACAAATAAACATACAATCATAAATGCAACACTTAAAAAAAATTTATGATGTGCATGCGATGCAGGATGATACAAAGAAATGTGGTATGAAAGACAAGCAAAACAAAATAAGGGGGAAACAACAAAATAACATTATCTCATTCAACTAAGGCAAGGTCAAGATAGAGTAAAATAAATTTGATAAAACCTCCACTTGAAGGTTGTAAGGCTACTCTAAGTCTTCACAAGTTTGGTCTTCGAATAATTCTTCAACCCCTTTGTAGCCTCATTGTTCTTCAATGGTCTTCAATTAGCACTGTTAGGGACTTAGTCTTAAACACCTAGGATTTGGTCTATGTCCAAAGTGAGACAAAACTTAGAAAGAAAGCAAAGATAGAAATAAAGTAGTTGGTCTTCAAAATTCTTCTCCTTGTTCCTTGTAGTTTTACTTGATGCGATGACTTCATTGCACTTGTGGACTTGTTGATTCTGAAGACTTGATGATGTTGGCAGAAGATTGATCTTGAATATAACTTAGCCACCATGAAGTTTAGGAGAAGAAGTAAGAAGGAGAGAAAGGGGAGAAAGACTTAGAAGATGTAGCTGGTTGGTCTTCATGAACTTTCTCTTGATTTCTTCTAAGTACTTTTCTTCTTGGAGATGTTCCTGAGTCTTGTCTTCTTGGCTAAGTCCTTCTTGGTTCTTGATTGTTTCCACTAATTTCTAACTTAGTGGTTTTAACTAGAGGGGTCAAAAGAGCTAGCATTCATTCTCAAAATTTCTAAGGAGGAAGTCATGTGAAAGTATAAAATAATACTAAGGACTTAATTATGCATGCCATGCTTATGTAAATGCTCTAAGGAAATGCAAGCAAACAAGATGTTCCAAAAATAACAAAGTACCAAAGAGGTCAAACAATAAGTCAAAATAATTTCTAAGTAAGAGTTCATAAAATAAGGTGTTGGTATTTTTCTAAGGAAAAATACTTTTAAAACCATAGTTGATAAAATTTCTAAGGACAACACTTGTCAAAAATAACACTTAGGAAAATATTCTAAAATCACTAAGTTTTCAAGATGCTAAATTTTTCTAAGGAAAAGATTTAACACTTTTAAGATGTTGAAATTTTCTAAGGGAAATAGTGTTGTCAAAATAATTATCAAATATTTTCTAAGGAAATTTTCCACGAAAAAGTGTTGTCAAAATTTTATTACTCAAAATTTTTCTAAGGAAGAAATAACACTTTTGTGGGAGAGGTGAAATATTTCTAAGTTATTTTGCATCTAACGTGATCATCATGACTTAGCTAAAATTTCTATACGAAATTAATGTGGAGAACAATTTTAATATAATTTACTTATTAAAATAACACCTAAAAAGAAATAAAAACAATTTACATGCAAAAACACATAAAAACACTTCTACAAAAATACAGAGCAATGCTACGGCCATTATTTATACAAACAAAAATATAGCAAAATATTTTGCTCAATTATCATTTTTTTTTTAAAATTAAATTATAGCCAAAATATCAATTAAACATTTTTAAAATTTATCTAAATTAATTTCGTCCAAACCTCAAATTAAGCATACAGAAAGTTTCTACACATTATTAGCTTTCCAAAAATACAAATTTCATAAATTTTGGCTAAAGGAATAAAAATTAATAATGAATCTAAAATCCAGGGACTAATCTGTGATGCGCAGGGGCTAAACTGCAAAGAAACTAAAAGATTCCTCGCTCTGAAGTCCCCAGGCGACGTGGCGCTTCCTGATTGGTGCGCGTTTCCTTCACGGGCAGATGCGGGCGCGGGCGGACGGACGCGGACGTGGGCGATGCGGGCGACTCCGTGACGTGGCGATGCCTCATTGGTTGATACCTCTTCGCGGCGTCGATCTAATCTTGAGCGTTGAAGCCAGATCCAACGGCCTAAGTTCTACTGGACCATAAGGTCGCCGGCGCGGCTGCCGGTGCTACTCCGACGATGGTGGCTCCATTGCCGGCGACGAGCTAACCGCAAAACAGAAGAGGACTGGATGCGCGAGTCGTACCCTGGGGCGTAGATCGACACGGCGAAGACGATGGCGTGGTCAGGGAGAAGCTTCGCGTCCTGGTTCGCCGGGATTGCTCGCCGGAGTCGCCGAGGGCGGCTGGAGCTTCGGGTCGAGCTCGAACTGCTCGTTCTGCTGCGGAATAAAATACGGCACCAGGTCAGAAAGCTGAGCGAGGAAGAGTTAAGAAGAACGGAAGAGATGAGGAGGCTCAGGGTGTCCTGTACTCGCCGGTATTTGAAGATTACGACGGCGGCCGTGGCGGCGCTCCGTGGATGATCTCGAGCAGCCTGGAGGCTCTCGGGTTTAGGTTTCTGGGGCAAAAGAGGCGGCGGGGACGGAGGTTTATATGGGGGAAAGGGTTCGTGCAAATACGCAACAAATCGCGACGAAATCGGGCGGATTCGGTTAGGGTTCGGGAGGAATCCGTGATGATCACGGTGGAGACGATGATGACGTCATCGCTGACGTCATTGGTGGGGCCCACATGTCAGTCAGAGGAAAGGACGAGGCGGCCTGGGCCGTGGCCGGTGTTGGGCTGTTGCGCGCGAGGGTTAGCTAAATGGGCTCGGCCCAATTAGGCCAGGCGTTAGTTTTTCCACGAAAACATTTTCTTCTTTTCTGTTTTATTTCAAAACCAAATAACTTTTGAATTATAAATCCAAATCAAATCAAACCACTTTCAATAATTTTGTAAAAACAAACTCTTTGATCTGCAGCCTTTAAATATCATTTTCCAAAATATTTTATTATCTAAAATTTTGAAATGAGGTTAAATGGATTTTGGACATAATAATGCCATTTTAAATCTATAGGGTTTTTATGAATTCCTTTTGAAATATAATTTTAACCCAAGGCCAAATATAAGTAATGTGATTTATCTCACTCAATAAAATAATTTGGTATAAAACATAAGTAGTTTTAAAAAGGGTTTTGATAAATCAAAATGATTTCAAAACTCATTTTAGAAATCCAAATAAATATTTTCTTTCAAAAGTAAGACTATAAAATTTGAGAATAGAGATTAGGTAAGTAATAGAATAATTCTTAACACATCCAAACTATTCACAATCAACACCCTTTTTCAAATAGAAATCATTTTGATTTCCAAACTAGTTTTTTTAATAAACAATATGGCACTTAATGTCAAATTTAAAATAGGTTTTTAAAACAATCAAATGTGGCTTAAGTAAAAGTTAAATACCACAAGATATATATTTGCAAAGATAAATATTTCAACAGATACAAACAAATCAGAAGCAAACATCAACAGAACAATACTTAAAGTTAAAAGAAGTATGGAGCACAAATGCTCTACTAATATATTTTCTTAAATATGTTTTCAAGTGGAAATTTATTTCCCACTTTTGAAATAACCAAAAGCAAACAATGCAAGATGATGATGAATGCATGCATGAATTTTCTTTTCAAGGCAAAATACTATAATAGTTTTCAAAAGTTTTAAATTTTTCTGATTTTTCAGCTTTTGAAAAACCTGGGATGTTACATACTACCACCCTTAAAAGGAATCTCGTCCCGAGATTCGGGAAGGCTAGCAAAAGGTTGTGACTGGGATATCAGGGTAACTACCACCCTTAAAGTATTTTTGTGGGTAGGGAAAACTTTCAGAACGTACCATTTACTTCTTCCACGTTGATGTGGTTCACATATCCTTTGTCAAAAAGATTTGACTTGGTGGCTTCTTCTGCTTTCTTCTCAGGGCATTCATTTGAGTAATGTCCCTTATTCCTGCACTTGTAACAGGTGATGTGGCTGATATCTTTCTTGGGTTCAGGATTTGGGCGGTGTTGTCCATTGTTATTGTTACCAGCATGTCCATTTCCCTTATGGTCTCCATTGCTTCCTTTGAGTCCACCGTTGTGATCATGATGCTTGTGGTGGCCATTATGTTGATGAAAATCATGAGAAGAATGTTTCTTGAATGAGGATTCAGCATGATGTTTGTTGATTCCAGCCTTCCTCTTCCTGTTTTCAGCTTTCTTTATGCTATCTTCAAGGGTAATTGCTTGATCAAGAAGTGTCTGATAGGTTGGAGCATAAGCCACAGTCAAAGGTATCTTCAGTTCATCACTTAGTCCCTTGAGGAATTTAGCCTTCCTCTTTGCATCTGTGTCAATGTCCTCAGGAGCATATCGAGACAAGGCATGAAAGTCATCCATGTACTCCTTAAGACTTCTGTTCCCCTGACGCAGATTGCGGAACTCTTCCTGTTTCAGATTCATAACGCCTGTGGAGATATGAGCATTACGGAATCCTTCCTTGAAATCCTCCCAGGTCAAAGTGTCCAATGGATGAGTAATCTGATAAGTTTCCCACCATTGGGCTGCAGGTCCTTCAAGCAGATGTGCGGTGAACCTAATTTTCTCAGCATCTTCACATTCAGCTGTCACCAGATCTTTTTGCACCGAACACAGCCAGTCATCAGCCACAATTGGGTCAGTTGTAGTTGAGAACTTGTTTGGCCTAAGCCTAAGGAACCTGGCAAGTCTGTCCACTTGGGGAGGAGATGGTGGTGGTGGTCCATGTTGATTTGCCATGAATTGAGCCATCATGGTCATCAGTTGAGTCTGGGCAGCCATCATCTGTTGCATCATAGCTTCATTGTTGTTGTTGTTGTTGTTGTTGTTGTTTTCAGGTGCACGACGGGGAGGCATCTGTGGTTTAAGCATAGATGAGTAAAAGATAGACAGATCTAGAAGAAATATTCCTACCCATACAAGCAGTTTGTCACAAACAACCAAACTTGTGAAAAATCCAAACATCTTTTGAGAAAAACGAACTAAACGTTTTGGATCGAAGTACACCAAGGGTATGGAGAAACAGATATGATAGTACCGCCATACCACAATTTGATAGGTCAATACATCAACATGCTCTCATTATTCTATTACATAAAGGGGGTCTAGTCTATTTCCTTCCTAAGTGCGTCGAGTTCTTCCTCTATTTTCTTGAGTTCATCAAGGTACTTCTGGGTGTTGTGAAGCCTAAATCGAAGTCTTTCTCCCAGGTGCTTGATGGCCTCCCATGCTGCACTTTTTGCTGAATCAAAGAATGATGTGTGGAGTATTGGGTTTGTGAACATGCAGCAACCATTGGTCCTGTGGTTATCGTCTTTGCTCTTGTATATATGGAGTTGAACCCACCAGTACTCTTGACCTTCATCCATGAAAGGAAATCCTTTGTATATTGCTTCTCCTTCGAATCCCAAGCTCTTCATGGTATCCTTAAGTGCTCTTGGAAACTCGGTGTCCCATTGTAGAGTCATGGTCATCACTGGTCCTTTCTTGATTGATTCAATGAGGCTGGTCATCTAAAAACAAGAGAAGGTGTTCAGAAAGCAAGCAGTTAAGATAGCTAAAAGAATGACATTAGAAAAGTTTTGGACTTAGAGAAAATAAATTTTGTCCTAGGGCTTTCTTATTCCTAACCAGACTTAGGGTTTCGAACCTACAGGCAACACAGTGCTCTGATACCATCTGTAACGTACCTGCACTTAGAAAATGGCAAGGTACCTGTGTATAGTGCAAACCCCTGGATCGTTTCATTTGCACACACAGTTTAAGATGAATATCACAACATTGTATCAATTATTACACGAATGATCCAGACTTGGAAAAGTAAAGTTCATTACAACTTGCATAGCATAAAGCTAGCTTGAAAGTGTAAAGCAGCGGAAATAATAATCTTCATGGAGTCCTCATCCTTTGCATGTGCCACAGGCGAAAACATGTTGGTTGCAGACTCGAAACCCTTAACGAAACTCACTCGTCGTCAGAACAATCTGCAACAAAATAAAATTTTGCAACAGAGTGGGTCAGAACCATTAAAAATGGATCTGGCAAGTGACACTATGTGGACACTTAATGGAATAACTCTAATAGCCTATATGCATATTTGGCTGGTGGAGTTCAAGGCTATTTTGCATAAAAGCCAATTTTGCCTAACACTTTGTAAAACATTTTCTTCAAAAGTTGGAGACGATATGGTATAAGACCATAGTCTCATCTACCCTTGTTCACCATCAAGTTTTACTTTCAAAATTGGAATGATGAAGCCTCCGTTGAATCCTTGATCAGCTGCTCAAATTGTCCGTAACCGGGGACACGGCTAAGTACTTAGTTTTTAACTCTGCAGAGGTTGTGCACTTTCACCATTAGACCCAACAAACCCAAACTATCCTCAAGCACTCAAATTGTGCTAAGGAAAAGGAGAGAGTTGAGACGAGACTTTTCAGAAGCATTTTCCCATCCCATACCGACTTGACGCGCTCCCATTCTAACCATTCTACCACCACCTGTCAAGTCGGGACGAGTCCACGCAACTTAATCCATCTAGCCAGAGCCCATATGACTAATGGCTGCACGGGAAGCAATCTTCACTTGGAGAAAACATTGGCCCCTTAATACCCTGGGTGGCAACCACAAGTGACCATCCCTTAGAGGTCACCCCTAAGAGATGACACTCAACCTTTCCATCATCTTTTCATAACCAAGTCCACCCAGGTGATAAATTACTTAGTAGAATTAAATTTTAAGGAAAACACATTTGCATAGCATCAAATATTCTACTAAGTTATCAAAGGGGATTCTAGACACAACTAGAGTAAAGGTATGGTGGGTTTAGCATATAGCAATAATACTCCAACACATGCATATAAGGAAATACACTAAGTAATGCATATAAAAATACTTAGGAAATTTATGGGGGTGTGCCACTTGCCTCGGCAAACAGAAGAACAGGTGTAGCAGTTGCAACCACTTTCGTCTCTCTCCGGAATTTCTAACAAGTCAAACAAATCACAAATAAACATACAATCATAAATGCAACACTTAAAAAAAATTTATGATGTGCATGCGATGCAGGATGATACAAAGAAATGTGGTATGAAAGACAAGCAAAACAAAATAAGGGAGACAACAAAATAACATATCTCATTCAACTAAGGCAAGGTCAAGATAGAGTAAAATAAATTTGATAAAACCTCCACTTGAAGGTTGTAAGGCTACTCTAAGTCTTCACAAGTTTGGTCTTCGAATAATTCTTCAACCCCTTTGTAGCCTCATTGTTCTTCAATGGTCTTCAATTAGCACTGTTAGGGACTTAGTCTTAAACACCTAGGATTTGGTCTATGTCCAAAGTGAGACAAAACTTAGAAAGAAAGCAAAGATAGAAATAAAGTAGTTGGTCTTCAAAATTCTTCTCCTTGTTCCTTGTAGTTTTACTTGATGCGATGACTTCATTGCACTTGTGGACTTGTTGATTCTGAAGACTTGATGATGTTGGCAGAAGATTGATCTTGAATATAACTTAGCCACCATGAAGTTTAGGAGAAGAAGTAAGAAGGAGAGAAAGGGGAGAAAGACTTAGAAGATGTAGCTGGTTGGTCTTCATGAACTTTCTCTTGATTTCTTCTAAGTACTTTTCTTCTTGGAGATGTTCCTGAGTCTTGTTTTCTTGGCTAAGTCCTTCTTGGTTCTTGATTGTTTCCACTAATTTCTAACTTAGTGGTTTTAACTAGAGGGGTCAAAAGAGCTAGCATTCATTCTCAAAATTTCTAAGGAGGAAGTCATGTGAAAGTATAAAATAATACTAAGGACTTAATTATGCATGCCATGCTTATGTAAATGCTCTAAGGAAATGCAAGCAAACAAGATGTTCCAAAAATAACAAAGTACCAAAGAGGTCAAACAATAAGTCAAAATAATTTCTAAGTAAGAGTTCATAAAATAAGGTGTTGGTATTTTTCTAAGGAAAAATACTTTTAAAACCATAGTTGATAAAATTTCTAAGGACAACACTTGTCAAAAATAACACTTAGGAAAATATTCTAAAATCACTAAGTTTTCAAGATGCTAAATTTTTCTAAGGAAAAGATTTAACACTTTTAAGATGTTGAAATTTTCTAAGGGAAATAGTGTTGTCAAAATAATTATCAAATATTTTCTAAGGAAATTTTCCACGAAAAAGTGTTGTCAAAATTTTATTACTCAAATTTTTCTAAGGAAGAAATAACACTTTTGTGGGAGAGGTGAAATATTTCTAAGTTATTTTGCATCTAACGTGATCATCATGACTTAGCTAAAATTTCTATACGAAATTAATGTGGAGAACAATTTTAATATAATTTACTTATTAAAATAACACCTAAAAAGAAATAAAAACAATTTACATGCAAAAACACATAAAAACACTTCTACAAAAATACAGAGCAATGCTACGGCCATTATTTATACAAACAAAAATATAGCAAAATATTTTGCTCAATTATCATTTTTTTTTAAAATTAAATTATAGCCAAAATATCAATTAAACATTTTTAAATTTTATCTAAATTAATTTCGTCCAAACCTCAAATTAAGCATACAGAAAGTTTCTACACATTATTAGCTTTCCAAAAATACAAATTTCATAAATTTTGGCTAAAGGAATAAAAATTAATAATGAATCTAAAATCCAGGGACTAATCTGTGATGCGCAGGGGCTAAACTGCAAAGAAACTAAAAGATTCCTCGCTCTGAAGTCCCCAGGCGACGTGGCGCTTCCTGATTGGTGCGCGTTTCCTTCACGGGCAGATGCGGGCGCGGGCGGACGGACGCGGACGTGGGCGATGCGGGCGACTCCGTGACGTGGCGATGCCTCATTGGTTGATACCTCTTCGCGGCGTCGATCTAATCTTGAGCGTTGAAGCCAGATCCAACGGCCTAAGTTCTACTGGACCATAAGGTCGCCGGCGCGGCTGCCGGTGCTACTCCGACGATGGTGGCTCCATTGCCGGCGACGAGCTAACCGCAAAACAGAAGAGGACTGGATGCGCGAGTCGTACCCTGGGGCGTAGATCGACACGGCGAAGACGATGGCGTGGTCAGGGAGAAGCTTCGCGTCCTGGTTCGCCGGGATTGCTCGCCGGAGTCGCCGAGGGCGGCTGGAGCTTCGGGTCGAGCTCGAACTGCTCGTTCTGCTGCGGAATAAAATACGGCACCAGGTCAGAAAGCTGCGCGAGGAAGAGTTAAGAAGAACGGAAGAGATGAGGAGGCTCAGGGTGTCCTGTACTCGCCGGTATTTGAAGATTACGACGGCGGCCGTGGCGGCGCTCCGTGGATGATCTCGAGCAGCCTGGAGGCTCTCGGGTTTAGGTTTCTGGGGCAAAAGAGGCGGCGGGGACGGAGGTTTATATGGGGGAAAGGGTTCGTGCAAATACGCAACAAATCGCGACGAAATCGGGCGGATTCGGTTAGGGTTCGGGAGGAATCCGTGATGAACACGGTGGAGACGATGATGACGTCATCGCTGACGTCATTGGTGGGGCCCACATGTCAGTCAGAGGAAAGGACGAGGCGGCCTGGGCCGTGGCCGGTGTTGGGCTGTTGCGCGCGAGGGTTAGCTAAATGGGCTCGGCCCAATTAGGCCAGGCGTTAGTTTTTCCACGAAAACATTTTCTTCTTTTCTGTTTTATTTCAAAACCAAATAACTTTTGAATTATAAATCCAAATCAAATCAAACCACTTTCAATAATTTTGTAAAAACAAACTCTTTGATCTGCAGCCTTTAAATATCATTTTCCAAAATATTTTATTATCTAAAATTTTGAAATGAGGTTAAATGGATTTTGGACATAATAATGCCATTTTAAATCTATAGGGTTTTTATGAATTCCTTTTGAAATATAATTTTAACCCAAGGCCAAATATAAGTAATGTGATTTATCTCACTCAATAAAATAATTTGGTATAAAACATAAGTAGTTTTAAAAAGGGTTTTGATAAATCAAAATGATTTCAAAACTCATTTTAGAAATCCAAATAAATATTTTCTTTCAAAAGTAAGACTATAAAATTTGAGAATAGAGATTAGGTAAGTAATAGAATAATTCTTAACACATCCAAACTATTCACAATCAACACCCTTTTTCAAATAGAAATCATTTTGATTTCCAAACTAGTTTTTTTAATAAACAATATGGCACTTAATGTCAAATTTAAAATAGGTTTTTAAAACAATCAAATGTGGCTTAAGTAAAAGTTAAATACCACAAGATATATATTTGCAAAGATAAATATTTCAACAGATACAAACAAATCAGAAGCAAACATCAACAGAACAATACTTAAAGTTAAAAGAAGTATGGAGCACAAATGCTCTACTAATATATTTTCTTAAATATGTTTTCAAGTGGAAATTTATTTCCCACTTTTGAAATAACCAAAAGCAAACAATGCAAGATGATGATGAATGCATGCATGAATTTTCTTTTCAAGGCAAAATACTATAATAGTTTTCAAAAGTTTTAAATTTTTCTGATTTTTCAGCTTTTGAAAAACCTGGGATGTTACACCCATCCTTTTATTTGCCGCTCCTTGCTCATGTTGCAAAACGTTTTTAGTTGTTGCAAGTTGTGTTGCCTCTTTTCACATTTATATTCTCTTGCATGGGCTTGTGTTCGAATTTATCTAGGAGGGAGTGAGGATTCCATGTTGTGCACACTATATTGAAATAGAAATCCTATTTGTGCACGTACCTTGGGGAGTTCCCTCTTGATATTTAGAACATTTTTCGGATCCTTTTGATTGCTTGCTTCTTTCGTTGAAGTATCTTTCTATTTGATTTTCATTTGCAATCTTTGGATCCTCAATATAGTTTGATCTCCTTTCCAACTATTCGTTATTGAATATGTGCATTTGATTTCACTCATATTATGAGAAATGCACACATTATGGGGGAGCTCTTATTATATTGGCCTTCTTACTTTTCACCCATTTCGGCAATCGATGCCAATGGGGAGAAGTTTAGAGGGTTTAAGAGTTGTTGGTTTTATGCTTTAGTTTCGTTCTCAAGCATTTGCCTTTCTTGCTCTTGCATCCTTGCTCTTTGTGTTGCTTGGTTGCTTAATTCATTATATAAACCCTCGTAAAAGGGATTGTCATCAATTACCAAAATGGGGGAGATTGAAAGTGCATGGTTGCCCCCATGCATGGTTTTAGTAATTAATGACAATCCTTATGGACTAATGGTTGCATTGAGATATACTTGTAGATCTTGTCCATAGGAAATGTTTGGAGTTCATGTGTTGGACTCTAGAAGATGACATGATGACCAATGCTCTATTCAAGGGTTTATATGAAGAATGGTCATGTGTAGAGAAGATGAAGTGCAAGCTCAATATGATCCAACTCGAAAGATATCATTTGATTGAAGCTTGCAAAGGAGACATGAAGACGGAGCTTAGCGAGACCCTCCCATAATGGTGTATGGGGGAGCTTTTGGAGATGTCTTCATCAAGCATGTGCTAGCAAGCACAATCAAGAAAGGTGTTCCAACTTGAGAGAGTCAAGATCGTCATCATCCAGCTCAAGTGGAATGCGCAAGGCAAAGGTATGATCTTGATAGGTTTTCTATTTTACCGGTCTCATGTTATTAGTGGGAGACCGGGTTTTAGGATAGACGGCGTACTATCAAGAGGGGCTCTCAAGTGAGTAACTTGATCGCATCTTTGTGGAGAGCTCAAACCTATGCATACTTGGCATTTCATCTTTCTTGGTTCTTATTTGGTTTTCTCCTTGTTGGGTTTTGGTGCTTATTGTGATCTTCACGACAAGCCCAAGTTCACCGAAAACGAATTTCGTATGAAAAACTTGTTGCGTTTTCGGTTTTGGAGGTTTGCCGATCATTCCTTTTTAGAGAGGTTTTACCTTTCTCCATTTGGTTTTATCTTCCATTGTTGGACTATGATGTTTCTCTGCATGATCTTGTAAAGCTCTTCGTTGCGATTCCAACGAGCCCGAGAACATCGAAAACGGAGTCCAGATGATCAAGATATCGTCGTTTTCGTGTGCAGTTTTTGAGGGGCGGAAGTTCCGGTTTGGCCGGAAATTCCGGCCATCCGGAAGTTCCGGGCAAACTTTCGGCCAAATTCCGGCCGAGTACAGAGAGCTTTTTTAGTCGCTTTTCTGGGGGTCCGGAAGTTCCCGGACGGAAGTTCCGGCCCAACCGGAAGTTCCGGCCCTGACCGGAAGTTCTGGCCTAAGTGAGCCTGCAACGGCTATTTCTGGAGGGGTATAAATACCCCTCCCCTTCTTCAACCTCCAGTAGCTCGCCCAGATTTCTCTCTCCTCCATTGTTGCAAGCTCATTTCTTTGATATCTCCCAATCCTCCACCCAAACTCTTTGATCTTTGGAGGATTGAAGGAGAAGACCTAGATCTACATTTCCACCAAACCATATCTCCTCTAAGTGAGGGGAACCTTTCGATCTAGTTCTTGGAGTTCCATTGTGTGTTCTTCTTTGTTCTTCCTCTCTTCTTCCCCCATAAGCATTTGTTGCTTGTGTTGGAATTTGAGAGTGAAGGATTTGAGCACTTGTGCTCTTGCCTTTTGCATTTGGTGCATCGGTGTGCTCTCCACGAGGATTCGTGGAAGTTGAAAGCTTGAAGAACTTGTTACTCTTGGGTCCTTGGACCCTAGACGCCTTTGTGGTGGTTGGACCCTTGTGTGGTCACTTGAAGCCGTTCGGGAGCCCCCAATCCATTGTGGGTTGTGCCTCGGATTGTTGTTGAAAGCCGTTCGGGAGCCCCCAATCCCTTTGTGGGTTGTGCCCGGATTGTTGTTGAAAGGCTCCGGATTCCGCCTCGAAGGAATACCGATAGTGGAAGGTGAACCAAACCTTTGTGGTGCGGTTCATCGGAGAAGAGGGTGAAACCTTTGTGGTTGTTGAACCGTTGTGTCGGTTCACACCTCTCCAACGAGACGTACTCCCTTTCAAGGAGGAACTCGGGAATACATCCTCGTCTCCGCGTGCTTCGGTTATTTCTATACCCGAGCTTTTACTTATGCACTTTACATTGTGATAGCCTTCGTGCTTGAAGTATTCTATATTGCTATCACCTTGTTGCTTGTCTTGCTTAGCATAAGTTGTTGGTGCACATAGGTGAGCCTAGTTTATTTAGGTTGTTGGCTTGTTAATTTAAACACCTAGTTTTATTCCGCAATTAGCAAGCCTAAACCGGAAAAGTTTTAATCGCCTATTCACCCCCCCCTCTAGGCGACATCCTTGTCCTTTCAATTGGTATCAGAGCCTGGGCTCTCTTTTTGGGCTTTACCGCCTAGAGAGTAAAAGATGTCGTTTAGGGAATTAGTGCACGATCCCACTTTCATATTCGATGGCACAAATTATGATGTTTGGAAAATTCGCATGCTTAATCTTTTTAGGGCCATGGGTCCAAATTATATTAAGAGGATTGTGGATGTGGGTTTTTCTCCTCCAAAGGATTCTCAAGAATTATCTTTAGAGGATGAGGAAAACTCTCATCTCGAGACTCTAGTTTCTAATGGTCTTATATGTGTTTTGAGCGATGTAGTTCTTGCGTCAATCATGCCTTTTCGGAACGCTCATGAACTTTGGACCAAGCTTCAAGATATATATGAAGTGTCCAAAATTATTGAGGATGATTGTTCTCCTTCCACTTCCGGCCGTGATGAGTTCACAACTTCCACTTCACCAACATGTGATTTGTCACAAGGTAATGATATGGTGAGTGGTGATAGAAATTGCATTGTGATGGTGAACTTACTATTGATTATACTTCTTCTCTATCTCATTGCAATGTTCTATCTTTGGACTTAAACACTTCTAGCACTCCAAATGTCATACATGCTAGAGTTGATAGTCCTTGCATATCATGTAATAGTTGTTTAACTAAATCTCATGATGATATGCTTCATATGTCTTGTTGCCATGAAAACAATGCTTCCATATCCTCTATTTCTTGCATGACTAACAATGTAGAGGAATCCCAACATTTGTTGGAACAAGACATGGACCTAAATGGTGCTTCAAGTAATTCTTCATCATCTTTAATCATGTTTGCCTTATGGCTAAGGATTCCGAGGTGTCTCCCACCTCAAATCCAAATTGTGATGATGAGGATGAGGATTCTCATGAAGAAGGTTTTGATTTTGAATCCTTAACCAAGATGGGTGAGATGGTACTTGGTGCTCTCCCCAAAGGTAGTAAAGCTATCCCTCCTCTTTGTGAAATCATTGATTATGTTACTAAGAGTAGGGAATTTATTGAGGATTTGGAAAGTCAATTTGATGAGAAATGTCAAATTGAGAGGGATGACTCTATTACTATAGCTTCCTTGAAAGCTTCTCTTGAAGAAGAAGAACTTAGGTCTTCTCTTGAAGAGAGACTTGAATCTCTTGATGAGTCTAATGATCTTATTATTGCTAAAATCATTAAGGAAAGAGATCATGCCCTTGCTAAATTAAAGTGCTT
The DNA here is from genome assembly GCA_947311845.1 of Poa pratensis. Classification (NCBI taxonomy): domain Eukaryota; kingdom Viridiplantae; phylum Streptophyta; class Magnoliopsida; order Poales; family Poaceae; genus Poa; species Poa pratensis. The sequence continues at coordinate 321,696 of CAMZMU010000069.1, read as the reverse complement.
AAAAAGGAAAAAGTTGAATTTGGTGTTGGCAATGCTAGACTAAGTGAGGACATAGAGAGACTTGACAAAGCTCACAAGGCTTTAGAAAGTGAACACTCTCTCCTTATCAAGTCTCATGATCAACTCCAAACTCAACTATCTAAGAATGATAAGCTTGCCAAATTGTCTCCTTCTATTTCTAATATTAATGATGCTTGTGCTACTAACTCCACTTCTTGTGAAGCATCTATTTTGAAGGAAATGTTGAGCTAAGGGCTCAACTTGTGTTGCTATCTAGCAAGTATGGGAAATTGGAAGAAAGTCATGAAAAGCTTTCTAGCTCTAATGATGATCTTCTAGCATCCCATGCTAGGCTAAAGTTAGCTCATGAGGCTATTTCTACAAAGGTAACATCGTGTGAGCCTCATGTGGACAAAGGCACAACTTCTACTAAAATGCTTTATTGCCATGTGCTAGTCCTAGTGATTCATCCACTCACAATATTTCTACATCTTGTGATGAATTACTTTCATTGCCTTGTTGCTCTAACAATGAAGCTTCTACTTCCTCTAGTGTTTTTGTTGATACTAACCATGTAGAGGAACTAAATGAGCTCAAGGCCCAAGTCACTTCTTTGAAGAAAGACTTGGAAAAGCGTCATGTTGGGAAGTCCACACTTGACAATATGTTGAGTGTTCAAAGACGCCCCAATGACAAGAGTGGACTTGGATTCAACTCCAATAACAAGAACAAGTCCAAGTCTACAAGAAGAACAAGGGCCAAGAACAAGTTAAAGATTCGGCCAAGATTGTTTGCTTCAAGTGCAAAGTTGAAGGGCACCATGTTAGATCTTGCCCTTTGAAGAAGAAGGCTCTTAGTGAGAAGCAACAAGGGAAGAAGCCTCAAGTTCAAACTCAAGTTCCTCAAGTTGAAGAACCCTCTTCCCAAGAATCAAGCTACTCCTCCTCAAGTCAAGATTCCAACCAAGAAGAGAGGAGGAAGTCGATGTTGCTACCTATGCCGTGTGAAGGGTCACCTTGCTTCTTCATGCACAAATGGTACCTTATCCAACCCCATTATTATTGATGATGTTATTCTCTTGGAAGGATAAGGTTGGCAATGTGTTTGCCAAATATGTTGGGACTCAAAGTGGTGTCAAGAAAAGAACCATTTGGGTTGCCAAACCTATTGTGACTAACCTCTTAGGACCCAACTTGGTTGGGGACCAACAAGCTAAAACTTGATCAATAGGTGTTGTTGGAGGCATTGGAGACTTGGCTACATCATGAAGAATTAAGGGATCTTCATCAATTATATTCTCTCAAGCCAAGTCATTTGGATTATATTGTTCTACCTCATATCCAATGTTTCCTCCTTGCGGTAACTTTTATTTAAATCATATATACATTGAAAGTTGCTTGCACCCTTGCATGTGTTTGGTTTTGTACCTTGCTAGTGTTTGTATGTGTTGTGCTCTCTACTTACTTATCTTGAGAAATCAAGTATGTGTATGTTGGTTTGCACACCATTTACTTGTTGAGCCTTATTGCTTTTATTTGATATATTACCTTGTTGGCTCTCTTTTGAGAGATTAATGGACCATTCCATTTTTGGAGAGTGATATGCTTCGTGCACTTCACAAACCAAAAATGTGTGTACATGAGGAATACCACTTAGTGATGATATATCAATCTTATCTATTCTCTATGTGGTATGTCATGCTCATGAGAAATTCAAATTCTATTATGTCCATTAATTTCTCGAGTTGGTTTTGTTTGCCTCTTGCTTTAAAAGAAATGGATTATCACATTATGGGGGAGTAATAAGCTATGTGCATATTACAAGCCTAGAAAATGAATGTGAGGTATTGCCACCTAGAATTGATATTCTCATTATCTTTTCCTTTGTGGCATGTTTCTCAAACAAGTTCCTTTTGCTTAATTGCTTCTTGCCTCTCTCGTTGGATCTTGTTTGTGATGGAATTTCTTGATATGGCTTTCCCTAAATATGTTCTCATATATCTCTTTGGGAAACCAATTGCTTCAAGCTACTCCTTGGAGTTGCTTTGCATTTTGCGTGATTTTTGAAGCTATCAAGAATTTCTATCTATCTAAGCATGGCTTTTAATTCCTATCCTTTGCCATATGCTTATGTTTTGTGAATATGATCTTGAATATATCTTTGCAATCCACCACCGAGAAATATCTCCATACATTACTTGTCTTACAAGTGATAATCATATTTGTGGTAAATATATTGATCATATTCACTTTGGCTCTTGCTTTGAAATTGCCTTATTTGATTGCCAAGGATTTGTTTTGATCTAACTCTCATTTGTCTTCCTGTATCTTTTGGATCCTTTATTGCTCTACTTAAAATTGTTTTGTGCTTTCTTGAGTTGGGAAAAGCAATGAACCAATTCTTGTGCATTGATATTCAAAAGTCATACTTCTTGATAATGCACTATTCTTTGGGAAGCTATCCTACTTTGAGTAAAACACCGTTCTTTAAATTGTATTGCAATTTCTTGGCTTTTTGAACATTAGTTGTCTTCATTTGATATTTGATCCCGATGTCATGTCCTTGGAAGACAAACATTTTTCGTCTTGGTACTTGTGCCATGATGAAAAGTGTAGAGGGTTTGATTTATTCCTCGATGATATTTTCATCATTTGGTATCTTTTCAAAATGGTATCTTCACTCATGTGTTGATTTGGGTATTTGATATAATTTGGACATTTTGTTTTCTTGTCACACTTGTGTGTGCTTTGTTGTTTTACTTGGTGTTTTGTCTAAATTATATCTTGCTTGGTTCTTGAAAGTCATGTGCATGCATATTTATTATATGTATATCTTATGGCATGCTTACTTTCGTTGATCCAATATATAGGATAAACTCCATCAAATCCTAAATGGCTAAGATGTATGAAATTCAAGTTCACATTAATATGCACATATTTATGTGGAGTTTGTCCTATGTATTGTGTTGCTCTAACTACTTTGGACCCAATGAGTTTGGGCACCATTTTGTACTTGAATTTGTTTTAGGTATATTGGAGATGCATTGGAAGCTTGTCTCATCTACAAGGAAGGTGTTGTCACCATGTGCTTATTGGAGCCTAGCTTGGATGATCATGACCTCCTATCTTCTACATCACCAATGCTATCTCGGTAACAAGTATCTACCTCATGCATACTTTTCTAACTCTCAACCTTGTGTAGGTTGTTTCATGGCATGAATCTCTTGGTTGCATTCTTTTGATTCTTGCAAAACGTCTTTATTGCAAATGTGAGTAAGCCGGGATGATTACATATCAAGGGGAATATATAATCATTTTCATGATTCACCAATCCCAATATGTTAATCTAGCACTTTTACTCTATGTCTCGCATATGCAATATTGATGTTTCTTCAAAATCAATTGCTTTTGTGATACTTGTTATCTTTCTCGGAGCATCCTTTATCACCTTATCCTTGTGGATATTTTTGATGCTATGATGAGTGTGGGTTTGAAGTTCATCTATATCCCTTTAAGATAAAATTGAGCTTTGTGCTATGCTTTTAAGCAAAATCTTATTGGTGTATTTATGACTTCCTCTTGGATATCATGATCTTTACCTTTGTACCTATTTGTGTGTACATGTTTATTTGTGGACTTATATCTTCGTGATTGTGTCTACTTAGAAACTTATACACATAGAATAGTTACATCTTTAATTGATATTCCAATTCTTTAGTGACCACCCTTTGCTTTTGATCTTTGGTGGTCTCTAATTGGCACAAGCTTTTTATTTATGTGTTATGCTTTGAATCTTAATAAGCTTGTGGAGCTATTTGCTATATCTCCGTTGGTGTGTGAGTATGTGAAAGACATGATATGCACTATGTGCAACACTTTTTGAAAGACTATGTTGATGATTTTGCTCATCCTTGTATTAGTCTCCTAAAATGTCTTTATATCTCACACCCATCCTTTTATTTGCCGCTCCTTGCTCATGTTGCAAAAAGTTTTATTGTTGCAAGTTGTTTGCCTCTTTTCACATTTATATTCTCTTGCATGGGCTTGTGTTCGAATTTATCTAGGAGGGAGTGAGGATTCCATGTTGTGCACACTATATTGAAATAGAAATCCTATTTGTGCACGTACCTTGGGGAGTTCCCTCTTGATATTTAGAACATTTTTCGGATCCTTTTGATTGCTTGCTTCTTTCGTTGAAGTATCTTTCTATTTGATTTCATTTGCAATCTTTGGATCCTCAATATAGTTTGATCTCCTTTCCAACTATTCGTTATTGGATATGTGCATTTGATTTCACTCATATTATGAGAAATGCACACATTATGGGGGAGCTCTTATTATATTGGCCTTCTTACTTTTCACCCATTTCGGCAATCGTTGCCAATGGGGGAGAAGTTTAGAGGGTTTAAGAGTTGTTGGTTTTATGCTTTAGTTTCGTTCTCAAGCATTTGCCTTTCTTGCTCTTGCATCCTTGCTCTTTGTGTTGCTTGGTTGCTTAATTCATTATATAAACCCTCGTAAAAGGGATTGTCATCAATTACCAAAATGGGGGAGATTGAAAGTGCATGTGTTGCCCCATGCGTGGTTTTGGTAATTAATGACAATCCTTATGGACTAATGTTTGCATTGAGATATACTTGTAGATCTTGTCCATAGGAAATGTTTGGAGTTCATGTGTTGGACTCTAGAAGATGACATGATGACCAATGCTCTATTCAAGGGTTTATATGAAGAATGGTCATGTGTAGAGAAGATGAAGTGCAAGCTCAATATGATCCAACTCGAAAGATATCATTTGATTGAAGCTTGCAAAGGAGACATGAAGACGGAGCTTAGCGAGGCCCTCCCATAATGGAGTATGGGGGAGCTTTGGAGAAGTCTTCATCAAGCATGTGCTAGCAAGCACAATCAAGAAAGGTGTTCCAACTTGAGAGAGTCAAGATCGTCATCATCGAGCTCAAGTGGAATGCGCAAGGCAAAGGTATGATCTTGATAGGTTTTCTATTTTACCGGTCTCATGTTGTTAGTGGGAGACCGGGTTTTAGGATAGACGGCGTACTATCAAGAGGGGCTCTCAAGTGAGTAACTTGATCGCATCTTTGTGGAGAGCTCAAACCTTTGCATACTTGGCATTTCATCTTTCTTGGTTCTTATTTGGTTTTCTCCTTGTTGGTTTTGGTGCTTGTTGTGATCTTCACGACAAGCCCAAGTTCATCGAAAACGAATTTCGTATGGAAAACTTGTTGCGTTTTCGGTTTTGGAGGTTTGCCGATCATTCCTTTTTAGAGAGGTTTTACCTTTCTCCATTTGGTTTTATCTTCCATTGTTGGACTATGATGTTTCTCTGCATGATCTTGTAAAGCTCTTCGTTGCGATTCCAACGAGCCAGAACATCGAAAACGGAGTCCAGATGATCAAGATATCGTCGTTTTCGTGTGCAGTTTTCGGGCGGAAGTTCCGGTTTGGCCGGAAATTCCGGCCATCCGGAAGTTCCGGGCAAATTTCCGGCCAAATTCCGGCCGAGTACAGAGAGTTTTTTAGTCGCTTTTCTGGGGGTCCGGAAGTTCTTGGACGGAAGTTCCGGCCCAACCGGAAGTTCCGGCCCTAACCGGAACTGCCTAAGTGAGGCAACGGCTAGAATTTCTGGAGGGGTATAAATACCCCTCCACCTTCCTCCAGCCAAGTAGCTCGCCCAGATTTCTTCTCCTCCATTGTTGCAAGCTCATTTCTTTGATATCTCCCAATCCCTCCACCCAAACTCTTTGATCTTTGGAGGATTGAAGGAGAAGACCTAGATCTACATTTCCACCAATCAATATCTCCTCTAAGTGAGGGGAACCTAGATCTAGTTCTTGGAGTTCTTGTGTGTTCTTCTTTGTTCTTCCTCTCTTTCCCCCATAAGCATTTGTTGCTTTGTTGGAATTTGAGAGTGAAGGATTTGAGCACTTGTGCTCTTGCCTTTTGCATTTGGTGCATCGGTGTGCTCTCCACGAGGATTCGTGGAAGTTGAAAGCGTGTGAACTTGTTACTCTTGGGTCCTTGGACCCTAGACGCCTTTGTGGTGGTTGGACCCTTGTGTGGTCACTTGAAGCCGTTCGGGAGCCCCCAATCCATTGTGGGTTGTGCCTCGGATTGTTGTTGAAAGCCGTTCGGGAGCCCCCAATCCCTTTGTGGGTTGTGCCTCGGATTGTTGTTGAAAGGCTCCGGATTCCGCCTCGAAGGAATACCGATAGTGGAAGGTGAACCAAACCTTTGTGGTGCGGTTCATCGGAGAAGAGGGTGAAACCTTTGTGTTGTTGAACCGTTGTGTCGGTTCACACCTCTCCAACGAGACGTACTCCCTTTCAAGGAGGAACTCGGGAATACATCCTCGTCTCCGCGTGCTTCGGTTATTTCTATACCCGAGCTTTTACTTATGCACTTTACATTGTGATAGCCTTCGTGCTTGAAGTATTCTATATTGCTATCACCTTGTTGCTTGTCTTGCTTAGCATAAGTTGTTGGTGCACATAGGTGAGCCTAGTTTATTTAGGTTGTTGGCTTGTTAATTTAAACACCTAGTTTTATTCCGCAATTAGCAAGCCTAAACCGGAAAAGTTTTAATCGCCTATTCACCCCCCCTCTAGGCGACATCCTTGTCCTTTCAATTGGTATCAGAGCCTGGGCTCTCTTTTTGGGCTTTACCGCCTAGAGAGTAAAAGATGTCGTTTAGGGAATTAGTGCACGATCCCACTTTTATATTCGATGGCACAAATTATGATGTTTGGAAAATTCGCATGCTTAATCTTTTTAGGGCCATGGGTCCAAATTATATTAAGAGGATTGTGGATGTGGGTTTTTCTCCTCCAAAGGATTCTCAAGAATTATCTTTAGAGGATGAGGAAAACTCTCATCTCGAGACTCTAGTTTCTAATGGTCTTATATGTGTTTTGAGCGATGTAGTTCTTGCTTCAATCATGCCTTTTCGGAACGCTCATGAGCTTTGGACCAAGCTTCAAGATATATATGAAGTGTCCAAAATTATTGAGGATGATTGTTCTCCTTCCACTTCCGGCCGTGATGAGTTCACAACTTCCACTTCACCAACATGTGATTTGTCACAAGGTAATGATATGGTGAGTGGTGATAGAAATTGCATTGGTGATGGTGAACTTACTATTGATTATACTTCTTCTCTATCTCATTGCAATGTTCTATCTTTGGACTTAAACTCTTCTAGCACTCCAAATGTCATACATGCTAGAGTTGATAGTCCTTGCATATCATGTAATAGTTGTTTAACTAAATCTCATGATGATATGCTTCATATGTCTTGTTGCCATGAAAACAATACTTCCATCCTCTATTTACTTGCATGACTAACAATGTAGAGGAATCCCAACATTTGTTGGAACAAGACATGGACCTAAATGGTGCTTCAAGTTATCTTCATCTTTCTCTAATCATGTTTGCCTTATGGCTAAGGATTCGAGGTGTCTCCCACCTCAAATCCAAATTGTGATGATGGATGAGGATTCTCATGAAGAAGGTTTTGATTTTGAATCCTTAACCAAGATGGGTGAGATGGTACTTGGTGCTCTCCCAAAGGTAGTAAAGCTATCCCTCCTCTTGTGAAATCATTGATTATGTTACTAAGAGTAGGGAGTTTATTGAGGATTTGGAAAGTCAATTTGATGAGAAATGTCAAATTGAGAGGGATGACTCTATTACTATAGCTTCCTTGAAAGCTTCTCTTGAAGAAGAAGAACTTAGGTCTTCTCTTGAAGAGAGACTTGAATCTCTTGATGAGTCTAATGATCTTATTATTGCTAAAATCATTAAGGAAAGAGATCATGCCCTTGCTAAATTAAAGTGCTTAAAAAGGAAAAAGTTGAATTTGGTGTTGGCAATGCTAGACTAAGTGAGGACATAGAGAGACTTGACAAAGCTCACAAGGCTTTAGAAAGTGAACACTCTCTCCTTATCAAGTCTCATGATCAACTCCAAACTCAACTATCTAAGAATGATAAGCTTGCCAAATTGTCTCCTTCTATTTCTAATATTAATGATGCTTGTGCTACTAACTCCACTTCTTGTGAAGCATCTATTTTGAAGGAGAATGTTGAGCTAAGGGCTCAACTTGAGTTGCTATCTAGCAAGTATGGGAAATTGGAAGAAAGTCATGAAAAGCTTTCTAGCTCTAATGATGATCTTCTAGCATCCCATGCTAGGCTAAAGTTAGCTCATGAGGCTATTTTACAAAGGTAACTTGTGAGCCTCATGTGGACAAAGGCACAACTTCTATCTAAAATGCTTTATTCCATGTGCTAGTCCTAGTGATTCATCCACTCACATATTTGCTACATCTTGTGATGAATTATTCATTGCCTTGTTGCTCTAACAATGAAGCTTCTACTTCCTCTAGTGTTTTGTTGATACTAACCATGTAGAGGAACTAAATGAGCTCAAGGCCCAAGTCACTTCTTTGAAGAAAGACTTGGAAAAGCGTCATGTTGGGAAGTCCACACTTGACAATATGTTGAGTGTTCAAAGACGCCCCAATGACAGAGTGGACTTGGATTCAACTCCAATAACAAGAACAAGTCCAAGTCTACAAGAAGAACAAGGGCCAAGAACAAGTTAAAGATTCGGCCAAGATTGTTTGCTTCAAGTGCAAGTTGAAGGGCACCATGTTAGATCTTGCCCTTTGAAGAAGAAGGCTCTTAGTGAGAAGCAACAAGGGAAGAAGCCTCAAGTTCAAACTCAAGTTCCTCAAGTTGAAGAACAACCTCTTCCCAAGAATCAAGCTACTCCTCCTCAAGTCAAGATTCCAACCAAGAAGAGAGGAGGAAGTCGATGTTGCTACCTATGCCGTGAGAAGGGTCACCTTGCTTCTTCATGCACAAATGGTACCTTATCCAACCCCATTATTATTGATGATGTGTATTCTCTTCGGAAGGATAAGGTTGGCAATGTGTTTGCCAAATATGTTGGGACTCAAAGTGGTGTCAAGAAAAGAACCATTTGGGTTGCCAAGCCTATTGTGACTAACCTCTTAGGACCCAACTTGGTTGGGGACCAACAAGCTAAAACTTGATCAATAGGTGTTGTTGGAGGTCATTGGAGACTTGGCTACATCATGAAGAATTAAGGGATCTTCATCAATTATATTCTCTCAAGCCAAGTCATTTGGATTATATTGTTCTACCTCATATCCAATGTTTCCTCCTTGCGGTAACTTTTATTTAAATCATATATACATTGAAAGTTGCTTGCACCCTTGCATGTGTTTGGTTTTGTACCTTGCTAGTGTTTGTATGTGTTGTGCTCTCTACTTACTTATCTTGAGAAATCAAGTATGTGTATGTTGGTTTGCACACCATTTACTTGTTGAGCCTTATTGCTTTTATTTGATATATTACCTTGTTGGCTCTCTTTTGAGAGATTAATGGACCATTCCATTTTTGGAGAGTGATATGCTTCGTGCACTTCACAAACCAAAAATGTGTGTACATGAGGAATACCACTTAGTGATGATATATCAATCTTATCTATTCTCTATGTGGTATGTCATGCTCATGAGAAATTCAAATTCTATTATGTCCATTAATTTCTCGAGTTGGTTTTGTTTGCCTCTTGCTTTAAAAGAAATGGATTATCACATTATGGGGGAGTAATAAGCTATGTGCATATTACAAGCCTAGAAAATGTGAATATGTGAGGTTGCCACCTAGAATTGATATTCTCATTATCTTATTCCTTTGTGGCATGTTTCTCAAACAAGTTCCTTTTTGCTTAATTGTCTTGCCTCTCTCCGTTGGATCTTGTTTGTGATGGAATTTCTTGATATGGCTTTCCCTAAATATGTTCTCATATATCTCTTTGGGAAACCAATTGCTTCAAGCTACTCCTTGGAGTTGCTTTGCATTTTGCGTGATTTTTGAAGCTATCAAGAATATCTTCTATCTAAGCATGGCTTTTAATTCCTATCCTTTGCCATATGCTTATTTTTGTGAATATGATCTTGAATATATCTTTGCAATCCACCACCGAGAAATATCTCCATACATTACTTGTTTCAAGTGATAATCATATTTGTGGTAAATATATTGATCATATTCACTTTGGCTCTTGCTTTGAAATTGCCTTATTTGATTGCCAAGGATTTGTTTTGATCTAACTCTCATTTGTCTTCCTGTATCTTTTGGATCCTTTATTGCTCTACTTGAAATTTGTTTTGTGCTTTCTTGAGTTGGGAAAAGCAATGAACCAATTCTTGTGCATTGACATTCAAAAGTCATACTTCTTGATAATGCACTATTCTTTGGGAAGCTATCCTACTTTGAGTAAAACACCGTTCTTTAAATTGGTATTGCAATTTCTTGCCTTTCTTGAACATGACTAGTGTTTGTATATATATATATATATATATATGTGAGAGTGATGATCTCATTTGTGTGCATTTTGTATTCAAATGCAAAATCTTAAATAATGCACACATCTTGGGGGAGCAATCCTATAGGCTTTTTGAACATTAGTTGTCTTCATTTGTATTTGATCCCGATGTCTGTCTCCTTGGAAGAAAACATTTTCGTCTTGGTACTTGTGCCATCATGAAAAGTGTAGAGGGTTTGGTTTATTCCTTGATGATATTTTCATCATTTGGTATCTTTTCAAAGTGGTATCTTCACTCATGTGTTGATTTGGGTATTTGATATAATTTGGACACTTTGTTTTCTTGTCACACTTGTGTGTGCTTTGTTGTTTACTTGGTGTTTTGTCTAAATTATATCTTTTGGTTCTTGAAAGTCATGTGCATGCATATTTATTATATGTATATCTTATGGCATGCTTACTTTCGTTGATCCAATATATAGGATAAACTCCATCAAATCCTAAATGCTAAGATGTGCATGAAATTCAATTTCACATTAATATGCACATATTTATGTGGAGTTTGTCCTATGTATTGTAGTTGCTCTAACTACTTTGGACCCAATGAGTTTGGGCACCATTTTGTACTTGAATTTGTTTTAGGTATATTGGAGATGCATTGGAAGCTTGTCTCATCTACAAGGAAGGTGTTGTCACCATGTGCTTATTGGAGCCAAGCTTGGATGATCATGAGCTCCTATCTTCTACATCACCAATGCTATCTCGGTAACAAGTATCTACCTCATGCATACTTTTCTAGCTCTCAACCTTGTGTAGGTTGTTTCATGGCATGAATCTCTTTGGTTGCAATTCTTTTGATTCTTGCAAAACGTCTTTATTGCAAATGTGAGTAAGCCGGGATGATTACATATCAAGGGGAATATATAACATTTTCATGATTCATCGATCCCATTATGTAATCTAGCACTTTTACTTAAAGTCTCATGTGCAATATTGATGTTTTTCAAAATCATTTGCCTTTCGTGATACTTGTTATCTTCTCGGAGCATCCCTTTATCACCTTATCCTTTGTGGATAGTTTTGATGCTATGATGAGTGTGTTGGAAGTTCATCTATATCCTTTAAGATAAAATTGAGCTTTGTGCTATGCTTTTAAGCAAAGATCTTATTGGTGTATTTATGACTTCCTCTTGGATATCATGACCTTTACCTTTGTACCTATTTGTGTGTACATGTTTATTTGTGGACTTATATCTTCGTGATTGGTGTCTACTTAGAAACTTATACACATAAGAATAGTTACATTTTTTGTATTCCAATTCTTTAGTGACCACCCTTTGCTTTTGTATTCTTTGGTGGTTCTAATTAAAGGCACAAGCTTTGTTTTTATGTGTTATGCTTTGAATCTTAATAAGCTTGTGGAGCTATTTGCTATATCTCCGTTGGTGTGTGAGTATGTGAAAGACATGATATGCACTATGTGCAACACTTTTTGAAAGACTATGTTGATGATTTTGCTCATCCTTGTATTAGTCTCCTAAAATGTCTTTATATCTCACACCCATCCTTTTATTTGCCGCTCCTTGCTCATGTTGCAAAATTTTTTTGTTGCAAGTTGTTTGCCTCTTTTCACATTTATATTCTCTTGCATGGGCTTGTGTTCGAATTTATCTAGGAGGGAGTGAGGATTCCATGTTGTGCACACTATATTGAAATAGAAATCCTATTTGTGCACGTACCTTGGGGAGTTCCCTCTTGATATTTAGAACATTTTTCGGATCCTTTTGATTGCTTGCTTCTTTCGTTGAAGTATCTTTCTATTTGATTTCATTTGCAATCTTTGGATCCTCAATATAGTTTGATCTCCTTTCCAACTATTCGTTATTGGATATGTGCATTTGATTTCACTCATATTATGAGAAATGCACACATTATGGGGGAGCTCTTATTATATTGGCCTTCTTACTTTTCACCCATTTCGGCAATCGATGCCAATGGGGGAGAAGTTTAGAGGGTTTAAGAGTTGTTGGTTTTATGCTTTAGTTTCGTTCTCAAGCATTTGCATTTCTTGCTCTTGCATCCTTGCTCTTTGTGTTGCTTGGTTGCTTAATTCATTATATAAACCCTCGTAAAAGGGATTGTCATCAATTACCAAAATGGGGGAGATTGAAAGTGCATGTGTTGCCCCATGCGTGGTTTTGGTAATTAATGACAATCCTTATGGACTAATGTTTGCATTGAGATATACTTGTAGATCTTGTCCATAGGAAATGTTTGGAGTTCATGTGTTGGACTCTAGAAGATGACATGATGACCAATGCTCTATTCAAGGGTTTATATGAAGAATGGTCATGTGTAGAGAAGATGAAGTGCAAGCTCAATATGATCCAACTCGAAAGATATCATTTGATTGAAGCTTGCAAAGGAGACATGAAGACGGAGCTTAGCGAGGCCCTCCCATAATGGAGTATGGGGAGCATTTGGAGAAGTCTTCAAGCATGTGCTAGCAAGCACAATCAAGAAAGGTGTTCCAACTTGAGAGAGTCAAGATCGTCATCATCGAGCTCAAGTGGAATGCGCAAGGCAAAGGTATGATCTTGATAGGTTTTCTATTTTACCGGTCTCATGTTGTTAGTGGGAGACCGGGTTTTAGGATAGACGGCGTACTATCAAGAGGGGCTCTCAAGTGAGTAACTTGATCGCATCTTTGTGGAGAGCTCAAACCTTTGCATACTTGGCATTCATCTTTCTTGGTTCTTATTTGGTTTTCTCCTTGTTGGGTTTTGGTGCTTGTTGTGATCTTCACGACAACCCAAGTTCACGAAAACGAATTTCGTATGAAAAACTTGTTGCGTTTTCGGTTTTGGAGGTTTGCCGATCATTCCTTTTTAGAGAGGTTTTACCTTTCTCCATTTGGTTTTATCTTCCATTGTTGGACTATGATGTTTCTCTGCATGATCTTGTAAAGCTCTTCGTTGCGATTCCAACGAGCCCGAGAACATCGAAAACGGAGTCCGGATGATCAAGATATCGTCGTTTTCGTGTGCAGTTTTCTGAGGGGCGGAAGTTCCGGTTTGGCCGGAAATTCCGGCCATCCGGAAGTTCCGGGCAAACTTTCGGCCAAATCTCCGGCCGAGTACAGAGAGCTTTTTTAGTCGCTTTTCTGGGGGTCCGGAAGTTCCCGGACGGAAGTTCCGGCCCAAGACCGGAAGTTCCGGCCCTGACCGGAAGTTCTGGCCTAAGTGAGCCTGCAACGGCTATTTTCGTGGGAGGGGCTATAAATACCCCTCCCTTCTTCAACCTCCAGTAGCTCGCCCAGATTTCTCTCTCCTCCATTGTTGCAAGCTCTTTTCTTTGATATCTCCCAATCCCTCCACCCAAACTCTTTGATCTTTGGAGGATTGAAGGAGAAGACCTAGATCTACATTTCCACCAATCATATCTCCTCTAAGTGAGGGGAACCCTTTCGATCTAGGTCTTGGAGTTCTATTTGTGTGTTCTTCTTTGTTCTTCCTCTCTTCTCCCCATAAGCATTAGTTGCTTGTGGTGGGATTCGAGAGTGAAGGATTTGAGCACTTGTGCTCTTGCCTTTTGCATTTGGTGCATCTGTGTGCTCTCCACGAGGATTCGTGGAAGTTGAAAGCTTGAAGAACTTGTTACTCTTGGGTCCTTGGACCCTAGACGCCTTTTGTGGTTGGACCCTTGTGTGGTCACTTGAAGCCGTTCGGGAGACCCCAATCCCATTGTGGGTTGTGCCTCGGATTGTTGTTGAAAGCCGTTCGGGAGCCCCAATCCCTTTGTGGGTTGTGCCTTGATTGTTGTTGAAAGGCTCCGGATTCCGCCTCGAAGGAATACCGATAGTGGAAGGTGAACCAAACCTTTGTGGTGCGGTTCATCGGAGAAGAGGGTGAAACCTTTGTGATTGTTGAACCGTTGTGTCGGTTCACACCTCTCCAACGAGACGTACTCCCCTTCAAGGAGGAACTCGGGAATACATCCTCGTCTCCGCGTGCTTCGGTTATTTCTATACCCGAGCTGTTTACTTAGCACTTTACATTGTCATACCTTCGTGCTTGAAGTATTCTATATTGCTTTCACCTTGTTGCTTGTCTTGCTTAGCATAAGTTGTTAGTGCACATAGGTGAGCCTAGTTTATTTAGGTTGTTGGCTTGGTAATTTAAATACCTAGTTTTATTCCGCAATTAGCAAGCCTAAACCGGAAAAGTTTTAATCGCCTATTCACCCCCCTATAGGCGACATCCTTGTCCTTTCACCCGTGCGCGGCCGCCGGGGTCTGTCGCTGGCAAGTGGTTCTCCGCCGCCGGCAGGTAGCCCGCGCGCCACCGCCGTGTAGCCCCACCGTCGGCCAGACTGCCGCTGCTGCTCCCTAGCAACACCCCACGGCTCCATCCCCGCTGACCCAGTTCCACATCTCCTCCGCCAACCAACAGGGCGCCGCCACCACAGCCCTCGGCAAGCTCGCCGTGCTGCAGCTCCCCGCATCTCTCTGCTCCATTCGCGCCGCCGGCAGGTCCCCTCGAGCCTCTTTGTCTCCCTCGCCGCCGGGATTCACGAGAGCGGCGGGACTCCCAGCGCCGCCGCCAGCCTCGACCCCGCCCCGAATCTCCCACCATTCTGAGCTGCTCGCCGGCATCATGTACTTCCCGTCGAAGGATGCATGTACTGCTCGCTCGTGTTCGTTGCTATGCTCCAAGAATTTCGGCCCTGTGGAACCCGCGCGCTTGTGCTCGCCATGGAAATTTTTTTTTTTGTACTGCTCATCAGTTCAGACTGCCGTCCGCCATGGACGAGCTTCCGTCCCTGCAGCTGCCGCATCGAGACATGAGGAGGATGGGGAATTCCTCATGTACGTGCGTGAAGCCAACGTTGTTCCTCCCCTGCCGCCGCAGGCACCTGAGTCCGCCAAACGCAACTGTAGGTGAAGCCAACGTTCGTCCGTTCCCCAATGTGAGCTTCTGCGCCTCCGTCAGACTTTTTTTTTTCTACCCGTCTGAGCTGTTCGTGCAATGGTGTCGCAGAATTTTTCTTCTTAGCAAAAGCACAGAGCTAGCTGAGAGATCATGGATGCAAATCGTACGTGTGTGCAGCTGTGGAGAAACATTGTGGAGCTGCTGGGCACGGCGCCAAGGCCCCTTTCGTTTATCACGTGCTCTGCATTTTTTCCTCTGTTTATTGCACTCCGCCATCAGTGCAGACTTATTCGGATGAGAAGTGCATTTAGAAAATGAAAACGGCAGCACAAACTGGACTAATGGATTCCACATTGCATGGTACTCAGGTGGAGAAGTACAAACGTATATAAGCGGAAAGTGTAAGTTTTCGATTTGGGAAGTGCAAAAACCTCTGAATCTGAAAGTGCACATCGCCGTTCCATGGGCCTGATGCTGCCTTGTGTGTGGTGCACATTCTAGTTTTATTTCATGCTCTGAAGATGTTTGTTGCTATGCCTCTGGGAGTTGGATAAATTTTCTCCAACTCGCTCGCCCGTGTCATTTTTTTCTTTGGTAATTTTGTTGAGGATTTTATTTTTCTTCGGCTAGCTTCGTGCTCCCCTACATCTTAGTCTCAATCATTTGTAATTTTTCTTTGAATTGCAGCAGCAGCAGCACAGCAAACTGTGTTAAAAAAAGCATGTACTGCTCGGGAGGCACTCGTACTGATTCTATTTGATTTCTTGTAGAAAATGTTTCTAGTGAGTATACTAGTCACGAAAATACCCCGTGTGCAGTACAATTGCATTATCGTAGGCAGTACCAGCACACTGGTTGGAGCAGTACGGTTGTCTCATGGAAACGAATTTAAGTACACAGGCAGAAAAGCACACGATGCTGAATGTGGTGGTGCATGAAAATTTGAAAACCTTGTTGACAAGGATATACATCTCGGGTACCTTACCAAAGGCTACCTGGTACACGTATCGACTAAGGCCCAACTATCAAGAGACTACATGAAGCCCATGACGAAAGGCCCAACAAGATGGAGTATCCTCTAAGATTAGACATAGGCATAGTCGGTTTAGTCTTTCCTTACATGTAATCTGGCTCGGTTACGAACTCCCGAGACCCAGCCTGTTATATAAAGGTTGGGAGGGCCGCCGATCCATGACAAGCAATACTCGAACCACCAAAAGCTCTAGCGAGATCGACATCTCGCCGGAGACTCCCTGTAACCGCATAATCTCACACGATCAATACCAGACAAGCAGGAAGTAGGGTGTTACTCTCCGGAGGCCTGAACCTGGGTAAATCTCTGCCTCTGCTTGTCAGCCGTCGAAACTACCAGTACTACCACGTTCTCTCCCCATAATCTCAACCCTAGGTCCTTAACCATGGTATTTGATGAGTTAACCCCTCGTCAATTGGCGCCGTCTGTGGGAAAGAATAGTGCTGGACTCATGGTTTCTTCGGTTCCATCGGAAAATGGCGACTCGCCGATCGGATCTACACATGGCAACTCGCCGGCTGCATCAACAAATCAGAACTCGCCGACTCAGGCGGCACACGGCAACTCGCCGATTCACTCGACAAACGGCAGCACGCCAACTTCACCTGCAAAAAGCACATCAGATACTCCGATGGACTTCGAGCCACACTCGCCAGAATTCCAGGAGACGTTCGCTGACCTCGAGTCAGGTTTGGGTTTAACCGTTGGCTCGTTCAATTTTTTCATAAACAAACTTGGTTTGCAGGACTTGACAGATCCACGCCAACTCGCGACTTCCGCACCCGAGGCTCCATCGGTTGCGGCTCCTTCGACTGCGGATCCATCAACTACGTCCATACCATCGTCGATCCTCCAAGCCTACTCATCTGCAACAACCATGTCAACTCGAGAGATCACGTTCGCTGACCTCGAGGCCGAATCAGCATACCGCACAAACGATCCCGAGCTCAATCTTCCACTCGAGGATAGCTTCGACTGCGGGATCTCCCTCAGCGACTTCGATGAGCCCAAAACTCATATCGACAACCACGTCGACTCCGAGATCTGCACCAACAACAATCTCGACTGCGAGATCCATAACAACTTCGCTGACACCGAGATGAGCATAGACGATGAAGACATCGACAGCGAGATCCGTCCAGACGGAGCACTCGATGGGTATATCGACTCCGACATGAGCCTTGATGACGATGTTGAGTCCATGACGGGACTCGAAAACACATACACATACCCTCGGGTGATACCCAGCAGGTCTACGTTGCCTTCGCTACAGAATCATCTGACGCTGCGGCCAGTCGCAGGCCTACAGAATTCCCGTGCACAGTTACTATGCCGGATGGAGTCACAAATCTCACAATTACTGCTGAGATGGCAGCAAAAGCAGATAAAGTCATTAAGGAGTGCACAATGATGCCAGCAGACGCAACACGAGAGATGTTGACCTTCCAGTACTTCAACTGGCAGGAATCGCTTCGACTGCAGCAGATCAGAGCAACACTCGAAGAACGCAAAAAGCAGGCTAGCTTGTCGAGCGCACGAAGAAGACAGCTCTCCCTGAGCTCCACCGGGCGAGCAGACACAAG
Source organism: Poa pratensis (assembly GCA_947311845.1). Taxonomy (NCBI): domain Eukaryota; kingdom Viridiplantae; phylum Streptophyta; class Magnoliopsida; order Poales; family Poaceae; genus Poa; species Poa pratensis. The sequence goes on along the minus strand of CAMZMU010000069.1, from coordinate 303,776 downwards.
ACCCAGATCAAGGCTGTCACACCTCGCGGCAGATGAGAGGGCAGCACTCACCCGCAACTTAGGCCACTCTTTTGTGACATTCGACAAGGAGGGAGTACCAGTACCCAAAACAGCTGCGGGTGCTCTCTTTACTGCTGCGGCATACCTAGAGGCAATCAAGCCTCCAGCTGATGACCCCAATGCAAAACTACATCGCCAACAGATCAAATCACTCGCCTTAGCGGCGAAGGCCATACACCAAATCCCAAAAACTCCAGGAGGGAGTCAGATCGTGCCATAGTAGACACGCATCGTGAAGAACATAATCGCAGTGGTCGTCGTCACCACTCGAAGGAAAGAAGCGGCTCACGCCGGTTAGGTCCAGAAGCAGATCACGCAGATCTTACAGTAGCGACTCGTACTCTGATCAAGAGCCTGAGCCACACAGAGCTCTGTGCTTCACTTGACGCGTCCGCGAGACACGGATGCCCAAAGGGTTCAAACTCACATCTGAACAGCCCAAATACACGGGTCGATAGGAACCTTCAGAGTGGTTAGAAGACTACAGACTGGCTGTCGCGTGCCAGTGAGGCACAAATATGACAGCCATGCAATACATACGACTCATGCTCGAAGGCACAGCCCGTGACTGGCTCAAGGCTTTACCTCCATCAACATATGACTTGTGGGATCACTTCCGCGCAGAGTTCATCAAAAACTTCGAGCCTTTATGTGTGCGACCAAAAACGTTCGAAGAACTGAGATCTTGCGTTCAGCGGTCGGACGAAACATTGAGGTCATACATCCGACGATGGACTGAGATACGCAACTCAGTTGGAGTAATTTCAGAAGATATAGCCATGGATGCTTTCATCATGGGCCTCGCCAGGCGAGATTTCAAAGAAGCACTTGGTCGCCAAAAGCCAACCTCTGTGGCTAACCTCCTGAAGATCGCGATTGAGTGGGCAGACGAGAAGACATGGCACGTACCACACGCGGGTCCTCACCCCGTGACAATCATGATAGCGGCAGTCGACACCGCAGGACTCGTACAGAGACGACCGGAGGCGCAAACGTTCAAAACGTCACTACGACGATGACAGACCCGAATTCATGGCGGCTGGGTTCTCTACACCCCGCAATGAACAAGACAGAAGCGACGGACGATCAGAAAACCGACGGGATAGTCGAGATGATCGCCGGGACAATCGAGATGATCGTCGGGACAGTCGAGACCGCAACCAGCGCGTGACAGCTACAAGAAGAAAGATTGGCGCAAGTCGCACTCCGGCGCACAAAACGAGCGATCATTCGATGACAATATGGATGCTGATTGCAGATTCCACCTGTACAAAGGGGAAGACGGAAAATTGCGCTCCAATCACTCGATGCGAAACTGCAGAGAATTCGACCAACTAGCGTCTGAATACGTGCAACTCAGAAAGGCAACAGCCGCACACGCACCCGCACCTCCACCTGTGCCCCAGCCAAACAATGTGCCCGTCCTGATGGCACCACCTCCACCACCACAGACTGCCGCAGGCGGAAATATCGCGGGTGCCATACAACCCGTACCACGGGTGGATGAACCTCAGTACCCTCCGCCCCAAGGGCAGATTTACATGATACAGAAAGTTCGCCCTTCCAACAGGGAGCAAAAATTTCGTACTCGACAAGTAAACATGGCGGTCATGTCACCTCCTGCTGTAACTGAATTCTTGAAGGGATCCAAAACTGCAATAAGCTTCAGCAGAGAGGACCACCCACCATCGGTCGTTCGTCCAGGGCACTCTGCTCTGGTACTCGACGCACAAATTGGAGGCTACGCCATGTCCAAGGTCTTCATGGATGGTGGCAGCGGTATAAACCTCATCTTCGCAGATACGCTCCGCAAAATGAACATGTCAGTCGAAAACCTGCGAAAATCTTCAAATACCTTTCACGGTATCGTCCCAGGCAAAGCGATAAGCCCAGAAGGCACCATACAACTCGACATAACGTTCGGGGATAAGAACCACTTCAGGACAGAGTCGATTGAGTTCGAAGTTGTCGACTGGAAGTCACAATACACGCCATACTTGGACGCCCGACGTTCGCTCGATTCATGGCAGTCCCACACTACGCATACCTCCAGCTGAAGATGCCTAGACCAAAAGGAGTAATCACAGTCAAAGGAAACTTCCAAAAGTCCGACTCTTGCGACCGAGAGTTTAGCAAAATCTCTGACATGTTCGGCATGGAAGCAACACTTGCCGATCTAGCGGTCTCCAACGATCGGACAGTTATGCCGGAGCACAAGAAGGTGGCAGTCGACAGAGCATTCAATGCCACCAATGACACAAGGTCGCATCAGGTGCACCCGACTGACCCGACCAAGACAGTCAATGTCTCTTCGAGTCTGCCTATCGCATAGGAAATCGCGCTCGTCGAATTCCTCCGTGAGAACTGGGATATATTTGCATGGTGTCCAGCCGACATGCCAGGTATTCTCAGGGAATTCGCCGAGCACTCTCTCCAATTATTTCTAGATGCTAAACCAGTCAAGCAAACAATGCGCCGCATATCCGGCCCAAAAAGAACCGTTGTCGAAGCCGAAGTCGACAGACTACTCGCAGCAGGTTTCATCAGAGAAATCAAGAAATCACAATGGGTGGCCAACCCAGTACTTGTAGAGAAGAAGCACACAGATATCCTTCGGATGTGCATAGATTTCACAGCACTCAATAAATGCTGTCCAAAGGATCACTTTCCACTACCTCGAATCGACCAGATCGTCGACTCCACCGATGGGTGCGCTCGCTTGTCCTTCCTGGATGCTTACTCAGGTTACCACCAGATAAGGATGAAGGAAGAGGATGAAGAGAAAATGGCGTTCATAACCCCACTCGGGGTCTACTGCTACACAACCATGCCTTTTGGGCTCAAGAACGCAGGCGTAACCTACCAGTGCATGATGCAAGACTACCTCAAGAAGCAAATTGGGCAAACGTCCAGGTCTACGTAGATGACATCGTCATCACAACAAGGGAGGAAAACACACTACTCGATGACTTACGAGAGACGTTCGCAAACCTCAAACGCTTCCACATCAAGCTCAACCCGAAGAAGTGCACATTCGGCGTGCCAGCCGGGCAGCTCCTGGGGTATCTAGTCTCGGCTCGTGGAATCGAGGCGGACCCGGAGAAAATACAGGCCATCTTAACAATGCAAAGGCCTTCAAAGCTCCTTGACATGCAAAAGTTAGCGGGTCGAGTGGCAGCACTCAGTCGATTCATCAGCAAACTAGGCGAAAAAATACTCCCGTTCTATCGACTGATGAAGAAAGCAGACAAATTCGAGTGGACACCAGAAGCCGAAGCAGCCTTCACGGACCTCAAGCGAGTCCTGTACTGGTAGTCGAACGCAGGGAGGAGGGACACGCCCAAAGCATACAATGCCCAGTCTATTACTTGAGTGAAGTACTCTCCATATCAAAGCAGCGGTACCTGCACTATCAAAAGCTGGCCTACGCTGTGTTCATGTCCTCAAGGAAGGTGACGCACTAATTCGCAGAGCACCCGATCACTGTAATCAGCACCTCAGTGATCGGAGACATCCTCACAAACCCCAACGCAACTGGGCGAGTCGCAAAATGGCTCATCGAGCTAGGACCACGAGATATCAAGTATGATTATCCGAAAGCCATCAAAGCACAAGTCTTACATGACTTTCATACCGAGTGGATCGAATCTCAGTTGCCAGGAGCACCAGATGTGTCCAACTCATGGAATATGTACTTCGACGGCTCAAAGAAGAACGAAGACGCAGGCGCAGGTGTCATCCTCATATCACCAAAAGGCGACAAGCTTCGTTACGTCCTGTAGATGGGATTCGAGTTACCATCCAATAATGAAGCAGAGTACGAGGCCCTGATCCATGGCATGCGGATGGCCAAAGCTCTCGGGTGCACTTGACTGATGATCTATGGTGACTCTAACCTGGTGGTATAACAAACAATGAAGGCCTGCGATGCAATCGCAGATAACATGATCGCCTACCATGATCTGTACAACCTAATGGAGGGCAGATTCGAAGGCTGTGAGTTGCGGCACATAGGGCGCGAGAGTAATGAAGAAGCAGATAAGCTAGCCAACATTGGCATGACCAAAGCACCAGTTCCACCTGGTGTCTTCCTCGAGCGCATCGAACACAGGTCCATCAAGAAAATGCGAACATCTCTTACATCAGCTGCACCAGCCAAGAGCAAAGCACCTAGCACAGGGGACCTGCCAGTCAAGGTACTCCTCATTGAGCCAACTTGGACTCAACCTTTTCTCGCATACATACTCCGCGGCGAGGTACCTAAAGACATAACAGAGTCAAGACACGTCACTCGAAGATCTAAATCATACATCGTCATCAACGGCGAACTATACAAGCACAGCATATCAGGTATGTTCCAACGATGCATAGCATTCGAAGATGGCCAGGCCATCCTTCGTGATATTCATGCAGGTACCTGCGGGCATCATGCCAGCAGTCGATCACTCGTAGCCAAATCCTTTCACGCAGGCTTCTACTGGCCCACAGCACTCAAAGACGTGGAGGACATAGTCAAAAGGTGCATCGGCTGTCAAATTTTTTCCACAAAACCGCACGCACCCGTGGCGGCGTTGAAGACAATACCATTGGCCTAGCCCTTTGCCCAGTGGGGGCACGATATGGTCGGGCCACTCAAAAAATCCTCCCATGGAGGGCATACTCATCTTCTGGTGGCGGTCGACAAGTTCACCAAGTGGATTGAAGCAGTCCCTATCACAAGTTCGACTGCCACTACAACAGTCAATTTCATAAAGTCCATCATATATCGCTTTGGTGTACCAAGTAGCATCATCACTGATAACGGCACAAACTTCACAGCTGAAGAGTTCCGATCCTTCTGCAAAGAGTAGGACATCACGCTCAACAATGCATCCGTGGCACACCCGTAGTCCAATGGCCAAGTCGAAAAAGCCAATGGACTCGTGACGAGCGGAATCAAGAAACGCCTCTTGGTGCCACTCAAAAGAGCCGCAGGTGCTTGGGTCGAAGAACTGCCATCTGTGCTATGGAGCCTACGCACAACTCCTAACGCTTCAACACAGTTCACCCCATTTTTCATGGTCTACGGCGCAGAGGCAATCCTACCATCAGATGTAAGATTCAATGCACCAAGAGTCAAAGCGTACAATGAAGAAGGCACAGATGAAGCACTCAAAGACGCAGTCGACTTGCTCGAATAAGCACGCAACACGGCGCTAGCACACACAGCTGTCTATCAGCAAGACCTCCGCAACTATCACAGCCGTCGACTGCGCACCAGGTCCTTCGAGGTTGGCCACTTGGTACTTCGACTGAAGCAAAAGAAGGTGCACAAACTTGCTTCTCCATGGGAAGGACCCTTCATCGTCACCGAGGTCATTGGTGGTGGAGCATACAGACTGAAGCACGCGAAGACAGGCGAACTCTCGCACAATCCTTGGAATGTTGCGCAGCTGTGCCATTTCTATGCTTAGATTGCTCAGTCCCACAATGTAATAGGCGCATATGTCGGATCGCTGCAGGTTTCAGACGCGCTCTTTTCCTTACCAGGGTACCTACGGGGACTAGAAGGTTTTTAATGAGGCGGCCTGCAGCTTAACATTCAAAAATGGAATATAATCAATGATTCCTCATATTTCTTCCTGCTTAACTGCTCGCATAACTTATTCGCACAAACTTAGCCTCACCCAAATACTCGGGGCTGCGCTGTCTCAAAGCATGAGCTTTCTCTACTTCTTCAAACATAATACTCCAGCCGCACTCGAATACTCGGGGGCTGGGTCATAAATATCATACATAAACGAAAAAGTTGCTCAAAATCATGAGTTGAAGCTTCAAACATCGAAAAATTCACAGCCTCACTTGAACACTCGGGGGCTGTGCAATTTATGTTCCGTACTCTAAGTGTTTCTTTCATAAACCCCACTCGATACACTCGGGGGCTTCGCACATACACATAAACAAGTATACACTGCGTACAAGTGGCAAATTTACACTCGGGGGCTGTCCTCTATGCAGAAATACCCTAATCTTCCGGTTCGTCCTTAACTGATAGAACATGGCCCATAAGTTGAGCGTGATAACACTCAACCATCACCCTCGCATATTCGACTGTTTCGTCAAGTTGCGACTGTGACAAAGTCGATCCAGGCACGGGTGGACGTAGCTGCATATTTGGACGCCGACTCCGGATATACGCCATCGTTGTGTTGGCTCCATCCACAAGCTTCTGGGTGATAAAATCTCGAATAGGACCTGCATCCAGAAAAGCCCGAGCAATGCATGGATTCCTTGAGGTTGTGGCCCCGTCGGGAAAAGATTCTGGTTGATTCGACTGAAGGCCGACCTGCATAACTCGAGCAGCAGAAGTGCTCCGCCACACTCGATCCTTTAGAGTTGCGAGTATGCGCGCTCGGTTCTTATCCAAGCGAAAGTGCTGATGGCCCGTCGTTGATTCGTTAGTCACATTGTTCAACTGCTCATCAACACGAGCTTGCTTCGCCTGGAAGTCTGGAACAAAGCCTGCAACAACGTATGTTGGGTCAACAAGGAGGACAGACTATGAACTCTTGAGATCAAGCCAGTCATGCTTACACTCGAGTTGTCTGTTCACGATCTCCATCTCGCCAAGCACATAGTCCTCTCGCTGAGTGGGTAAAGCAGGCCACGCCCTCATCCTATCCAGCTCGCTCTAGGCACTCTACAACTCTTGCTCCAGTTTTACGACTCGAGCCTTCATATAACGCATTATTGCGGCATCATTTGCCGCCAGAGCTCGAGATCGAGTGGAAGCACGATGCCGCGACGAGCCAGATGAAGTAGCGGCTGCCCGTTTCTGTTCCAAACATCATAAATATCTCATGTCAGGTATGAGAGATTCATCACAAAGTTCAGGCGAGTAACAGCACATAGCCTTACAGGCGAAAACACAACAAGGAACCAAATCCATACAAGTGTAGCAAAAGCGTACTCACGGTGTCATAAAGCATAATTACAGTCCATAAAAAGGGTTGATGGCCCTAAAGTCTATGATGCAGACTCCGACCTAGCCCTACGCGCGCGATTGATGACCTCCGCTGACCAGCGCTCCACGGTATTCATAAAAATTTCAGCCAGCCGCGTGGCCGGCTCGTTCACATGCTTTAGAGACACCAGCTTCCCGTCCGGCTTCCGAGGGAAATCAGACAGAGCAGGCTCGAAGTCACCCTCTATCCCATGACCTAAAAGGAGCTTGAGGGTGGTCTCTGAGCCGCGTACCGTCAGGGTGGGAGCAAAACTCGCCATAGTCAAAGTTCCCGGGCCTAGGACGTCAGCAAAGCCATCCATAGTCGACGGAAGTTGGCCAGACGGGAACACGCCCTTGTATACGGCGCCGAGTGTGCTCGTAGACTTGGCAAGTGCATCCTTCGCTTGGGCGGAGATGGCGTCCAGGTCGCCAATAGCACGGTCGAGGGACAAATCGCCACTCGCCAGGTCCACAGGTGTCGCTACGCCAACAACTCCTTCAAAAATCAGAGAGAACAGAAACTCTTACACAAAACTCAGCGGCAACAAAAGTAAACAAAAAGTGGCAAATTTTACTAACCGCCCACGTCTCGGGTGAGGCTAACCAGCCGCTCAGCATACTCTTTCTCGCGCAAGGCAGCGGAGTCCTTGGCATCATCCAAAGCCTTCTTCGACTCAACACGCTGCTTGACGAGTGCATCTTCTAGCTCTTTAACCAGGTCCTCAGCTGATTTCTTGTCACCTGGATCCAGAAGGCATAACTCAAAATCAGTACAATAAAAGATAGCAAAGAGAGCTTCAAAGGCAGCAAATACACTTACGGGTGAGCTGGTCCAGGTCAGCGCGTAAATTGTTTCTCTCCAGCTCCATCTAGACAAATGCTTTGTCCGATTCTACCAGGTTGAGGTAGTAAGGCTACAAGCACATGAAACCAGCATAAGTTATACATAACAAGTACCGTATGCATACTCGGCAAAAGACACTTACGTGTTCAGTCCAAGGTGCAGGTTTTGAGGTAGATGTCCCAACTTCCGGAGTTGCAGCACTCATAGCCTTGGCCGTTTCAATAGCAGTAGCCAAGGCTGTTGATTGAACAACCTCTGGAGCCACATGACAGACTTCCGGGTGCTCAGGGGTCGTAATCTTCTTGAATGGAGGAGTCAGTGGACGCACAGTCTCAGCACTGCGGTGACAGAATAAATACAACATAAGCAAAAATATCAACAAACAAAAACTTTAGTACAAAAAGCTCATAAGCATACCTGTGTTCTTCTTCCTCACTATCAATGTTGTCAAAGTTTGGACCTCCAAAAAGCAGCTCCTTACCCGATCTGGGCGGAGGAGCTGAGCTCAACGGGCTCACATTCAAAGGAGCAGCTGTGGCGCAAGGAGACGAGCCCGAGTCTCCGTCATCTTTCACATCTGACTCCTTCGCAGGTGAACTCGTGGACGAAGACATACCTCGGGCCACCCGACGACGCTTGCGAGTGGGAACCTCGCTCACATGATCGGTCGTTGCGGGCTCCTCGGCCTATACTTCCTCTGCCCTTCCTCTTTGACCTCATCCCTAGGAGATGTGGTAGCCGAAGGTAGAGGCGATTCATCCCCTCACTTCGTTTCTATCGTTTGCACCTCCGTTTCATGAGTTGGGCCATCTTCGGGAAGAGGAGGAAGGGTTGACGCAGTCGAATGGCCCTGCATACCAAATACAGCAGTCGAAAGTTACAAAGATGCACAACAAAAAAGCAAAGCCAGGAGATCATAAACTTGATCGTTCACTAACCTCCTCCAAAGGCCTTTCAGCACCGTAAGGAGTGACAGGGCAGTCGACGTTGCAGGGCTCGCTGGATTTCGTGCTGGTAATGGACCGCACATGTGACACCAGCTCGCTCTTCGACTGTTCCTCCTTGCTCATTCGGGTGATGTCGAGCGCACCCTCATACTCCCACATGGGGTGGGCGCGAGCACGGAGCGGCCACACCCGCATCTTCACAAAGGTGGCAATCAAATGCACACCAGTTACGCTGCTTAGCAGCTCTCCAATCTTCGACAGCAGAGGTGCCGCTTCTGCCTTTTCTTCAGCCGAAAGCGGGTGGTCCCAGGCATTCGTCCTCGCGAGTATACTAGCAGTCAAAATGGTGGGACTCCTTCCTGGTCGACGCGCACATAAAACCACCTCTTCCTCCACCCTTGCGCCGAGTCGACTGGCTTCAAGGCGAAGTAGCGGGTGTCGTTGCGCACCTGGATCCCGAAGCCGCCAACAGGATAGGTGCGGCCACCTCGGTTGTTGGTCCGGACCATGAAAATCGACTTCCAGAGGGCCCAGCTGGGAGAAACTCCCAAGTAGCACTCGCACAAAACCATAAAGCAGGCAATGTGCATAATGCCATTCGGGGTGAAATCATGGATTTGCACCCCGTAAGCAAACATCAAACCACGAACAAAGTCGTGGAGGGGAAACGAAAAACCCCTAGGAGAAACTCCGCAAAACAAACGCGCTCGTTAGCGTGAGGCTCGGGGAGTACCTCCTTGGGCGATGGCGTGCAGACGAACAGCTGGTCCGCGAGCGGCAGCATTCCCTCCTCGCGAAGCTTGTCCAGATGCGCCTTCTTAATGGTGGATTTCACCCAATCGCCGTCACTCTTCTTGAGATCGACGACGGGCGCAGATGCGCCAGCCGTAGTCTTCTTCCCCTTCAGAGCGGCCGCATCGGTCGCGGGTACGTCGGCAGCAGCAACTTTTCTCTTTGGCGCCATGGCAGTGGTGGCTAAGGGGAACAGCGGGAGCTCGGGTGCAAGAACAATGGGGAGGCGAGAGGAAGACGATCAAGCAGGGGTGGCGCACAAGCAAATGGCAAGTAAAAATAATGCCAGCACCGTTCCCCCTATTTACGACAAATAAAAAGCGATCATAACCGTTCAGGTCATAATCGTGTGTTCCGCAAGCAATCCCATCGTACACGTGGCAACTGCGGAGGGCAACCGTTGCCGGCCACTCCGCCCACTACGCACGCAAAAAGAGGAGCCATCATCATGCCTCCGTCAAAAGTGGGCCAGCGCGGTCAAATTCAGCCCAAACGACACCGTCGTTCGGTCAGCGCTGCACAATGGGCCCACATACGTGTCACGTCCCATCCATCGCAGCATAACGCACGCCACCGCGTGTCAGGCAGCGCAGTCGCCAAAAAATGTCATCCCTGTCATTGCAAGCGATCTGTTCAAAACAACATTCGAATTCGCCCAATGCATAACAGTCACTCGATTACCTCGCCTAATTCCGATGTGAAAAAGCAACGTTAAAGCAAAAAATGGTCACTCGAACGTTTCTTCGACTAAAGGCATATAACTCCCATCGGGAGCGTATCAAAAATTTCGTCGACTGAGAGTGTATGGGATAAAAAGATTTGAGATTATCCTCCATTGCAAGCAATAAAGCTCAATCTTGGGGGCTACTCCCATCGGGAGCGCTGTCACGCATCCGATAGAATAACGACAAAGTGTCAGTCAACAAAAGGCTCGACTCAGTTCATATACAAAATCATACTCGAAACATTCCCGAGTTGCGTCTACCGCAAATACCTCGGATGTTGCACGCATAGTGCAAAGGTAAGACCCACCGAACTTTCGAGCTGGGCTAAGGACCGTTCCAGCAACGTCAATCCTCATACTTTCCGTGTCAGCAGACATGATGAAAAATGCCGACGGAAGCATTAGGTAAATTTCAAAGTTATACTGTAGATCGATTCAGTAAGACCTCCGCGGCCTAGTCGAGTCTGACTAGTCTGTTCCAGATTCGAGTCTGGGGACTCGAGTTTGATTGAAAGCTAGTAAGGTTTTACCCGAAGGTGTAGTTAACCGGTCCTGATCCGTCGAGTGTACCGGGCCTACTAAGTTGTTATCCCTTTATTATCATAAGCAAAAACCAAAGTCGATGAAATACTCGACATAGCCAACATGTGATATTCATACAGGAATTCCAATTGCAACATACAAGTACAAAGCATATGATGTGCACTTACGAGTGAGTCCATGCCCGATTCTTCGAATCAGACAAGTACTCGGGGGCTACTGACAAGGATATACATCTTGGGTACCCTACCATAAGGGTACCTGGTGCACGTGTCGACTAAGGCCCAACTATCAAGAGCCTACATGAAGCCCATGACGAAAGGCCCAACAAGATGGAGTATCCTCCAAGATTAGACATAGGCATAGTCGGTTTAGTCTTTCCTTACATGTAATCTGGGTCGGTTACGAACTCCCGAGACCCAACCTGTTATATAAAGGTTGGGAGGGCCGCCGATCCAGGACAAGCAATACTCGAACCACCAAAAGCTCTAGCGAGATCGACATCTCGCCGGAGCCACCCTGTAACCGCATAATTTCACACAATCAATACCAGACAAGCAGGAAGTAGAGTGTTACTCTCCGGAGGCCTGAACCTGGGTAAATCTTTGCCTCTGCTTGTCAGCCGACGAAACTACCAGTACTACCACGTTCTCTCCCCATAATCTCAACCCTAGGTCCTTAACCATGGGATTTGATGAGTTAACCCCTCGTCACTTGTCTATCTGGAGGTGCGAAACATCGATCTTGGAAATGTTGGGGATCGTAGACAGAAAATAAAAAATTTCCTACCGACGATAACCATAAACTAGCCAAGATCTAACTATGCAGATATACTATACGAATGAGGACGGAGTACATACCCTTGTAGACCGAAAGCGGGGTTACGTTCCCGCACAAACATTGCCGATGAAGCCGACGAAGCCGGCCTCAAGGTCATGTAGAGGAAGTAGTCGTACTCCCAGCGCCACGTAGTAGTGCCTCGCAGTTCCACACACATGCGGTGTAGATGACGACCTCCGAGCTCCAGATCCAGCAGAGCAGCGGAAGTAGAAGATTGGATCTCGAAGCACGGCGGTGTGCGTAAGGTAGAGAGACTTCCATCCTCATACGCAGCTCCAGAAACGGAACCACGCTCAAGGTAGGAGAGAAGAAGGAAGAAGGGATGAATTCCAAGGCATGGGGGGTCCCTATTTAAAGGAGAAGGGGCGAGACCTTCTCCCTTGGCCTAGCCATGTGGGACTAAACCCCACATGGCTAGCCGGCCAAGGAGGGGCAGCCGGCCGGCCCTGGTGGGCCCCATTCAGCCCACCCAGGGTGGCTGGCCCTCCTCCCCTTTTTCTTTTTCCTTTTCTTTTAGGGATTTTTCCCTAATGGGCCTCTAAGGCCCATTTAGGTTTTAATGCCTTTTAAATTTGAATTTAATTAAATAAAAATATATTTAATCACTAATAACACTTATTAATATTAAATACATATTATTTAATTCATTCGGACCCCAAAAACATATTTCGTTGCCTCCGATTAACATCGGACAAGTTCCGGAACACTTCTGGAGTTCCCGGTTTCTATCTCTCTTCATTCGTTGCCTCCAATCAAATCGTCACCCACCCTTAAGTGTTTTACCCTTCGGTTCGGGATCACTCCAGACATGATCGAGACACGTTCTCCGATAAATGACTAACAGCGGGATCTGGATACCCATGATAGCCCCTGTGCGTCCACGAATGACTTTTATCATTTGAACCTTTAGACGTCCAGTCTCATCCTCTTACCTAGCGATACTTAGATTGTCCGAGCGTCGTTCTCTGGTATCACGATTACCGAGCATGACCTCATCACCGATACATCTATCTTTACTCGTCTGTGATATTACATCCCCGTGACCTAGTCACATGCTTGCAGGCTCATTGATGTAATCTCACCGAGTGGGCCCAGAGTATCTATCCTGCTATGTAGACTGGCAATTTCCGCTCTTGATCACTCGCTTCTACTGCTTCCTTCCGATACCCGAAAGTGTCACCTTTATTGTCACGCTATATAAGACATGCCGTTTGATGCAATCAGCCGCATCTTCCAGAAGCAGAGATTTGATATGATCTCACAGTCGAAGGTATGAATACTACGTTTCTATATTTTGGGTATGTCCATCACATCATTCACCTAATGACATGACTCCGTTGTCAACCGACGTAATTATCCATGATCAGGAAACCTTGATCATCTGTTGCCCAACGAACTAGTTAAATAGAGGCTACTAGGGACCTGGTTGTTTTCATACCACACGTGTATTAATGTTTCCGCGTAATACAGTTATAGTATGGTATTTAAAACATATTATGAATAATTGAGATATGACAAATAAAATCACTTTATTAATTGCCTCTAGGGCATATCTCCAACAGTCTCCCGCTTGCACTAGAGTACCAATTAATCTAGTTTACAACTTGGTAAAAGCTTAACACCTATAGCAATATGGTGCATGCTTGTCTCGTGGAAGAGGTTCAGTCAACAGATCTTCTCACATTGAGATCTGTATGTGCTTTGCAACACTACTATGTCACCTAGTTTGACATCATCTTGTATCATATGATAACGGTGAAATATATGCTTGTTGATGGAGTGAGACTCAAAATTTCACACAGCATGAGCCTTAAAAGTCTAAGAGATCTATAAAGGGAAACCAGACATGCTCGAGAAAACTGCTCAGTCCAATCATACTTGCTACTTCCGAAATAGCCATATATTTCTATACCTATGTAGATCATGCGACAGTGCATTCATATGCAATTTCGCAAGCTAACCCTTCTACGATAGTGCATTCATATGCAACTTCGCAATCTAACCCTTTCTTTAAAACAAAGGACTCCTCCTGTATGAGATTTCTAGCCGTATGGGTCAGTGTCATAACTTGCATCATCGTAACCCTTTTACGGCAAGTTATCTCTTCACTCTCACCCATACATGAAACATATCTTCAGTTCTCTATAGACACTGAAGGATATACTTAACATTTGTTCATTGATCCATCCAGGGATCACTCTAGAACCCGTTCTTCAACCAAGAACTTGGGTCACATCAAGCCAAGCTTTCAGTATGATAGAATCTATGACTAAGGCATAGAGGATGTTGGACATCTTTTTCTTTCAATAACTATCGCTGAAATGCCACGATAATATTTTACCTAGTCATACAAGTAAGAATCCTTTTCTTTGCTTGTTCTATTCTGAAACATTTCAGAATCTTGACCTAGAAAAATATTCCGACCTAATGTTACTAAGCCCCTTATGATCTATACGAATTATAGATTTAAAGCCTAAAACTCTAAACTTCATTCATAGAAAATTTAATCACTTAAATAATCATTCATACTTTACTAGATGATCTGTATCATTCTCAATATGTCATTACATATAAAGTCTGGAATGACACCTAGCTCCCACTCAAATATGCCTTCCACATATAAGACAAGGGAATTTCTTTTTAGCTCCCACTCAAATATGCCATTCAAGAAAAGCTACTTAGCTAACACTCACTTCTTGTAACTGTAGGTTTCTTCAACTATTTTGGACAACTCCAAAATCCTTTGATCACATTATCAAAATGAAGATTCCAGCTTCGATATGCTTGCTTCAGCCCAAGAATGGATAACTAAAGTTTGCATACATGTCTAGCATCCTTAGGATCAACCGAACCTACTTGTTGTACCGGTTACAACTCTTCCTTAATGTTGCCTTTAGGGAACACGGTTTTCTTCATCCATCCATCAATTTCTTAATTGATAATAATTGCTAGAACAATCCTAAATAAACTTAGGCATCGCCACTTGAGACACAATCTCGTTGCGGTCAACTTTCGAATTTGTCAAAACAGTTTTGTGACAAATCGATCCTTATAGACAGTTGTCTTTCCGTCAGTGTCTATTTATCATAAAATTCCATTTACTTTTAATGGCCTGAATGCCTTTAATAAAATATACCTAAGTCATTACTTAGTTATTGTACATGGATTTTATCTCGGATTATATATGGCTCATACCCATTTCTCGGACTTAGGTCCACCATCGCTTCTTTGTAGTTCGTAGGTACTTTCACGTTCCATAAACATGACATTTCATAACAAGATAGTTGTAGCACATGGTGCGGAAACTATTCTCGTATGCCTACGATCTTAGTATGAGCTTAGAGCATCATGATCATTATCATTAGCTTTCTTTCATCTATGGAGG
Source organism: Poa pratensis (assembly GCA_947311845.1). Classification (NCBI taxonomy): domain Eukaryota; kingdom Viridiplantae; phylum Streptophyta; class Magnoliopsida; order Poales; family Poaceae; genus Poa; species Poa pratensis. The sequence continues at coordinate 288,659 of CAMZMU010000069.1, read as the reverse complement.
ACGATATCGGAACAGTTTCCGGTACCGAAACAGTTTCCGTTGGGTCACTCTGATGTCTGGAGAGGAAGTTCATTAACTCCGTCCTGCTCTACTTTCTTTCTCACTTATACCTTCGGACAAGAACCTGTTTCTTGAGTAAGGTATATTCCGGCAACAATTTTACCTTTTTGTCGTGAGACACGTACCCAACTAATTCTTTTAGGTACATGATGCATGTAAAATGCATACATGAACTTTGCACTTTAATTGCTTATATTCTAATCATATTTGCATCATATAAGGGTTATATCAATGTTTTATAATGATTTTGGGAATACTTCATAGTTTTCCCATTTATTTGGAATTAACCCTGTTTTTCCAGAAAATGTCTTTTTTAGTGTTTCAGACTTTTCGGGAGCTTCGGGACTCCAAAAAGGGCAAGGTCAAAGAGCACGGTTCAGAATTTTCGAGACGAACGCGATGGGCTTAAATTGAAGACCAGAAGACTAGCAGGCTGCAAATGGGACGGTCCCACGCGGCCAAAAGTACATGGCCACGTGGGCCTGTCTCGTTTCCCCCTCGGAGCTCCGTTGCCGTCGATTTTTCTTCCACCGACTCCGTCTTGACCTAAAAACGTCTATAAAAAAGGTCCCCTGGCGTTTCGCGAAAGGAGGCGGTGGAGAAACACAAAACCACGAAACAGAGAGACAGAAGGCTACCGCCGGAGAAGATCGGAGGGGGGAAACGCCGCCGGAATCACCTCCGGCGGGCTCCACCCCCCATCGGCGTGTTCATCATCAACATCTTCATCGCCGTTGCTGCCTCCCATGATGAGGAGGGAGTAGTTCTTCATCGGGGCTGAGGGCTCTACCGGTAGCTATGTGGTTCATCTCTCTCTCCCATGATGTGATCTTTATGTGATCATGAGCTTTGTAATCTAATTGAATTCATGGATGTTTCTCCTTCATTGTTTGTGCTACTCAAGTGGTTTTATTAATGTAATTTCCAGAGTCACCTTTGTCCCATGGTGTGAAGTTGACAGTGTGCGCACCGTGTGTGACTCTTAGGTTAAAGGTTACAGAAATACTTACCATGAGTTATTCTTTGTGTTGGATGTCACTATAAAATTGTGGTGTTTGTTTAGTACTATTTTGGGGCACTCATAGTGACCTTGGGGTTCCCTAGATGTGGAAGACAGACTTTAAGGTGTGCTTTTGTAGCCCTACACGATGGTCTTGGTGTTCGATGATATTGTGGTGTTTGTTCACTCAGACTTTAAGGTGTGCTCTTGTAGCCCTACAGTAGATTGGTATTTCTATCCAACGGAGAATAGTTCAGAGTAGCAAAGTGAAGAGGAAATATCTATGTATTCAATTGTTGGGAGTGTCCACTAGTGAAAGTATGATCCCTAGGCCTTATTTCCAAGCATCCTAGAAAACCTTTGTCTTGTCCTCTTGCATTGAAGAGGATTGGGACACTTCCATATTCTTGCCTTGTTACATCAAACTTCCATCCATTAAATCAACCACCTTGTTCCTTAAACTTGTTTAGTGCATAATCAACTAAAACTTGTGACACTTTAGTTGTAGGGAATAGATAACTTTTCCTTCTTGCTCCTGCGGATCGATACCTTACTTCCACATTGAGAGGTGCTACAGTGATCCCTTGCTCTTGGTGGTTATCAAGTACTTTTCTGACGCCGTTGCCGGGGAGCGTAGCGCTTAAGTTTCTATTCTTGTGTGCACTAGACTAAGCTTGGGGGGTTCCTTTTATATCTTGCAATCATCTAAGCTTGGGGAGGTTCTTTAACTTGTTTAATGATACTATGTCTCCCATTTATGATGATGAATATGATATTTTCAGTCCACCCACTATTGAGTATAAAGTTTATTGTGATTATGATATGCCTCCTATATATGATGATTACAATGATTATTATGAATGTTTTACTCCCACTATTCCTAATGAAACTGTTTATGCTTATGTGGAGAGTAATGATACTTTTATGCATATGGATCATGATAAGAATGTTTCATGTGATAGCTATATTGTTGAGTTTATCAATGATGCTACTGAAAGTTTTTATGAGAGAGGGAGACATGATTTCATATATCTCAAAAATATTAAGTCTTCTCTCTTTTTGTTGAAAATTTTGAAGTTGCACTTGCTTTGCCTTCCTATGCTAGTCACTTTGTGCTTTATTGATTTATTTTCTTACAAGATCCCAATGCATAGGAAGTGGGTTAGACTTAAATGTGTTTGATATTTGCTTCTTGATGCTCTTTTATATTCAACTCTTATTCCTATGGGAGCATCATTAAAACTATCAAGCCTAGCTATATGGCTATAAAGAAAGCGCTTTGCGGGAGGCAACCCGGTTATTTTTGTGTGTGATTTTTCTTTGTGTCCTCTTGCTGTAACAAGAGATTTTGTGTCTAGTTTGGTTCTGGAGTTTTCAATAAAGTGCCAAGTTTTACCCTTTTTGGTTTGAAAAAGTTGCTTATAGCGTTCGGAGATTTTATTCCTGCACGAGTCAGTGCACGGTATGATTTTTAATTCTTATTCTGTAACTCCGAATGAGCTCATATTTGAACTGTAGTTGCAACTTTTCATCCTCTGTATGCATGAATTTTTTGGAATTTTTCGAGAAAGTTTGGTAGGGTAGAAAAATACGTTTTGCTGCTGCTGTTTTTTGGACAGATTCTGTCCCATTTTGTTTGATGCATGCTTTGAGCTTTTAAGTTGAATCTTTTTGATCCAATTGAGTTTATGAGTAGGCATACAACATTATACACTTTCTGGACATTCATATGAATTTTTGTTCAAGGATTATATGCAGCAAGGAACCTATTTGTTTATCACTATTAATGCACCCCACAGAAAAGAGATGGGAGAAACGGTGTTTTGAAGTTTTTTCACAGGGATTGGAGGAGATGCACCAAGAGCTATCCAAGGATGGTGAAGACCATAAGCTTGGGGATGTGAAGACAACCCGCTGGACCTACACACTCTCGGTTTGCACACGTCCAACTTCTGTTTTTCGATCGAAACACTTTATCGCATAAACTTGGAGCGTCGTTTTTTGTTTTTGTTTGAGTCTTGAGAGACCACCACACTATCATTTATATATGAGAGAGCTACTGGAAATATGGGTTGAAATATGTTGGATGCTTTTATAAGATTGGGAAAAGGGATGTTTGACTTGATTTTTAATGATACATATAGTTGCATGATTCATGAGCTTGTTTATGAGTAATAGTTTGCAAATTCTTTTTGAAGAGCTATCACTTATTCATGTTTTGGTGCTGATTGTTATTTTACTTGGTTTAACATGGATTAGTTAGTTCTATGGACACTCATGCATGCATCTAGATGGTCAACTTTCTCCCTTTTGCTAGCCCAAAAATTCCAACAAATAAAAACTTGTTTCCAACGCCTTCAACCAAAGTTTTTCCAGTGAGTCCACCATATCTACCTATTAGCTTTATGCTATTCCGAGTTGTTTATCATGTTATTTTGTATTATCTATACCTCTGAATTAAAATTTTATGTTGTTGATTGTTATGGGAAAAGTTGGTTATATAGCTCTCACGAACTTGATGCACACTTTACTTTTATTGCATAAATAAAACATGACCCATTGTGATTAAAATTATGATGTTATGAGCTTGACAAATGTCTTTGGTTGAGAGTTAGCAGAAATGTGCTGTCACATGGAATGCTTTCAACATTGCACTCATTTATATTTAGTTGATGTCATGTACTTTTGTTTATGGATGCTTACCATGGTGAAATAAATGAGGAAATGGAGTAGGTTTAAATGAGTTTGTATAAATGGTTAGAGAGACGCCTGGGCCGCTAATCTAAGCCATGCATCATTCATGGTGGAAATTTACTTACATGCTATGGTGAACCGTCTGTGATACACCTTACAATAAAAAGCTATCCAATGGTAAATAAAAAGGGTGTTGAGATTGTTCATTTGTTTGTTTGTCTTGTCATTTTGATATGGGCTTGTTCCATATCCTGGGACAAGAGGTACCCCAGTTGACGCTCTTGATGATACTATTTTACTTACAATGATATTTAAATTGAACTTGCTTTGTTTCCCGAGTTGAGTAACACATGGAGTAGGTACTCGTATTCAAGGGGCATGAGACTTTCAACCTTTACTTTGTCAAGCACTTACTCATATTTGCTTTCACTTTAAACTTAATCATTCAAGATGCTATGATAGGGGCAATGAGAGCTTGACACCAAGATTACCATATTACAATCATTAACTTAAGTAGAGAAGTTCAGAAGTTAGATGAAACTTATGCATGTTTTACCTCTACTCATATACATCTTTCCAAAGTGTCCACCTATCATATTCAGATTTTCATCATCACTCTATGACCAATGTAGGATGTCCATACTTATCATTATGCATACATGTGGTCCATACTACTATCTGTTATGTTACACTTTGTGAACTATCATTGAACATCCTTCATTGAATACTTGATATCACTTCATAAACTATTTGCATATTGCTACTCCTTTGAAGAATGAATCATTTGACTCTATGTAGCAATAGTAATCATCTTTGATATTCATTGTTAAGTATTAAATTGCAAAGTCCATGTTAGTTTTATCATCTTCATACTCGAGGACGAGCATGGATTAAGCTTGGGGATGTTGATGCATGTAAAATGCATACATGAACTTTGCACTTTAATTGCTTATATTCCAATCATATTTGCATCATATAAGGGTTATATCAATGTTTTATAATGATTTTGGGAATACTTCATAGTTTTCCCATTTATTTGGAATTAACCCTGTTTTTCCAGAAAACGTCTTTTTTAGTGTTTCAGACTTTCCGGGAGCTTCGGGACTCCAAAAAGGGCAAGGTCAAAGAGCACGGTTCAGAATTTTCGAGACGAACGCAATGGGCTTAAATTGAAGACCAGAAGCCCAACAGGCTGGAAATGGGAGGGTCCCACACGGCCAAAAGTACATGGCCGCGTGGGCCTGTCTCGTTTCCCCCTCGGAGCTCCGTTGCCGTCGATTTTTCTTCCACCGACTCCGTCTTGACCTAAAAACGCCTATAAAAAAGGTCCCCTGGCGTTTCGCGAAAGGAGGCGGCGGAGAAACACAAAACCACGAAACAGAGAGACAGAAGGCTGCCGCCGGAGAAGATCGGAGGGGGGAAACGCCGCCGGAATCGCCTCCGGAGGGCTCCACCCCCCTCCGGCGTGTTCATCATCAACATCTTCATCGCCGTTGCTGCCTCCCATGATGAGGAGGGAGTAGTTCTTCATCGGGGCTGAGGGCTCTACCGGTAGCTATGTGGTTCATCTCTCTCTCCCATGATGTGATCTTTATGTGATCATGAGCTTTGTAATCTAATTGAATTCATGGATGTTTCTCCTTCATTGTTTGTGCTACTCAAGTGGTTTTATTAATGTAATTTCCGGAGTCACCTTTGTCCCATGGTGTGAAGTTGACAGTGTGCGCACCGTGTGTGACTCTTAGGCTAAAGGTTACAGAAATACTTACCATGAGTTATTCTTTGTGTTGGATGTCACTATAAAATTGTGGTGTTTGTTTAGTACTATTTTGGGGCACTCATAGTGACCTTGGGGTTCCCTAGATGTGGAAGACAGACTTTAAGGTGTGCTTTTGTAGCCCTACACGATGGTCTTGGTGTTCTATGATATTGTGGTGTTTGTTCACTCAGACTTTAATGTGTGCTCTTGTAGCCCTACGCAGTAGATTGGTATTTCTATCCAACGGGAGAATAGTTCAGAGTAGCAAAGTGAAGAGGAAATATCTATGTATTCAATTGTTGGGAGTGTCCACTAGTGAAAGTATGATCCCTAGGCCTTATTTCCAAGCATCCTAGAAAACCTTTGTCTTGTCCTCTTACATTGAAGAGGATTGGGACACTTCCACATTCTTGCCTTGTTACATCAAACTTCCATCTATTAAATCAACCACCTTGTTCCTTAAACTTGTTTAGTGCATAATCAACTAAAACTTGTGACACTTTAGTTGTAGGGAATAGATAACTTTTCCTTCTTGCTCCTGTGGATCGATACCTTACTTCCACATTGAGAGGTGCTACAGTGATCCCTTGCTCTTGGGGGTTATCAGTACACTACAGAGATTTATCCATTTTAGGTTTAATCGTATCGAAACACTAAAATACCAAAACGACAATCTAGGCTAAAAGCCATGCCATAATTCATATGGTATTGCCTCCATGGATTTAGATGGTTTCCCTACTATCTAAAGTGAATGTTCTGTTCCTACCATACGACTCTAATGATCACAACAATTCGATAAGAGATATAATTAATAACACACAATCCAATATCGTGTGATTACGACGTTCTAACACACCATAACATTGTGATGTTCCATACGGCGTAATTTGTGGAACTCTTTTCACAAGTCTTCCAATGATATGCCAAACTCATAACTCAAATCCTCGTTCCCTCGATCTGTATCGTAGGAAATTGATTATCTTGTTAAGTTTACTTTCCTACTTTACTTCTAAACTTTATTTGAATTTATCAAACTATTCATACCAGCATTTCATTAAGCGGATGCCCATACATCTACTTAAATCAATCTTTGGTAAAGTTTACTAAATAATGATTTCCACTACACGTTGAAATACTTCATTGATCCATACACATCAATTATGTATGATATTTCAATAAGTTATACGCCTGTTTCCTGAAAACGGTGTCTTAGTTATCTTGCAAGTGTCAGAAGATCAAAATCCAAAGACTCATAGATCCATCAGAATGGAGCTTCTTTATGCTTATAACTTTGACATGATTCAAAACGTGAGTGCCACATAAATGTGCTGTCATTACTAAGTTTGTATCCTTTGGCATGAATATTATAAATGTATGAACTACTAACAATTAGATTCACATATGAACATTCCATTCACGAACGGTGTATGATCATTATATCGCTCATAAATGTAGGACAACGATTTGTCACTAACAAATATGAATGATTGTCTCGCAAGAGACAGACACTTATAATGATCATGCTCACAAGCGATCAAAAGGAATATTTGTTCAAATCCAAATTAATCCAAATGGTGGATGTTGAGAGAGAGTGTCTATGGCTATCACAACATGTTTGCTTGCCATCATCAACACACATTGTCTCCTCATCCTTCCAAGCTACTCAAGCAGGAAATCTTGTTTTCATAAAACATGACTAGTATCACAACTTAGTCACTACAGTGAGTACGTTGTTTACGTCAAAACATTTATAATGTGTATATCATATATATACCATCATCATTGATGACTTTCCGGCGATCTGCTCCATCTTCTAGATTCTGCAATGTAATCAAGAATTCATGAAGGTGAATGATTCCCCTTTCATGACATAGTCTATGACAAACTATTTGCACCTGGCAACGTTATCTGTCATCAAGTGATCGAGTTGAGCGAGGCGTCTCAATGTCATCAAATATGACCAATGTCATCTAGTATGACCAATGTCATCCGGTAAAACCAATGTCATCCGGTAAGACCAATGTCATCAGGTATGACTGCCACATGCTCTTCTAATGCGAGTGTTCTCTTCCATCCTAGTTGAGAAGAAAGCCTGATTTACGATGAATACAGATCATCAATCTCAGCGACCATTCACGGTCTGTCAACACGCACCCACAGTTCATTCTCAACGGCAGAGATCATAGCATACACTGGACTATGATGAAATTATCCGCACAAAACTTGATAATCCGAATTATCTTTTGTCAACGGAATCTCCGGTTTTATCTCCTAGCGGGTTTTGTATCGTATAGAGCTAAAAGGTTTGAAACAAGGAGTATCCTCAAGCTATGGTATAAAACTATGAAGTTTGGACCCATCTCTTTTAAGTTTCTCAAATCGCAGGAATGCGCCTAAGTCTAACAGGGCTATAGAAGAGGTTATCATCTACAAAGGTTTTGCAAAGCATAAAGACTTTTGTTCATAATAAAATATGGGTTCTAGTTTTCAAAATAAAACTAAGTTTTCAAAGTAAAACCACTAGAACTCCCACTCAAGATGAGTATCCCTCGCATCGTCTTAGTGATTACACGATCCTCATCCGATACACTATCCCCGATCGTCACGGTCGATAGCATAGCTTCAAAGGTAGACATCGTTTATGTCAATCACAACAACTATGTGACTCGTGCTTAACCTTTCGGTCACTATGTTCCGTGGCCATGTCTGTACATGCTAGGCTTGCCATTATAACCTATAGCGTATTGCTTGTGCAACGTGGCTTACACCCACCTTATGTGAACGCAGATATGTCTGACACCCGATCGTCACGGCCTGCCTCGTAACGGAGAACTTTCGGTGGTGCACGCTATAGGAGAACACTACATGGTTTTAGGAGGGATCATCTTATATTTCTACCGCCGTGTAACTAATATATAAACATATATATACACAATATAAGATGCATACAATCTACATAACATCTAGAATGAAATGTAATGCGACATGATATGGTCTCCTCCGCGCCGATGGTCTCCTTCGCGCCAACAGTTTTATAAACAATTTAATAAACCTACCTTGACCATATCACATTGCCCCTACAAAATAAAGTTAGACGCTTTCTACTTTATCTTTTGCATATTTTACGTGGCTGCTAGGGCTTTCGCACAAGAACCGTTTCTTACCTACGAATACAACCACAACAGCGATAAGACAATTGTCTCTATTACACCCCTTTCGGGGACCTCCATTGTAAATGCAATATCAACTATTGTAGGAGATACAGACACCCGCCAGCCACATATACGGTACAAGCCGTATGTCAAGTGTGGAACCAGTCTCGCGTAAGAGTACGCGTAAAGTCGGTCCGGGCCGCTTCATCCGACAATGCCGCGATATAAACAAGTACACGCGAGAGGGTAACAAATGTAGAATCGATGCCCACATTCAACATGTGTTCTAACCGTATAGAAATATCTACCCATAGATCGGCTCTGATACCACTGTTGGGGATCGTAGACAGAAAACAAAAAATTTCCTACCGACAATAATCATAAACTAGCCAAGATCTAACTATGCAGATATACTATACGAATGAGGACGGAGTACATACCCTTGTAGACCGAAAGCGGGATTACGTTCCCACACAAACGTTGCCGATGAAGCCGACGAAGCCGACCTCAAGGTCGTGTAGAGGAAGTAGTCGTACTCCCAGGGCCACGTTGTAGCGCCTCGCAGTTCCACACACATGCGGTGTAGATGACGACCTCCGAGCTCCAGATCCAGCAGAGCAGCGGAAGTAGAAGATTGGATCTCGAAGCACGGCGGTGTGCGTAAGGTAGAGAGACTTCCCTCCTCGTACGCAGCTCCAGAAACGGAACCACGCTCAAGGTAGGAGAGAAGAAGGAAGAAGGGATGAATTCCAAGGCATGGGGGGGTCCCTATTTAAAGGAGAAGGGGGGAGACCTTCTCCCTTGGCTTAGCCATGTGGGACCAAACCCCACATGGCTAGACGGCCAAGGAGGGGCAGCCGGCCAGCCCTGGTGGGCCCCATTCGGCCCACCCAGGGTGGCTGGCCCTCCTCCCATTTTTCTTTTTCCTTTTCTTTTAGGGAATTTTTCCCTAATGGGCCTCTAAGGCCCATTTAGGTTTTAATGCCTTTTAAATTCGAATTTAATTACATAAAAATATATTTAATCACTAATAACACTTATTAATATTAAATACACATTATTTAATTCATTTGGACCCCGAAAACATATTTCGTTGCCTCCGATCAACATCGGACAAGTTCCGGAACACTTCCGGAGTTCCCGGTTTCTATCTCTCTTATATCCAATCAAATCGTCACCCACCCTTAAGTGTGTTACCCTACGGTTCGGGATCACTCCAGACATGATCGAGACACGTTCTCCGATCAATGACTAACAGCGGGATCTGGATACCCATGATAGCCCCTGTGCGTCCACGAATGACTTTTATCGTTTGAACCTTTAGACGTCCAGTCTCATCCTCTTGCCTAGCGATACTTAGATTGTCCGAGCGTTGTTCTCTGGTATCACGATTACCGAGCATGACCTCATCACCGACAAATCTATCTTTACTCGTCTGTGATATTACATCCCCGTGACCTAGTCACATGCTTGCAAGCTCATTGATGTAATCTCACCGAGTGGGCCCAGAGTATCTATCCTGCTATGTGGACTGGCAATTTCCGCTCTTGATCGCTCGCTTCTATTGCTTCCTTCCGATACCCGAAAGTGTCACCTTTATTGTCACGCTATATAAGACATGCCGTTTGATGTAATCAGCCGCATCTTCCAGAAGCAGAGATTTGATATGATTTCACAGTCGAAGGTATGAATACTATGTTTCTATATTTTGGGTATGTCCATCACATCATTCTCCTAATGACATGACTCCGTTGTCAACCAACGTAATTATCCATGATCAGGAAACCTTGATCATCAGTTGCCCAACGAACTATTTAAATAGAGGCTACTAGGGACCTGATTGTTTTCATACCACACGTGTATTAATGTTTTCGCGTAATACAGTTATAGCATGGTATTTAAAACATATTATGAACAATTGAGATATGACAAATAAAATCACTTTATTAATTGCCTCTAGGGCATATCTCCAACAGGAAATGCACAAATCCTATACGTCCCACCAAAAAATCTACAAAAAATGAATAGGAAAAAATTGTCTGAACCAAGAGTTCAAGTATGTTTCCAGGCAAGTCCAGCTATTTTGTTTGTGAATTTCACATCCCACCAGAAAGTTTAACGAAAAAGTAAAATATGCCCCCTAGAAGTACACATAAATAATCAGGGAAGTACCAAACTCACTTTCGGGAAGTACAAATGTTGTATGAACATGTTTTCATGAATAATACGCGTAATTCTGTTGTACTTATATTTTTATTTTTCTCTCTCATAATAAAACATTCTATGGCAAGAAGTACACACAATAACCGGGGGTACAATGGTTAAAATTTGGGTAGTTCAAAGTCTAAGCAGAGTGCAAAATCCTTCCTGAAAATGAAAAAATAAAAGGAAAATAAACTTTTAGCACTTATGTCCAGAAATAGTTGTCACGAATTTGTCTAAATACAGATCAATTTGTCTAAATATATACATGCTTTTTATGCACATACATCCAAATTTGGGTAAATCTAAGTCATCTATTTCCGAACGGTGCGAATAGATATATTTGTTGTATGCACCCAGCTAAGATGGCTAATTAAGGATGACACATTATTTTTGGCAGTACAACACATCGATTCGGAGCAGTATAAATAAATAATCTGGGAAGTACAAAACTCACTTTCGGAAGTACAAGTATGGTATGAACATGTTTTAGTGACTAATAGTCGCTATTTTACTACACATATATTTTTTTGTATTTCCATTTTTTTAAGATAGTCGCAGACTTCTAAGAATAACTCAATTCCGAGGTCGGATGGGTTGCCAAATAATTTATCAAAAGGGTAAAAATAGTTTAACCGAACTTTGACCGCCCAAAAAAACACATCCAGAAATCGATTTTTGAGATTTTCGATACCGGTTTGACCGGTAAATTTAATAGATGCGTCTTCTCAGTCCGAGCATTTTGAGTGGTCATAGATCTGAAAAAGACACCGTATGAGAAAGTTCTTGTTGTTTTATTAACACTAATGACCAAATTACCCGCAAGCAGTACAAACGAATTAAGAGAGAAGTTCAAGTATGTGTTGAGAGAAGTGTAGGTATTGTGTTTGTGAATTCAGATCCCATCGGGAAGTTTAACGAAACAGCAAGTATTCAGCCTAAAAGTACACATAGATAATCCATCCTATGTAAGATATATAAGTTGGGTTTACTAGTTACTACACCCTCACCCCCAACCATAAGTCACAATGAATACACATTACAGGATTTTGTTGATCCAACGGCTCGGCTTCGTCGCCCGTCGCCGCTTCCGCGGTGTATGGGCGGACTCAGCCTCGGTGGCGTTAGGGTTTGGAGGTTTCGTCGCCATCGCTAACGCACCATGCGTTAGACATTTCTCCCATTAATTAGTGAAAAATAAAACATGTGAATTAGTTACCTTCACATATGGGCGATGCACAAAACCAACAGGAGTCACAAAAAAATAATCACAAGTTAGACTCACAAAACAAAGGGCAGTACAGTATTGCCAGCGTAGACAGTACAAACTTTAAACACATGAAGTACATGTACATGACATAATATTATATTAAAAATAATAATAAATAGAAATTCTTGTTATAAATAATAATTAATATTATATTAAAAATAATAATAAATAGAAATTCTTGTCACTAGCTGCTACACAAAGGAGTAGTCAGTATGACATAAATCCAAATATAATTAATCTAGGTGTAAACTGTAATGACATTAATTTAAACCCATGTCGCGGTTTGGAAAAAAAACCCTCACCAAGTGAAGTCCACCCAAGGATATAAACATACCTAGATGTTTATGGATTACAAAAAAAATCCGAGAGAAACAAATTATTTGAAGGAACAAAAAGATGAGAACACAGTATTGGCTACATCAAGCAATTACACTGCCAGATCTTCACCATCTTCGGACCAGGATCTTGCTCAGAAATGATAAGCATAACTTCCACCAACGTACACCGCTGCTTGAGCTGACTAAATTAGTTTGACAACCCATCACTGCTCCATATTTTGGTCATGTTCAGCTCTCTCACCCGGGTCTGTTGAACTCTTTTGTCTCAACTATTATTGTTCCAGATATAAACACACAAGATGATTGTGGACTAGAAAAAAACATTCGGTCAGAAACAAATTATTTGAAGGAACAAAAAATTGAGAACGAAGTATTGGCTACATCAAGCAATTACACTGCCAGATCTTCACCATCTTCGGACCAGGATCTTGCCCAGAAATGATAAGCATAACTTCCAGCAACGTACACACTGATGGTTGAGCTCACTAAAGCAGTTTGACGACTCATCAATCCTCGATATCCTTGTCATGTTCAGCCCTGACTCATGCCAAACTCTTTTGCCTCAATTATTATTATTGTGGTTATTTACCATGTCGCTGAGAAAGTACCAGCAAACTGAAGTACGTGAAGCTGCGGGAAGGCAACGTGTAGACGTCCCCGTTGCCATGTCAAAGACCATGGCATGATCCCTGACATTCCCGTCGATCCAGCAGACAGAGTTAGCCTTCAGACCAAGGACACCTTCAGCATACATTGACACGGCATTGTTCATGCCGACAAACACCGAGTAGCCACCCAAATGGGTCACAGCATCCCAGCATGGTTGGGGATGCGGGTAATACCTCAAAACGAATACTTCATTGTCCGCTAAAAGGCGACCCTCCTGGCAGCTGCATATGAATCGGGCCACACGCATTCCTCCAAACCTGGTACATGTGACCGTGACAGAACACTAGGTACTTGGCACTAGTGTAAACAGAGATAGCGGGGGAGGCGGACCGGGTCGAGGATGGCCCACCTCTTGGCCTCGGCGGTGACGTAGGCGAGCCTGTCCACGGTGCAGATGGTGACGTGTGGCACCCCGATCCAGATGATCGAGCCACCCCATATACCAGTTCCAGAAACATTGGATATATGACAACTTGGTAAACAAAGACATAACCAAATATATATACATATGGCTTCGAGTTCGGACAGATACAATATTACAACACGGGTGAGGCTCCAGCGCTTGTGCAACATGCGCACACAACAGTATGTACATTATTTTTCTAACATCAAGCCTCTAGCGGAAGTCGTAGCGGAAATGTAGATAGTAGTGTGGCGACAGCGGGTCTTATTCCACGGGGTCCTGCCTGGGGTACGGGTTCCTAGTTCTCGTACAGCGGGTACTCGGCGACGGGTGCAACGGTGTCTGGCCACATGAAAAGCCAGGTGAGTACATTGAATGTACTCGCAAGACATTGCCCTAAAATTAAACAAGGCCTATCTATATGGCATGGCATAAGTTCAGAAAGTAGCATGGCATGTGTTCGGGTATTTAAGTGCGAGTCCAAGCTTAACGGTTGGACTTAACTTACCTACTTACCTTAGTAGGGATGTTTCGTGTTATCAAGTGAGATCACATTTCTCACTCAACAACTCATAACCACAACTAGGCCACCAAGGCTCTAGCCAACTCTGGCTTAATTCACAACTCTCAAGTCCTTAGCCAACTCTGACTAGACTCTCAGATTTCCGTGTCCATTGGGTCTCATCTTAATTAATTTCTCCGGGTTTGACTAGACTGACACAAAGTGTGACTTGACCCAAACATCGTCCCATAACCTAGGGACAAGGCTAGAATCTAGATTTACACTCTCGAGAGGTTGCAACATTTATCCACATGCCGAGGTCTAGGCTTGTACCGTCGGTACCGAAGTACTAGAACCGATCATGGCGACAACACAAACCCATACCTCCACAACTGTTATTCTACCCGGACACTCCCTGTGTAGCCACCGACACGTCCAAGGGACCAAGTCATATGACGAAGTGAATCCGGCACGCCCCCAACAGATGAGCGACGCCTAGCTCCGGAACCTTCGCAAGACTAGCCCCGACCACAAAGGTAACCGACTAGACTTGCCAAATGGGTGGCATCAAAGGAGGCTGGATAAAACAACCGGCTATGGTCCGCCCATGTGAATGACGCATGGTTGTGCTAGTTGTGCTTGGTGAGTGGCACTATGTGACTCAATCTAGTCGAGGGAGGTGATTATCTTCTTAGTCAAATTTTACTTTCCAGTTTTCAACAAGATATAAGCAACACAAGGTAACCACATAATAATATCAGCAGTAAATAAACATATCCACCGGCATGTACCAAAGTCCAAGCATAGCAAGATAAAGCGCCAACCGGATGACTACGGCGGCGAACCCGCCGACCAGCGCCTTCTCGTTTGACAAAATAAAAGAAACGTCAACCGGATGACTGTGGCAGCGATTCCGACAAAATAATAGAAATGTCAACCGGATGACTGTGGCAGCGATTCCGCTGGCAAGCGCCTTCTCGTTCGACAAAAATAAAAGAAATGTCAACCGGATGACTGTGGCAGCAATTCCGCTGGCAAGCGCCTTCTCGTTCGACAAAAATAAAAGAAATTTCAACCGGATGACTGTGGCAGCGATTCCGTTGGCAAGCGCCTTCTCGTTCGACAAAAATAAAAGAAATGTCAACCGGATGACTGTGGCAGCGATTCCGCTGGCAAGCGCCTTCTCGTTTGACTAAAATAAAAGGGTGTTGCGATGATCCACAGATATAGATAAGTGCGGCAATATTAAAATGCAACATGGCATATGAGATGCAATAGATAGTAATTCAGACAGTCAAGCAAATTTTCTAAAGTTCGACCGAGCTTGAGATCGGGTTAACGGCTTGCCTTCGGGTTCAGAAACAACTCCTACTCCATCGGAGGGGTTTGAATCTATCAAAACAATATAAACATGCATCAAAAATCCCTCCTAGGTCATTTAAATAAATGCCAAAAAAATTCCAAATAAATCTTTTCTGGTTCCATTGGAAAGAGAAAATTCAAACAAAGCCAACAAAATTGGTCTCATATTTTTCTGAGGATTTTTGAGTGAGATATTGCATTTCAAACTTGGCTTCAAATTCTGCCCTTTTTCAATAGAAAAATAAAACCAAAAATCAAACAGGAAAACGGTTCGAAATGTTTAAAAACCTGACAGTGGGACCCACTGGTCAGTGACAGAGGGGGCCGAATCGTTTTCTTTTTAAAACGCGGGAAACAGAGGAACCACGGCGATGCTCCGGCGGACTCACCGGCGTCGATTTGCGGCGGCTGGGGCGAGGGAGAGGGGTGGGGGATGATGCAGAGAGGCTCAGAGGGAGGTGGCGCAGCTCGTCTGCGCACTCGAGCTTGATGGAGAGCTCGGGCGGCACCAGAGCTCCTTCTCCGGCAGCGGTGGCTTGCTGTCGATGATGGACTCGAGGATTCCGGCCACCATTCACCCTGGCGAGCACGGCATCGTCATCGTGGTGCTCTGGAGAGTCTGTGGGTGGAAGGAATCGACGGGGGAGTGGCTCTAGGGACGGAAATCGAGCAGGGGCAGTGCGGCTAGGTCAAACTCGCCGGCGGTGGCTGGGGCGACTTGGGGAGCAATGGAGGGGATGGGAAGCTTCTGGATGAGGAGAGGGAGTGGTACGGTGCTCTGGGGGTCGAGGGGAGGGCTCTATATAGCGTTTCCGCGCGGTGGCCGTAGTAATGGCGCGGTGAGGTGTCGCGCACGGCGCGGTGGCTGCGGTGGACGGTGTGTCGCGCGAGCGTTGCCACAGAAATGCACGCGGCACAGGAGAGGAGGGGTGGATGGGCTTGGCGGCGGTGGAGAGGCTGACGAAGGGGCCCGGCGAGCACAGTGCTTGGACGGCGCGTCGGGACTCGTCGGTGACGAGGGGGGGACGGCCTTCTCCGGCGACGCGTGGCCACTGGACGGTGGAGAGGTGAGAGGGGGTTCCGTTGGGCATGGTCTGGAGAGGGGAGGGGCAGAACGGCGTCGACCCAGAACGGGCGGCGCCGCCTGGCACGGCCACGTCGGCGGTGACCACAGTGTTGTTCATGTCAGCAGCGGCATAAGCAAGTTTCTCTCAACTCTGTGCTCCAAATGAGATTAGATTTGAACCACTGTGCGCCAAATTCAAATTCCTCTAACTTTGCTGACTAAGGTTTCTTCAAATTCGAAAGTTGGTCCGACTAGAATTTGAGAAAAACAGTACTGGTCAAAAGGGGTTTTAATATTTTGGAGGGGCAGATGGAGTTAGATGGATATGCCCTTTTGTCCTGAGGTAGGAGTGATGAAGGAGAGCCTATCCATGCCCTGGATTCATCCAGGAGAAATTATTTTGATAGACTTAAAAATGTTTTGAGAAAACAGGCAGAATGCAAAAAGAAATGTGGAGGGAAATTTTCTTAAGTCATGGCACCATATTTTTTTATAAATGAGGTCCATATTAACTAGGGAAGGTTCCCTAATTTTTGCAGAATTTTTGGGGATATTGAAATAGGGGTTCCTTTGAAAGGACAAATAAAAGGCTAAATTTTAAAAGAGAAAAAGGAATTTCAAAAATTAATTATTTGTCCAAGGAAAAATCACATATTCAAGTACCAAGTGGGAGGGAAATGAAAAGCACAAGATCCCATCTTGATTTGTCATATTGGAAAGGTTTAAGACTTAAAAGGATTTTCCCGAGGTTTAAATCCAACTGCACTTAAATAAATAAAAACAATGTATTTTGGAAAATTTTAAAAAACCAAAAATCCAGGGTGTTACATGACGGCGGCGAAGTCGTCCGTGGTAGGGTTGGGCGCGAAGACGATCTTGGAGCCCGACCCGCCATCGTGGGTGAGCGGCGGCAGGGGGATCTCGTTGGCATTGACGGGGTTGAAGAGGGTGAACATGCCCTTCTTGCCGGTGACGGAGAGGACGAGCCACCCGTTGCTGGAGCCGACGCATTCTCGGCCGTAGGGATGGGCTCGAGCCTGATGGAGCGGTTCATCGGGAGCGAGATGGCGACGGCGGGGTAGTAGCCGGCGTAGCGGCCCGGGGAGAGGAGGAGCGACGGGTACAGCGGCGCGAGCGCGCATCGCCACGCCGTGCAGGCCCCGCGCGAGCTGGTGTAGCACTTGAGGTCGAGGCGTCGCCGATGCGGCAGAGGAGGTCCGACGGCAGGTCTGCCCAGCCAAGGAACGGCGGCATGGCGGCGGGCGGCCGGATTCTCTCTCTTTCCAAACGGTGGCAACGACTATGCCGATGTCTCCGGTCTTGGCTAACACAAAAGCCGTGCATGCATCCGCAAAATGGAAACAGGATTAATTACGTCAAATATTGATCGGGATCGACGTGCATTATTCGTTGCTAAGATTGATTGATTGATTCCTCATTAATTTTCAATCAATTAATTTTCGCATGACCTTTCGGTTGCTATTATTTGACTTTTGCTATTTCTCAGTGTTGAAGATATAATTTGGCTGCTGGGTATTTTTATAAGCCAAATTAATTTATATGATGGTGCTTAGATTATTAGCTGATATATATACTTGATCTTGTTGCTTAGTTTGAAAATGCAGTAGTAAAAAGCAGATGTTGCAATGACAGATCAAGCAGGAGAAATATGGAGTGTTTTCTGGAGCTAGCTAGCGGCTGTTGAGGACAAGTCCTTGATGTATTCAGAGATATACGCTGAGTTGAGCTGCGTGTACCTAGGACAAGTCCTAGCAGGCCTCGGTTGCGTTTGGTGCCAGGCTGAAGGCGTATGGGAAATTACTCTCACATACGGCAAGTGCGCCAAATTTTCCTTGTATGTTAAGATTGCATGTACTAGCATTGGCCGGATCGGTAACAGATTAGGGATTTAAAATTCGGCTTGCATGCCAAGGAAATGTACGTGACCTCCCTGTACGCCAAAGTCCAGGCTGCCTATATAACATGGGTATACGGCCGATTGAAAAGCCCCCGATCAATCGTTATTCATAAAATACACATCTATCTTTTATCGTATCTTTTTTATTTATCGTTTTTCTCTGCCGAATCCTAGCAGCCCTAGGGTTTGGCTTATCTTTGCCGTTTTGCGCTGAAAAGCGGCCGTCCCTCCTCCACGAAAGCGAGGGGATCTTTGTTGCTTTGCTCGGAAAGCATTCGTTCGTCGTCATGAAAGAACGACGATTATCGTGTTGTCGCGAGGCAATTTTTCGTGGCAACACAATTGGCGACTCCGCTGGGGACGAAGAATAAAACCTACATGCGATGAACACCATCATCAAGAATAGCAGCGACGTCGACCCCGACATCACCATCGCCGTTACCCTCAAAGATCTGTCGGAAGAGGATCGGCGCGAGCTTGAACAAGAGATTGAGAAAGAGCAAGCCGAGAGGATGAAACAGATTTTGGCTGGATATCAGAAGACAAGAAACGGCGTCATCAAGAAGATTGCTGCGTCGAGTTCTTCCGATCCACTCGGCGCTAAGGTAAAAAAACCAACCGAAGAAGTTGCTCATCTCATCGATATGTCTGTAGCTAGTAAACATGATTCTGACATAATGCTTAGAGCTGTAGCAAGTAAATTTGAAGAATTTGAAGACCAACTTGAAGCTAGTATACCTCGTAATGTTAGCTCGGCAGTAATGCAAACTAGGGATGAAATTTTGGTAGAAAGCCGATGCTTCCGGCCGTAAGCAGTAGATTAATTAATTTTCATAATCAAACTACTGGCGCTTCAGCTAATCTAGCACAGCAGCCTGACGTTGCTTTAAACAACGATCAAATTGGCCGGAACCATGCTGGTTCGGCTCACAATTTTATTTCCGTAGTGCTCCAAAGCAACGATGAATATTCAGAGCAACGGCCGACGCATCGGTCTAGTAGCAAATTTAATAATTTTCCTACCTACACACATATATCGGATGCATCACCTCATGGTGCCCAGTCTCAGGTTCATTTAAATAACAATCAAGGTGGCCGTAATTATGTGAACAATTCGGCTGATAATCTTATGCCTGGTGTAGCTGCTCCTACTATTATCTCAACTTCGGTGCCACACAATTACCACAACAATTACCGAAGTGCGGAATTTAATTATAATTTGCAGCAAGATAGTTATCAGACTGTACCATATAGTACACCACCACTGCTGCATGTCGGTACCGGGGCTCCGTACGGGCTGGTATCCGATTCATATTTTAGTGGACCTCCGTTGCAAACTTCACATGCTGAAATTTCTATGCCGGAGTTTACGCCGCGTGCTTGCATTCCACCTGCTCCGGAAACCAATTCTTCACAACCCAATAGCAGTTTTAAAGATCAGCTTGATAGTATACTTAGAGAATTTGGTTTAGAACCTAAGGGTAGAACACGTGCAAATCAAAAATCATACCCTGATTACTTTGACTCGACGCCATATCCTCCTAATTTTCGAATTCCGAACTTGGTTAAGTTCACAGGAGAGGATAGTAGATCAACTTTTGAGCATGTAAGGAATTTTTTATCACAATGTAGTGAAGCCAGCACATCGGATGTTCATAGAGTTAAATTATTTCCGTTGTCTTTGTCTGGTACTGCATTTGATTGGTTTACATCGCTTACTCCAAATTCTATTTCAACATGGGCACAATTGGAGAAAAAATTTCATGAGTATTTTTATCGAGGTGAAACTGAACTTCGGCTTTCCGATTTGACTATGGTTAGGCAGAAATATAATGAGAATGTTGATGATTATATTAGGAGGTTTAGAGATGTCAAAAGCCGATGTTTTAGATTGACCCTAGCCGAAAAGGATTTAGCCGATCTTGCTTTTTCGGGCCTGCTTACTGATATTAAGGATAAATTGCAAGGGCAAGAGTTTTTAGATGTTAATCAAGTTTTGCATAAGGCTTTGGCGCAAGAAAACTGGGCTAAGGAAATTAAACAAAACAGCCGGTTTAATGATAAAGAAAAGGAGAACAAAACGGCTAATGTTTTAGATTATGACAACGGTTCGGCTAGTGAGGATGACGTTGATATGTGTGTAGCCGAATGGGTTGAAGCGCCAAAGTCAAATCCTTTAGCATGTTCTGGTTTGAAACTTACATCTGCTAGTAGAGAGGATATCAAGTATACTTTTGATGTTAGAAAATGTGATATGATTTTTGATATATTGTTGCAAGGAAAATTAATTAGAGTGAGAGAAGGTCATATTATTCCACCTCCGGAAGAATTGGGTAAAGGAGCTTATTGTAAGTTGCACAATTCATTTTCTCACTCTACTAATGATTGTGATGTGTTTCGAAGGCAGGTGCAATCGGCCATTAATGACGGACGATTGACATTTACAAAGAATACTAACACAAAACTCGATAGTGATTCTTCTCCTATAAATGTGATTGATTTTGAGAGCAAGAAAGTTCTTATTCGGTCGGATCAGACCGAATCGACGAAAGGAAAAAATGTTCTTGTTGATGATAGTGCTGCACCGAGGATGATTAAATCAAAAAATTCAGAAGTGGAGGTGTGGAAAGTCAATGAAAAAAAGAGACAAGGTCCACAAATAAAGCCGACAGTTAGCATGTTGTTGGAAAAATATACTTCATGCAAGACCAACAATGTGTTTAATCGGTTTGGAAGTGCTAGGCGTCCTAGGTCTCCTTATGAACCTGGTGGTCATGAGCGACGGAGAAAAAATTCATATGATCAGCAGCCGTGCTATCCAATGAAGTCGGCTTACTGGGGCTGTACAACTCCTATGTATACACAATTTCGTCCGAGAGGTTTTTATCCTTCGGCAAAATACTCTACAGGGCCAACAGATTATTTTCAGCGAGAGTGGATTACTTCAGGACGTACGTACAGAAGACTAATGCATGAAAAAAGATCTCGGTTCAGTCCAGAAGCTAGGTCGCATAATGCAGTTACAGATCGAGGAAACCTATTGGCGGCAAACAATGGTGATGGCATAGTTCATATTGGTGGTCAGAATTTTAAGTGGATGCCGGTCAATCGTGAAAGACACAAAGAATCACATGATGCAACTATAATTGGAGGGAACCGATCACCTGTGTACAACACAGATGGTAGGCATTACAATGGTGTCCGCAAGCTGACTTGGGTGCCGGTGAAGCGTGTTGGACCTAAGCCTATAGCAAATTCAGATGATGTAGGTACTGCTTATGCTCTGAAATTCGGAGAAGGCCAATCAGCTGGACGTGTTGAAAACAGTACAGAGGCAAATAATGTTTATGCACTAGGGAGTGGATCGGTGCAGGAAATAGAAGTTGGTACAAAAGATAAACACTTGGATTGTACGTCTGCTGGGAGTCAGAAAATTGAATCAGTTAACCTTGATACCGATCCAGCTATGAGAAATAACAACTCACGTACATCCTCAAGGTATTCTCCAGTTGTTTTGGGCACATTTAATCAATGTGGTAATCCAAGTATTAGGGCAGGCCAGGAAAATGGAACCGATGGTGTATCTCATCAGCAGAAAAATATCTCGGCCAAGGACAGAATATTTATCCCTGGAACAACAGTACGTCAGTGCAGGCGGAGAGACTCGGGGGGCATCCGAATTAAGTCGGTTGCTCTAGGAACCAAACAAGAACCTCGCTGGTGCCCAATGGGACTCATGCACACTCAGAAACGGCGTGTACAGCGGCTGCGAGCTTTGGAGATGAAGCAGAAAGTAGTCGAGAAGAAGTGTGATGAACTGTTTAATCGAGAGAAATCCATGATTTCGAAAATGATATGGAGGGAGAAGCACATTGCTGGGAAGGAGAGTAGAGCCGTAGATGATACAGTTGCTGATCTTGCAAATGATGCAATTGATGATGAGGATTCAGGAAGCAACAAGGAGATACTTACTGATATGGATGTTAATACGGTGTTCGTATTGCCCGCTGAATTTCATGCACCCGAAGCTTGAAAATGCAATGGCCGATACATTATTAAAATTATCGCCCTAAGATAAAGTTTGGCCGATGAGTTTTGACATCGTCCTAAGAACAAAAATTGGCAGATGAAATTTATACATCGTCCTAAGCAGAAAATTTGGCCGATATATTTTTGAAGTATCGCCCTAAGCAGAATTTGGCCGATATGTTGTTTGAGATATCGCCCTGAGGAAATTTGGCCGATGTATTCTTTGGACATCGCCCTAAGTAATGATATCGTCGATGAAGCGACGACATCGTTGTAAGGTATGATTATATTGTTTTTGAAAATATATTATTGTACCAAAAACAGGGGGGCATGTGTTGAAGATATAATTTGGCTGCTGGGTATTTTTATAAGCCAAATTAATTTATATGATGGTGCTTAGATTATTAGCTGATATATATACTTGATCTTGTTGCTTAGTTTGAAAATGCAGTAGTAAAAAGCAGATGTTGCAATGACAGATCAAGCAGGAGAAATATGGAGTGTTTTCTGGAGCTAGCTAGCGGCTGTTGAGGACAAGTCCTTGATGTATTCAGAGATATACGCTGAGTTGAGCTGCGTGTACCTAGGACAAGTCCTAGCAGGCCTCGGTTGCGTTTGGTGCCAGGCTGAAGGCGTATGGGAAATTACTCTCACATACGGCAAGTGCGCCAAATTTTCCTTGTATGTTAAGATTGCATGTACTAGCATTGGCCGGATCGGTAACAGATTAGGGATTTAAAATTCGGCTTGCATGCCAAGGAAATGTACCTGACCTCCCTGTACGCCAAAGTCCAGGCTGCCTATATAACATGGGTATACGGCCCATTGAAAAGCCCCCGATCAATCGTTATTCATAAAATACACATCTATCTTTTATCGTATCTTTTTATTTATCGTTTTTCTCTGCCGAATCCTAGCAGCCCTAGGGTTTGGCTTATCTTTGCCGTTTTGCGCTGAAAAGCGGCCGTCCCTCCTCCACGAAAGCGAGGGGATCTTTGTTGCTTTGCTCGGAAAGCATCCGTTCGTCGTCACGAAAGTACGATGATTATCGTGTTGTCGCGAGGCAATTTTTCGTGGCAACACTCAGCTGACTGTTTTCATTTTCGCGCACATACACTTTTCTGCCCGTCCGTTTTCTCTTTTGGATTCATGCTGCTCTCTTTCTCTCTATTTCTTTTCTGTGTCGTCCCGCGCTGGTCTGTGACGTTTATTCGGGCTCGCGGGTTCGACGAAACCCGTTAAGGGGTTGGGTTGTACAGTACGCGTCAGAGAGAGGAGGGCGGTGAAACAGAGGAGCTCATCCTTGTTCTGCTCCTGCTGTGCGTTCATGGCGACAGCCCGAGGAGGAGATGGAGGCTGGCGGCGGCGTCAACGCCGGACCAGGTAGATCCCTAGCCCAGCTCACCTCCTCCTTTGCCATTGCGCCGTTTCGCCCCTTTTGCTCCCCTCTGCGTGGAATCGCGGTAGCGTTGCTGGATTTTGATGCCGTGAGGTGTGGCGTCGGAGGACGATGTAGCTGCCGTCGCCGGCGGCGTACTGTTTTGAACCAGCGCAGCGCTTCCCCCGCGGTGTGGACCGAGCTGAGCTTGTCTGTCTGTGCCGTTGTTAGGTTGGTCGCATGCCGTTGTCCTCTGCAGATTTAGTTGGTATATGCGTTTTTGGACTGACTCCGCGCCGCGCCTTCTTCGTTGTGCAGCGAGCGGTACGCCATTTTTTCACGGCGTCGATGGTTTGCTGTAGCTGGTGGATTATTTTGGTATCTGAACTCGCTGGGGTCTGGTGTATTCATGCGCGCAGGACATGGTGTCGTTATACAACCCCGTTGTGGAGTTTGGTTGTGTCGTGGATTTTTTGTTGTGTTTTTGCAGGTGGTGTGCGCTTGTTGTTATAATAATTTCACCCCTGGGGCACCTAGTTCCAGTAGCGGATCAACTCGAATTTGATTTGTTCAGTGTTTTTGATTGTCAAATAGAACCGTGTGGGGTTATTTATGCGTTTTGTACTGTTGTATATAGTTGTTTTTAATGCATTTTCTCACAGTTTAGTGTGAGCATCAGTGACCTAATGTTTCTTTGTTGTCTTTTTGTAGAGGGCACTCTATATGGACTGAATCTGTTTTTTTTTGAAACTTTATGGACTGAATCTGTTGAAGCTAATATCGGCGTTGGTTATAGTAGATGGCACTCTATATTTCTTTTTCTTCTTCTTCATTTCCCTTCTGGATTTTGCTTGCTGTTTTCAAAGTAGTTTCAGCCTTCTTGTCATGTACTCTAGCGAAAAATGGAAAAGCAATACCAAACCCATCCAGGACAACACTCTCCCAGCCCAGCCCAACAACGGCGACAAAACAAAGCCCAGCCGAACTAGCCCAGCCCAACACCGGCGACAACAACACAGAACGGGCCAAAACATCACAAGCGCGAATCGCAAAGCATAGACAAAGATCCGACGGACAAGAATGTGACGGAGACAATATGTATGCTATCTCACTCTCTCTCTCTGTGTTTGAACTATGTAAACAAGAATTAAAGTTTTGAACTTTGTAAATAATAAGTAATGTTTTGTCTCTCTCTCGGTATATATGCTATCTCACACTCTCTCTGTTTGAACTATGTAAATAAGAACTAAAGTTCACATCGTGGCTGCATAACTGCATGTTGCATATGTATGTCTAAACCCTGCCTCGACTGTTCCTAGGCGTCATGTAGTTGGTATAGTCTCTATATAATTATTGAGTTTAGTGAGTTTATTCTAGTCACTAATGTCTGCCACTAGATTTTAGCTATTATTGGCATTGGTTAGTTATCTAGTGTATCATTGTCATCTAAGTTACTTAGTCTATTTATTTGGTGATTCGATTTTCTTATAAATGTAGATGTGGTGTGAGGTTTGTGGATGGCCGGATAGTCCTTGCCAAAAGAAGAGGAGGCAGTCTTCCTTCTTTTATATATACCTTGGGAAAATAATTCTTCAATCCATGGTATATTCCTTTTGTGTTTCCTCATTCAATTTTTTCTAGGTACTAGTTTCCCCACCAACAAGAAGATACGGCTCTTGGTATTAATCAAGTTTTTATCTCTTTTTTTGTTAACCAGACTGTCCCCTGTTTCATGAAAGCTGAGATAAACCAGACTGTTCAGTATTGATCTTAATCATCCGCCTCCATTTTTCCCTGAAGAAGGTGTTGATGTCCCCAAGCAAAGGTTTTTAGGTACTATGTAGTATTTTCTCTGATTTGTTTTGTCATTTCGATTTCCTTTGTATGTGTTCTGTTCAGCAACGACATGAGTGTTAATGGCTAGGTAGATATGATCATGGTCCAGCCCCCCTCTAAGAAATAACATGCATAATCTGTTTTATAGCTTCCTTTCTTTTTTGAGTCGACAAGAAGGCTGCGTTGCGTCATTTTGGTCTGAACCGGTTGTTTCCACACCTTCAATTTTTTTGTAGAAGCTCATGTGTTCGAGGGCAATGTAACTGTTGTTGTGTCCTCAAGGGGGCTTCAACTCACTGCCAGACAAGAAGGATGAATGCATGCGTCCTCGCAGCGGCATTGGTTTGGGAGCTGTTTTCGTCCACACATTAACAGTCACAGATGTAGAGCACAATGGATTGGTAATACTTTGCTTGTCCAGGTAGCTATTTTTTTTGGGATACTGTCGTGGTGGTGTCACGGCAGATGCCATAGGATGGCTTAAGTTGTGGGCTCGCTAGGACGTTGGGGGATCCGGGGAGGGTTTGCGCGCTCACGAAGCACGCATGGAGAACAACCAAGAACTCGCAAGAACAAACAAGAACAAGCAGAACCAAGAAGAAGCAAAGAACACCACGATGTACCCTGCTTCGGGGCCCTCTTGTGGAGGTAACACCCCTACTGCAGCACTAGCCTACTCTCTTTATATCTCAAGTGGTTACAAGTACAGAGTGCTCCTTGAGCTGTATGAAGAACAATGGTGGGAGCTCTAGAAGAGGATGGAGCTTGGGGGGATAATGCCTTTCTCTTTGCCGTTCTCCCCTTCGTCGTCCGTCTCTCTACTGGAGGATTTGGTAGCTTACTTATACACTAACCGAATTACCATTTTGCCCCTGGCTGGAAGTGATAATGGCATGGACAAGAGGAACAGGACAAGCCTCTGCCCCCTGTCAACCCAACGGCCGGACTGTCAGGCCCAGCAGGCCTATCTTGCCACTTTGGGCAATGGCAGGTGTAGCCCACCGGGTCTCGGTCATATCCTCTTTCCCGAATTGGCCGGGTCAGCTCCTAGGTTGCTGCGCTCCCAGGAATCCCGTGACCTGACCTGGCCGTCAAGTCCCTAGCAGGCCTATCTTGCCACTTTGGGCAATGGCAGCCGTAGCCCCCCGGGTCTCGGTCGTATCCTCTTTCCCGAATTGGCCAAGTCAGCGCCTAGGGCCTTGCGACCCGGAAAACCTGCGACTTGACCCGGCTGTCTTCTCAGCCTCTGGCAGGAGACACCCGTGAACCTTTCTGACATTACTTGGCCCTTGTGCAATATCCGGATTACCTTATCCGGGTCCTTCCTGACCAACCCGGCTAACTTAACCGGTTTCCTTCCTCTGATTCGGTTAAGCTTTACCGGATCCTCTCTGGCATCTTCCTCTGATTCGGTTAAGTACTAACCGACTCTCACGAGAGATCCGGCCCAAGTGACCCGGCTATATTTGATCCGGCTAGCTCTTTGCAACACTTAACACCACATCTTTGCCCTACCCGGGGGCAGCCCCCCGACAGTAGTCCCCGAAGCTGGTGCGGTTCTACAGCCTCGGCTGAAGAGCCGTAGCAGGTTAAAAATAAACATCACTAACCGAATCTCATATCATATAATCTTGTCTCAGGATTTCCCGGGACACTTGGCAGTGAATCTCTGCGCAAAGCCCCATAATCCGGATCTCTGATCTGACATGCCACTGACAGCACCTCATCCGGATTCTCCGGGTACTTGAGTGCATTTGACCAAACGACCGCGTCTTCTCGTTTTCTCCGTTGACCGGCACACAGGATCCGTGCAACTGCTTCCAATTCTATGGCCCAACATGTGCTTGGAACACACGGCCACAGAGGTGGCCACAGAGTTCCAGGATGCAGTTACCGTGCGACGCTCCGAAAACCGTGCAGTAGTGCGCCCGTTACCGCTGGGCGCTATAAATATGGGCGCAGGGGGTTTCCTCTTCTTCTCCGCTCGTTCCCCACTCCGAAAACTTCCATCTGCGCCACCGCCGCCGCCGCAATCTCGCCCTCGTAACCTTGCCGCGCCGGAGACGTCCTCAACGCACCGGAGGAAAACGACCGGGGCCGCGCACCGTGCCCAGCGCCGCCGTTCCTTCATCGAGCTTCTTCCCCGTCGCGTCATCACCGTGAGTTTTCTTTTTCTCCGGTCATGGCGAACTCGAGGAGTTCATATGCCACGGGAAACTCGCATTTGTTTCTTGTAGATTTATCCGCATATTAGTCCGTCGCCCAGCCTCAGTGCATCTAGTAGATCTCCTGTCTAGATTTTGCACTACACTGCCCTAGTTTTGTTTGCCACCGTATGAGCAGTTCAACCATATTTTTACTCTTGATTTCCTTTCTTTTTTACTGCTGCAGTAGATCTTGTGTAACCCTAGACCTTTGCGGAAGGTGTTTGTGATTGCCACCCGAATCACCTTCTCTGCTGAATCCGGCTAGTTTCATCCGGGATAATATTAGCCGAATCACTCTAGATCTGGTTCGATTATACCATTATCCGATTCATTTTGACTCGGCCCTATCCGACCTCTTGCAGGATTGATCCGGATATGGCGAAGCTTCCTCCCGGCAGATGGGAGGGTTCTGATGTGACCAAGGACGATCTGGAATGGCTATTAAGCACCCGGCGTATAACCTCTCAAGTTATATGCCGCAAACCGGGGAAGGAACTCGTCCCGGTTCCCGAACCTGGTGAACGTGTGGTGTTTCTAGCGCATTTTGAGCGCGGATTCGGATTGCCGGCGAGTGATTTCTTCCGGGCTTTCCTGGATTTCTTTGGCCTACAGCCTCATCACCTCCCGGCTAATGCCTTCGTTTCTCTATCGGCTTTTAGCTCCTTTTGCGAGGGCTATCTCGGTGTCTGGCCGACCGTCGATATTTGGGCAAAGTATTTCCACCTCCGCAAACATACTATTCCAGGCACTAAGCCGAAGCTGATGACTGCTTGCGGTCCGGTTAGCATCACGCCAAGGCAGGGATCCATCTTTCCCCGTATCACTGGCCTAGACACTGTCAGAAGTGGCAAAGGTCTTTCCTTTATGTGAAGAGTGCAGAAGGCCATGACGCCCTTAATCTGCCCGAGTTCACGATCGAGCCACCCACAGCCGAATTGAACTTCGGATACAATCCGGCCGAGACTATTGTAGAACTTCAGACTGTACATGAAACTCTGGAGGACTTCTGAAGAAGGGCCTGGTCTCGGATGATCTGCTCCGGACCTTCATCGGTCGCCGGGTCTGCCCTCTTCAAAGACGTGAACACAAGATATGCCACATGGGTGGTGTGCTAGATCCTACCCGGATCAGCAGGCATGACCTTAGCAAAGTCTCCATCAGGCGACGGGTAAACGCCATTGCCGCCACCGAGATGTCGGATAAATGGCGGTGGGGCGTAAAGCCGTTTTTCCGAGAGCGCCTTCCACCACAGGTTAGTTCGCCATTTTCCGAATCTAACCATATTTCGTCAAAATGGCATCGGCCTAATCCGGATTTGCCCCGACTTTTCTGTAGCTGTTTGATCGCCAACTTACCGAAGATGGAGACCTCTCCACCAAAGAATGGGGACCGGATCTCAGCCCGCCGCGCGAGGACGAAGAAGATCCGGATACGGATGATTATCTGCCTATCCCGCGCGCCAAGCCAGTCCGCAAGGGTAAGCAATCAACTATTCACAACATCTCCGACGAGGAAGATGATGATTGCAGGATCTTAGATCCCATCGACGCTATTCCGATTTCATGGTCACCACCTTGTGTTCCAGCCAAACAAGATGCTGAAGGGACATCTCGGAAACGCAGTGACGCGCCCGGATCTGATTCCCCTAAAGCCAAGAGAATAAAGAAGTCTGGCTCCAAGTTGAATCGCGTCAAGCCGATGCCTACCACCAAGGGGTAATACTGACTTAACTTCATTTGCTTTCTTCCTCTGTTAACCGAGTCATATCTATCCGAGTTAACTGTTTGCTTTGCTTTATGCAGTGATGTCCTCATCACCGCGCAGACTCATTCATCCATCTCTTCTCCCATTCCTCCGCTGGATACGGTCATGGAAACCCAGTCTCCTGATCGAACTGCCACCTCACCAATGCGTGTCACCACTGCCAATATTCCTCAGCCGACTCCCATTTCAAAGCCGGTTATTGACTTGGAGAGTGAGGAAACCTCGGCTCCAATCCGAGATTCAAGTTGGCCACGCCCTCTCAAGGAGCTGGAGAAGGAAAAGGCCAAGACATCGGCTACATCCTTGCCTAAGCCGGATCCTCGCCCTACTCCCGCAGCGCAAACCCTGCTGAATCAAGAGCAGCAGAAGAAGAAAAAGCAGAAGCAGCAACAGCAACAGCAAGTTTCCGAGAAGCAGCACAAGGAGCCACATCCGAAGCAGACTCCGGGTGCGTCACCGCAACCCAAGCCGACTCAAGGTGCCTCTGGCACACCTCCAACCACCTCGGATAAGCAGGTGGTTGCTAGCAAGAAGGTTTCTGCCGCCCCATCAGCGATTCGATTCGGCCAGTCCCTGTCGAATCCCCGCCCTCCGAGCAGCGATAAGCTCGAGTCCGCCAAGCAATTCATTGAAGCTTGGAATGATGCTGACCTCGCCAAAGATTTTTCTACTTCAGCGCCACATCCGGCTGGGCCTAGTCGGATGTTTCAATCATTACACTCTGTACAGACCTCGGTCACTGAAGCTAACCGGGTGTTTGAGGTAAATTTTTCCGAATCTTGCTTTTATTTCAACATGATCAAATAGTACTATACCCAGTCCCCGAGATTCGGGTCGAACGACTGATACTCCTCCGAGTAAGAAAGTCATTCGGCTTGAATCTCTAAAAAACTTATCATGAATGTTGCCGTAACCGAGGACACCGTGGGACTTCCAGTCCCCGAGTCTCTTTTCCAACTGATTCGGTTAATCTCGGGCCAGTCCCCGAGATTCTTTTGACGCCATTTGCCTGTTTTCTTTCAGGAAACCATGACCGCTCGCGGCAAGCTCTTTAAGCAGCTCGCCCATCAGCATCAGAAGCTCCAAACTTCCTTTGATGGGCTCTGTCTTGAAATGGACAAGAAAGAAGAAGAGCACAAGCGCGCTTTATCCGAGGAAAAATCAGAGGTGACTCGGCTCCAGCGAGAGCTTGACCGAGTTGAAAAAGTGAAGAACAAGGTTAAAGGAGAGCGGGATACGCTGAAG
Source organism: Poa pratensis (assembly GCA_947311845.1). Classification (NCBI taxonomy): domain Eukaryota; kingdom Viridiplantae; phylum Streptophyta; class Magnoliopsida; order Poales; family Poaceae; genus Poa; species Poa pratensis. Next base: position 257,805 of record CAMZMU010000069.1, on the reverse strand, counting down.
CGTGAAAAAGACACAATCCAGAAGGAGCGGGATACTTTCAAAGCCGGACTTGCGGAGCGGGCCAAACTGGACAAGCAAATTCAAACGAACATTGCCGAATCTGAAGCCGAAGTCAAAGCGGCTAAAGAAGAACTGAGTGCTCACAAAGCGGCCAGTGCGAAATGGCTTGCTGCACTTGCTAGCCTTAACGATGACATGGATCGTAAGTTCACCGAATCTCCTTTTTCTTTCTGCTCTTAACCAATACATATGCTTGTGTTCCTTCTCGCTGAACTCAGTATTAGCTTATTTGTTTGTAGGAGAGTTTACTAGCATCCGGCTTCAAGCTGCCAAGGCTGTGAGAAACGCCCGAGCTGAGAGAGCTAAATTAACCGAGGCTCCCCTACCAGAGACATGGGACATCGAAGATCATATTACAGCACTTAAGGCTCGGATTGCTCCTTTGAAGGATTCCCATATTGGTCTGCTCAATGCAAGTCTCAAGGCTCACCGAATCTTGTTTCCTGAAGCGCGGCAAGTTGTGCCTGTGGAGGAGCTGATCCGAGACCTGGATCAAGCAATGACCCGGTTACAGCAGTGGAGGTCTTCGTCCGCCCGCGCTGGTGCTGACGCAGCTTTGCTATTCATCATGTCCTGGTATGAGCTAATTGATCTTGCCAAAGTGCGCTCATTTCGCGAGGGTTCTCCGTGGGCTACAGACCCTACCCGGATTAAGATCCGTGAAGAAGCCGCCAACTTCATGGCCGAATTTGCACGCACCAAGCATCTTGATCTGGAGGCTCCGGTCTACTCGGATGGAGAAGAAACTGAAGAAGAGGAATCGGACGACGCCTCCGCTGAAGAATACGCCGATTCTGAGGGCGAGTCTGGTGATTCGGCTAACTCTGCCGAACACGCTCCTATCAAGATCCCAGCTTCTGACTCGGCTAAGAATACCGAAGCAACTCCGGCCCAGACTTCGGAGATACCAGCAACTGATTCGGCAGAGATTACTAAACAAGCTCCAGCTGATCCGGATACCTCCGAATCCGCCCAGCCTTCAAGCTCTCCACGCAAGGTTACCCCTGAAGTTCCTCCATCTGAGCCCATCCTTGCAACCGAGCCCCTGCAACCGAATCTACTCCAACCGAAGCTCCTGTAACCGAGGCTCGCGCGCCCGAGGTTCCTTCAACCAAAGCTCCTGCCACCGAACCTGCTACAACCGAGTCTGCTGCTTCCTGAAGTAACTTAGTGAAAAAACGTTAAATCCCCGGTATGCCGGGAGCAGATGTAATAGACTATTTTAAGTTCTTTCGAGACTACTTTAAATTTGCTTAACATGATCCGGACGAGGTTTATGTTGGATCATTTTAAACCGAGTCCCCGAGTCTGTTTTCTTGTTTACTATTTTTGCCGAATCTCTGCTCTTGTCTACCTTTTAGGTGTTTGACAGTCGAGTCACAAGATAGGAATCATAGCATACAATACTTGAAACATGCGAGTTGTGGTTTAGAATCATTCAACATAAACGAAAAATAAATAACAGGGGTTAGTAAACGACATGTGCCGAATCGGTTTTGGACCGAGTCCCCGAGTCCATTTTCATGTTTCCCACATTCCTCATCTCTGCTCTTGACTACCATTTTGGTGTTTGTCAGTCGAGTCACGAGATCAACAACACAACATACATTACTTGAATTTTGGGACGAGGTTCAAAGCAATTCGGCACACGAACGGTATGGACAAAACAGTAAAAAACACATGCATGAGTACGAACAGTCCCCGAGTCCAGACTCGGATTGCTGCAACTTCATTTATGATAAACTGAAATACATACATTGCGCCCTTAGAGTAAAAGGGTCGAAGCAGAGCTACATTCCAAGGTCTCTTAGTTTCTTGTCCGGGTCTGTCCAGGCCATCCTTCCTTGGTTCCTGTGCATCTACAAGGTAGTACGAGTCATTGTGCATAGCCCTGCTCACAATGAAAGGTCCCTCCCATGGAGGTGACAACTTGTGTCGGCCTTTGCTGCGCTGCACCAGCCTTAGCACAAGATCACCCTCATGAAACACTCGAGGGCTGATCTTTCGACTATGATATCGTCGTAGATTCTGCTGGTATATTGCTGTCCGAGATAGAGCCAATTCTCTTGCTTCCTCTAGCAGATCCACTGCATCTTCCCGAGCCTCTTTTGCCTCGGTTTCAGTATACATTGCCACCCTTGGTGCATCATGTTCTATGTCTGTGGGTAGCACAGCTTCTGCCCCATAAACCAGAAAAAATGGCGTATAGCCAGTTGACCGATTCGGCGTGGTCCTTAGACCCCACAGTACTGATGGTATCTCGTCTATCCAGCATCCCGGAGTTTTCAGCAATGGTTCAATGAGACGAGCCTTGATGCCGGCCAACACCAGGGCATTTGATCTTTCCACTTGCCCATTAGACTCCGGATGTGCCACCGAGGCTATATCTAGCCGGATTCCCTTATTCATGCAGAACCGAGCAAACTCTCCGACAGCAAAGTTTGTGCCGTTATCCGAGATGATGCTATGAGGGTATCCGTATCTCAAAATAATTTCTTTCAGGAAAGTCACAGCCGAACGACCATCACTTCCGGATTGGTTTCACCTCTATCCACTTGGTGAACTTATCCACCATCACCAGCATATGTGTCATGTTACCCCTAGCCGGCTTGAAATCTCCCACCATATCTAAACACCACACAGCAAACGGCCAAGTGATCGGAATTGTTTTGAGCGCTGATGCGGGTAAGTGTGTCTGCTTGGCAAACCTTTGGCATCCTTCACATTTTCGGACTATGTCCTCTGCATCCGCGTGAGCAGTGGGCCAGTAAAATCCATGCCGGAACACTTAGCCACCAGGGCTCTTGTACTGCAATGATGTCCACATTCACCCTGATGTATCTCAAGGAGCATCTCCTTGCCCTCGGCTGGCTCCACACAACGCTGTAGCACCTCGGTTGCTGTAACAGCCCCAAAATTTGTGAACCAAATTTTCACTTTTGTGTCCTCATTTGCATCATGGCATGCATGCATCATTTGCATCCATTCTAAAATTGCTAAACCACACATTAACTTGGTTTGGCAACATTGGAGAACTAGAATGCCAAACTTGCTTCAACAATTCTACAACGCAAGGAAGACATTCAAACTTGCAAATAAAATTACCTTGACCTCTTATATTGTCCAGGTAGTTCCAAGAGTCCCAAGTAATAGTTGTGCCTTGATTTAATTTTACTAAAGTAATTGTGTTGGAGAATTTAGCAAAATGCCTAATTAAACCTCTATGTACAAATGTTGTCAAAAACATTTTATTTTGCAACACAAATTTGTGTGGTGCCTCTACAGGTTATGGGGAGGCTCCCCAAATTTTTGCAGATTTTTATAAAATGTTTAACGGCCTCAATAAATTCGAAAACAGTGAGGGGAAATTGATCCAGCACTGGAAAGGACTGATCCGCGAAGGTTTTAAAAGTTACAGGGGCTTCTTTGTGAAATCTTCATCTCTCTCTCACCTCCGTGATTCCCGCGCCGCCGTGGCCAAGCTCCACGACGCCCACGCCCAGGGCCCCCTGCTCTGCCTCCCCTCTGCAAGGAGACACTCCCACGTCGCCCTGCTCACCCCACTCCTCTGCTCACCTGCTCCCCGTTCCTCTCCTCATCCTCACCCCGAGCCGCCATGGCCGCCGTGATGCGCCGCCGCCTCGCCGTTGATTGAGGAGCTCTCGAGCAATTCCAGCACCACCTGCAGCTCTGCCGTGTCGTGTTCTTCCTCCCCACCAGAGGAATCGAGCCGGGCTGGCCTAACTCGCCGTCGCCGTCCGGTACTCCGCCGCCGCAGCCCGAGCTCCGCCGCGGGCAATACGCCACCCCCCGACCATCTCCTTCCTCCCCCAAGCACACGAGCGTGTTCCTGGTGAGCACCGCGCCCTTCTGGACCTCCTCTCCCTCCCCATTTCGCCGTAGCCTCGCCGGGGTGCGCTGAAGGTCGTCGTCGCTCCATTCATTGCGGCGTCGGATTTTCCGAGCGCAAATCGACCGGATTATCCGAACCAATCCAGTGCAGAAATGGATTTGGTCCTTAGCCATTTTTCTCGCCTCTCCGTAGCACTCGGATTTTCCGATCTTTGCAATCATCGGATTTTCCGATTTTGATCAGTACGAAGAAACTTTCTTTCCTTAGCCATTTTCTCGGATGAACAGTGCACCGGATATTCCGAATTTGGAAAAGTCGGAATTTCCGTTTTGGTCCAGTACAATTATATTCATGTTTAGGTTATTTTGTCCTTCTATTTTGGTTAAACAAAATGTTCTGCGTTGGATTAAAGTGTACTCCGGGCAGATTTAAAAGAAGTAACAACTTTTGTCGGGGCATCCCAAAATTTGTTCGTATACTCAATTTGATCCTAAAAACGTGAGATAACCGGGAGCATCCCTTCCATGCATGTTTAATCACCGAAACCCTGCATCTCCCGCTTGATCATGTCATGACATCTACAAGTGAAATCCTAGGGTCTCGACTACCGTAATCAACAAGTGAGACACTTCATGACCTAAATTCACGGATATCCGGGATGCGCCCCCCCTAAGCACCCGAACTCCGTTTAATCGGAATAGTTGCATCATCCCCCTCCCGGGGATTTAAAATGTCATGTCATCATATGTTTGCGCATTGCATTTGTTGAGCATATGTGTGGTGATTGATTGTTCTCTCCCGATGTTTGTTTTCGTTAGATCAAGCAACCGGGGTTACTCCACAATACCCCGAGGATCTGTACTACCAGCACGTTGAGCAAGGCAAGCGTAATCCCCCCTCTGAGCATATCTTATCCTATTTTCCGCAAAGATATTTTCTCCACTATAATATTGCATGCGGTTCCAAATGTCAATTTCTATTGGATTAGAGTATCCTATAGTTGCATTAAGTTTCCGATGCCAATTACCTGTTTTCCCTCCTATATCCATAGGTTTGTATTGTTGGCCGAGATACTACTATGTTATGTTGATGCTTAGCCATGCTTAATTAATTGCATAGCTATACGATGGATGGTTCGTGTTGGAAACAGGTGTTGAGATGAGAATGATGGTGGAGAAATTGTGGTGACGGATAATAAAATGCTTAAAGGTGGGGATGAGAGGCCACTGTGGTTGTGGTGTTTGTCTCGTTCTCGCCGCCTAGGTGCGAGTTCTATACCTCTTGAACCAAGACTGAGCGTGCAACCATGCGTGAGGCCTATGCATTTGCAGGAACCCTCATAGACTAAATAACTCGAGCGGGGCTAGCCAGGGTCCTCTAGTTCGGGCTTCCATTTGCGCGTGCGTGATGATGGTGGGATGAACTGAGATGAGGATGGTGTTAGGAAAATAAGTGGCCGCGGGACAGGGTGCGAGAGGTACCTCTTGTCCTACCGCCACTGATGATCCTGGAAAGTCCTTAACGGGGAGAAGTCGACACCGCTCCCACCCAGCCGGCTCTCCAAGGAAGAGAGCTAAAAGCTAGGTAATGGGCCGGACGGTACGCGTGGCAAACATTTGTACACCCCTGCAGGGTTAAATCTTTTCGAAAAGCCGTGTCCGCGGTTATGGACGAACTTGGGAAGTGAAGGTAAGATCATAGAATAACTTTAACGGAATGATTAAAAACTGGGTACTAGAGGTACCACTCACAAATGCAAGGTGAGCTTCCTCGAGGGTGATTCGGGGAGGTGCCTTTGATGAACAGGTACAGTGGTTGATGTTGAGAAAGGTGATCAAGAGAAAAGAGTTACTTCTTACCTCTTTTGAAAATACTCTGAATAGTCGATGCCTTTGAGTTATGTTTTCATAAATAAAATCAGCTTTATGCAAAAAGCCATATAACTTTGAAAGCCTCATCGAGCATATATTAGCTCTTAATCTTGCGAGTTCGTCGAACTCAACGTCGTTTGTTTTGTTTCAGAGGAGGACTTCACCGACCTCGAAGGTGGGTTCTTTGTGGACGTCGACGAGTAGTCTGGGGTTCCCAGGTGGCAGCTTGGGACATCCTGGAACAGCTGGCGTTGTGATGTTTATCTGTAGGCCTCTTAGGCCATAATTTGGTTCTTGTTGTTTAGAACAACCTAATTCGCTTCCGCTTGATGTAATGTTGGGTCTGTGACCTCTGGTTGTCATTTGCTATCTTTCTCTATTATAAGAGTTGAACTATATGATTTTGTGTCGTAGAGTCTGTGATGTGCCAGTTGTTCCACAAGTCTTGATCTTCTATTATGCTTTGATAGTTGTGCCTGTGTTAAGGCATCAATCGGGGTGTTGCGTTGTCTGGATGATTCCCAGCAACGCCTGCCAAAGGTTTTGGCCGGGGATTGGTAAACCCGTAACCTCCGGTTGTATCGCTTAACCGGTGACACACAGCATCACTGTATAGCAGTCGGGTCGGGGCGCCACAAGTTGGTATCAGAGCAGTACTGCCTGTAGGAAACCCTTCTACTGGTCGATGTTGAGTCTAGTGTTTGTGAAAATATTTTTAACCTAAAAATGAGTTGTGAAAACCATCTTAGGATTCTTTTTACTCCTTATCTGGTTACCCTCTAATCTCGGAGCAATCTTACCTCGATTTGACTTAAAGGTTTTACTTCTCACCTGTTACTTCAAAATGATTAGAAACGGGGTGGGTTCGACCTTTAGTGTTATGTGTCACGTTGCTCCCGCTGCGTTGCAATCCAAATCAACTCAGATGTTTCTACCGAGCTTAATCTTTGATCCTTTCTTTGGGTTTTAACCCACGGACTTGAACATAAGGTCCCGGATTGTGCCAACTAGAGTGTGTTAAGTTGTGATTTCTTAACTCTCACTAGTAGCACATGATGCTGATCTTTGACCCAAGTTCTATCTTGTTTTTCCTTCTCGCAAAGTATTATCGTCCCTAGTCTGTGTACTTGTGAGACGCTAATGCTATTGTTCGACCATTCGGAGAAAGATACTAACTGTGTCATTGTCAAATCTCCAGAATGGCTCGAGGAGGCCGTGGAGGTCGTGGAGGCCGTGGTGGTCGCGGTAACCACAATGATGATGAGGATGATCTGCCGCCACCACCCTCGATGGCTGAGGTCTTGATGGCCATTGAGGAGAACCGTGGGCGCAATGAGCGCTTGCTGGAACAGTTGGTGCAGCAGAATGCACGGAGGAACGAGTGCAACACTCTCACTGAGTTCTGCGTTCCAGCCACCCACTTTGCTGATGCTAAGGAGCCACTGGAAGCTGATGATTGGCTTCGTGCTTGGAGCGCAAGTTCTCCGCGCTTCATGTCCCAGTGGCTGAGCAAGTCAACTTTGCCACCTATCTCTTGGTTGGTGCTGCTGGCTGTTGGTGGGAAAGCCATGTGGCTTTGTTTCCAGCCAACCATGTCTTCACTGGGCTGATTTCGCACTGCCTTCCGTGCGGAGTACATTCCCCAGCCGATCATGGACTTGAAGAGGAGGGAGTTCCTGGATTTGCAACAGGGACGGATGGACCTCCGCACTTATGGTCGTGAGTTCAACCATCTCTCTCGTTACGCCCCAAGGGACGTGACCAATGATGCTGACAAGCAAGAGCTGTTCCGCAAGGGTCTGACTCCGCAGCTCGCTATGAGTTGCTTCCCTTCAGGTTCCAGACCTATCAGGAGCTGTTCAACCAGGCTTTCACTCTTGAGCAAGGAAGAAAGGAACTTGAAGCTTCCAAGAGGCCCGCACATGGGGACCACCAGAGTTCCTCGGGTTCTGAGAGCAAGAAGCGCAGGGTGTTTGTTCCCTACAGCGCTGTACCCGTGCTCCATTCATGCCGAGAGCCGGGATACAGGCCACCTCCTCCGCGCCCCACTACTTCGACACTTGGGGTAGGCGGAAGTGGGTACCGTCCTATGCTACCTGCTCCACCTGGAGTCACTTGCTACACCTGTGGCCAGGCTGGTCACTACTCCAGGGAGTGCCCCCAGAAGGCACCTCTCGCGATAACTCCTGCACGAGCCCCTGCCACTCCAACTGGCAAGGCTGGACCTATGTGCGTGGTCGCCTGAACCACATCTCTGCTGAAGAAGCTGAAGAGACCCCGGCGTTCTTATGGGTGAGTTACGAATCAACGGCAATACAGCTACAGTTTTGTTTGACTCTGGAGCATCGCATTCATTCATATCCATAGCTTTTGCAAAAGACCACAAAATACCGTTTGAGAAAATGAGCCGTCCCTTGGAGATCTCCACTCCTGGCTCCAAATGGCAAACCGATGGGGTTACTCCTGAGGTCCAGATTACTATCGGTTACTACTCTTTTCCTTTGCTTGGTAGCTCTGAGTCAAAGGCATTGATGTCATATGGGCATGAACTGGCTAGCCAAATACCGGCTAATCTCGACTGTGCTGCCAAGACCGTCACCGTGACCAATTCTTCCGGTGACTGTGAGTATTGGTCTGCACTGTCAAGACCTCCATCATCATACCCAACTCACCTGAGATTCTCCTTTGCTTTATGGAAGGCGAAACCCCTCCTGAAATCCAGGACATACACGTGGTGTGTGACTTCCCGGATGTGTTCCCGGAAGAGTTGCCTGGCATGCCTCCTGACCGAAGTGTGGAGTTTGTCATAGATCTACTTCCCGGTACTGCTCCAATTTCCAAGAAGCCCTACCGTATGCCGGTGGAAGAGTTGGCTCTGTTGAAAGAGCAAATTGATCTGTTAGCAAAGGAGTTCATCCAGCCTAGCAGTTCACCTTGGGGTTGTCCGGTACTCTTTGTCAAGAAGAGGGATTCTACCGTGCCTCGTTAGTCTCTGACTATCGACCGTTGAATGCGGTGACAATCAAGAACAAGTATCCTATTCCTCGCATCAATGATCTGTTGGATCAGTTAGCTGGTGCAACGGTATTCTCCAAGATGGATCTGAGGTCAGGCTACCATCAGATAAAAATCAGAAAGGAGGATATTCCAAAGACGGCATTTGTTACTCGTTATGGCTCATATGAGTATACCGTCATGTCCTTTGGTCTCACAAATGCTCCAGCTACTTTCATGAGGCTCATGAACTCCATCTTCATGGATTATCTTGATAAGTTTGTCGTCATTTACATTGATGACATCCTCATCTATTCCAAACCAATGAAGAGCATGAGGAACATCTTCGTTGGTTCTGACACGACTTCGAGAACACCGCCTCTATGCCAAGTTCTCCAAGTGTGAGTTTTGGTTGGATAATTGTCTTCCTTGGTCATGTGATATCCGCAATGGTGTGGAAGTCATTCCTGACAAGATTCAGTCCATTCTGGATTGGAAAACTCCAATGTCAGTCAAGGACATCCGTAGCTTCTCGGATTGGCGGGTTACTACCGCCGATTCATCGAAGGTTTCTCCAAATAGCCAAGGCTGACTGACCTTCTCAAGAAGGATAAAAGTTATGGACGGCCGAAGCTGAAGAGCTTCAAAACTGAAAGCCAAACTCACTCCGCTCCTGTGCTTGTCCTGCCGGACAAGCAAGGATTTCGTCGTCTTCTGTGACGCCTCTCTGCAAGGTTGGGCTGTGTGCTAATGCAAGATGGCCATGTGGTGGCATATGCTTCTCGCCAACTTAAGCCGCATGAGCACAACTACCCAACTCATGATCTAGAACTTGCCGCGGTGGTCTATGCTTTGAAGCAATGGAGACCATACCTGTTTGGTAACCGTTGTGAGATCTTCTCGGATCACAAGAGTCTGAAGTACCTCTTCACCCAGCCGGATTTAAATCTCAGGCAAAGGCGTTGGTTGGAGTTAATCACGGACTACAATGTGAGTCTGAACTATCAACCCGGCAAAGCAAACGTCGTGGCTGACGCGCTAAGTCGGAAGTCCTATTGCAACAATCTGATGATTGAGAGGCCCAACCTGCCCTCTATGAAGAGTTTGCCCGTTTGAACCTGGAAATTGTTCCTTCGGCTACCTTGCAAATCTGGAGATCAAATCTACTCTTGTGGACCAGATTAAGGATGCTCAGAAGCGTGACAAGGGTATTCTAAAAATCAAGGAGAACATTGCTAGCGGAAGGCCAAATGTTTTTCTGTCAATGAATCCGGAGTTGTTTATTTTGGTGACCGCTTGGTGTGCCAAAGAAGCGAAAATTGAGGGAGTTGATCCTCCAAGAAGCTCATGAATCTCCTCTCTCTATTCATCCCGGTAGTACCAAGATGTACCAAGACCTTCGACCACTATTCTGGTGGACTCGGATGAAACGGGAATTGCTAGGTATGTTGCTGAATGCGATACCTGTCGACGGGTAAAGGCTGAACATCAAAGACCTGCCGGCACTCTTCACCCTATTGCTATCCCGAGTGGAAATGGGATGAAATTGGTATGGATTTCATTACTGGTCTGCCGAAGTCTCCAAAGGGACATGATGCCATCTGGGTCATCATTGATCGACTATCAAAAGTGGCTCACTTCCTCCCAGTTCGTGTTGACATTACAGCTGCCAAGTTGGCAGACCTGTATACATCTCGTATCGTCGTCCTTCACGGCGTTCCCAAGAAGATAATTTCTGATCGTGGAAGCCTATTCACCTCCAAGTTTTGGACTAGTTTCCAAAATGCCATGGGAACCGTCTTAACTTCAGCACCGCTTTCCATCCCCAAACTGATGGTCAGACCGAGAGAGTGAACCAAGTTTTGGAAGACATGCTTAGGGCATGTGTAATCTCTTTCGGTAAGGATTGGGAAAAGTACCTTCCTTTCGCGGAATTCTCCTACAACAACAGCTATCAAGCTAGTCTGGGCATGGCTCCATTTGAGGTTCTCTATGGAAGAAAATGCCGCACTCCTCTAAATTGGTCCGAGACCGGAGAGAGGGCACTCTTTGGTCCAGATATCATCAATGAAGCTGAGGAGAAGGTTAGAATCATACGGGAGAATCTGAAGATTGCTCAATCTAGGCAAAAGAGCTACTATGATAAGCACCATCAGGAATTCACTATGAAATTGGTGATAAAGCTTATCTCCGTGTCTCTCCCCTCCGTGGCGTTCGCCGCTTCGGAATCAAAGGGAAATTGGCACCTCGCTATGTTGGCCCTTTCACCGTTCTGGCCAAGCGAGGAGATCTTTCTTATCAGTTGGAGTTACCGGTCATCTTCCCGAATGTACATGATGTGTTCCATGTCTCCCAACTTCGCCGGTGTTTCAAAGATCCTATCCATGGAGTGAATCATGAAGAGTTGGATCTCCAGGAAGATCTTACTTATCGCGAGCATCCTATCCGTGTTCTGGATGAAGCCGAAAGGAAGACCCGGAACAAGACTACCAAGTTCCTCAAAGTCAGTGGTCTCACCACTCCGAGGATGAAGCAACTTGGGAACGAGAGTCTAGTCTTCGTGAGGAGTATCCCGCCTTCTTCTCGCAATCTTAGAATCTCGGGACGAGATTCCTATAAGGAGGGTAGAATTGTAACAGCCCCAAAATTTGTGAACCAAATTTTCACTTTTGTGTCCTCATTTGCATCATGGCATGCATGCATCATTTGCATCCATTCTAAAATTGCTAAACCACACATTAACTTGGTTTGGCAACATTGGAGAACTAGAATGCCAAACTTGCTTCAACAATTCTACAACGCAAGGAAGACATTCAAACTTGCAAATAAAATTACCTTGACCTCTTATATTGTCCAGGTAGTTCCAAGAGTCCCAAGTAATAGTTGTGCCTTGATTTAATTTTACTAAAGTAATTGTGTTGGAGAATTTAGCAAAATGCCTAATTAAACCTCTATGTACAAATGTTATCAAAAACATTTTATTTTGCAACACAAATTTGTGTGGTGCCTCTACAGGTTATGGGAGGCTCCCCAAATTTTTGCAGATTTTTATAAAATGTTTAACGGCCTCAATAAATTCGAAAACAGTGAGGGGAAATTGATCCAGCACTGGAAAGGACTGATCCGCGAAGGTTTTAAAAGTTACAGGGGCTTCTTTGTGAAATCTTCATCTCTCTCTCACCTTCGTGATTCCCGCGCCGCCGTGGCCAAGCTCCACGACGCCCACGCCCAGGGCCCCCTGCTCTGCCTCCCCTCTGCAAGGAGACACTCCCACGTCGCCCTGCTCACCCCACTCCTCTGCTCACCTGCTCCCCGTTCCTCTCCTCTTCCTCACCCCGAGCCGCCATGGCCGCCGTGATGCGCCGCCGCCTCGCCGTTGATTGAGGAGCTCCCGAGCAATTCCAGCACCACCTGCAGCTCCGCCGTGTCGTGTTCTTCCTCCCCACCAGAGGAATCGAGCCGGGCTGGCCTAACTCGCCGTCGCCGTCCGGTACTCCGCCGCCGCAGCCCGAGCTCCGCCGCGGGCAATACGCCACCCCCCGACCATCTCCTTCCTCCCCAAGCACACGAGCGTGTTCCTGGTGAGCACCGCGCCCTTCTGGACCTCCTCTCCCTCCCCATTTCGCCGTAGCCTCGCCGGGGTGCGCTGAAGGTCGCCGTCGCTCCGTTCATCGCGGCGTCGGATTTTCCGAGCGCAAATCGACCGGATTATCCGAACCAATCCAGTGCAGAAATGGATTTGGTCCTTAGCCATTTTTCTCGCCTCTCCGTAGCACTCGGATTTTCCGATCTTTGCAATCATCGGATTTTCCGATTTTGATCAGTACGAAGAAACTTTCTTTCCTTAGCCATTTTCTCGGATGAACAGTGCACCGGATATTCCGAATTTGGAAAAGTCGGAATTTCCGTTTTGGTCCAGTACAATTATATTCATGTTTAGGTTATTTTTTCCTTCTATTTTGGTTAAACAAAATGTTCTGCGTTGGATTAAAGTGTACTCCGGGCAGATTTAAAAGAGGTAACAACTTTTGTCGGGACATCCCAAAATGTGTTCGTATACTCAATTTGATCCTAAAAACGTGAGATAACCGGGAGCATCCCTTCCATGCATGTTTAATCACCGAAACCCTGCATCTCCCGCTTGATCATGTCATGACATCTACAAGTGAAATCCTAGGGTCTCGACTACCGTAATCAACAAGTGAGACACTTCATGACCTAAATTCACGGATATCCGGGATGCGCCCCCCCTAAGCACCCGAACTCCGTTTAATCGGAATAGTTGCATCATCCCCCTCCCGGGGATTTAAAATGTCATGTCATCATATGTTTGCGCATTGCATTTGTTGAGCATATGTGTGGTGATTGATTGTTCTCTCCCGATGTTTGTTTTCGTTAGATCAAGCAACCGGGGTTACTCCACAATACCCCGAGGATCCGTACTACCAGCACGTTGAGCAAGGCAAGCGTAATCCCCCCTCTGAGCATATCTTATCCTATTTTCCGCAAAGATATTTTCTCCACTATAATATTGCATGCGGTTCCAAATGTCAATTTCTATTGGATTAGAGTATCCTATAGTTGCATTAAGTTTCCGATGCCAATTACCTGTTTTCCCTCCTATATCCATAGGTTTGTATTGTTGGCCGAGATACCTACTATGTTATGTTGATGCTTAGCCATGCTTAATTAATTGCATAGCTATACGATGGATGGTTCGTGTTGGTAACAGGTGTTGAGATGAGAATGATGGTGGAGAAATTGTGGTGACGGATAATAAAATGCTTAAAGGTGGGGATGAGAGGCCACTGTGGTTGTGGTGATTTGTCTCGTTCTCGCCGCCTAGGTGCGAGTTCTATACCTCTTGAACCAAGACTGAGCGTGCAACCATGCGTGAGGCCTATGCATTTGCAGGAACCCTCATAGACTAAATAACTCGAGCGGGGCTAGCCAGGGTCCTCTAGTTCGGGCTTCCATTTGCGCGTGCATGATGATGGTGGGATGAACTGAGATGAGGATGGTAGTATCAGAAAAATAAGTGGCCGCGGGACAGGGTGCGAGAAGGTACCTCTTGTCCTACCGCCACTGATGATCCTGGGTTAGTCCTTAACGGGGAGAAGTCGACACCGCTCCCACCCAGCCGGCTCTCCAAGGAAGAGAGCTAAAAGCTAGGTAATGGCCCGGACGGTACGCATGGCAAACATTTGTACACCCCTGTAGGGTTAAATCTTTTCGAAAAGCCGTGTCCGCGGTTATGGACGAACTTGGGAAGTGAAGGTAAGATCATAGAATAACATTAACGGAATGATTAAAAACTGGGTACTAGAGGTACCACTCACAAATGCAAGGTGAGCTTACTCGAGGGTGTTTCGGGGAGGTGCCTTTGTTGAACAGGTACAGTGGTTGTTGTTGAGAAAGTGATCTCAAGAGAAAAGAGTTACTTCTTACCTCTTTTGAGAATACTCTGAATAGTCGTTGCCTTTGAGTTATGTTTTCCATAAATAAAATCAGCTTTATGCAAAAGAGCCATATAACTTTGAAAGCCTCATCGAGCATATATTAGCTCTTAATCTTGCGAGTTCGTCGAACTCAACGTCGTTTGTTTTGTTTCAGAGGAGGACTTCACCGACCTCGAAGGTGGGTTCTTTGTGGACGTCGACGAGTAGTCTGGGGTTCCCAGGTGGCAGCTTGGGACATCCTGGAACAGCTGGCGTTGTGATGTTTATCTGTAGGCCTCTTAGGCCATAATTTGGTTCTTGTTGTTTAGAACAACCTAATTCGCTTCCGCTTGATGTAATGTTGGGTCTGTGACCTCTGGTTGTCATTTGCTATCTTTCTCTGTATAAGAGTTGAACTATATGATTTTGTGTCGTAGAGTCTGTGATGTGCCAGTTGTTCCACAAGTCTTGATCTTACTATTATGCTTTGATAGTTGTGCCTGTGTTGAGGCATCAATCGGGGTGTTGCGTTGTCTGGAGTGAGGTGTACCCAGCAACGCCTGCCAAAGGTTTTGGCCGGGGATTGGTAAACCCGTAACCTCCGGTTGTATCGCTTAACCGGTGACACACAGCATCACTGTATAGCAGTCGGGTCAGGGCGCCACAGTTGCACTCCTCTTGTATAACTCCTTGTTGATGATGGTGTAAGCCTTGGACCTCCTCTGCACTCGCCTAGCTTCGGTTTCATCATTTGGCAAACTCCCCTCCGACATGAACTTCATGATTTCTTCAGCCCATTCCGGTACTGGATGCAAAGGGAATAAGTGCTCATCTACTTCCACTGGTTCGGCCGCCATTATTTCTTCTATCAGCTTCTGCCCATTCCCTAAGATTCGGTTATCACCACTTCTTCTCTGCTCCTCTTTCCTAAGATCCGGTTAGCAGTCCCCGGGTCTCGCCATGCAGTCCCCGGGTCTTCCCCAATGTACTCGACATCAACATTCATAGGGACAGCCTCAGATTCTTGCTTTGGGATAAAAATTGACTCGGAATCAGGCGAAGGTTTGATTGAAGGGACCCTTAGGTGATTCAAGGATATCCCGGGTGGAATTGCATCCCTAGACGACCCGAGTTTTGACAGGACATCAGCAGCTTCGTTCTCCAACCGAGGTATGTGCTTGTACTCGCAGCCTTCAAAAAATCCTGAAATTTTCTGGACATGAAACCGATATAGTGCCATATTGGCATCAAGAGCATCCCAATTTCCAGAAGATTGCTGCACAACTAAATCCGAATCACCAAAACATTCTATTCGGCGGATGCCGATGTCCCTGGCCACATTAAGCCCATGGATCAGTGCCTCATATCGGCCACATTGTTTGATGCTGAGAAATGAATCTGCAACACATATCGCAATTGATCTTGCTTGGTGACGTGAGTACCACCCCAGCACCTAATCCGATTTTGGTTTTGGAGCCATCAAAGTGCAACTTCCAGTAATTGTAATCCGGCTTGGGTGGCTCATACTGCATTCGGCCCAGTCACAAAGGAAATCTGGTAAAGCCTGAGACTTGATAGCATCCCTTCTCTCATAATGCGGGGTGTAAGGAGATACTTCTATTGCCCACTTGGCAACCCGGCCAGTCGCATCTTTGCACCCAATGATTTCCGCGATTGGAGCTTCACATACCACGGTAATCGGGTGTTCTTGGAAATAATGTTTCAACTTTTTGGCCGCCAGGTATACCCGTATGTCATCTTCTGGTAGTGAGGATAATTTTGCTTTGAGGTTGAGATCACCTCACTTAAATAGTACACCGGTCTCTGCACGGATTTACCCTCCTCTTCTCGTTCTACCACTATGACCACACTCACGACCCGGTTAGTGGCCGCAATGTAAAGTAGCATTGGCTCATTCGGCAAAGGTGACGCCAGAATTGGTGCAGTGGACAACATCTTTTTTAATTCGTTGAAAGCCGAATCTGCCTGCGGGGTCCACGTGAACCCGGTGCTCTTTTTCATCAATGATACAAGGGCAAGGCTTTTTCTCCTAGCCGACTCACAAACCGACTCAACGAGGCTAAACACCCTGTGAATTTTTGTACATCTTTTAGACATTAGGCAATTTCATTCTTTCTATGGCTCGGATTTAGCCGGATTCACCTCAATACCTCGGCTTGATACAAGGAAACCGAGCAACTTTCCAGCCGGGACACCAAAGGTGCATTTATCCGGATTCAATTTCAACCGATATTTTCTCAAGTTCACAAATGTTTCCTCGAGATCCTCGAGGAGAGTGTGTTTTTCTTTAGTTTTGATGACGATATCATCGACATACACCTGCACATTCTTGCCCATTTGGGAGTGTAAGCATTTCTGCATACATCTCTGATAAGTTGCACCGGCATTTCTCAAACCGAAACACATGACACGATAGCAATACGCCCCGTACGGGGTAATAAAAGCAGTCTTTATTTGATCTTTAGGGTTCAGTGGTATCTGGTGAAAACCAGAGTACGCATCAATAAAAGACAACAACTCACACCCGCAGTAGAATCGATCACTTGATCAATCCGAGGTAAAGGAAATGGATCCTTCGGGCACGCCTTGTTTAGGTTGGTGAAATCGATGCACATGCGCCACACCTTGACCACCGCTGGTTCGTCCTTCTTCTTCTCTACCAGAACCGGATTGGATATCCAGTCTGGATGCAACACCTCCATAATGAATCCGGCTGCAAGCAACTTAGCCAGCTCATCCAGCACCACTTTTCTTCGATCATCTGAGAGACGCCGAGTCGGTTGCCTCACCGGTTTTACATCCGGCCTGACAAATAAAGAGTGCTCTGCCAACTCCCTCGGAACACCAGGCAGGTCCTTAGCCGACCATGCAAAGATATCCCGATTCTCACGGAGGAAGTGACAGAGCGCGCTTTCCTATTTCTCATCCAGCCCGGCACCAATGATGGCCATGCGCTCCGGGTTCTCCGGGTCAATGGGATCTTCTTTGTCCCTTGGGCATCTCAAATGTTGCACCTCCATCCGGATTGGTCATAGCCAGCACACCGAGCTGAGCTGACTTCGCCATTGCCACCACCTCATGCATCTTGCTCTTCTCAGCTTGGATCACCAATGATTCGGCTAAGGTGGAACCGATCGTGGCACACTGTATGGCTTTTTGTAATCTCCCGCAACAGTGATAATACCATTCGGGCCTGGCATCTTTATCTTGAGGTAGGCCACATGGGTGGATATCATGAACTTGGCTAACGCAGGCCGGCCAAGTAGAGCATGGTATGGGCTCTCCAAATCTACCACCTCGAACTCGAGACTTTCAAGCCGGTGATTGTCCTTGGTACCAAACAGCACATCTACCCAGATCTTACCCATTGGGGAACAAGACACCCCGGGTACTATACCATGGAAGGTACAACTGCTCTGCTGCAACTGATTCGGCGAAATACCCAACTTGACCATTGTGTCCCGATACATGATGTTTATGGCACTGCCATTGTCAATCAAGACTCGGCTAAACCTCACGTTAAGCTTGGGTCCTACCAAAGTCGGATCCACCACTAGTGCATAGTTTCCTGGACTTGGCATAATTCTGGGGTTATCAGCCCTGCTCCAAGTGATCTCCTGCTCGGACCAATTCAGGTATTTTGGGACTGCTGGTATGACTGCATTCACCTCCTTCGCCCTTCGCAGCTGACTTTTCTTGTCAGTTGGCTCGGTCACAAAAACCACATAACTTTGATGAGC
The DNA here is from genome assembly GCA_947311845.1 of Poa pratensis. NCBI lineage: Eukaryota > Viridiplantae > Streptophyta > Magnoliopsida > Poales > Poaceae > Poa > Poa pratensis. Next base: position 239,828 of record CAMZMU010000069.1, on the reverse strand, counting down.
CTCCTTGTACTCATTACCGGGGTATCCACCTTGCCGACTCGGACCAGCACCATTGTCATTGCCTCCCATGTTTACCAGGTTAACCGGCTTTGTGGCTGCCGGTCTCGGAGCTCCTGCGTTCACCGGGATTGTATTGGCTCCGGTTAAAGGCATATTCGGCCTGAAATTCGGTCTAGGAGCACCTCTCTGAGGTGGTCCTCTCTGACCCTCCGCCTGAATGCGATGATGCCAGCTACAATTCCGAGTTGAATGATTGGCCGGCTTGCGTGGGTCTGTTGTGTGATAACAGCAAGGCCCGTCCAATCTTGCCTCAAAGGTTAGAGGAGGACTCGATCCATCCCACACCTTCTTTGGCCAGGCACCTTGATTCGGCCTCCAAGCTGGACCCTCAGTCTTTTGTCTCTGACCATCTCCTGCTCCAGGATGGTCCATATTCACTGCAGCCACCTGATCTGAACCGTATCTATAATCCGGATCTCTTCTTTTGTAACCGAATTCATGTCGGTCATTGGGCCTCAATGGTCCTACTCGGTTATTAACCGGTTGCCTCCTGCTTGTTCCCACTGCATCCAATGCGGGCTGTGTCGGATCACCTAGAGCATACGTATCTGCTATCCGGATCGTTTCCGCCAGTGTCTTGGGCATATCCCTCTGGAGCTTCTGCCAGAGCGGGGTGCCATGTCGGCAACCCTGCGCAAACCAAGAAATCGCCTGCTCCTCCACGACACCTTCGCAAGAGTTGCGAATGTTGCTCCACCGAGTTAAGAATTCTCGGTCTGTTTCCCGTTCTTCCTGCTTGCACGCAGCCAGGAGCTGAGGTCGGTTAGGCCTCTTGTAGGTGCTGGAGAAATTACTGTAAAATGCCTCCTCCAAGTCCATCCAAGAGTTGATACTACCCGGCGGTAAGTTGTTCAGCCAAATCCGGGCTGGCCCTTCCAACATGTGCGGGAGATACCGGACCGCCCATCGGCGATTGCCCCCCGCAATGTGCACTGACGATACATAGTCTATTAGCCAATCTTGTGGCTTTGTGTTGCCATTATATGGCTTTGTGCTTCGGCCAAGCTGAAATAACGGCACACTCGGTCGTTCATGATCCGAGGTCCAAAACATGGAGGACCCGGTGGGCCTTGCTCTTCTAGCTTCTCGGACTGGTAAATTCTATCCAACTTGAGACGCTGATCATTCGGATCTAATGCCCGAGGTCCCAGTCTTGATGCAAGTGCATTATCATACGTCTGGTATCCGGCTCGCGCCATAGCCGAATTTCCGTCATCATAGCGGTAACCCGCCTGGCCACCACCTTGCTGTTGCGCTCGCACAATCACTTGCTGCCCAGGAGGACGAGGTGGTTGACCTCGGCCAGCCGAATTGCCCCTTCCAGCTCCCGGGTAACCTCGTCCACCACTGTTTCTACTTTGGCCACCTCTTCCTTGAGCGGCTAGCTGCTTGCCGGCATACTCAGCATCATAGGTCTGCAGCTGCTTGCTCTTACCCGAGTTCACGCTCTGGGCCCGGTCAACTCCGACGTGCGGGGATGACGCCTGCCCCTTGGATCTCTGGCTAACAGCCTTAACCGACACTACTACCCGAGAAACACCTGCATCCGGATTGCTTTCCGGTAAGCCTCATTCTGCCGGTTACACACATCTACTAGCTCATTGACTCTCTCTGCCTGCTTCCGCCAAGCGTCCCCGGTTAGTGTGCTCAACTCGGCTCGCGCTGCCGCTGCAGCCCTAAGATTCTTAGCCGGGGAGCTATACACCGGCTTGCCTGTGCCAGATCTATGACTAGTAGCCTTACTGGAGCTCGATCCTGCAGCTCTAGCTAACTCGTCATTGAGGTCCTTACCCCGGTTACGCAACTCGGCTTTTTGCGCGAGCGATGCACTACAGGAGTAAAACCCTCGGTGATACCATTGGCAGCATTGTACTCTCTCATATCTCTATCAAAGGCTTGCCTAGACTCCACCACTAACCGGGCTTCTTTTTGCAACCTCAGGCGCTCTGCCTCTAGCTGAGCTACAGTGAGCTCTACATCTGCCCCAGGTGCCACTGGCCGAGATAGCTTCTCCAGGACATCCTCTAAGGGAGCCTCCCTACTTGACATGCCAAGCGGGCCAACCGGATCTGGTCTCTCCTTTGGGAACTTAGCTGTCCGAGTCGGCTTGCCAACCGGATCAACTGGCGTGGCCAGCTCCTCGGGCATGCTTTTGCTGGCATCTCCTTTGCCAGCTGCTGCACTTGGCCCGGTCATCATCACCTCCACGCTACTCCCGGGGCGAGCGCTACGCCGTCCGAGAGCTGCGCGGAAAGAGGGAGGATCCTCAGCCACGAGCACCTGCGCCGGGTACTCGCGGACAGGCTCGGTGGCGACGTAGGTGACGAAGCTGCCGAGCGTCATGAGGAAACCGTCTGCGGGGAAGGGCTTGTTGGCGAAGCACCCCGCGTTGTCGCTGATGAAGTTGAACTCGCCGATCTTGCAAACGAGCCCAGAGAGGACCCGCTCGCCGGAGCCAGCGACGGTGCCCGTCCGGAAGGAAACCCCAGCCAACGCCACTGCTTGCCCCACGGTGGGCGCCAACTGTCGTGGTGGTGTCACGGCAGATGCCATAGGATGGCTTAAGTTGTGGGCTCGCTAGGACGTTGGGGGATCCGGGGAGGGTTTGCGCGCTCACGAAGCACGCATGGAGAACAACCAAGAACTCGCAAGAACAAACAAGAACAAGCAGAACCAAGAAGAAGCAAAGAACACCACGATGTACCCTGCTTCGGGGCCCTCTTGTGGAGGTAACACCCCTACTGCAGCACTAGCCTACTCTCTTTATATCTCAAGTGTTACAAGTACAGAGTGCTCCTTGAGCTGTATGAAGAACAATGGTGGGAGCTCTAGAAGAAGATGGAGCTTGGGGGGGATAATGCCTTTCTCTTTGCCGTTCTCCCCTTCCGTCGTCCGTCCTCTCTACTGGAGGATTTGGTAGCTTACTTATACACTAACCGAATTACCATTTTGCCCCTGGCTGGAAGTGATAATGGCATGGACAAGAGGAACAGGACAAGCCTCTGCCCCCTGTCAACCCAACGGCCGGACTGTCAGGCCCAGCAGGCCTATCTTGCCACTTTGGGCAATGGCAGGTGTAGCCCACCGGGTCTCGGTCATATCCTCTTTCCCGAATTGGCCGGGTCAGCTCCTAGGTTGCTGCGCTCCCAGGAATCCCGTGACCTGACCTGGCCGTCAAGTCCCTAGCAGGCCTATCTTGCCACTTTGGGCAATGGCAGCCGTAGCCCCCGGGTCTCGGTCGTATCCTCTTTCCCGAATTGGCCAAGTCAGCGCCTAGGGCCTTGCGACCCGGAAAACCTGCGACTTGACCCGGCTGTCTTCTCAGCCTCTGGCAGGAGACACCCGTGAACCTTTCTGACATTACTTGGCCCTTGTGCAATATCCGGATTACCTTATCCGGGTCCTTCCTGACCAACCCGGCTAACTTAACCGGTTTCCTTCCTCTGATTCGGTTAAGCTTTACCGGATCCTCTCTGGCATCTTCCTCTGATTCGGTTAAGTACTAACCGACTCTCACGAGAGATCCGGCCCAAGTGACCCGGCTATATATTGATCCGGCTAGCTCTTTGCAACACTTAACACCACATCTTTGCCCTACCCGGGGGCAGCCCCCGACAGATACTCCTCTGATGTATCTGTTCTTTTCTACTTAAGTTTTTCTGTTGTGTTCTTGATTCTGTTAGCTCTATTTTTTTGCAGCACATCCCCAAGGAGATTGTCTTAGTTTTGAACATTCCTGAGAAGGGAAATGCAGTTCTCATGAGAAGTATTTTTGGCGTGAACCACAGGGCATCATCATACTACACGTGCAAAGGCAGAAGGGTGTGTCTCAGGAATGGATGGTCAACTTTCGCTAACGAGAATGAACTGGGACATGGGATGGTTGTGCTGATCTTCTTTCACAAGAACGATGACCGCTACCTGATGGTCACGTTCGATGTTCTTTAGACCTCAAATGAAGGGTAGGGGGTGGGGGCTGGGTTGGCTTTCCTTGATATGTCGGCATTGCAAACTCTATATATATTATGTGATGGTATATATCTTTTTACCTGAAGAGTGGATGACTGCTTTCTGCCCAAGTCAGCATCTCTTCATATCTTACTGACTTGTTCATCTTCTATCCCGTCAGATCCCTTGCTTCCATCTCTCCCGGTCAGATCTTTTGCTTCTGTGTTCATCAGACTCCATGTTTTGTGGTTGATTCTCCCCCCTAAATCTTGCATCTACTGTGTTTTTCTGTGTGTTTTCCTGTGTTTTCGCCACTGTTCTTGACGAGGCGAGACAACAGGTGATCGATCTCTTCTTTCTTGAGGAAGAACATCCTTACCTGCCCCATGAACCCAGCAGCCAGCTGTCCCACTCGCACGGCAGAATTTCTGTCCAAAGGCTGCCTGACGTGGGAGAAGCCCACAGCTGAAAGAGAGAAAGCCCAAGAAGGTTTGGCACATGGGTTCTATCTGTTTTGTGCCCGGGTCGGGCTGAAAATCCAACGACCCGTTAAGAGACAGAGAAGCTGTCCACGGTACAAATAGGCCTTCCACTTGAAAAACGACGCGGGCTGGTTTCGCTGAGCAGTTTCACTTTCTTTTTTTTGTCCACGTGCGAACCCTTGATTCGTCAGAAAATCTGTCTGTGCACGATAACTAAAACAGCTAGCTGACAGATAGACAGTCCCTATTATTTTGGTTACGGACAAAGTTGTGATCAATTCGCTCCTCTTCTAGCACTCGTAGTAATCTGCCATGCATACAATAATTCAACATTACGTTTGGTAACGAGTAATGAGTGTTTTGCTATCATATAAATTTCTATTTCCATCAAGTCAATTTTTTTGTATTTCCATGATTTTCGGAAAAGAGTAGAAAATTAATTTTCATGATGAAGTGGATATATAAGATAGTTTATCATCTGTTGATAGTTAAGTAAATCAAACGTGAGAATTCTTGTATCCACTACAGGGAAGCGTCGATATGCCCAGTACGTGTAAAAAAAATACTATGCCATTGCCAGGAATTGATGCCCTTTATAGCTTCTCATCCGACCAGTGTTTGGCCATACGGTAGGAAGCTCCCGACCCGTGTCTGGAGTAACTCTTCAGAGACAAGAAATCCAGCCACCAGGACGCCATTATTATTGGGAAATTAAAACTTAACGAATGGAAGGCAATTACGAATTATATTAGGAAAAAATAGAATGCGGCCGATTAGGACATGGTGATCGGATCCTTGGACTTGAGGGTTCGGACTTCGGAGCTCAGATGAGCCATTGATTCCCGCCTGGTTTGCGGAGGTGTCGGAGACCACCACCATCACCGACCTGAGAGATATACATATATTTAAATCTCATACCACACACGACGCTAAGTGGGATCAATTAAAAGAGGAAATCCCGGGGATCACGTCAATGAGGAAGGGGTTCTCGGATCAATTCGTGGATGCTATTGATCAGGTGGTCAAATTTGGGCAAAAAATACGTATTAGTTCCCGAATTTGGTGAGGAGAAGAGATGGACAAGGATACACATTTCTTGTTACATTATATTGCACATCAATTTTCATGGTTTGTGTGTGTGTCTGTGTTTTTTAAAAAATTACGGACAAAATCATATCAATGCTACTTAAAGTTGTATTGGACGGCATGTTGACATACAAGAGGATAGTTTCTCACGTAAAAAGAATAGGACCAGCTGAAGAGAGACAATGGGGAACTATTTCACAATTGCCATGAACAAATCACTTCTCAAACACAGATGGGGAGATTGAATACACTATTGGCAGGTGTTGGAGCCATGGCGACTCTCCTAGGCGACTCGCATGGCGACTCTAGGGCGATCTAGGGTTTCCACCATCTCCCACCGCCGGCCTGCACTCCGCGGCCGTCGGCCCCCTCCCTTCCCTCTCAGCCATGTCTCAGTCCTTCCTCCAGGCCCCGGGCTGCTGGAGATGGAGGGCCCTTTTCTCCCACGATCTCAAGAAGACCGTCGACAACATCTTCGAAGGTTTCGTCTGGCTGGATCCGAAGGCCAGGCATGTCCGACTCATTGATGCGCATGGGTACGTCGTTGATGCGCGCCCACTCAAGGTACGTGAATTCATTCGCCCTGGATCTGAGATCACTTTCCCATGCCACCGCGTTAAGGTTCAGCGTAGAATTTCTCTTGTGGATGGGATCTTAATGGATCGTGGAAATCCTGTAATCATCCCTCGAGATCAAGGGCCAATGCCTTTGCTAGATAAAACCAACTTTGATCCTGCCAACATGCTTGTGCATGCATCCCGTGTTCTAGATCTGGATTTCTCTCGGGGTCAGGTTTTTACCAAAGAGGTCTGGAATCTCTTCCGTGATACAGTGCATCCGACTGAATTTTCTGAACATTTCACGTTGGTGGTATCTTTTGGACGTGCTTCCTTTTGTTTGGATGAGGACACAGTCAGTCTGGCCCTTGAGGCTGTTCTTGGAGGGTTTTGTGGTAGCTTACATGTCACTCATCTGCGTGATCGGGTCTTCTCTTTTCGGGTTTCATCTAAGGCAGTGGGTTTTCATGTTCTTGAGCTGAATCGGTTTGTCTGCTTCCAGTTTAAATGCTTTTTTCATCTGTGGGGTTTTGTGGCCCAAATTGGCAGAAAGAGTTCAAGCTTTGGAATTCTGAAACTGAGAATGATTGGACAACAGTGCGATCTCGCAAGGCTGTGCATAAAGGCTATGTCAAAAAGGTTTTCCGTCAGATTGCTCCAAGGAGAGTTGTGGTTAAAACACCCTCTCAGAGAGCTGTGGTTCATGAACCCTCTCGGCTCAGATCAGTCATTCTTGCTCCCTCCATTGCATTGCAGGAATCGCCTATCGCCCCCATTAAGTTTGGTTCTTTTAACACCCTCAGAGAGTTGTGGGTCTCTCTATGTCTCAGCTGACTGAGACATAACTTATGTCTCAGTAAGGTGATGTCACCCTTTTTCTCTATTTGTTGTTGCGATTTCTTTTTTGCTAAGTTTTTTTTTGTCCGTTCTGTTTTGTTCTCGTGTTGTCTGGATTCTTTGTGGGTAGCTACACGCTCGCTTTGGGCCGGCCCAACTGCAGCGCTGGAAGGAAAAAACAGTTGAAAAAGGTACGCACTGAAATGCAAAAAGTGGGACTAGAACCTGGATCTACATGGTCGAGCGAGCAGGAGCTAGCCATTGGGCTGACTTCGATTTGGTGATGTAACATGAATCTGAATGAATATGAATCAAGTCTGAATAATTTCCAACTCTAAACAATTTCAAAATATGAACGTCTTCTAAGTGTGAACAATTTTCAAATGTGAACAAATTTTCAAAATGAACGTTTATAAAATTTAAATCCGAACAATTTTCAAATTTGAACAAATTTCACATGTAAACAATTTTCTAATTTGAACGAATTTCACATGTGTACAATTTAGATTTTGAATTTTTAAGATTTGAACAATTTCTAATTTAAAAAAGTGTTCACATTTGAACAATTTCCAATTACGTGTGGTTTTGGACATCTCGTTGTTGGAAACGGCGATTAGGGCGTGGCCTGGGGCGAGGTGCACGGCCGCGACCTTGAGCCACTCGGACCCTAGGTCGATGCTCGCCACCGCGGCGCTCGCCAGCGGCAAGTGCAGTTGCAAAACTGGTTATAAAAACTCAGTTCCAGCAGCAGTTGCAACTAGCTCGAAAAAAACCCAATTTCAACTGCAGTTGCAACTGGCTACGAAAGACTAAAAACAAAAACACAACAATAAAATGAAAAAAAAATCACTAAGAAAAATAAATAGAAAATAAATTATTAAAATGATAAGAATTGCAAATGGTTCTGAATAAACTTAGTTTCAACTCCAGTTGTAACTAGTTCGGGAAAAAAAACTCAGTTTCAACAGCAGTTGTAGCTGGATCGGGAGAAAAACCCCTAATTTGAACTGCAGTTCCAACTCCTGTTGCAACTAGCTAGGGAAAAAACTCAGTTTCAACTGCAGTTGCAACTGGATCGGGAGAAAAAACATCTAATTTCAACTGCTGTTTCAACTCCAGTTGCAACTGGCTCAGAAAAAACTCAGTTTCAACTGCAGTTGCAACTGACTACAAAATACTAAAATCAAAAAACACAAAAACAAAATGAAATAAAAAACCACTAAGAAAAATAATAGATATAAATTACTAAAATGATAAGAATTGGAAATTGTTCTGAATAAAACTCAGTTTCAACTACGGTTGCAACTGGCCCGGGAGATAAATCTCAGTTTTAAGTGCAATTGCAACTCGATCCGGAGAAAAAACTCAATTTCAAGTGCAGTTTCAACTCCAGTTGCAACTAGCTCGGGAAAAATAACCCTGTTCCAACTGCAGTTGCAACTGGATCAGGAGAAAGAAAACCCAATTTCAACTGCAGTTTCAACTCGAGTTGCAACTGGCTCAGGAAAAAAACTCAGTTTCAACTTCAGTTGCAACTGGCTACAAAAGACTAAAAACAAAAAACACAACAACAAAATGAAATAAAAAATCACTACGAAAAATAATAGAAAATAAATTATTAAAATGAAAAGAATTGCAAATGGTTCTGAATAAAACTCAGTTTCAACTGCGGTTGCAACTGGCTCGGGAGATAAAACTCAGTTTCAACTGGATAGGGAGAAAACCCAATTTCAACTGCAGTTTCAACTCCAGTTGCAACTAGCTCGTAAAAAAAACTAAGTTTCAACTGGAGTTGCAACTGGATCGGGAGAAAAAAACTCAATTTAATTGCAGTTTCAACTCCAGTTGCAACTAGCTTGGAAAAAAACTCAGTTTCAACTACAGTTGCAACTGGCTACAAAAGACTAAAACAAAAACACAACAATAAAATGAAAAAAAATCACTAAGAAAATAATAGAAAATAAATTATTAAAATGATAAGAATTGCAAATTGTTCTGAATAAACTCAGTTTCAACTCCAGTTGTAACTAGTTCGGGAAAAAAACTCAGTTTCAACAGCAGTTGCAACTGGACCGGGAGAAAAACCCTAATTTGAACTACAGTTCCAACTCCTGTTGCAACTAGCTGGGAAAAAAACTCAGTTCCAACTGCAGTTGCAACTGGATCGGGAGAAAAAAAATCCAATTTCAACTGTAGTTTCAACTCCAGTTGCAACTGGCTCAGGAAAAAAAACTCAGTTTCAACTGCAGTTGCAACTGACTACAAAAGACTAAAAACAAAAACACAAAAACAAAATGAAATAAAAAACCACTAAGAAAAATAATAGATATAAATTACTAAAATGATAAGAATTGGAAATTGTTCTGAATAAAACTCAGTTTCAACTGCGGTTGCAACTGGCCTACGAGATAAAGCTCAGTTTCAAGTGCAATTGCAACTGGATCAGGAGAAAAAACCCAATTTCAACTGCAGTTTCGACTCGAGTTGCAACTGGCTCGGGAAAAAAAACTCAGTTTCAACTTCAGTTGCAACTGGCTACAAAAGACAAAAAACAAAAAACACAACAACAAAATGAAATAAAAAATCACTAAGAAAAAATAATAGAAAATAAATTATTAAAATGAGAAGAATTGCAAATGGTTCTGAATAAAAACTCAGTATCAACTGCGGTTGCAACTGGCTCGGGAGATAAAACTCAGTTTCAACTGCAGTTGCATCTGGATAGGGAGAAAACCCAATTTCAACTGCAGTTTCAACTCCAGTTGCAACTAGCTCGTAAAAAAAACTAAGTTTCAACTAGAGTTGCAACTGGATCGGGAGAAAAAAACTCAATCTAATTGCAGTTTCAACTCAAGTTGCAACTAGCTCGGAAAAAAACTCAGTTTCAACTAGTTACAAAAAGACTAAAATCAAAAACACAACAACAAAATGAAAAAAAATCACTAAGAAAATAATAGAAAATAAATTATTAAAATGATAAGAATTGCAAATTGTTCTAAATAATTTTTTTTTTCAAATTTGGAACCATTTTAAAAAATGAACCATTTTCAAAATGGAACCATTTTCAAATTTGGAACCATTTTTAATTTGGTGAACCATTTTAAATTCAGAACCATTTAAAATGAAACTATTTTTTAATTGGGAACCATTTTCAAAATGAAACCATTTTCAAATTCGGAACTATTTTTAATTTGGTGAACCATTTCAAATTTGGAACCATTTTCAAAATGGAACCATTTTCGAAAATGATCAATTTTCAAATTTGGTACTATTTTTAAAAATAACCATTTTCAATTTTGGAACCATTTTTAGTTTGGAACCATTTTAAATTCGAAACCATTTTTAAATAGAACCATATTTAAAAAAATACAAAATACAAAAATAGAAAAGAAACGAAAAAGAAATAGAAAAAGAAAAACGAAAAAGAAAATATACAAAAAAGAAACGAAAAATAAAAAGAAAAACGAAAAAGAAAATAAAAATAATCGTATAAGAAAAACAAAAACAAAAAAGAGAAACAGAAAAAGAAAAAGAAAACGAAAATGGAAAAGAAAACGAAAATGATAAAACAAAAAATGAAAATAAAAATAAACAGAACAAAAAAGGAAACAAAAAACAAAAACGAAAAAACGCTAGCGAAAAATGGAAAAGCAATACCAAACCCATCCAGGACAACACTCTCCTAGCCCAGCCCAACAACGGCGACAAAACAAAGCCCAGCCGAACTAGCCCAGCCCAACAACGGCGACAACAACACAGAACGGGCCAAAACATCACAAGCGCGAATCGCAAAGCATAGACAAAGATCCGACGGACAAGAATGTGACGGAGACAATATGTATGCTATCTCACTCTCTCTCTCTGTGTTTGAACTATGTAAACAAGAATTAAAGTTTTGAACTTTGTAAATAATAAGTAATGTTTTGTCTCTCTCGGTATATATGCTATCTCACACTCTCTCTGTTTGAACTATGTAAATAAGAACTAAAGTTCACATCGTGGCTGCATAACTGCATGTTGCATATGTATGTCTAAACCCTGCCTCGACTGTTCCTAGGCGTCATGTAGTTGGTATAGTCTCTATATAATTATTGAGTTTAGTGAGTTTATTCTAGTCACTAATGTCTGCCACTAGATTTTAGCTATTATTGGCATTGGTTAGTTATCTAGTGTATCATTGTCATCTAAGTTACTTAGTCTATTTATTTGGTGATTCGATTTTCTTATAAATGTAGATGTGGTGTGAGGTTTGTGGATGGCCGGATAGTCCTTGCCAAAAGAAGAGGAGGCAGTCTTCCTTCTTTTATATATACCTTGGGAAAATAATTCTTCAATCCATGGTATATTCCTTTTGTGTTTCCTCATTCAATTTTTTCTAGGTACTAGTTTCCCCACCAACAAGAAGATACGGCTCTTGGTATTAATCAAGTTTTTATCTCTTTTTTTGTTAACCAGACTGTCCCCTGTTTCATGAAAGCTGAGATAAACCAGACTGTTCAGGATTGATCTTAATCATCCGCCTCCATTTTTCCCTGAAGAAGGTGTTGATATCCCCAAGCAAAGGTTTTTAGGTACTATGTAGTATTTTCTCTGATTTGTTTTGTCATTTCGATTTCCTTTGTATGTGTTCTGTTCAGCAACGACATGAGTGTTAATGGCTAGGTAGATATGATCATGGTCCAGCCCCCCTCTAAGAAATAACATGCATAATCTGTTTTATAGCTTCCTTTCTTTTTTGAGTCGACAAGAAGGCTGCGTTGCGTCATTTTGGTCTGAACCGGTTGTTTCCACACCTTCAATTTTTTGTAGAAGCTCATGTGTTCGAGGGCAATGTAACTGTTGTTGTGTCCTCAAGGGGGCTTCAACTCACTGCCAGACAGGAAGGATGAATGCATGCGTCCTCGCAGCGGCATTGGTTTGGGAGCTGTTTTCGTCCACACATTAACAGTCACATATGTAGAGCACAATGGATTGGTAATACTTTGCTTGTCCAGGTAGCTATTTTTTTTGGGATACTCCTCTGATGTATCTGTTCTTTTCTACTTAAGTTTTTCTGTTGTGTTCTTGATTCTGTTAGCTCTATTTTTTTGCAGCACATCCCCAAGGAGATTGTCTTAGTTTTGAACATTCCTGAGAAGGGAAATGCAGTTCTCATGAGAAGTATTTTTGGCGTGAACCACAGGGCATCATCATACTACACGTGCAAAGACAGAAGGGTGTGTCTCAGGAATGGATGGTCAACTTTCGCTAACGAGAATGAACTGGGACATGGGATGGTTGTGCTGATCTTCTTTCACAAGAACGATGACCGCTACCTGATGGTCACGTTCGATGTTCTTTAGACCTCAAATGAAGGGTAGAGGGTGGGGGCTGGGTTGGCGTTCCTTGATATGTCGGCATTGCAAACTCTATATATATTATGTGATGGTATATATCTTTTTACCTGAAGAGTGGATGACTGCTTTCTGCCCAAGTCAGCATCTCTTCATATCTTACTGACTTGTTCATCTTCTATCCGTCAGATCCCTTGCTTCCATCTCTCCCGGTCAGATCTTTTGCTTCTGTGTTCATCAGACTCCATGTTTTGTGGTTGATTCTCCCCCCTAAATCTTGCATCTACTGTGTTTTTCTGTGTGTTTTCCTGTGTTTTCGCCACTGTTCTTGACGAGGCGAGACAACAGGTGATCGATCTCTTCTTTCTTGAGGAAGAACATCCTTACCTGCCCCATGAACCCAGCAGCCAGCTGTCCCACTCGCACGGCAGAATTTCTGTCCAAAGGCTGCCTGACGTGGGAGAAGCCCACAGCTGAAAGAGAGAAAGCCCAAGAAGGTTTGGCACATGGGTTCTATCTGTTTTGTGCCCGGGTCGGGCTGAAAATCCAACGACCCGTTAAGAGACAGAGAAGGTGTCCACGGTACAAATAGGCCTTCCACTTGAAAAACGACGCGGGCTGGTTTCGCTGAGCAGTTTCACTTTCTTTTTTTTGTCCACGTGCGAACCCTTGATTCGTCAGAAAATCTGTCTGTGCACGATAACTAAAACAGCTAGCTGACAGATAGACAGTCCCTATTATTTTGGTTACGGACAAAGTTGTGATCAATTCGCTCCTCTTCTAGCACTCGTAGTAATCTGCCATGCATACAATAATTCAACATTACGTTTGGTAACGAGTAATGAGTGTTTTGCTATCATATAAATTTCTATTTCCATCAAGTCAATTTTTTTGTATTTCCATGATTTTCGGAAAAGAGTAGAAAATTAATTTTCATGATGAAGTGGATATATAAGATAGTTTATCATCTGTTGATAGTTAAGTAAATCAAACGTGAGAATTCTTGTATCCACTACAGGGAAGCGTCGATATGCCCAGTACGTGTAAAAAAAATACTATGCCATTGCCAGGAATTGATGCCCTTTATAGCTTCTCATCCGACCAGTGTTTGGCCATACGGTAGGAAGCTCCGACCCGTGTCTGGAGTAACTCTTCAGAGACAAGAAATTCAGCCACCAGGACGCCATTATTATTGGGAAATTAAAACTTAACGAATGGAAGGCAATTACGAATTATATTAGGAAAAAATAGAATGCGGCCGATTAGGACATGGTGATCGGATCCTTGGACTTGAGGGTTCGGACTTCGGAGCTCAGATGAGCCATTGATTCCCGCCTGGTTTGCGGAGGTGTCGGAGACCACCACCATCACCGACCCGAGAGATATACATATATTTAAATCTCATACCACACACGACGCTAAGTGGGATCAATTAAAAGAGGAAATCCCGGGGATCACGTCAATGAGAAAGGGGTTCTCGGATCAATTCGTGGATGCTATTGATCAGGTGGTCGAATTTGGGCAAAAAATACGTATTAGTTCCCGAATTTGGTGAGGAGAAGAGATGGACAAGGATACACATTTCTTGTTACATTATATTGCACATCAATTTTCATGGTTTGTGTGTGTGTGTGTGTTTTTTTTAAAAAATTACGGACAAAATCATATCAATGCTACTTAAAGTTGTATTGGACGGCATGTTGACATACAAGAGGATAGTTTCTCACGTAAAAAGAATAGGACCAGCTGAAGAGAGACAATGGGGAACTATTTCACAATTGCCATGAACAAATCACTTCTCAAACACAGATGGGAAGATTGAATACACTATTGGCTGGTGTTGGAGCCATGGCGACTCTCCTAGGCGACTCGCATGGCGACTCTAGGGCGATCTAGGGTTTCCACCATCTCCCACCGCCGGCCTGCACTCCGCGGCCGTCGGCCCCCTCCCTTCCCTCTCAGCCATGTCTCAGTCCTTCCTCCAGGCCCCGGGCTGCTGGAGATGGAGGGCCCTTTTCTCCCACGATCTCAAGAAGACCGTCGACAACATCTTCGAAGGTTTCGTCTGGCTGGATCCGAAGGCCAGGCATGTCCGACTCATTGATGCGCATGGGTACGTCGTTGATGCGCTCCCACTCAAGGTACGTGAATTCATTCGCCCTGGATCTGAGATCACTTTCCCATGCCACCGCGTTAAGGTTCAGCGTAGAATTTCTCTTGTGGATGGGATCTTAATGGATCGTGGAAATCCTGTAATCATCCCTCGAGATCAAGGGCCAATGCCTTTGCTAGATAAAACCACCTTTGATCCTGCCAACATGCTTGTGCATGCATCCCGTGTTCTAGATCTGGATTTCTCTCGGGGTCAGGCTTTTGCCAAAGAGGTCTGGAATCTCTTCCGTGATACAGTGCATCCGACTGAATTTTCTGAACATTTCACGTTGGTGGTATCTTTTGGACGTGCTTCCTTTCGTTTGGATGAGGACACAGTCAGTCTGGCCCTTGAGGCTGTTCTTGGAGGGTTTTGTGGTAGCTTACATGTCACTCATCTGCGTGATCGGGTCTTCTCTTTTCGGGTTTCATCTAAGGCAGTGGGTTTTCATGTTCTTGAGCTGAATCGGTTTGTCTGCTTCCAGTTTAAATGCTTTTTTCATCTGTGGGGTTTTGGTGGCCCAAATTGGCAGAAAGAGTTCAAGCTTTGGAATTCTGAAACTGAGAATGATTGGACAACAGTGCGATCTCGCAAGGCTGTGCAAAAAGGCTATGTCAAAAAGGTTTTCCGTCAGATTGCTCCAAGGAGAGTTGTGGTTAAAACACCCTCTCAGAGAGTTGTGGTTCATGAACCCTCTCGGCTCAGATCAGTCATTCTTGCTCCCTCCATTGCATTGCAGGAATCGCCTGTCGCCCCCATTCAGTTTGGTTCTTTTAACAGTGGCAACTGCAGTCCTCCAACACTGCATACTTCTTCAGTTAATGAAGGTTTGCAGAATACAGATAAGGAAACCGCAATTTTTGAGGCGGAATTGGCGGGTGGTGCCGTTTCAAACACTAATGGGCCATCCGTGATCGTGCCTTCGGCAGAGGAAGCAAATGAGGCCTTTGCAAAGATGATTGACTCCATGGCGGCCCAAGTTTGGAACTGTTCGCGCTGCCTCAGTGCCAAGCATAGCACGGCTGATTGTACGGGCCGAATCCGCTGCTGGGCTTGTTCTCAATTGGGCCATATTCGGAAAAACTGCACAGGGGCAAAAACGTCTTTTCATTGGGTAGCGAAGACGCCAGGCCCTGTCTTATCGGCCGTGACCGTCGAGGACTCTGCTAAATCTCTTGCTTCCCCTGTTATTAACCCCAAACCCTCGTCTCCCGCAACACTTCCAATCCCCTGCGAGGCGACAGCGGCGGAAGCGGCGACATCGGTGACATCGGTGACAATGGCGAACTTCCCTGTCGATCCTGCGCGGTTCACACCGACGGGGATGTTCGTTGATCAGCCGTGGGGAGATGATGAGCGGCCGGCGAGGATGTACGTCACGGCTACTGCGGCGCCGATTAGGCGGAACGAGTCCTGGGCCATCATCCAGCTTGAGCCCAGACCTCCGGGAGCAGAAATCAACGATCTTCTAGAAGAAATCGTCGACTACATCTGGCAGCATCACCATTGGGAGGTATTGAACTTCTCTGAAAGCGCAGTTGGTATTGGGGTTATTCGTATGCCAGACCAGATTACTCGTGATTTGCTAGTCAACACCAATGCTGTCCCCTTTGGCAATGGCCGTGTTCTGTCTTTTGCTCGTCATGATGAAGGAGATAATTTTAGAGCCACCACCTACACTCGCCTGGGTTGGATTATGCTGCTTAACCTGCCCTTTGATTACCGCAATGATGAATTTCTGCGTGAGACAGTTAGCCAATTTGGCAAATTTAGGAACTGGCACAGAGAAGACCCTTCACCTGTTCGTACTCTGATCAGATGTTATTATGGTGGTGCCCGGGACATTCCTCGCTCCATTGTGGTGCGTGAAACTCAGAGGTTTGGTGGTGTGGTGGTCTCTTGGACAGTTCCTGTTTATATCCTGAACAGTGAGCAGGCAGATGTGCTCCCAGGTGATGAATCACCACCTCCAGAGGATGGCAATCCACACCCTGTCCATGACATAGCCCCTGGGAACCATGAAGCTAATTGGGTTCCCCCTAATGTGGATGATGGAGCTCCTGTTTGGGGACAATGGCATGAGGAAGCTGCTGGTGATAATGTTGGCCAGGAAAACTGGGAGCAGCATGTGCCCCCAGTCCCCCCACAGCAGCAAGAAAATGAAAACCAGGCTCAGTCCTCTATCACCATACAACTGTCAGATGGTTCTGTTGATTCTGTGCAATTTGTGCAAGCTGCAGGGCCAGTACATTTTGTTAATGTGCAGCCAAATGGTGTTGCTGCTCAAGCTGAGCCAGAGGAGCCAGAGGCACCAGATGCAGCCCAAGAGCAAGCTGCACAAGTTATTCCAGTGGTTCCTGCAGGCCAACTCCTAGCATTGGAGCAGGAAGCCAATGCGGCACCTGAGGCACCTGATGCACAGATCATTGCTGTTGAGCATGATGAGAATGTTGCCCCTGAACACATGGAGGTGGACAACCAACTGGCCCTAGTACCTTTTATCCCAACAATTATCCCTGATGTACAGCAAGAGGAGCATGATTTTAAACTGCTATTGCCTAACCCCATCACTGCCTGGATGGAGTACTACGCTAAACATCAGTTCTCCATCATGTTTGCAAACCAGGAGAGAAATCCTGCTCTGCCTTGGAAAGATGCTGTCCTGGGAGGAGAAACACATCTATCTGAGCCTAGCTCGGCGGCCCAGGTGGTTTCAGTGGAGAAGATGAACAAGAAAAGGGGTAGAGCCCCTAAAGGATCTGCTTTGGTGATCACAGAAGTCAGGCACTCCACCAGAAGTGCAGTCAAGAAGATGGGGTTCAAGCTGGTGCCAATGCAGGACAAGCCAGAACAGAGGAAGAAGCCAAGATCAGCTAAACCTAGAGAGCAGGAGGGAAGCTCTGCTAGTACCTCTGCACCAGTTGAGACACCAATTTCAGTCCTCCAGAAGGCGGGAAAGCTGCTTGAAATTCCAGATGCAGAGTTGACAGAGGAGAGGCTTAATGCTGCTCCCTCCAAGCCCACAAGCCCAATTCCTTCCGATGATTAATAAGGCCCATTGCAGTACTGGGTTCTGGGGCGTGGGATGGATGCTTTTGGAAAGTTACCTGTTATCTAAATCTGCTGTGGCCCTTTGTTATATGGGCTGGTCTTTTGTTGCCTCCTCTTGGGCTTTTATGTTTCCTGTTCTATCAGACTTGGTCACAGTTATGTTATTTGTGTGCTGTCCAATTATGTTGGACAACTGCTTTGCAACTTATTATATGGGTTTTAATGGATAGTACATCTAATACTTTCCTTGCCTGGTTGATCTTTGATTGGAATGTCAGAGGTCTTAATGATAAAGAAAAAAGAACCCATGTGTATGCTAAAATTGATGAAAGCAATGCTGCCATTGTCTGCTTACAGGAAACTAAGTGTGAAAATTTTGATCATTCATTCATCAGAAGTTTTTGCCCTAAGAGATTTGATCAATTTGTTTTCTCCCCTTCTGTGGGTGCTTCTGGGGGATTAATTATTCTATGGAATAGTGCTATCTTTAAAGGAGAACTTCTGGAAATTCACAGATCTGCAATAAGAATGAAATTTACTTCCACACATAATTCTGAATCCTGGAACTTGATAAATGTCTATGGCCCATGTGCTGGTGTCACTTGGCTCTATAATCTTTCTATCCCTAGTAATGATATCTGGATGATTTTGGGGGATTTTAATTTCATCAGATCTGTGGAAAATAGAAACAAGCCTGGAGCTAATATGAATGACATTTTTCTTTTTAATGACATCATTAGCCACCTGGGGCTTCAGGAAATTCCTGTAAAAGGAAGGACATATACCTGGTCAAATATGCAGGAACAGCCTCTGTTGGAACAGCTGGATTGGTTCTTCACTTCATGTGCTTGGACTCTAAAGTACCCAAATACAACAGTTTCCCCTATGGCCAGGCCCACCTCTGATCATGTCCCCCTTCTGGTCAGAATATCCACAGTGATACCAAAAGCAAAGATTTTTCGTTTTGAAAATCATTGGACAAAACAACCAGGTTTTCTGGAGCTTGTCAGTAAGGTTTGGAATCAGCCAGTGAGGGCAAAAAGCAGTGTGGGTATCATATCTGCTAAGCTGAAACTGCTCAGGCCAGTTCTGAAGAAATGGGGCAAATCCCTCTCACACATCAAAACACTTATTGAGAAGTGTAATTTGGTCATTTTATTTTTTGATCAGCTGGAAGACGACAGAGGTCTGAGTAATCCTGAATTTAACTTCAGGAATATTGTGAAAGTGCATCATAAAAAATTGCTTGGCATACAATCTGATTACTGGAAACAAAGATGCACTGTGAGGTGGGTACAATTAAGTGGAGAAAACACCAAATATTTCCATGCCAGAGCAACTGAGAGATACAGGCAGAATACAATTTCTTCTATTATGGACCAGGATGGCTCCATGATGACGGAGCATGACGAAAAGGCTTTTGCCTTCTGGCAGTGTTACAAGAACAGGATGGGAGTGTCTAATACAACTGTAACCCCCTTTTGCCTGGAAAATATTATCTCACCAGTGGATGGCCTCCATAATCTGGGAAACCCCTTTTCCCCTGATGAAATTGAAAATGTTGTGAAATTCTTGAAGCCGGATAAAGCTCCTGGACCTGATGGGTTTACTGGACTTTTTATTAAACACTGCTGGCCAATTATAAAAGGAGACTTCTACAAAATGTGTACAGATTTCTCTAATGGGCATGCCTCTTTACAGAACATTAATGGTTCCTTTATCACACTGGTTCCAAAGAAGCAGTCTCCTGAATCTGTCAATGACTTTAGGCCCATTTCGCTGACAAACACCTGCCTCAAGTTTCTGACAAAAATAATAGCAAATAGAGTGCAGGACATTATCACTAAATGTATTCATGAGAACCAGTACGGGTTCATCAAGAGCAGAACAATCCAGGACTGCCTAGCCTGGTGCTTTGAGTACATCCATCAGTGTAAGCAATCTAAGAGGAAAATTGTCTTGTTCAAAATTGATTTTGAGAAGGCCTTTGATACTATTGAACATGATGCTATACTGAAAATTCTGAAATGTAAAGGATTTCCTCCCATGATCATCCAGTGGGTTAAGGAGATCTTATCCTCAGGAACCTCTTCTGTGCTGTTAAATGGGTTGCCTGGTAGACAATTTCATTGTAAAAGAGGAGTGAGACAGGGAGATCCTTTATCACCTCTTCTCTATGTTCTGGGAGGATATCTGCTGCAGAGCATTGTCAATTTGGCTTTAGCTGAGGGCCTTCTGCAGCTCCCAATTCCAGTAGGAGATAAATACCCAATTGTACAATATGCAGATGACACTCTGATTATCTTGCCTGCTGATCCGGAACAGTTAAAAGTTTTCAAGAAGTTGCTTGATCAATATGCTGGGTTTACTGGCCTAAAAGTGAATTATCATAAATCCTCTATGATCCCTATTAATTTGGATGCAGAGGAAGCTGCTGGCCTTGCAGGGATTATGGGTTGCCAAGTTGCTGCAATGCCTTTTACATATCTGGGTCTACCCATGGGAACTACTAGACCCACAATCAGAGACCTGGCCCCTCTGGTGGATAGAATTGAAAGAAGATTGTCTGCTACTGTGTCTTTTCTTTCATATGGAGACAGCCTAGTGCTGGTCAATTCTGTGCTTTCCTCCCTGCCCACATATTTTATGCTGATTCTAGTGATACCTAAGGGGATTATTGAAATAATCGACAGAGCCAGGAGAAGATGTTTATGGAGAAAAGACAAGAACAAAGAAAGAGTTAATTCCTTGGCAGCTTGGGACATGGTTTGTAGACCAAAGGAGAAAGGAGGGCTGGGAATTATAAACCTACATGTCCAAAATCGAGCTCTGCTTCTGAAACATCTTGATAAGTTCTATAACAATGCTGATTTGCCATGGGTTAAACTCATTAGGGATTCTTACTATTTCGAGACTGTACCACATGCTGTTGTTCTTAGTGGATCTTTCTGGTGGAGAGCTATTCTAAATCTCTCGGATACCTGGAGGTCGATCTCACATTGCCAGGTCAGCAGTGGCACCTCTGCTCTATTCTGGGAGGATGCTTGGCATGGTGTGCCCCTGGCAGGAAAATTCCCTAGGCTTTTCTCCTTTGCCAAGGATAAGCTAGCCTCAGTGAAGGATTTCATTGCCCTTGAGCAATTGTCTGATGGATTTCAGCTGCCTCTGTCTATGGAGGCCTTCCAGGAGTACAATTCCCTTCATACTATGCTGGAGGGAGTTGAACTTCAGCAGGGGGATGACAAGTGGATATATAACTTCAGTAAAGGAATATACTCCCCCAAAAGTTACTACAACCTTCATTTCTCCTCACTTCCAAAGCATGGGCCTTCTGAGTCTATATGGAAATCGAAGTGCATGTCGAAACACAAAGTCTTTGCATGGTTACTGTTACATGACAGACTTAACACAAAGGATATGATGTTGAGGAGGCAATGGAAGGTGACTGACAATAATGACTGTGTGCTCTGTAATGCACACTGCCTTGAGGACTGGAGCCATCTGTTCTTCAAGTGCATGTACAGCTCTAGGATCTGGAATTATTTATAGATAGAGTGGATTGATGACACACATGCAGCCTGTCTACAACATGCAAAAAAGAATTTTTCTGGACCTTGTTTCACAGAAGTTTTGATTTTAGCCTGCTGGAACATATGGAAACAGCGTAATGCTTGGATCTTCAAGGATATTAGACCCACCTTCAGGGGCTGGAAGGCTGGGTTTGTACATGACGCCTCTCTGCTTAAGTACAGAGTAAAGGCTAAGGTTCTTCCTCTCTTAGAATCATGGCTTAATAGTCTTGTATAGTTTAGTTTAGTTCTATTTTCTGTTCGTATAGTTTTGCTCTCTGTAAATATGTACTTGTTACTTTGTGGGGATGAATAAATGGCTGTGGGGGGCTCCCCTGCAGTAGTTAAAGCTTCAAAAAAAAGTTGTATTGGACTCATGCATATCAAGATTTTGCAGGAGCCAGATCAGGAGTATACCATTCTGAAAAAGCTGGGATGTAAAAACTACTATTGTGTTACAGTTTCGTTTTCTATGAAATGAAATCAGGGGCCATGCCCCTTAATTCGAAAAAAAACTGCTGGTTTTTTCTATTATTTAAAATCCATACCGTAGTGTTCTTGCCCTACGGTCTCATAGTCAAAAAAAAAAACCTGCAAGACCGTACAGAATGCTATCGAGCCACAATGATGTAATGGAATCGAGTGAACTTCATGACAAAGATTTCTGTTCCTCGATGTATCTTATTCTCAAGCTAGGACGCATCTCTCTATTTTCGCATTCGCTAACGATTAACATTATGTGACATTTGATTTACGATCAATCTTACAGTATATTCCCGTATTAATTACCTGACGATATAACTGAGTGAATTGGCTAATCGGATTTGAAATGAGTTGCCTACAAATGCCTCACTATCGATATGTGTTAATCAACGACAACATATGGTGGTACAAGCAGTATGAGATCGGATGAGTGAAGAACAGAGGTTTGATGCCCCTGAGGTAGGGAGGGCATAACCCTAACAAAAAGCATAGGCGTGTTGGTTGTGACGTCGCTGTTGTAGTGTCTAACCTCTTGTATTATCTTACTTTCACTTTCTTTTGGTGTAATTTTTAGGCACATCATTTATATTTTAAACTGAATATTTCTACTAGCATAATAATATCAAATTATGTTGAACCATATGTGTTGCTAGAACTGGATATTCAAAAAATTCTAGGACCTAATAGCTAAAACACTATTGGAAAAGTGTTTGTTGCTGTTAAGCTTATCTAACTATTTGTGAAGTTTTGTTATAATCACTATGTTTAAAAAGAGATAAGAGACAACCTAAAAATCTCAAGCCAACTAACTAAACCATAAGACTTCACACCATCCATCTTTCTATTTTTTTATACAAATTTTAACTACGTAATAAACTTACACACATAGTACTTTTATGTTTTTTTTTAAAAGGGGGTCATCCCCGTACTTTGCATCAGAATGTCGAACACATCCTAACATAATACTTTATGTACTTTGTATATTAAAATATTAAAGTATTATCATATAAATCAACAAAGGACAAAATTAATTAAATCGGCTCGTTGAATTTTAAAAATGGCGGAAGATTTGATTCGGTCTAACATTAAAAAACATCACAGGCCCCATTAGAGGTAGTCATTGTCTACGAACGTCCATGCGATATGAATATTTTTTTTTATGAATGTAGCCAACAACCCTCCGTGCAATCTTTGCCGTTTCACACGACTAAGAATCTATATATAACCAACTGTTATGGGGTGATATCTCTGTGGTTCAAAAGTTTCACCGTCTCTCTTGTTATGCCAACTACTAGCGAATGAAAAGCAATATATATGAGATAAGCTGTGTTGGGAAGATAGCGAGGGAATAGGAGACATCGTGAAATAAAAGCATGGTATGTAGAGAAAAAAGGAGTATAATGTGACACATCCTCTATGTCTACAACTTTCCCCACCATCTTTTGATCTACTTTAGACATGTTAGACTTCCGTAGAAAGCTTCGCTAAATCTAAAGATTGAAGCGCTTCCATGTCAGTTGGTGGGGCCATGGTCTTAGTGGCTTGCATAGACAGTGATACTAGTACTAAGGAGTTTTCATCATCTTACTTTTTTATTTGTAATGTATCCCTTCGAGCGATGTTACTTGCTTAATTTTTTTAAATAAGATCTTGATTTAAGGAAAAAAAGAGAAGGAAAAACTCATGTTGGGTTAATTCGATGCAATCCCCAATTTAAGGAAAAGAGAAGGAAAAAAGAGAAGGAAAAACCATCCACTACGTCGCGCCGGTGCAAACCAAAACTGTGTCAGAGTTCGATTCGGTGGTATATGTCTACTATGTATGGAACCAGCTCAAAACTGTAGTGATGGGTCCCATAGGAAAGAAAAAAAAAAGGAAATTGTCAGGTCGCTCCTTATCCTTTGCGCGCGGAGGAAACTTCCCGATTCAATCCCCAATTTCACCACCGCCCCTTCTTCTCTTCATCCTCTGCTCACTCCCGAGAAATCCGGTGGCAGCGTTGATGGCGGCGACCGGCGAGTAAGCGCGCGGTTCGACGGGAAGGACGCCGACTTCGACCGCCCTGGACGCCACCCTTCTGGAGACAGCGGCTGCGGCCCTGCGGCGTGCGCAGTAGAAGGCCGCGGTGACGGCGGCGACCGGCGAGGATGTGCGCGGCTCGACGGGAAAGACACCGACGTCGACCACCCCCGAACGCCGCCCTTCTGGAGACGGCGGCTGCGGCCCTGCGACGGTGATCCGGCGTCCGCCCCGGCGAGGATGGGCGCGGCATCGACGCCATGACTCCAGCTTGTTGTGTGGATGGACATGCAGGTTATTTCTTCATCATCTTGCAAGTTTAGTTCTTTTAATGTGATGTACTGGTTGTTGTTTGCCTCAAGATGTATGTTTATAAATCTTGCTTACAAATTTGATTGCAAATTTGCTGGTTGTCAGGCTCGAGTACATGCTTCTGCTGAAATACATGTGATTGCTATTTTGCAAGTACTAGAATCCCAAATTTCTGCTATTACATTATTGAAACTGAAACCTAGTACAAGTTACTCAACAACGTCACATAGTGAAGACCTATTACAAGCTACTGGATAAATAAAAAGACCTTCTCATGTCGTGCATATAGCCTAAGCATCTGAACCAAATAGCTCGTTGGATAAGTGATCAAGGGCCTTCTCATGTCGTGCTTTTTGTGATGCAGTATATCTTGTAGTGTCAACCGCCATTAGATCAATGTACTGCTTCATTTTATCGGACTTGACCTTCTCAGAGATGGCTGCAGCATGTGATTGTGCCGCTGCTACCATTTTTTCAATAACTTCTGACTTCCTCAATGCAAGATCATTGAATTGCTGCACGGTTTCACTAAACTTGTTGCGCAGTGAGCTTTGCGATGGTGCCTTCTCTTTCTTCTTCCTTTCTTCTTTTTCTGCTGTTTTTGCTGCTGTTCTACCACTGGGTCGATCTTCATCTGCTTCATCACTGTCCCGATTTGAAGAAGTGTAAGCTCCCGACGAGTTTATCTTAGTTCTCTTACACATATCTCCAAATCCATACGTGTTTTTCCATTTAGGTTCTTCTTTCACTGCTCTCCACCAATACTCTAGGGGAATGGTTTGTCTGTACTCATCAATCTCTTGTATTCCTCTTACGCTTTATCAATAAGTTGCTTCTCAGATTGCCCACTAGCATATACTCTACTCATTGATATAAAAGCTGCATTGAACTTTGCAACCATAGTGCTAATCTTGTTCCAATGATTCTTGCATTGCACTTTTGTTCTTTTTTCTGCTTTGCATGAGTGCTTGTTGAATTCATCTGCAACTTGCTGCTAGTAATGATCTGATTTCTTGTTATTCCCATGAATTGGATCAACTGAATGTTTCAACCAAGCACCTACCAACAGTAGATTTTGCTGTTTACTCCAAAAAAGACAGATGAACCAGCCGGCGATGATGGACCGCCGAACATACCTCCTCCAAGATTGGCTTGTGGGTACTGCCCAACACTTCCTTGGTAAGGAGCACCAAGATAGCTTCCTGATGCCATGAGCTGCTGGTAGCTTGGTTGAGGCCCAGCCATGGAGTGCTGATAGCTTCCTTGACCTCCAAAAGGCATATAGTTTTGTGGGTGGTGAGGCTGATAGCCATAGTGTTGGGGAGGGAAATTCATGTGAAGATGGGTGGTGGGTAACCTGGGATCTGCTGTTGTGGGATTTCCTGTCTATTTTCTGTATTTGCTGCAAGATTTGTGCTGAGCAAATCTGTGAACGGGGTGGAAGACTTCTCCATGGCTGGTGCTTGATTTGTTCGTATATGTTGTTTCAACTGCAGCTAGCTATATAGAGGAAGAAGGTAACGGTTATATTGAGCAACGGTTGGTTTGTGTGTCAGACAAGATATTGTATTTTATTTGGATGAGCCGGTTCCAGTTTGCGGTTCGCTCCTTGTGTCAGGCGTTTTGAGTCGATGCCTTGCTGGACAACATAGTGGATGGTCGAATCAATGTGCAATAGTTGGTATCTGGAAAATGATGCTACCTCGAGCTCCGCACCCCACCAAGCGACGTCGCTGGGACCCAAATCACGCCCAGTCGTCACACAGTTTGTGCAGTGCATGTGCTTGGTGTCGGACACCTGCTGGAGGAGAACAAATTGGTCAACAATTCCATCACTACCCTTCATCATCGTACCAAACTGACCCACGTGGCTATATGGTGCAATAGATATCCATAATCACTAGTGATATATGTGAAGAAAGTATTTGTTCCTTGCTGGCAGTCGTGCATCATGGGTCCCTTCATTTTCCACTAAGCAAAGGTGACGGGGTCTTAGACCAGCGAAGCAATATCATACATATATAATGCACATGTTAATTAATAGCGTGGTATAGTGCCGCTAATAGCACACTATGGACGACTGAAAAATATGTTTAGTTCCTGCTGAGCAATGTATCACTAAATGGCGTGTACAATCATCATCTATAGTGTCATTGTTTCGTTGTAGCGCGATATATCACCCAATTTTTGACATGTTTCTTATGTAATAAATATCCGCACATAATGGTTTGGTATGATTTACATTGCAATATATGCCCATATTAGTGAAGCCGGGATGGAGTTAAGTGTGGCTCATCGAAATAGGAACGATAAGATCAAAACTATAGTAGGTGTGACGTAAAAATCATGAAATGTCCAACTTATTTGTCCGGTGGAGGCATCCATTATCTATGAAACATTCCACGCGATCTGATAAAAATTCTTCTCTAATAAATGTATGTAATAACCTTCAGCTCTTTGCAGTTATTCACACCCTGGTGGTTGGGAATCTATATATGACCACTTACACAATGTGTTTAACTAGAGCATACATTTCAGGAAAAGAGGTTGACAATGGGAACCTAGTCTAAGAATAGGAGATATCGAGAAAGAATCTTTTTGCAAAGTCAAAACGGAGTCTAATGTCATGGTTTACTTCGTTAGACACCTCTCCCTACCACCTTGAAAGCTGCCTCAGATTTGTCGCCCGCAAATACAACGTACTTAACTAGATACGCATATGCTCTGAATCTCAATATCGAAGCGGTGCCCGCTAAAGTTTGGTTGTCCCTAGGCTCGGGATGCCAAGGCATCATCGATAGGGGTAGCTCCCCAGGCACTAGATGCGTTAGTTGTGTGGCTCAAGCAGTTAAATTATGTCGCAGCAGTGGTACACGGGGTTCCCCTGATGCTGCCAAAACGGGTCCACCACTTGGACCCACCAAGAAGATGGACAAGGCAAGGAGTCAAGACCGGCAGATGGGTCAGCCCATCTGCCCCAAGAAAACCTGTCAAGTTCGACATCGACAAGCTAAGGCTAAGGACCAGGTGACCTTCCGGGGTCACCCATCGCCCGGAGAACAAGGTGGAGTACCCGCGGGTCCATGCGCCTGGCAGGAGGCTTGGCGTACCCCCGGGTCCTCCATCCGTACAGCCGAGAGGATAAGAATGCCAGCTCATGCAAGAAGCTGGTAGAAGACTTGGGCGCTGATACGTTTCAAATGTATCTAAAATTTCTGATGTTTCATGCTTGTTTTATATATCAATGTCACATGTTTTATATGCATTATACATCATTTTTATGTATTTTCTGGAACTAACCAATTAACAAGATGCCACAGTGCCAGTTCCTGTTTTCTGCTGTTTTTCTATTCCAGATAATTACTTAAGAAAATATTCTCGGAATTGGACAAAACAAAAGCCTGACCTCCTATTTTTCCGACACGTACACGGAGCCAGAAGGGCAAGCCCGGGGGAGGCCCACGGCCTCCTCACCATGTCCCCGCGCAGCCTGGAGGGGGGTGGCGCCAACACATGGTGAGGCCGACTCGGCCACCCCCTCGCGCCGCGCTTTCGCCTATATAATCCTCCTGCCTCGAAAACCCTAAATCAATCGGTCATATTTCAGAAAGGGTTCCGCAGCGCCGCCGCCATCGAAGACAAGTTTCGGGGATTGACCCCCGGAGCCATCTCCATCTACTCCACCGCCTCCACTTCGACTCCATGATGGTTTGTGAGTAGTTCCCCCATGACTGCGGGTTCTAGCTGTAGCTAGTTGGTACTCTCTCTCCCATGTACTTCAATACAATGATCTCATGAGCTGCCTTACATGATTGAGATCCATCTGATGTAATCGGTGTTGTGTTTGTTGGGATCCGATGAATTGTTACATTATGATCAGTCTATCTATAAGTTTGTGAAGTTATTGTTGCTGCAATCTTGTTGTGTTTAATGCTTGTCACTAGTGCACGAGTGGCATGATCTTAGATTTAAGCTCTATAATTATTGCTTAGATTGTATCTACAAGTTGTTTGCACATGTCTCTGTCCGGAACCGAGGCCCCAGAGTGACAGCAACTGGGATAACTGGAGGGGATGGTTTAGATATGAGGATCACATGTTTTCACTAAGTGCTAATGCTTTGCTCCGGTGCTCTATTAAAAGGAGTACCTTAATTACCAGTAGATTCCCTTGAGGCCCCGCTGCAAACGGGCTGGTAGGACAAAAGATGTTGTGCAAGTTTCTCATTGCGAGCACGTATGACTATATATGGAAAACATGCCTACGTATGATTAATAGACTAGATGTTCTGTCTTAATGCTATTTCAATTCTATCAATTGCCCAACTGTAATTTGTTCACCCAACACTTGTTCTTGGAGAGTTACCTCTAGTGTAGATAGCTGGGAACCCCGGTCCATCTGTCATCATCAAATACTCATTCGGTCCTATATGCCATTAGAAGTAGTATCAACTATTTTCTGGTGCCATTGCCTCTGTGTTACTAATACTGCTGCTGTGTTACTGTTACTATTGCTCTCATATTACTGCTGCTTTCACATCACCCCTGTTACTAGTGCTTTTCCAGGTGCAGCTGAATTGACAACTCCGCTGTTAAGGCTTATAAGTATTCTTTGTCTCCCCTTGTGTCGAATCAATAAATTTGGGTTTTACTTCCCTCGAAGACTGTTGCGATCCCCTATACTTGTGGGTTATCAAGACTATTTTCTGGCGCCGTTGCCGGGGAGCATAGCTCTACTCATAAGTTCACCTGGGGAGTACACTTTACTTGTCTCTCTGTTTTTATTTTATTTTGTCTTGTCTAGTTTACTTTTGTCTAGTTTTATTGTGCTTAGTTTATTTTTGTTTAATTGTTTTTTGTTTAGTTTACTTTTGTCTAGTTTATTTTTGTCTTGTTTTATTTTTCTTATATACCGAAAATCCATAAAAATTTAAAAATCGAAAATCTAAAAAAACTGTTGCCATGCCTATTTTCTGGAAAACTAGATCTTATTTGTCAGGATGGCTCACTAAGGATAAGGAATATAAATTAAATGAACACCTTTGGTCTGAAAAGGGGAAGCATCTCTCACTACAAGTAATTAAACTGCATAATTTTGCTATAGATTTGTGTTCTACATATGATGAATCTTGGTGCTTTAATGAATCTCGTTGTTGTAGGGAGCATAAACACCTCCCTTTTCAATGTGATTATAATGATAATGAAACTTTAGCTTCTTATGCTAGAGGATATTATGACTTTGATAAACTTGAGCAAATTGAAGAATTTTTTGTCTTTATGGGAGCTTATGAAATTTCAGCTTTGCTTAAAAATAGAGATGAAGCTCCTTATAAATCTGATACTTTTGCTATGCTTGGATATTGCCTTGAGTATTATAATGATAATCCTTATATTACTGAATTTCTTGAGAAAAGACATCCTCAAAAAGAAGAGACCATTGTCTTGCAGGAACCTGTGGAAGAAGAAACTACTAAAGCTGAAAGCTCATTGGATGAAAAAGAGGAGGAGAGTGATGAACAAAAGGAGGAAGAATGGATTAGCTACCCATGCCTACCTTCTAATGAGAGTAACTCTTTATCTCTTACACTATTTGATTGTCCCCATGCTTACCAAAGAGGATGAATGTTATGTTCCTGTGGATTCTCTTGAATATTCCCTATGAGTAAAACTTGTGAAAATATTATGCTACTGTTATTATGATAATCCATGCTATTTGAAAATCTTATGATAATCCTTTATTTGTGGCTGATATCGAAATGCATGGTACTAAAGAGTTTTGCTTAGAAAATGTTTATGATAAAGCTCTAGATGATGGTCCTATGTTACTTGATAATATTAATTGTACTACTATGAAAATGGGATTGGAGAGGTCTTGAATTTATCTAGGAGTCCCATATCTTTTGAGATTGATCAATCATCTTGTTATATTATTGTTAAAAGTGGGTTTGAAAGTTTTAATCCACCATTTTTGAGCTTGATAAAAATTATGTGTTTGTAGATCATGAAAAGCATGCTTTATGTGATAGTTATATTGTTGAGTTTGTTCATGATGCTACTGAAAATTATTATGAGAGAGGAGAATATGGTTGTAGAAATTTCATGGTATTAAAACACCTCTCTATATGCTGAAAGTTTTGAAGTTACTCTTGTTTTATCTTCCTATGCTTGTCACTTTGTTCTTTATGAATTTATTTGTGTACAAGATTCCTATGCATAGGAAGTGGGTTAGACTTAAATGTGTTTTGAATTTGCTTCTTGATGCTCCTTTTTGCTTCATTTTCTATTTTCATTAGAGCATCATTAAAACTATCAAGCCTAGCTAAAAGGCATTAAAGAAAAGCGCTCTTGGGAGACAACCCATGTTTTATTTCTGAAATTTTTCTTTGCTTTTTGAGTCAAGGAGCTGCTTACTTCTGTAACAACTCCTTTGTATCTTTACTTTTTTGAATTGTTGTGCCAAGAAGAGTCTCTAATGATTAGATGATGCTAGATTTGGATTTCTGCACAGGGACAGATTTTTGCTGTCCACCATTTTGAGCTTTATAAATTCCAGAAAAATTGAAAAATTCTGAAAAAATTGTGCGTGATCCTCAGATATGTACGCATCTTTCGTTAGTTTCGCGTTTTCTGATTTGAGCAACGGAAGTGCCTCGAAAAAATTCATCTTTACTGGCTGTTCTGTTTTGACAGATTCTGTCTCTGTTTTTTTGCATTGTCTCTTGTGGACTTTAAGTAAGGCTTTCTAGACGTGGAGGGCTGTAGCTAATGTTTTATTGAGTTCTTGCAATGTGTCACAACAGAACCAAAGTGGATTAATGTTTTTGAGTACTAACCCCTCTAATGAGTTTATGAGAAGTTTGGTGTGGCGGAAGTTTTCAAGGGTCAAGAGAGAAGGATGATATAATGTGATCAAGAAGAGTGAAGAGCCTAAGCTTGGGGATGCCCCCGTGGGTCACCCAAGCATATTTCAAGAAGACTCAAGCGTCTAAGCTTGGGGATGCCCAAGGCATCCCCTTCTTCATCAACAACTTATCAGGTCATCTCTAGTGAAACTATATTTTAATTCTTTCACATCATATGTGCTGTTCTTGGAGCGTCTGTGTGCTTTTATTTTTAGTTTGTTATTTTTATTTTCTGATCATACAATATTGGATCCTATCTATCTTGTTTGGGAGAGAGACACGCTCCGCTTTTTCATTTGAATACTCCTATTCTTCACTTATATTTGTTGAGTATTCAGTTTTCGCACTGTTTAGCTTCTAGCTCTTGGTTTTCATGTATCTCTTGTTCAGAGCTATTAGTTTTTTTATAGAAAGTACTCTCTTGCTTCACTTATATTTGTTTGGAGAGTTGCTTGGTTGATGTGTTGGTTCAGAAAATGTTGCATGTGGTAGTGGTATAATGAAAAAACTTGCATAATCTCGTAGATCATTGAACTTTGATAACCTGATTCTTTGCAAACGTTTTGAGGTAATAAGTAATAGATGGTAAATCTTGCTGGTTAATTAAGTTAAAATCATTAGTGGATTGTTGTCTTTAAGCTTGTACCGTACTACAAACTCTACTTAAATTGTTGAAGGTGTAGTTGGACTTGATAGCTTTCCATGTCTAAAGGTTCATCGTAATGACTGAGTTGTGCTGAAGGTCGAGGGATCTAGCGGGGTACTTGTGCCGCCGTGAACGGCCCTTCTTGGAGTGAATTTTAATCATGCTCTTAATGTTGAACCTGCTAGTTGTTTGCAATAAGCTTGTGAGTTCTTTTTGACTAATGTTAAGCTACGGTTTTTGGCACTTCCACCATCCAAATTTGCTAGCCTCTTCGGTGCTGTGCATTGCCTTCTGCTCACATTGAGAGTTGTGCATACTTCGCCAGTACATCCAAACCCGTGGGAGGACTTTCTCTTTCTCCTACACATAAGCCCATACATCTTCCTCAAAACAGCCACCATACCTACCTACCACAGCATTTCCATAGCTGTTCCGAGATATATTGCCATGCAACTTCCATTTTACATTACATGACTTGTTGTCATTATTCATTTATATATTGCTTTGCGTGATTCTATACAGCTGATGTGTGGTTTACCCATGTTACGCTAGATCATTGCACATCCTGCTACACTGGCAGAGGCATACCGTTTCATACATCATGTTTTGTTCATTATGAGTTATTTGTACCAAAAAGTGTGTTGTCATATTAGAATGTTGCCCCTAAAAGTGAAAAGAGCCATGGAGGCCATCGAAAAGAGAAACAGAAAAAGAAAAAAATAAAAAAGGAAAAAAGAAAAAAAATAAAGAAAAAGGGGGCAACATTACTATCCTTTATCCACACTTGTGCTCATGTTTCAGCACCTGCAGTATTCATAGTCATCATTTGTGCTCATGTTTAGCACCTATACTCCATGAGAGAGAGTTTTCATGTTTTACTAGTATAACTATGTGGGGAATTTACACTATAGAACTTGGGTTGTATATTCCAATGATGAGCTTCTCAAAAGTGCTCTAGGTCTTCGTGAGCAACCAAGTTGGATGCACCCCCACTAGTTCCATTGGAGAGCTTTCATACACATATAGCTCTATGTGCATCCGTTGCATGGCAATCACTACTCCTTACATAGCTTCGATTATAAGACTTCCTCTTGTCTAATGATCACCTATAGCTTTGTGAGACTATCTTCCATTGGCCTTCCAAACCCCCATTAATGTTCTCTTAGCCATAACATCCTGGTGCCAATACCAAATGCTTACGCTCACCGGTTGAGTAGGCTTCGAAACAGTTGATTCATGACGTTCATGTTTATGTTTACTTGACTGGATCCGTACTCTATGTTGTGAAAATTTACTTGATGCTTGGAATTGAAGGATAGAACTCCTACACTGGATACTTAAAACATCTTTAATGAACCTTGTACGGTTTCATGTCTTTTAAAGCAATCATTCATGAAAACTTTTAGCTTGTTTAACTACTTGCTTTATTATCTCTTATTTAATATCAATTATAGACATTTGCTTTGAATGATTTGATCTCAGCTCACATGCCTTACATCACTATTGGATCAAGATTATGTTGGTAGCATGTCACTTCAGAAATTATTTTGTTTTTATCGTTTACCTACTCGAGGACGAGTAGGAACTAAGCTTGGGGATGCTTGATACGTCTCAAACGTATCTATAATTTCTGATGTTTCATGCTTGTTTTATATATCAATGTCACATGTTTTATATGCATTATACATCATTTTTATGTATTTTCTGGGACTAACCTATTAACAAGATGCCACAGTGCCAGTTCCTGTTTTCTGCTGTTTTTCTATTCCAGATAATTACTTAAGGAAATATTCTCGGAATTGGACGAAACAAAAGCCTAACCTCCTATTTTCCCGACACGTACACGGAGCCAGAAGGGCAAGCCCGGGGGAGGCCCACGACCTCCTCACCATGTCCCCGTGCGGCCTGGAGGGGGGTGGCGCCACCACGTGGTGAGGCCGACTCGGCCACCCCCTCGCGCCGCCCTTTCGCCTATATAATCCTCCTTCCTCGAAAACCCTAAATCAATCGGTCATATTCCAGAAAGGGTTCCGCAGCGTCGCCGCCATCGAAGACAAATTTCGGGGATTGACCCCCGGAGCCATCTCCATCTACTCCACCGCCTCCACTTCGACTCCATGATGGTTTGTGAGTAGTTCCCCCATGGAATACGGGTTCTAGCTGTAGCTAGTTGGTACTCTCTCTCCCATGTACTTCAATACAATGATCTCATGAGCTGCCTTACATGATTGAGATCCATCTGATGTAATCGGTGTTGTGTTTGTTGGGATCCGATGAATTGTTAAATTATGATCAGTCTATCTATAAGTTTGTGAAGTTATTGTTGCTGCAATCTTGTTGTGTTTAATGCTTGTCACTAGTGCACGAGTGGCATAATCTTAGATTTAAGCTCTATAATTATTGCTTAGATTGTATCTACAAGTTGTTTGCACATGTCTCTGTCCGGAACCCGAGGCCCCAGAGTGACAGCAACTGGGATAACTGGAGGGGATGGTTTAGATATGAGGATCACATGTTTTCACTAAGTGCTAATGGTTTGTTCCGGTGCTCTATTAAAAGGAGTACCTTAATTACCAGTAGATTCCCTTGAGGCCCCGCTGCAAACGGGCTGGTAGGACAAAAGATGGTGTGCAAGTTTCTCATTGCGAGCACGTATGACTATATATGGAAAACATGCCTACGTATGATCAATAGACTAGATGTTCTTTCTTAATGCTATTTCAATTCTATCAATTGCCCAACTGTAATTTGTTCACCCAACACTTGTTCTTGGAGAGTTACCTCTAGTGTAGATAGCTGGGAACCCTGGTCCATCTGTCATCATCAAATACTCAATCGGTCCTATATGCCATTAGAAGTAGTATCAACTATTTTCTGGTGCCATTGCCTCTGTGTTACTAATACTGCAGCTGTGTTACTGTTACTATTGCTCTCATATTACTGCTGCTTTCACGTCACCCCTGTTACTAGTGCTTTTCCAGGTGCAGCTGAATTGACAACTCCGCTGTTAAGGCTTATAAATATTCTTTGTCTCCCTTTGTGTTGAATCAATAAATTTGGGTTTTACTTCCCTCGGAGACTGTTGCGATCCCCTATACTTGTGGGTTATCAGGCGCCAAGATGAAGGACGCACCCCAGTGACGTCGCCACGGGCTTGGTTGGTGGGGGGGGGGGACAGGCTTTGTCCGCCCCGCATTTCCCCAAGGGTGGACGACCGTGCCACCCCACATAAGATACTTGGAGGAGAAGAGGCCACGTCTCCTCCAAAGACCACCGAGGGGTTTTCCCGCCTAAAACCCCTCACGCATCTCGCGTGCCCCTGTCAGATCCCCTTAGCCTATAAAAGGAGGACCGAGGCACCGGCGAGGGGAGGGAGAGGAACAAGTTAGATGGAAGCTGAAGACTAGACTAGGGTTTGGAAGGTAGAGAGAGGTGATCTCCCCAGGGCAGGATCTGCTCTTCCCGGGTGAAGCGTCTTCCAGCCTCCTTCGCTCCCTGTGCCGAACCTAAAAAGGGGGTATCCTTTACTCCCTATGTTCGTGATCTGAGACACGACATCTGGCGCGCCAGGTAGGGGGTGCAAGCGCTGGATTCGTCTTCATGAACCTCAAGATCGTCGTTAAGTTCTACGTCAAGTTCTTCGTTGAGCATGTCGCCGGAGAAGAAAACCGACGCCACGGCCTCCAAGACCACGTCTCCATCGCGTACTCAGGGCTCTGCTGAGCGTCGCGCTGCGGAGACACGTCAGACCGCTCCTCCACCTATGCCGCCTGTGGAGAAGGTGGTATCGGAGAGAGCCAACATCAACAAGAACATCGATCCCAACGATCCAGCGGCCCCAAGAGTCTCCGTCATGCCTCCTCCATGCTCTGGAGGGAAAAGCGTCGGCAGCGGCGCGGGCAAGGGTCCTGGCGCCGGGGAGAAGCGAGACCACGTCCGCGCCAGCGGAGACCCCCGAAGCATCAAGAGCAAGTCCTCCACGTACTTACCCTCGGACGCACAAGCTCGCCACGACGCCCTTGTTGCTGCCAAGGCCCTGATGCAGTTCCCTCCGAGCCCCGGCGACCCCAGGGTCTACCAAGAATGGAGAGCCCGTGTGGATGCACTCCTCGTCTTCGCCGACGGCGGCCCTGGGCCCGATCTTACTCGAGCTCCCACCGTCGACGGTCCCGAAGCTGGAGGACACAAGGCGCGTGAACCGCGGGGCCAGCCCCGTGGCGAGCGCCAAGGCGAGACGGTACCTCCTCGCACCGCTCCACCGGTGGCGGACCAGCTAAACCACAACCGCGGCAAGGCTAACTCCACCGGATCATCTACCACGCGCAACCAAGATCATCGCAACGACCTCAACAATAGTCGAACTGAGGATATGCGCACCCGCATCGAACGACACCATGAACGTCATCACCGGGAGGATCGGGACAACGACATCGCCTGGAGGATCAGGACGACGACATCGCCGAATGGTGTCTCGCCCTTGCCCCCGAGTTTCACCAGGTCACCTGGCCCAAGAAATTCAAGATCGACGTCCTCCGCTACGACGGCACCACGAACCCTCAGGACTTCCTGCAGCTCTACTCCTTAGCTGCGGCAGTGGCCGGGGCCGATGAAATGATGATGACCAGCTGGTTCCCGCTGGCCCTGAAGGGGGATGCCCAAACATGGCTTCTCAACCTTCCCAAGTGTTCCATCCATTCCTGGAGGACCCTGAAGGAACAGTTCCTGGGGGCTTTCCAAGGCAGGTACGATCGCCCGGGGCTCCTAGCGACCTCCACGACTTCAAGCAGTTTCTGGGTGAAACTCTTCGCAAGTTCATCCAACGCTTCACCCAGAAGATGAACACGATACCCTCATCAAGCAAGAACTGGTGATCGCCTCTTTCCACGCCAACGTCTGCAACACTCGAATGGGTGAAAACTTGAGCAATTGCCGCATCGAGTCCACCCGCGAGCTCTGGGAGCTAGCGGATCGGTGCGCCCGAGTAAAGGAGGGGGTCAAGTTTCCCGGGGAGGATGAACCCGAGGACAAAACTGCCCCCGCCAAGAACAAGAAGCGGGACTCTGGACCCGACAAGCGCATCTTCGTCACCGAACCCCTTCCCAAGAAGGCCAAGCCTGCATCGACCTCCGAGGGGGAGGACGACCCATGGTGCCACATTCATCGTGACGGCAACCACCTGCTCAAGGACTGCCGCCAGCTCAAGAATCTCGCCATACGAGAGTAGCGTCGGGCTGACGGGGTTAGCCTAGACGGCTTCTACAATTGCGGCATCGTCGGGCACATCGCTTGTGACTATCCCACGGGTCGCCAAGGTGGTGGCGGCCGCGGATGGGGTCGCGGCGGTGGACGTGGGGGTCGAGGAGGAGGACGCGGCGGCCAAGGCGGTCGCGAACAGAACAATCAAGAAGTCGCCCCCAACAACAACAAGGAAGCTTCGGCTCCCCAGGACGGCAATAACGGAAGGTTCCAGGAAGTCACCGGAGTTGTCGGGTGCATTCACGGGGAGCTTCTCTGCCTCCCTCCAACGGCGCGTGCAAGCGGCTTGTCCGGAGCTAAACGCGGTTTCTTCTGCTCCGCCCAAGCCCCTGGAATGGTCTGGACAAGTCATCA
The DNA here is from genome assembly GCA_947311845.1 of Poa pratensis. NCBI lineage: Eukaryota > Viridiplantae > Streptophyta > Magnoliopsida > Poales > Poaceae > Poa > Poa pratensis. The sequence goes on along the minus strand of CAMZMU010000069.1, from coordinate 202,783 downwards.
CCTTCGACCCGGAAGACCACCCTACCAATGTGGCCGGGTGGGAACTCTGCCTCTGATCGTGTCGCCCATCATCCACAACTACAAGGTCACCAAGATGCTGGTCGACGGAGGTTCCAGCGTCAACCTACTGACGGCGAAGGTGTTGGCTACTCTGCAAATCCCCCTTTCTCGCCTGCAAGACACCGGCCTGTTCCAAGGCGTGAATGGGAGCATCACTCGGCCGCTGGGAAAGATCACGCTCCCCATCACCTTTGGTGACCCGAAGAACTTCCGCACCGAGGACATCATCTTCGACATCGCAGACACGCCAGTTCCGTACAACGGCATACTTGGCCGGCCTACTCTGGCCAAGTTCATGGCCGTCTCACACTTCACCTACAACATGATGAAGATCCCCGCGGCCAGGGGAGTGATCAAAGGTCAAGGCTGACATCGACGACGCCATCTTCTGCGTTCAGAAGTTGAACCAGACAGTGGCGGTGACCTCGGACGTTCCGCAAGATGTACAAGCTGTTGATGTCAGTGCATTCTCCGGGGGCAGAGGGTACCCTGGAGGCTCGGCATCAACTCCCCCCAAGAAGGCGTCTTTCCATGAAGATCCGCAAATGACAAAGAAGGTGGCGTTGACCAGTGACGGGAGTCGCTCCATCACCATCGGCGCCTGCCTCACCGACAAATAGGAAAGCGCGCTCGTCACCTTCCTTCGGAAAAACTCTGACGTCTTCACATGGGAAGTGTCAGGGCTACCCGACCTATCAAGGGAGGTGATCGAGCACAAACTGGTGGTCAGCGAGGATGCTCGCCCGGTAAAGCAAGTTCTGCGTAGGCAAAGCGAAGAAAAACTGGAGTTCATCGTGTCCGAGGTCGACAAGTTGGTAGAAGCCAGCGTCATCAGGGTGGTTCCGCACCCAACTTGGGTGTCCAATCCTGTGGTGGTGCCAAAGCCCATGACCTTCAAGTGTCGGCTCTGCATCGACTTCACCGACTTAAACAAGGCCTGCCCCAAAGATCCTTTCCCACTACCACGGATCGATCTCATCATGGATTCTACCGCCGGGTGCGAGCTTCTGTGTTTCCTGGATGCTTTCTCCGGGTACCACAAGATCATGATGGCGGTGGAGGATCAGGAGAAGACGGCCTTCATCACACCCAAGGGCTGCTACTACTACACCCGGATGCCGTTTGGCCTCCGGAACGCCGGCGCAACCTTTCAGCGCGCCATGCAAGCATGCCTTGGGCCTCAGCAGAGAAGGAGCCCCTACTGCTGTACATCGCTGCCACCAACCAGGTGATCAGCGCAGTTCTTGTGGTAGAGCTTGACGCTCCTCCAATCAAGACAAGCAAGATCAAGGGTAAGCGTCCCAGGAACATCCTCCCGGGACAACCAAGCAAGAAGAGGCAGCCGGGTGACAAAGGGTCTGAAGACCCTGAGCCCGATGTGCCCATCGATGCAACCATCGGCATCGCAGAAGAAGCATCGCTGGGGGCTGACTCGCTCTCGTTTGAAGCGGAACGCCCGGAGGAAGCCAAGCCCGTCAAGGACTCGGTAACCCGCAAGATACAGCATCCGGTGTACTTCATCAGTTCGGTGCTGTGTGACGCCCGGGAGCGGTACCCCATGATGCAGAAGTTGTTACTGGCGATCCTCATCGCCTCTCGCAAGATGAGGCCCTCCTTCGAAAGCCACCCTATCGCCGTGGTCTCCAAGTATCCCCTGAGAAGCCTATTGCAGAACCCACTCGCTACCGGACGTGTCTCATGGTGGGCCATGGAGCTCCAAGGGTTCGGCCTCAAGTTCGAGCACACAAACAACATCAAGAGTCAGGCGCTGGCTGACTTCATGGCGGAGTGGACTGAGACAGCGTTTGATGACCCAATGGAGGAATCCAGCCTTCCCGGGAAAGAAGACCCCGTCTCCTAGACCATGAACTTCGATGGCTCCTACACCAAGGGCCAGGGAGGCGCTGGAGTTGTCTTGATCTCACCTACGGGGGATCGTCTGAAGTACGTCGTCCATAGCCCCGCCAGCAGCTGAAGCAAGAGCCGCCGGGACCATGCTCGGGGGCTACTGTCGCAGTAGTAGAACACGGGGTTCCCCTGATGCTGCCAAAGCGGGTCCACCACTTGGGCCCACCAAGAAGATGGACAAGGCAAGGAGTCAAGACTGGTAGATGGGTCAGCCCATCTGCCCCAAGAAAACCTTTCAAGTTTGACATCGACAAGCTACGGCTAAGGACCAGGTGACCTTCCGGGGTCACCCGTCGCCCGGAGAACAGGGCGGAGTACCCGCGGGTCCATGCGCCCGGCAGGAGGCCAGGCGTACCCCCGGGTCCTCCATCCGTACAGCTGAGAGGATAAGAACGCCAGCTCGTGTAGGAAGCTGGTAGAAGACTTGGGCGCCAAGATGAAGGACACGCCCCAGTGACGTCGCCACGTGCGTGGTTGGTGGGGCGGACAGGCTTTGTCCGCCCCGCTTTTCCCCAAGGGCGGACGACCGCGCCACCCCCACGGAAGATACTTGGAGGAGAAGAGGCCATGTCTCCTCCAAAGACCACCGAGGGGTTTTCCCGCCTAAAACCCCTCACGCACCTCGCGTGCCGCTGTCGGATCCCCTTAGCCTATAAAAGGAGGACCGAGGCACCGGCTAGGGGAGGGAGAGGCCCTTCTTCATGGAGGTTGTGTCCATAGCCTACTGGAATATTTGGATGCAACGTAATGGGAAATTTTTTCAGAGAGAAAGGCCATCTTTTGCTGGTTGGACAGCAAAATACATACATGACAGGAATGCCACAAGAGGGTTCCCAGTCTGATCTCCGTCCATTTGTATTAGGGTTTTAGCCTACACGTATATTCAGGGCATCCAGTGCCAATGATATTGTTTATTTTTAAAATTGTATGATGTTCATTTTGAAAAAAAGTTGGGAAGGCGGACCAAGAGAGCGGTGCTAGCTTGTTCAAAGAATGGAATCAGAAATACGGTAACCTACATGGATATGGAAATGATAAGTAAATGGAATTGACCTCACGCGGATGGCTAGTGACGAGTTTGTAAAGCCCGAATGTTTTAGGTCGGAAGTACATACCTGAAGAAGATGAGAATAGATGCATGTTATTGCTTAGTACTTTTTTGATATTTGGATCAAACAATAATACAATGGAGTACTATAAATTTAAGACACAAAATATTTAATGACGTTGCTATATATATGTCCCATGTGATACTTGGGCTCAGTCTGCTCGTGATTCCTCTTTTACCTCTATTTTTTTCCTAGGGAAATATAACCGGCCTTCTGAATCAATTGATGCACAATTTACTTGTAACGCCTCCACAATTCCAGTCCATAATAGTTTTAGGCATGGATGACACTGGGAATTATTATATGAGCGTGAACATGCTTTAGTGGATCCTAGGACTCAAATTGTGTGTGCCAGTAGTATTAGATCCGTGCAAAGATTACACATAGAGGAGCATGAACAATATAGGTTATTATGCATATTTGCATATGACCATAATCTCTAGCTCTGTAGGCATGTCCTCTCCAGCTCTCCATCCTACCAGCTCATACATTTAATCTATAGGGATTGCTCTATGGCATGAGGAACTTAGACGACAAATTTGTAATGGTTCTTCTCGGTAATTTAGGAGAGTTCCTAAAACGCACTCCCTGTAATCCAATTTATGGGATCCTTATTTTTCCTAGTTATGAGAACCCGGAAAGCACGTCTCTTTCCTCTCTTAGACACAAAATATAGTGTCCATGATGGTCCTATGCGGCCTATTTCCACCGCTCGGTAAAGTGTCTGAGCTAAGGCCCGGCATGCTCGGGCAGCCGCCCGGGCTAAGCTGACGATTTCCCTTAAAAACTACTGGGACTTGAAGCGTTAATCAAAACTTTGTACATACGAGAATCCAGCAAAGTAACTTCATTTGGTCTTTGCAAGCTCTATCGGTGAGCAGGCTCCGCCACTGATGTATAATACTAAAGAAATTGTACATCTACACTTTCAGCGCAGATACTAAATGCAATTAGGCTAGCCATAGTAGGAGTATGGAGAACAGGTAACACATAACTCTTTGGGAATCGATAGGCAGAACATGCAACACATAACTCTTTGGCGTTAACTCGTGGAAAAAATGAAGTCTACAACTCTCAAATCCTCAAATCCATTGCCCCGCACCCTCCATCACCTCATATTGGACCGGTTTTGTTCTATGTAATATTTTTACACATAATAAATTTTTTTTAACCTAAAACTGTGAAGCAAAAGCCCCACAGCAAATTTATTTCAAAACCATCCTCACTGTACAAGAGAGATTACACGGGGGGGGGGGGGGGGGGGGGGGGGGGGGGGGGGGGAAACATACTTACACATGTACAAAGTAGTGACGCAAAAAACACAGCCTCCCCCTAGGGCAGGCTGGCAATCCAAGCCATCCAGGCCGAATGGTGTTTCTTTCTAATCCTATACTCAAGCAGGGTCACATCATGTATGAATTTTACTTTCCAACCAGCAAAAGATGGCCTTTCTCTCCGAAAAAATTTCCCATTACGTTGCATCCAAATATTCCAGTAGGCTATGGACACAACCTCCATGAAGAAGGGCTTCGCAAACTCCCTTTTAGCTATGGCAATTGCTTGAAACATGTCTGTACTTCCTGTCCAGTCAAGCTGCAAGTAATTCCACACTCTCCTACTGAACTGACAGGTAAAGAACAAGTGCATTCTATCCTCAAGGGCGCCTGTACAACAGAGCACGCACTCCTGATTGTTATTCACATTCCAATGTCTCCGTAGCATCATGTCTTTAGTATTTAACCTGTCATTAAGCAGTAACCACGCAAACATTTTTGTCTTCATCATACAGGAAGACTTCCAGATCCAAATGAAAACAGATGGGACAGCCAGGTGACTATGGGATATAGTGTAGAAGTTCTTGGCCGCATACTCTTCACCCCAGCAGTAAGACCACACATCAGATGAACCACTAAGAGGACTGTCCACCAATGCTCGCCTAATCACCTCCAACTCCTCTGCCGCTTGCACAGAAAGAGGCAAGTGAAACAAGGAAAAGATGTCCTGAGTTTGATAGACTTTCGCCACTGATATGTTACTATCTCTAGCAAAAGAACACAACCTGGAAAAACGTCTGGTCAAGGACTCATTACTTCCCATGAAAGACCATTTATCCTGCCAAAACATGATAGAGTCTCCAGTTCCTGCTTCAGCCTGGGCAATTGTCCTAAACTTATCCATTAATTTCATAATATCCTTCCACCAGAAAGAACCACATAATTTAGCAGCATGTGGTACTTCATCCGCAAAATAAGCAGACCAGACCAACTGAACCCATGGCACATCTTTTTTATTGTAAAATTTGTGCAGGTGCTTCAAGAGTAGAGCATCATTCTGAGTTTGGAAATTGATAATCTCCAGCCCACCTTTGTTTTTTGGCTTGGTACTCATCTCCCAAGCTGCCAAGGATGCTTCGGATCATCCTTGTCTCTCCATAGGCACTGCCTTAGAATTCTATCAATCTGCTTAATTGTTCCAACTGACAACTTCAAAGAACACAAAAAGTAAATGGGCATAGAGCACAAAGCAGAGATAACCAACTGAAGCCTAGCTCCTTGAGTTAGAAATATTGAGGTTGCAGTGAGTCTCCTTTCCAAACACTCCACTAAAGGAAGCATATCATGCATAGTTGGTTTGTTTGTCCCAAGCGGCAGGCCCAGATACGTAAAAGGCATCATACCCACTTGACACCAGCTCTGCAGCCAAATCAGTTGCCAAACTCTCTCCAACATTAATAGGCACTAAGGAGAACTTGTTGTAGTTTACTTTCAAACCGTTAGATAGTGCAAATTTATGCAACAAATCCTTTAGAGCAACCACCTGATCAAGAGAAGCTTCCATGACAAGGATAGTATCATCCGCATACTGAATCACAGGGAAATCAGCATCATGAGTGACAATCGGCAACATCAAAATACCAATCTCAAATAATCATATGCGATATGAAATGTATGCACATATTAATCGGAAATTCGCATTGGCACCCGGGAGCATATGCTCCCGGTATTTTCAAAAAAAAAAATTCAAAATTTGAAAACTTATCAAAAAAAAAATTACGGGGTCAGAAATTTGTCATTTTTGCCCAGGGCGCATACGGTGACATTTCGGTGCGAAATTATTCACGGCGGTGCGTACCATGCTCAGGTACGTGCATGATTTTTTTCAGATTTTTTTGATAAGTTTTCAAATTTTGATTTTTTTTTAAAATACCGGGAGCATATGCTCCCGGGAGCCAAAACGGCATTCTCCATATTAATCAACTAAAGACAGACTAAGTTGATTGGCTCATTGACTATAAAAAATTATAGACCAGTTTGTACTAGGTAAAACATATACATCACATGGTGGGGCTGTGGGTGGAGGCGGCGCTGAGTTACTCCTCTGACTCCGTCATGTCTCATTATCTTCGTTGTTAAGCTCCTCGAAATATCGGTAAAATTTTATTTATGACCACCAATGTTCAGGATATTGCTTCTCGTTTGGCCGATTTGTCGATTTTATCATTCAACTATTTACTTGCAAGGTTTTAAAAAATATCAGGTTTCAGGATCAATCAATGTGGCTAACTCTTAAGCTGTATCATCCGCATTACTCTTAAGAGATCTGGGTGTATAGGAATAGCCATCTACGCAAATAGAAGGCATCAACCATGTATGAGGCTACAAAAGTCAAACGAAATTTTAAAAGTTGAGAGCTAAATCGGTTGGGTCACACCGATTTACCGGAAAAATCACGACATATCGGTTGTCAAACCGATAAGTCTGCCAGACTCGTTAATGACAGCAATATGAACTTATATAAACGGTTCGACCCCTGTAAACGATAAATCACGCAATTTTGAACATTGACACCCACTCCTTGCGAAAAAAGTTAGCCTCCAACTCTAAAACAATCTAAGTAACTCAATACTTTACATCCTCCATTTCACCATTTTTTATCAGTTTTGTTCTATATAATAATTCACACATAATAATTTAGTTCAGCATGTGAAAGTTTGTCGTAGAAATAACATACAACATCCCATGCCCATGCCCATGTTATGTCCTAGTGAAGTCACTCATTATCCACAAATACTTATATGCTATCTGAGTGAAATTGTTCAGCACTAAATGTGCCCACCAATAACTCTACAAGATTTTTTATTACACCATTCACATGTAAGAATGTATATATAATCCACCGACACCTTGTGTTATCTCCATGTTTCGGGACCATCCTTTTCTATACTAACCCTTGGTGAATTACCTCTATATATAAAAGGAGCTGAAATCCTCGCTCCCTCATCGCCCGGGTACAGTAGTGTCGCACGAAGCTACAGTACCCAGGGTACTGTTTATCCAAACAGTAAACATTTTTTTTTTGCTTTTTTTTTTTGAATTTTTTCTCCTCTATCCTACTTACTATATCTAAATATATAAAGGGAGCTGAGATTGCCGCGCTGAGAGCCTCTATATATAAAGGAGCAAAGAATGCCGCGCTGAGAGCCCTCGGGCTACTGTAGCTTCCCCGAAAGCTACAGTACAAACGCATCCTCGCCGTCAATCGCGCATCTAACGGCCCGCACGGACGTTCCCCGCGGTAGTTTTCCATGAAAGTCCTCGAGTTTTCCGGAAATTGCTCCGCAGCCCACAGCTCCACGGTACAACATACTAATTTGTAATTAACAAAAACAACAGGGATCTTGTTGCAAAAACATCCACACGACCCCCCTCCCCTTCTCTCTCCCGCGCGGCGCCGCAGCTCCCCGCCGCCGCCGACGCACCTCTGCTCCCCGCTCAGATCGACACCCACTGCGAGCTTTGGCGTCACCTCCTCTCCATCCTCGCCAAGTATCGGCTGCCGGGACGCGGCAGGCGCGGCGGAATCATCTCCGCGTGCTCCTCCTCTGGCCGCAGCGCCCGATTGTCGCCGGAGCAACTCCGGTGACCATTCAGAGGCGGCGCCGCCACTTTATGGTCTCCCGCAACCAGGCGCATCCAACGCGCCCAGTGGCGTTTGCTGATGCTCGCTCATGCGTCGCGACGGCGCTCCTCCGTGCGCAGCAGGAGCTCAGCTCCATTGCTGACGTCATGATGACGTCAGCCCTTCTACTATTTTTAAATCACTTCCAATTTCTAAAAATTGTTCAACATATTCAAACTTTGAAAAATCATAACTTATTCATTCTAAATCAAAAAAAATGGTACACATATCAAAATGACCAGAAAAATAATATCTTTTTAATAATGTCATTATCATGCATGTTTAAAATAATTACATTGGTACCGTTTGTCAAACACTATTAAACCCTAAATTCAAAATATAGGTATTTTTTTAATAAACCCATTTAATTTGGCTATGCATCTGCTCCTTCTGTTATTTTTAAATTCCTTCCAATTTTTAAAAATTGTTCAGAACATTCAAACTTAAAAAAAATCATAACTCATTCATTCTAAATAAAAAAATGGATTACAAAACAAAATGACTAAAAAATGATATCTTTTAATAATGTCATTACCATGCATGTTTAAAATAATTACATTGGTTCTATTAGTCAAACACTATTAAACCCCTACTAGACTAACGGTACCAGACGTTACTAAAAACATGGGGCCGATACCAAAATAAAGTGGGACCGGTACCTAAATTATATGAAAACAGTAATACCTACAATTTTTTATTGAGAAATTTACGTACGAACCACTGGCCATTTCGAATATTCTAAAAATATTTCGCACCTAATCATTTTACAAACGTGGCAACAATTCAAATATTAATAAACTTTCCAAATTCAAATATTAATAACTTTCCAATTTGAATAATTGTTTGAAACCTAAATTTTTAAAAATATAAAACCAACTACTTACGACAAAAAAACATATTTGAAAAATACAAATTTGTCAACATTTGGAAAGATTTAAGAAAAAAAAACATATTAGAGCATTTCAATCCAAATTTCAAATTTAATCCCTCCAAATAAATTAAAATTCTTTCAAACGATCATTTTACAATCGTGACAAGAATTCAGGCCTTAATACATTCCCACTTTAACCAATCTTTAAAATCTAACATTTTTAAAACATAAACTTTTTTTGAATTACAACAATTTTCAAATTTGAGCAATACATATTCACAAAAAATTCCCATCAAGGTCGCGGCGTGCCGACGCGCCAAATTCCACTAGTACAATGCAAGGGAAAAAAGACATATGGGAAAGCTAGCTTGAGAATAGGAGGCATCGAGAAAGAAAAGTGTGGTACGAAGTGCAAAGACATTCCAATGTACTGAGTTCCTCTAGCTCGACACATTTCCTTGATGTATTGCTCTAAGCTGCTGACTTGTTCGAGCCATCAAAATTGTATTCACGTGACGACCCTCTCTCGAATCCACTGATCCCGTCGCTGGTGATAAGATTTCCGATGGCTCTGAGCTTGGAAGCCCACGGCCGTGGCGCTAGTCCAGTGCCCTAACAGCTCAGGTTACCATTATCTTCTGGAAGTATCTTGTAGAGCACCTGACTTAAAAAGAAAGTAAAATAGGTCGTTGCACCATTTTTGTTTTTCGACGAGAAGAATCGCCTACTTCCCCAGTTCCTAAACTGAACTCCCAAAACGTGTTATATTTAGGAACTGATCTAGTATTATTAATCTTGTCCTTTGTTACCAACGTCACAATTTTTTTATTAACGCTATAAATTTTACTGTACTTGGCTTAAATTTCTGTTTAGCAGTATTGATTTACATTACAGTATTACTAGTCGCGTCAGGGACTTTGAGCTGCATCGAGAAATCCAGCTCGCCTTCCACGTCTTACGGCCACGTGTGCCCCCTTGGCCTTGATCTCCGCACCCACCGATCGAGCGCCAGCCTCCTGACAAAATCATGTGTCAGAGCTCAGTCGCATGCAGCGAAACTGAAAAACAAAAACGGAGGACAAGAGAGACAGAGTGAGACAGCTCCTAGCAAAAAAAACACAGAGAAAGGTCGCGATCTGAAACAAACCACAACCTGAAGCGGTGAGGGGAGACATCCATGTTGGCGGTGACCAGGCACAATATTCGATTACTGTTGTCCAGGTTATTTCCTTGAATCCTAATTAATTTACATGTTCCAAGTGAAGAAGAAGAAGAAAAAGAAGAAGTAGTTTTTCTACAATTTCCTCACCATCATGTCCTTTAGGGACTTGGGGGTATTCATCTTTGTTGCCATCATCTCCGCAAGTATTATAGCCTTTTTTTGCGAAAAGGCTGACCAATCTATTAATCATCAACTACAATGAATCACAGAAGTAATAAAAATTACAAATAGATCTTCGAACCACCTAGCGAAAACTACAAAATCTGAAGCGAGCAGAAGACGTGCCGCCGTCCTCACCCCTCCCTCACCGGAGCCGGGTAAAGCTTAAAGCTTGTAGTATACAGACGGAAAGTCGTCGTGCTAAGGTCCAAGGGACCAGCTAGCGCACCAGAGCAGTAACCATCACCAATGGTGACAACCGTAGATCGGAAAAGCCAACCTGAACCACAGGGACAAACACGAAAACGGACTGGATCCCACGAGATCCGCCAGACACATGACTCCACGTGCCCTCCGCTGGCGCTAGACGCGCCACCTGAGCGAGGATAGGACGGGGAGAACCTTATTCTGACTTTAAGATGTAGCCGTCGCCTCATCATCTCAAAGAAGACACTGGAAAAATCTAAACAAAGGGCGGGAACCCTCCCGCCATCCAGAGGCCGCGATCCGCCACGCCTCCAAGGCCCTAAGGCCACCGAGACGGAGCGGCCAGACATCATCGCCGGCGAGGGGGACGGAACACTAGATGGGTTTTTAGATCGCCGATCGCCTTGACTCCTCCTCACGTAGCAGACAACTGTTACTCAATTGTAGAATATGTCAGTCTGAGTCGAAATTAACCAAGATTCGAAATAAGATGAACCAATCTGCTAAATTCTTTCAAAATAAGGACTAATTAAGGTGCTAAATTTACCGTAGACGAACCAATCCTGCATATACCTATATATAATAGCGCACGGTTTCAGCCTTCAGCGAAGGCATCCACGTCGCGGGTACTGTAGCACTACTACAGTACCGCACTTCTACAGTACTTTTTTTTTGAATTTTTTTTTGTTTTCCCAAAAATTATATATATCTATATCTATATATACCTATATATCAAAGCCGACCGGCATTGCCCTCTCCTCAGCCTGTCCACGTGTCGCAACGGCAAAAAATCCACTTCTACAGTGTCAGCACGGTTTCGCGCCGTCAATTCTCGATCGGACGGTCGGCGCGACGTTTGTACGAAAAAGATCCTGCGTTCACTAGAAATTGCGGAGTAGTCCCAGCCTCCCCACGTAGATGGACTTATCTGCAAATTATAAAAACTTCAAGGATTTCCTGCGAAACTTCCGCACATCCCTCTTCTTCTTCCTCTCCCGTGCGGCGAGCTTCGCCGTCGCTTCCCCTCCCTCCTCGCCGAGGAACGGCTGCTGGGACGCCGCGCACGAGGCGGAATCATCCCCGACGTCCTCACCATCCATCGCCACCGCTTAGCTCGCCGCCAATGGCTCCGTCGACGAAATGGTCCGCCGCGCCGCCTCTCTGGCTCCCTTGCACCTCCTCTGGCGCGAGTCCGCGCGCGCAGTCCCGCTCGAGCAGCGCGGCCGCGTCCACCGCCAGCGGGCGACGTCACGTGATGACATCATCGCGGGCCCGCTTGTCGTGGGGTAATCACGGCAGATGCCATACGGGGTGGCTTAACTCGGGTGTGAGCCAGGCGACGTAGGATTCACAGAGAGGTTGCACACGCAGAGTTTACCCAGGTTCGGCCCCTCTGTATGAGGTAAAGACCTACTCCTGCTTGTATGTATTTGGATCTGAATGGGGTGTACAATGGTGTGCGCACCAGAGCTTGCGGGTGCTCCGGAGGCTATGGAATGAGATGAGTCTGCCTCTAGGGTTGCTCCTTGCCGGCTTTATATAGGGAGCCGGCTAGGGTTTACAGGGAATGACGGGTTCCGCTGGCGGCGCTAGCTATCCTGCCTACAAGTGCGGCTTCGTGGAGCGCACTCTTCGGGATACATAATCGCAGACTGATTCGAAGATATCTGCTGCCGCCTCCCCGAGCCGTCATACCGGGATCCTCGGGGACCCGGTATCCTGGAAGATGTACACCGGGTGGGCTTTGGGCCACCCGGCCTTGAAGGCCGACTCGGGGTCCTGGGCCTACCCGGTTGGGCATCCCCCCATCATTAGCCCCCGAGTTCGTCAGGGACTCGTCTCCGGCTTGGTCTTCGTCTTGCGAACTGCCGGGTCGTGTCGTTGAACGAACTCCTGAAACAGAGAAAAGAAAACAACGGCTCGGAGTGGTGGATTTTGGCTTTTAACGTCCGGTCTAACTCAAGTTTTTGTTTGATGCCGGCTTGTGCCCGTGGGACGTTTGCCATCCCGACTCGCCTCGGTGCGGGTTGTCTCCTTGCCTTCTCCGTCTGACGTCACGGCATCTTTGACCGTTTGTCCTGTAGTGTTTGTCTGTCTGGCGCCGAGTCGATTGATGGGACTTGACGGCGCATCGACTGCCTCCACCTCGGGATGGAGCAGTGGCAATGATGACGCTCCTTGACCCGCACGCGCCCGATCCATCGGTCCACAACGTCGTGACAGAGCGACGTGGCCGAATCTGAGCCGCATTTTTCGGCACGCTCCCGTGGAAACCGAGGCGTCGCGCGGGAATCGAGGCGTCGTGCGACGTGGCGATAGTGGGCGACGTGGACGACGTGGGCGGCGCCATTTACTGCGGTAACGGCTCCACTCACCGTGCCTATTAAAACGGCAGGGGAGTGCGGCTGGTGAGTTCATTCTCCATTTCTTCCTTGCGCTCGCCCACTCTCTCGAGCAGCTCGCGCCTGAGTTCTTCGCCGCATCGCCGCCGCAGCCATTGGACACTCTTGCTCCTCCGCCTCTCTTCCGGCCAAGATGGTGGCGCCCAAGAACAAGTGGGAGAGGTCGTCGGTGACGGCGCAGGCGCTGGAGCAAGCCGCCAACGAGGGCTTGTTGCCGCCGGCGTCGGAGCGTCGGTGGCGCATCGCCTCCGCGGATCCTCGCCCGCGGCCATCGCCGGGCGAGTTCGTCGCCTTCCTCGCGTTCCTCGAGCGCGGGCTGGGCTTCCCCACGTCGGAGTTCTTCCGGCGATTCTTGGACTTCTACGGGCTTCAGGTGCATGACCTGACGCCCAACTCGATCCTCCATCTCGCCTGCTTCGTCACCCTGTGCGAGGGCTACTTCGGGTGCGCCCCGTTTTCCCGCTGTGGCTGTGGATCTTCCACGGCAAGCTGGGGAAGGGCGGCGACATGGCGCCCTGCGGCGGCCTCAACTTCCAGGTCCGCGGCGACGTCGACTACCTGGATCTCGGCCTCCCCTCCAAAGTGTATTGGAGGAAGTCGGGCTTCTACATGCGGGAGCCGGCGCCTGACGGCGAGATCGGGATCCCCTGCTTCTCGCCATCGCCGAGCCGGCCTCGCAATCTTCAGGAGCTGCCGCGCGACGCCGACTTGCCCATGGTGCGCCGGCTGATGGCGCGGCTTCAGGAGCTGAAGAACGGAGGGCTGACGGGTCTGAACCTCATCGCCACTTGGGTGAAGAGGAAGATCGCGCCTCTGCAGCACCGGCCCTCGCTGATCTGCGAGTACAAGGGGACGAAGGACCCGCAGCGCCATGACCCGACATTGTTCGAGTCGGTAGAGCAATTCACGCTGCGGATGAAGCGTGTCACGGTCCACCCGGCTCCCGAGTGGATCGTGGGCGGCCTGGAGGCCTACTCCGCCAAGCATCCGGCTCCTGAGGTGAGTCCCTTTGCTTGACGATTCGAAACACTTTCCTTTTCTTGGTCTTTTTATACCGATCCTTCCTGCTTTGTCGAATTCAGGAGTTTCGGTCGCTTGTTGGGTTGCCTCCGACCGCGGAGACGCTCCCACGGTGCTTGCCGGCCCCAACGACGTCGTCGAGCGCGACTCTGACGACGAAGCCGACAGCGCCACCATGGGCAACGAGCCGCCTTCTCCTCCCGCCAACCGATCCCCATCCTGTCTGAGGATGAGGAGGAAGGAGAAGAAGGAAGAGAAGAACGCGGGTCCAAGAACCCGGCGCCTGCTGAAGAAGATGATGAAGATGATCAGCCGCTCCGCATCCGGCGGAGGCGTAGGCCTGCGGCTGAGGACGCCGGGCCCAACTCCAACGCTCCAAGTCGGCGAACCCGACGCCGCCGCCACCGGAGCGATCGGCTGGGGCTGCCGTGCAGCGCACCGTCGTTGCCGAGCGGAGGCAGAAGGCCTTGCGGGACATCCCTGCGAGGGCTCGCGCCGACTCGCCGCCTGCGCCTCGCTTCCGAGGAGTTCGGACCTCAACTCTTCCACCTGCGGGTGACAGGTCTGCTGCTGATCCTCATCCAAAGTTCCACTGGAAACGCTATCTTGAGTTTGACCCGTGCGAGTGTCGCAGGGCTGAGGACGCGTCCCTCAGTGACATGGAGGACGCGCTGGAGAGCGACTCCCAGCGGGCGGAGCCTGCCGCGCACGTCACGGAGCCGACCACGAGAGCGCCGAGTCCTCCGCCTTCCACCGGCGGAGGCGACGAAGTTATTGTGCCCCCTCGAGGGGGTTGATGACACCGTGCCGGCTGGCACAGTGGATGCCACGCCTCAGCCGGAGACGGCGCTGGTGGTGACGACGACCCGCGCCACCGCGACGGCTTCCTCGTCGGGTGGGCTGACTGCCCAGCCCCCGAGCTCCGTCCCGGGTGCATCTGCGCCCGGCCTGACTTCCGAGCCGCCATCCAGACAGCGATGGATGCGCACCAGGTACGTAGAATCCTTCTTGCACCTGTTGCGTCCGTAGCGTATATGTAGCCCCCAAGGCCCGAGTCGCGTTCGTAGAAAGCGGCTTGGGTCTTCATAGTTTTCTGGATGCAAAGTTTGGCGAATAGTGTAGTCCTTGGTTTGCCAATGTCGATGTAGAGGCAGGCCGGTGGCGGTGTGTATGCCACTCGGAACGTAGCCCCCGGGTTCCTGACCCGGCGTATTATTTTTTTTGTTGGGGCTAGCCCCCGGGTTAGCAAATGTTGGTGTAGAGGTAACCCGTGGCGTAGCCCCCATGCCTCTTCTTGATTGTTTATTGTCTTGTGAACTGCAGGAGCTGTCCTGGCTCCTCGAAGCCGAACAGCAGGAGACCCGCCGCCTGCAGGAGGAGCTGAAGAAGGCGCGCGACGGCTTCATCTCCGTCGCTGAGCACCAGCAACTGCTGGCCGCGCAGGAGAGCCGGCACACGCAGGCGTTTGCCGCGGTGCAGGAATCCTGCGAGCGGCTCAGCAAGCAGAAGGAGGAGGCGGACGCCGCCCTCACCCAGGCGACCAAGGGGTACGGCGAGGACCTCGAGAAGCTCGAGCGCAAATCCGGCGAGGCTGAGCGCGAGATGAAGGAGCTGACCGAGCGCTTGCCACCCTCGCCGTTGGCATCTGGGGTAAAGATTTCATGCGACCCTTTGCAGTTTGTGCCTACTTGACTTGTGGCCTTGTTGTTGATTTTTGTTTTGTTGAGCAGGCGAGGAGACGGCTGGCCTGACGGCTTCGGAGCATGTCCACCGGCTCGGAGTCTTCGCCCGTGACGTTCACGGCCGGGCCAGCAAGGTCGTCCAGATGCTGTCGCCCAAGGAAGGCGTCCCCGCACCCGTCTGCAAGGTGTTGCGGGTTCTGGAGCTGATGCCCCAGGTGATCACCTGGGTGCGGGAGTCGTCGGCCCGAGCCGGCGCGTGCATTGCCCTCGGGCTTGTGCGAGGCCGGTATAGGCAGACGAACGTGGACAAGATCACGGCCAGCATCCCCACCGATAGCAGCGGCCGGGAGATCGATCTGCAGCCGGTGCTCCAGTACTGCGCCCCTTACGCCTGCCGGGCTGCCAAGATGGTCGACCACGACGACTTCGTCTTCGACGTGGTGCCTGAGGGCAACGACCTTGGCGAGGTGGCGGACAGGGAGCCGGCGTCGGAGTACCTTTTCGAAAGGGCTTCAGCTCTGCCACCGCCGGCTGCGACGAACGAGGCGTCGACGTCTTCTGCTCGGGCGGCTCCTCCGTCTTGAAGTTTGCTCCCCTGCTTTCAAAAGAGGGGTTATTTTGAAGTAGTTAGGGTTTGTCGCCTGCGGGCGAAAAATATTATGTAATGAAACAAGTATGATATGTGCCGGGTCGCGTTTCAGCGTGCGCCTCTGCGGCTTATTAATGTTTGTTTTGGCACTCCCATGCTTGTTTTTTGTGCGCTTTCCGTCACTTTGTTTGTTTTTCGCTTGTTTTGTAAGCTAGTCGATCGTGCGACCTCGCCAAGTGTGCTTCGCGTGATTTTTTCGTGACGCGCGCGGTACCCATGGTGACAAAGTCCGAGTGCGGCTTCATTGTCAAGTTAGGTTTGAACCGGCTGCACTACTTCTTCACTTTGTGCGGGTAGCTGACGACTTGGGAGAAAACAACAATTTTTGTGATTTTGCTTCGTGAGCAGGGGGTCCAGTGGTGAGCCGCGCATCATGGCATCCGGCTCTCTTTGACAACCCATCAATCATATAACGTGTGAGTAGGAAGAATAAAGACTCGAAAGCATAATTGAATCGAAACGATAGCCCCCGAGCGTGCCGGGTGTGTATCGACTTTATTTCCTTGATTGATTACACAGTATTACAATGGATACTATGTATAATAGGGGCGAAGCAGGCTGATGTTCCATGGACGCTTGGTCTCCTCTTCCGACTTGGAGCTTTTGTTCGGCTCACGCAAGTCGACGAGGTGGTAGGAGCCGTTGCCCATCGCTTTGCTAACGACGAACGGTCCTTCCCATGGTGCCGAGAGCTTGTGCATCCCTTTCGACTTTTGGATGAGCCGAAGAACCAAGTCGCCTTCCTGGAAAGAGCGACTTCTAACCCGGCGGCTGTGGTAGCGGCGCAGGCTTTGCTGATATATCGCCGTCCTGGAGAGTGCGAGTTCGCGAGCTTCTTCCAGGAGGTCGACGCCGACCAGGCGGGCTTCTTCATTTTCTTCCTCGTTGTAGAGGGCGACCCGAGGCGAGTCGTGCTCGAGGTCGGTCGGCATGACGGCTTCCGCCCCGTACACCATGAAGAATGGCGTGTAGCCGGTGGAACGGTTTGGAGTCGTTCTGATGCCCCAGAGTACGGCTGGTAGCTCGTCCAGCCAGCAACCCGGTGTTCGCTCCAGTGGAACTTGAAGTCGCGGCTTGATCCCGGCTAGCACTGTCTGGTTCATTCTTTCCGCCTGCCCGTTTGATTGCGGGTGGGCGACGGACGCCAAGTCGAGACGGATGCCTTTTTGTTTGCAGAAGGCCTTCATCTCTCCTTCGGCAAAATTTGTACCGTTGTCAGTGATGATGCTGTGCGGGTAGCCGAATCGGAAGATGAGCTTCTGGAGGAACTTGGTTGCGGTCTTGCCGTCGAGTTTCTTGATAGGTTCAACTTCGACCCATTTGGTGAACTTGTCGACTGCGACGAGCAAATGTGTCATGCCACCGCGAGCTGTCTTGAACTTGCCCACCATGTCTATTCCCCAGACTGCGAATGGCCATGTCAGAGGGATGGTCTTCAGAGCCGCGGCGGGTAGGTGATCCTGCCGGGCGTACTTCTGGCACCCGATGCACCGACGGACGATGTCGACTGCATCCTGATGAGCAGAGAGCCAGAAAAAACCGTGCCTGAACGCCTTGGCGACCAGGTTGCGAGCGCCGACGTGGTGGCCGCAATCTCCCGAGTGGATCTCATGAAGGATGCGCCTTCCCTCTTCCGGCTCGACGCAGCGGAGGAAAACTCCCGATGTGCTGCGTTTGTAGAGCTCGCTGTTGATGATGGCGTAAGCTGAGGCCCGGCGCACGACTCGCCGTGCTAGGACCTCGTCGGCTGGCAGCTTTTTGGTGGTGAGGAACTCGATGTAGGGTTCCCTCCAGTCGTTTGTTTCTTGGGTTACCGCCACCAGAATTGCATCTGATGATGGCGGGTTGGCGATGTCGACTTCGGCCGGCGGGCGTACCGACGGGTTGTGCAGGTGGTCGAGGAAGACGCCGGGTGGGACTCGGTCCCGCTTAGACCCGAAGCGAGAGAGTGCGTCAGCCGCCTCGTTCTTCCTTCGGTCGACGTGCTCCAGCTCCATGCCGGCGAAGTGGCCGCCGACTTGATCGACGAGCCGGCGGTAAGCCGCCATGTTGGGATCATTTGCATCCCAGGTCCCCATCGTTTGCTGAACGACGAGGTCGGAATCGCCGTAACATTTGATACGGCTAACTCCCATCTCCTTGGCCACGCGTAGGCCATGTAGGAGGGCTTCGTACTCGGCGACGTTGTTAGTGCACGTGAAGTGTATCTGCAGCACATATCGCATCTTGTCGCCTTGGGGAGAAGTGAGGACGACTCCAGCCCCCGAGCCCTCATACATCTTGACCCGTCAAAGAACAAGGTCCATCTGCCGGCTTCATAGGTTGGAGCCGGCAACTGTGTCTCCATCCAGTCGACGAGGAAGTCGGATAGTGACTGCGACTTGATCGCAGTGCGGGCTGCGTAGCTGAGGCCGAAAGGCTGCAGCTCAGAGGCCCATTTGGCGACGCGCCCAGTTGCCTCTCTATTGCGGATTATTTCAGCTAAGGGAGATGAGCTGACCACCGTCATCGGGTGGCCCATGAAGTAATGTCGCAATTTTCTTGAAGCAAAGAAAACACCATATACAAGTTTTTGGTAGTGCGGGTAACGTTGCTTCGAATCCGTCAGGACTTCGCTGACGTAGTAAACTGGCCGCTGGACCAGTTGCTCGTGGCCTTCCTCCTTGCGCTCGACGACGACCACCGCGCTGACGACTCGGTTGGTCGCAGCGATGTAGAGGAGCATCGGCTCCTTTTCTAGTGGAGATGCGAGGATCGGCGCCTCGGCCAACGTCTTCTTGAGTGCCGTCAAGGCGGCGTCTGCCTCGTCGTTCCAGGTGAACGTGTCCGACTTCTTGAGGAGCCGGTACAAGGGCATGGCCTTCTCGCCGAGTCGTGAGATGAAACGGCTGAGGGCAGCGACACAGCCTGTGAGCCGCTGCACGTCCCGGAGGTTTTCCGGCTTCTTCAGAGCTTCGATCGCCTTGATCTTCTCTGGGTTGGCCTCAATGCCTCGCTCGGAGACGATGAAGCCCAGGAGCTTGCCCGCGGGTACGCCGAAGACGCATTTTTCCGGGTTGAGCTTTATCCTGTACTTGCGGAGGTTGGTGAATGTCTCCGTGAGGTCGGCAATCAGGTCTGTCTTCAGCTTGGACTTGACGACGATGTCGTCCACATATGCGTGGACGTTGCGGCCGATCTGCTCGTGCAAACAGTTCTGTATGCACCGCTGGTAAGTCGCTCCGGCATTTTTCAAGCCGAAGGGCATGGAGACGTAACAAAACGCGCCATAGGGCGTGATGAAAGACGTCTTCTCCTGATCTTCGGGCGCCATCTTGATCTGGTGGTACCCGGAGTAGGCGTCGAGGAAGCATAGCGCCTCGCACCCTGCCGTCGAGTCGATCAGCTGATCGATGCGTGGCAATGCGAATGGATCCTTGGGACAGGCTTTGTTCAAGCCTGTGTAGTCGATGCACATCCGCCATGTTCCGTTCTTCTTCAGAACGAGCACCGGGTTGGCAAGCCATTCCGGGTGTATGACTTCGGCGATGAACCCGGCAGCTAGGAGCCGGGCTATTTCTTCGCCAATAGCCTTCTGTCTCTCACCAGTGAAGCGACGCAGGAACTGCTTCACTGGCTTCAGCTTGGGGTCAACGTTGAGCTTGTGCTCTGCGAGCTCCCTCGGGACGCCTGGCATGTCAGATGGTTTCCATGCGAAGATGTCCCGATTCTCACGGAGGAAGTCGCAGAGCGCGCTTTCCTATGCGACGTCCATGTGCGAGCCGATCACCGCCGTCTTGGAGGAGTCGCCCTCGACCAGCGGGATGCGCTTGGTCTCCTGTGCCGACTGGAACTTGTCGCGTGAGTCCAGAGTCGGCTTCTTGACGATGGTCATGTCGTTGGGGTCGACTTGCAGCTTGAGTTGCTCCAGCTGCTCCGTGGCGATGACGGACTCGGCAAAGACGGCGTTGCCCTTTTCACACTCGATGGCGCGGTCGACGTCGCCGTGTACAGTGATGATGCCGTTCGGACCCGGCAGTTTCATCTTCAGGTAGGCGTAGCAGGGCCTTGCCATGAATTTGGCAAAGGCGGGTCGCCCGAGGATCGCATGGTAGGAACTACGGAAGTTCACCACCTCGAACCAGATCTTCTCGAGCCGGAAGTTCTTGGCGGTGCCGAAGACGACGTCGAGTGCGATTTTGCCTAGCGGGTAGGCCTTCTTTCCCGGGACGATGCCGTGGAAGGTGGTGATGGTGGGTACTAGCTGTTCGTCACGCAATTTCATGCGTTGGAACGTCTCGTAGTAGAGGATGTTGATGCTCGACCCTCCGTCCATCAATGTCTTGGTCAAGATGTAGCCCTTGACCTGGGGCGCGACCACCAGAGCGAATTTGCCCGGGTAATCGACGCGGGGCGGGTGGTCTTGACGGCTCCATGTGATCGGCTGCTCTGACCAGTCGAGCCACTGGGGCACGTCTGGCAGAGTCGCGTGGACGGCGCGCCGTATGACCTTCTCCTCCCGCCTGGAATCGAGGCCGACGAAGGTGTGGCCCATGAAGCCGGCAGTGGGAGGCATGCCCTGCTGCTGCTCACCGTCGTCGTCTCCGTCGGGTGCCCGCTTCTTGGCACCGGTCTTGGCCTTGACGATTTCTGCAGTCCAGCTGCACTCGTCAGTGGTGTGGCCGGCTGGCTTGCCGGGTAGGCTATGATACCTACACGGCATGGCCAGGATCTCCGTGGCGGTGAGCTTCTTTCGCGGGAAGTTGCCGCGTTGGCTCTTGAAGCCGCGGCCCCCGCAGCCGTGGCGGCTACAAGCTCGGAGCCGCCGTCACCCTTGCGTTTATGAGCGCTGGAGTGCTTGGCCTTGCTCTTGTTTTTGCCGCCTTTCTTCTCGTCGTCGTCCTCCTCGGAGTCGTCCTTGGTGACGTCGGACTCGGCGTACTTGTGCACGATGGCGAGTAGCTGGCCCATCGTCATGTCACCCTTGTGCGAGCGCCGCAGCTTCTGCTTGAGCGACTCGAAGGTGGTGTTGTCCTCGAGGTGGGAGTGCACCGTGTCGACGCTGAGGTGTTCTGCCGAGTTGATGAGGTCGGCGACTCGGCGATACCACTTTCTAGTGGACTCGCCCTCCTTCTGGACGCAGCGCTTGAGGTCCTCGACCGTGGCCGGGCGCTTGCAGGTCCCCTCGAAGTTGGTGATGAAGAGCCTCTTCAACTCGCCCCAGGAGTTGACGCTGTTCCTGGGGAGGTTGTTGAGCCAAGTGCGAGCCGTTCCCTCAAGCATGAGAGGAAAATAGCGCGCACAACAGAGCGAAGACGCGTTCTGGATGCTCATGGCGGCCAAGTAGTCCTGGACCCAAGTTTCCGGGTTCATGGCAGCGTTGTACTTGGGCGCCTCTCTCGGTCCTTTGAAGCTGCTAGGGAAACGCTCGCCTCTGATGGCGGGTCCAAAGCATCTAGGGCCGACGTCGTCGTCGTCGTTGTTGTTGCGCGTCGCCTCGGCGCGCTTGTCGTTGAGGTGGTGGCGCAGATCCGGAGCGGAGTGATTGGAGCGTGCCTGCGCCTGGTTGTTGTTGATGGTGTGCCGGGCGTCGTTGCGGGCGAGCCGAGGCGGGTTGCCTCCAGCCCTCGCGTTGCTCGACACTGCCGGCTCCTCGTGCCGACTGCGTGGCGGCTGTGGGGCAGCGTCACGCCTGGGGGAACCCTTGTTTCCCTGGCTTCGGTGTGGTGCCGAGGCCGTTTTCTCGCTGGGTGGCGATCTGGAGTAGAGCTTGCCGTCAGATTGCGACATGTTCTCCTGCAGCTCCAGCGCCTTGTCCACCAGCTTGCACCCCTTGCTCCAATAGGGGTTGTCCTTGACCCGGATCCTCTTGAAGAGAGAGGCGGCTGCAGTCATGCAATCGACTGGGGTGCCGAAAATCGCGAGGTCGGCGTCGTCGTCGTTCCGCGGCTGGGGTTGAGGACGAGCCGGGTTCGGAGGAGGCCGCGGCGCCGGAGGCGGCATCGTGGGCGAGGTTGAGGCGGAACTTGACTCGAGCCGCCGGGCTGGGCCCTGCGGCACTCGTCGCGCTGCCTTTCCAGCTCTGTCTCGCGCGCGAAGGCGTTGTCGAGCGCGCGAGTTGGTGCATCAGGATTAAGCCGCGACTTGCGGTTTTTGTGATGCCGAGTGACCGCGGAGAGAGCGGTCGACTGAGCATCGACCTCCAGCTCCTTCTGGCGGATCTCCTCCTGCTGGAGGGCCATCTTCCGGCGCAGCTGCTCGAGCTGTGTCGCCTGGTCGACGACGTTCGCCGGCGTGATCGGGGTGCTGAGCGGGTCAGCCGCCCGACCTGCTTGTCCTCGCAGGGCGGCGAGAGATTCGTCGCGTTGCTGCTTTTCGCGAGCCTCCTGCTCGCGCCGTGCCTGGTCGCGCTGCTTCTGCGCGTTGGCCTCTGCTGTGGCGGCGTTTGTTGCCGCAGGTTTGGCGGCAGCAGAGTTTGCCGCCTCGCCCGTCATGTAGATGTGGGCGGGTGTTGCCGTGCCGTCCGAGGCCAGATCGGTCGAGCCCTCCGACTCGTAGTCGAGAACGGGCAAGATCGACCCGGTGTCGTCGTCGTTCGAGATCTGGACGGTCTCGGCGGATGGGGCGGGTGCAAAGTGGTTTGCAGCCGCGGTGTCGACAGCGGCTTCGTCAAGCGGGTCGACGGGGGAGGAAGTACCATCGTAGTTGTTGGCGACTCCTTCCTCATCCGAGCCGCAGAAGCCGACGTAGGCGGTGACGCGGTCCCGAACGGGATAGCCATCGCGCGAGTGATCGGGGCGTAGTTGGGCCTGCCCCAAGTGTGTGGATCGGCGACGTAGCCGATCCCTCCGTGCTCGAAGTAGCTGCCGGTGACGATGTCACCGCGACCCGACATGGCTTGAGGGCTGAAGTAGACGCCAGTGCCGGGTTCAGGACTCTCCATGAAGTAAATTCCAGCGATCGCTGGCCCCACGGTGGGCGCCAACTGTCGTGGGGTAATCACGGCAGATGCCATACGGGGTGGCTTAACTCGGGTGTGAGCCAGGCGACGTAGGATTCACAGAGAGGTTGCACACGCAGAGTTTACCCAGGTTCGGCCCCTCTGTATGAGGTAAAGACCTACTCCTGCTTGTATGTATTTGGATCTGAATGGGGTGTACAATGGTGTGCGCACCAGAGCTTGCGGGTGCTCCGGAGGCTATGGAATGAGATGAGTCTGCCTCTAGGGTTGCTCCTTGCCGGCTTTATATAGGGAGCCGGCTAGGGTTTACAGGGAATGACGGGTTCCGCTGGCGGCGCTAGCTATCCTGCCTACAAGTGCGGCTTCGTGGAGCGCACTCTTCGGGATACATAATCGCAGACTGATTCGAAGATATCTGCTGCCGCCTCCCCGAGCCGTCATACCGGGATCCTCGGGGACCCGGTATCCTGGAAGATGTACACCGGGTGGGCTTTGGGCCACCCGGCCTTGAAGGCCGACTCGGGGTTCTGGGCCTACCCGGTTGGGCATCCCCCCATCACCGCTGTCAGATTTTTTTTCCTTAAACAATTTCATAATTATAAATACCCTGACATATGGGTCCCAAGTGTCAGATTTTTCACAATTAAAGAAAAAATTGAATTTTGAAATAAATAAATATATATATATCCTTTAATCTATGATTCAAAATAATGCAAATAATATGCAAAAATATTGCAAATTTATCAAAGTTTCAAACTTTCCATGAAAAAGTTGCACCAAATTACATTATACACAAAATAATGCTAAACAATATACCAACATTTTCCAAATATAACAATTTTCCATATTTCCCACACAGAAGTTTCAAAAAAAATCTCATTTTGTTGAAAATTTGTTGGATAAGTTTTCCACATAATTTTTCTGTTTTCCCACATGGGCAAATTTTTTTTTAAAAATTCCTACGGTTTCCAAAATTTCGATCACAACGGGCACGGTATGCCACCGCACTAAATTTCACATCTGTAGTACCCATTGCGAATTTTAAAGAAAAAGAAAAAAGAAAGAGAAAACTCAATCTTCTCCACGCTAATTTCCAGCCGATAATATTTAACCACAACAGACAAATTAATGTGAAGGTTATTCTTTTTAAAAGCATTTTAGGATGAGAAAATAGGATGATAATCGAACATTTCAATTTGCTAAAAAAAAAATTGGAGGTAATCCAAAATATATCGGTATGCTCATAAAAAAGGATACTTATTTACAGCAAAATACGACCATATTTGATCATGCTAATTCGGTGCATATTTGCATATAATATAAATAAAATCTTCCTAAGTATGAAACTAATTTTAATAAATGCTTACACAATTTATTTTGTCTAACTATGGAGTTAACTTACAAATTCACTGTCTGCTGATCTTTAACCACGACAAATAAAATTATAAAAAAAATGCGGTTTGTCCCCCCACCGAATTTTTGGAGATAATATAAATGCATTTCCCCTAATTATATGGAGTTAAATTTGATAAATGTTCACACACTACATTCTCATTAATTGTGGAGTTAAATTAAATATTTAAGACAAAAAAAATACACGCATACTAGAACATTCCAACTTGCTAAAAATTTAGAGACACTCCAATTGACAAATTCTTTCTTTTCCTTTGCGAGTTTTCATTCTTCCTATTCTTTTATCTTTTTCTTTGCCTTCTTCCAATGTCACCAAACTTAAATATTTTTGAACAGTTCGTCCATATACAAAGTTCATATTTCAACCACACGAATGGCCAGTGGTTGTATTACCTCAGAATACATATTTCTATCCGAGAATACAAACACTCTATATAAATATAGTGGAAGCTTTAATAATCTTTTCAAGATGACCAATAATTATATCACCTTAGAGTACGTACTTCTATCCGAGATTACAAACACTCTATATTAAGAAAACCAAATACACTTAATTATACATGATACATACATCACTACACCTAATACTACTACACATATCAATGCAACGGGCGCGGCGTGTCGCCGCGGGAATTTTCCTAGTACTATCAATTTTGCAATATGTTTCTAATTCTTGCCAATTGCTACATTTTTCTGCACATTTAACCTAATCTTTCCACTTTTCAAGGAATTTTTTGGGTCCATTACATTAGCAATCTGTTGCTAATTGGTCAGTGTTTTTCTTCATACCGTGTTGTTACTGGCTCATCCACAAGTTGGGTTTGGAAAACCTGACGCCGTGGACTACCTAGGTGTGTTTGTATCGGTCGCCGTCAAATTTCATGAATGCGCTCGACTTTCATCTCACGCCTCTTCTTTTACTACCAAAGGTGTCGTCTTCCTCCATCATAGAAGAAGAAAACATTCATAAAACAAAATGAGAAGTGGTAAAACAAAATGAGATGGATGTCCACACTATTGGGATGGATTTGATGCACTGTATATGATGATAACATGACATAATAGCTGTTGATCTGTCTAATGAGCCTGATATGTTTGTGTGGAATTCAACGCCGTCTGGATCCTTCTCGGTAAAATCTCTGTATTTGGACATTATGAATGACCATACAAGGTTCTTCTGGAGATGTATTTGGAAGTTAAAAGTACCATTAAAGATTAGGATCTTTATGTGGTTTCTTTTTAAATGAGTTTTATTAACTAAAGATAATTTGGCTAAACGAAATTGTGATGGATGTAAGAAGTGTATGTTTTTTGATTTAGATGAGTCGATTCATCATTTTGAGAACCACTAGATTTGTTTCGTGATTCCTGCTAGTCATGAGTTGTGACATGGGTTACAACTAAAAAAAAATACCCAGGGTGTTAGATTGATTCGTGGTTCTTACTAATCATGACTTGTAACATGGGTTCCAACCAACAACCAAAAGTTGGTGGCGTCACCTGACTGAAAATTAAAGAGAGGTAGACACTCTCTAATAATGGACTACTATTATTTATATTGCAGTATATAAACATATTACACAACTAATAAGAAGGTAAGTTGATTGGCTCATTGTATTTATTCATATCAAGACACCTCACTCGTAGTTAAAAAACAACACATGCACAAGTGCACTTATTGGATGAACCACCTGAGGCACCCATCATGTAAGAACAACTTTCATGCAATCTGAATAAAACTATTCTGTAACTAATTTACCCACAACAACTCTCCATGAAAGTTTTAAAACCTTCGTCAGGCCAGGATCTATATATGACCCACCGCCCTGGGTGTTCTCTCCATGCTGCAAGAGCTCCGTCAACTCACAATGTAAGAGAGCAGAAAGTTATTGAAAACATAACTTGAGAATAGGAGAGATCGAGAAAGAAAAGCTCGGCGGAAAGGGAAAACGCAGTCTAGAGTGATGTGTTTCTCTTGCATGAGACCTTTTCCGGATGCCCTACAATCAACTACTGGCATGTCGATCCGATGGCGTCTGTGCTCGCATATTCTACTATATATAAAAGATGGTGGAAACCGCTGCTTCTCAGGCCCTCCAAGTCGCCGTCATCCGTCAGCCGTTCGATCTGCGCAACGGACGGTGGAGATCGAACCACGTCGGCGTCAACCCCGCGCGGCACTGTAGCTCCGATTTTTGTCCAATCGCCGCGCGACACGTAGCCCGGTCACCCGCCGGTCGCCCACCCGGTCGCCGCGTCGTTTTGCAAAAAAAACCTCCCGTTTTTCGGCAATTCGCGCGCGGTCCACGCTTTTGCACTACGGGTGGACCTAAACGCAATTTCGGGAAAAGCCAAGGTCTTTTCTGCAAAACCATCCGTGAGCTCCCTCTCCCTCCCGCGCGACGCCGTCGTCGCCGCTGCCGCCGCCGTGCCGCACCGCCGCTACGAGCCTCCCCGGTCGAATCCAAGCAGCCAGAGAGCTCCGCCACCTTCTCCTCTACCTCCTCGCCGGAGGAATCGCGCCCGGACGGCCGCAGTCGCCGCCACTCCACCGGAGTTTGTCGCCGGCGTTTTTTCTATCCGCTGCCGCGGGAACGGTCGCCGGCGGCGATTCCGGCGACCATTTGGCGCGCAGCGCCGCCAGTTCGATGCGCCTCGGCGTGCTCTACCGGAGATGCGCCTCCACGGCCCGAACCCGTGCGCCGTTGCGGCTCCGCGAGCCGAGCGCCGCCGCCCGCGTCCGCCACCCGCTGACGTCGAGGGCTGACGTCAGCGCGGCCTGGCTGACATGCGGGGCCCGCCTGTCAGCTGTGTTTTTTGATTACATAACATACGGAATTTTTTTGAAAAAATCATATCTTTCTATGCACAACTCAGAAAAATACAAATAAATTACCAAAAGTTCCAGAAAAAAAACATCTTTACAACTAACACATTTATATGCATGGTTACACAACTTTTTAAAAAAATAATTACAACAAACATTATAGCTTTCCATATTAATTATAAAGTTTATATAAAATCATCTCGCATATTAACATTATATCTTTCTATATTAATTATACATCTTCTGTAAAATCACCTGTTGATTTTAGATAACTACAGAATATTAACTATATGACCTACAGAAAAACAACTGAGAATTGTTCACTATTTGGATAAACAGAAAGCAACAAATTCTAATACAGATAAAAGTAATAAATACAAAAAACTAATATAAATCAGTTCTCTCAACTTTAACAATTTTCGGGATCTAAACATCTTTCAAACACGAACTCCTCTGAATTTCACTAATCTTCAAACCTAAGTAATAATTAAATTTGTACATTACCAAATTTAAATTCCATTTACTCCACGGGCGCAAAGTTTCAGACGATTTTCAAATCTGTCCATTTAATAAAGACAAAAAAAGAATTCAAACACAATAAGCGTGCCAACATAACCACAAAAAAACCGTTCCTAAAACGTAAAACCAACTACATGTGTAAAAGAAAGCAAAAGTTCTTTGTAAAATAAAGCAAACATTCTCAAAACGTAAAACTGAACAACTTCTCAGCCTAGACAATTTTTGAATTTCAACAATGAAAAATAGTTCAAACTATCCATTCGAACTTGAACTAAAAAATGTCCACAGTTTTTTCCTTGAAACAATTCTACATAATTCTAAATATGATTTTGCCATCATTCTAAATAATACAAACCAAAAAAATTAACAAATGTCCACATTTTTTTTTCCGAAAAATAGTCAAAACTATCCATTCGATTTTAAAACAATTCTAAAAAATGCAGATCAACAGTTCAAAACATGTTCTCGGGAAAAAATGACAAATATGTCAACGGGATCACATAAAAATAAATATGCACGAACAAAATTCAAATTTCAAATATCCATGTGCCTTAGAAATTTGTATTCCCATATACGTCAAAAGGAATTCAAATGCGTTAAACTATTCAAAAACTTGGTGATTTCCGAATTTGAACAGTTTTCGAACCTTTTAATTCACAACAACTTTACGGTTGAACAATTCAAAATTTTAGCCCACGGGCGCGGCGGAGTCCACGCTTAGTCCCCTAGTATGTTCGCATGCCCCGTCCGATCGGGGGCAGCTAGAGTTTCGATGCGCCGGAGCTTGAGCGTGACACACACCTGGTAGCTAATCTGGGGTCTTTTGTAGCTCGTGTTAGCGCAAACTTTAAACTTTATGACGTTTTTCTTGGAAAAATATTAGGGAAAAGCTAACTAACAACCGGCTGTTGCTACGGCCGGTCCATCACGCCTCACGCGGCCGTTTTCCTCTCCACCTTATCTCTTTCTTCCCAACCACGCTCCTGCTGCTGACCTCGGGAAAGACGACGCCCTGCTCTCTCATCTCCCTCGCCTCTCTCTCTCCACTCGCGACCGCGGCCGCTCCAGCCGTCGAGCTCGCCCGCCGTCGGACCTCCATCTCCCCTCCTCATCTCCACACAGCGCCATACCAGAGGCCCAACACCACGACCTCCCTCTCCGTCCACCTCCAGCCATGGACGGCCATCTCGGCTCCGGCCTCGAGCTGTCCAGCGACTTCTGCTCCCGCCTCGGCAGTTCAAGTTCACCCAACACAGTGGACGGGATCAGAGAAGACAGCGCCCTGTAATGGATTGCTATGGGGCCACTCGATCTGGCTCCGACGGACGTCTGGAGCGGTGGATTCGTCAACGACCAGCTCAAATTGGCGAGATGGTGTGTCCATGGTCGATTGCGCAGGTCAGCGTTTTTTATGAGTTTATCAATGTTACACGCAATGCATGATTTTGCTACATGGGTGTATTGACTTTGCTGTGTAAGCACGAGCAAAATGCTACATGATTTCAATTTCAGAAACTGTTTGGTACAATCGAATTGGGTTTTGTTACATATGTTATAGGTTTTTGCTACATGAATATGTTTAAAGTGCTACATTCTTTTTGCTACACATCGCAATTTTCTAGACCTGAATTTTTTGCTATACACCGTGCTACATGCGCATTTTATTTGTTGGACCGGATTTTTTTGCTACATCGATCGGACACAACATTTTCTGAAATATTTTTTGCTACATGGAATGTTACATGCATAGAAGAAAATGCTACACGCGAAACGGTTTTGTTACATGGATCGGACGTGTGAGATCGGTTCACTTAAGTGGATCGGACGGTTCTGGAGGCGGCTGATGTTTTGCTTATCAACAACCGAGTGACGCCTAGCGTTTGCTAAAATATTATGTATAATTAGGTGTCAGTATTTGTTATGTTGCACCGTTTAATTAGTTGCACCGGTACGCAGAACATGCGACTCCTTAAACAACATGTACTCTAACTCACTGCAGTAGTGCATGGTGGGCCCCTGTGGTAACGTCAGCTCCATCCAGAAAGGAGACGTGGCACCAGCTGGGCTGCCACGCGTGCCTCGACCCCCGCGCCCCACCGAGCGCCGCCGCCTCGCACCAAAATCGCGCGTCACCTCAAACACACACGCCGCCGCAGAACAGAAAACAGAGGAGTGAGCGAGCTCTGCTCTGCTCGTCGGAGAACAGAGTTAAGTAGGGTGTCATCTGAATTCTGAAAACAACCTGGAGCAGGAAAACGCATGGAGGCGGCGGCGGCGGTGTGGGAGGAGGTGGCCTTGGCGGTGTCGACGGGCGGGAACAGCAGCACGGTGTTCTCCATCTGTGTGTTCACGGCGGTGTTGTGCCTGTGCCTTGTCGCCGGCCACCTGCTGGAGGAGAACAAATGGGTCAACGAGTCCATCACAGCGCTCATCATCGTACGTACTCACTTCCATCCCCTCATCTCCACATCATACTTATAATTGCTCGGTGAGATCGCCATGATCGATCGGTGCTGAATTTCTTGGGTGGCCTGCAGGGTTGCGTCGTGGGGGCCTTCATCTTCTTGCTGAGCAAAGGGAAGAACTCGCGCATCCTCCGGTTCGATGAGCAGCTCTTCTTCATCTACGTCCTCCCGCCCATCATCTTCAACGCCGGGTAGGGTACCCAACCCATCTTCATTCTTCAACAGCTTACAGCTTCCTTGTGTTTTTTTCTGTTGCGAAACTGACAGCTTCGCAATAGTCTACGGTGTGTTGCTGAATCTATTCACGGATCTTCTTTGCAGGTTTCAGGTGAAGAAGAAGCAGTTCTTCCGTAACTTCCTCACCATCATGTCCTTCGGGGTATTTGGGGTCTTCATCTCCGTTGCCATCGTCTCTGCAGGTCATGCGCACGAATTCTTCGAGACCATATCGAATCTCTCTTGTATCCGTCTTTATTCCAATCATGTGTAGGCGACAATCGGATGGAAATTTTAATTTTGATCACCTTCATACTCTTTTCTGCATTGGTAAACAGTTTTCTCTTTACAAGGGAGGCTTTTTTGCGCACAACATTGCCTATCTGTTGCTAAATTGCCTATTTCTTGATATCAGGCTGCTACTGGCTCTTCCCAAAAGTTGGTTTCGGAAAACTTGACGCGGTGGACTACCTAGGTATGTATGCATTTGTTCTTTATATTTATATTTATATTTATATTTATATTTGTGTGGCCCTTTTGCTTCGAATTAATTAATTCGAGTCTGATTTACAAAATGCAGCAATGGGAGTCATATTTTCCTCCACGGATACCGTGTGCACGCTCCAGGTCCGTTGGGTGCTCAATTTCCAACTTCAGGGTCGTATTAGTGTATCCGGCGCATTCCGTTTTTAAGCTCCCGAGCTCAAACTCCTCAGGTCATAAGCCAAGATGAGACACCAAGGCTGTACAGCCTAGTGTTCGGCGAAGGAGTCGTCAATGACGCGACATCGGTGGTCCTATTCAACGCTATAAAGAACATCGATATCACCAGGCTCAAAGGCGGGGTGGTGCTCAAAGTTGTCACGGATTTCCTCTACCTGTTTGCTACTAGTACTATCCTTGGAGCTACAGTGAGTACACCATGTTCTTAAAAGTCTTAGTTATTTGATATGCACAATCAATAATGGTTTACACGTTATTCATAATCATGGATGTAACTTAATTTGCATTCCTTTGTTTTCCGAATGATATCAGATCGGGCTATCGACTGCTTATGTTCTCAAAGCACTGTATTTTGGTAGGTGAGTAGAAGGCTAACAGGTGCTGGTTCAGTTTGGTACATCTTCTGCTCTTTATATTTTAAATGCTTCGCCTTATTTTTGAAGGCACTCGACTGATCGGGAGGTAGCCCTAATGGCTCTCATGGCTTATTTATCGTATATGCTGGCAGAGGTACGTAAGGCCATCAAAACACATCTTTTTTTTGGGCAGTTTTATATGTTTTCCAACAAGATACCTGATGATAAGTTCATCTGGGCAGTTTCTAAGTCTGAGTGGGATTTTGACTGTTTTCTTCTGCGGCATCGTCATGTCCCATTACGCGTGGCATAACGTAACAGAGAGCTCCCGGATCACGACAAGGTACTACTACTATGTTTCTTTCTGTGTTGCTGAATTATTTGTATCACTTTTAAAACAACTTGTTTGTCTCATTTTGGGTAATCTATTTTCTTGCTAAGCTTAGAAATAATCACACTGCAATGATGGAACTGCAGGCATATATTCGCGACATTATCATTCATCGCCGAGACATTTATCTTCCTTTATGTTGGGATGGATGCACTTGACATCGATAAGTGGAAGACAGCAAAGGCAGGGTGAGCAACAAAGTTGGCTGGCTTTTGGAGAGCCAAAATATTTATCATTTCTCGCTAGTTACCTCAAATCCTAATTTTCTTATTGTTGCCAGATTTAAGACATCAATCGGTATCATCATTTTACTTATTTTGCTCGGACGGTCCGCTTTTGTTTTCCCTCTATCAATTCTGTCAAATTTCATGAGTGGGAATTCTGAAAAAACACCGATCACATTCAAGCACCAGGTTGATTTCTGACCAAAAGATTTTCTCTTACTACTCTATCAACTAAAAGTAGATTCACAATCTTCTTGGGTAGAAGAACATCTATTGAATGATGTGCTCGATATTGTTTTAATCATGTGAAGGCTGTGATTTGGTGGGCTGGACTCATGAGAGGCGCCGTTTCGATCGCACTAGCTTATACTCAGGTATGTCTAATTGTCATCTGTACTCCTTCGACATTGTACGAGCGACAAGAGGCTAAGATATATTTGTCGTGCATGTTTTCTGTTCACGTTTTCAGGTGTAACACTGGATCCAGTTCATGCTACTATCATCACCAGTACAATTGTTGTAGTATTTTTCACAACCCTGGTAAGTACCTTTCCAAACCCCACGCATTCCGCAAAGTCATTGATGTTTTGTTGGTAAAAGGTTCAAGACATCCATAAACATAGAGATTCCATCAATTTTCAGGTGTTTGGTTTCCTGACAAGGCCTCTGATAAGTGCGATGCTCCCGCACCATCGGCACCGAGAGAAGGCGACAGGAGGCTCTCGCAGCACCGGAAGCAACTCCCGAAGGACGAGTTCATCATGCCGTTCTTGTCGGACGAGGAAACGTCGGGCAGCGGAATCGACTTCATGCAAGCCAAGAGGAGCATATCGATGCTGCTAGAGAGGCCCGTGCACATGGTGCACATCCACTGGAGGAAGTTCGACGACAAGTTCATGAGACCGATCTTCGGCGGGCCTCGGTCGCACTGACTGGTATGTCTCATGTGGCATGTGGTGGAATAATTTGTGTATTACATGTGGAGTGTAACTAATCGAGCTCGTCTTTGTAATGATAGTATCTCCGGACTGAATTATATGTCTTTGTTGGTTACTGTCAGTGTGAAGTCTGTAACATCGAACAGTTTCAAGCAGTTTATAACCTGAAGTAACCAACAGAGATGCATCACTATTTATTACTTTTGAAAGGTCAGAGGATCCTTGTTGCAGATAAGTTAATCCACTCCAACACAAACGGAACCTGAAGGATGTTTGCTTCTTTTTTTACGAAAAACGGTAGCATGCTACTGCGTGTATTTATATTTCCGGTTTATTTTTGTTACATTCGTACAACTTTACGTTCATGTAGACAAGTGTTGTCTTTTTCTGTAGGGTTTAGCGCGATTTGCAGCGGCCTGCCAACCATGTGCCCACAGTCATCACCTTGCCGCAGGCTTTGACGGGGACTTGTGTCGAATTTGACTTGGATATCCTTTTTCCTCAGGGATATCTCGCCCAAGGTCTTGATTTTCTAAGAACATGTTGGCATCCGAGTCACATTTGGTGTTGAAGTCTATATGTGAATTGATTAGCCCGTTCCATCAGTTCGGATTTTAATTGTTTTGGCTAGTGCATGAAACTAGATATCTTCACAACTCTTAGGCATCTCTAGCCCATCCGTTATAATTGGTTAGAGGAGTAAAAATAAACTTATAGCCCGTTCCCCCTCGGCCTGCCGCTGTTGCCCGCTCGGCTCCGACCACTCAGGCGCCTCCCTTCGTGCCTCCGCCGACACCCCTAGCACCCGCCTCGGTCCTCCCCGCTTCGACTTCGATTCGGTCACCGTTCGTGGCCGCCGCCAGATTCGATGAATCTACGGACGTTCTCAGCCATCACCGGATTCAATTCAACAAATCTATTGCTGTGGTATCGTGAAAATTATCCTTCGACACCATAACCTTAGCAACATGCATAGTCGTGTTGGTTGTGATGTCATTAACCGAGTGACTTTATATGTGTCGCTATATTATTGTGTTTTCAAGTAAATTGTTGGGAACCTGATTTATATTTTAAATACAAATTATATTCTAGTAAAAGCCAAATGAAAACTATGTTGCACATTTTGCACAAATATTCACATGCAAAAAATTGTGGGGCCAAGTAGTTGAAGCACATGTGGAAATCCTTCATTTGTGTTAAACTCCTCCAAATATTGGGGAAGTTTGAGTTACGACCACCCCATGAAAATAAAAGATAGGATCATGCCTTATCTGCGCGTCACTGATACACGAACAACAGTGGCACACTCAAATTTGACACGCCACTGACAATAGCTATGGCGCGCGAAAAAAAGCCACTGATATTATGACTACACTAAGGGTTTTCCTAATAGTGTCTTCACAATCCCCTCTCGCCACCACTGACGATGGCCACTGCCGGGTAGAGTTGGGTCGGTGCAAGTGGTGGAGGGCCATATAATACTACTATATATAAAAGTTGGAAGAAATCGCGCCCAGTCCCGCTGTCCACGTCGCGCAACGACTGCTGGCCATCCGATCGTCGTGACGGCCGTCCCAGATGCGGCCACATCGCCCCCCAGAACATGCGAACTGTAGCAGCCAACTTTTAGCCAATCACGTTGCGCCATGTCGCCGGGGCGCCAGCCGGTCACCCCGGTTCCAGCCGGTCACCCCGTCGCGCACGGTTTTTGGCGCGGTAATTCCAAAAAAAAAACCTCACTAAGGACTTATTTACAATTTCAGGAAACTCTAGGGACCTTACTGAAAAAACATGCACACATCCCCCTCCCTCTTCTTCTCTCTCCCGTGCGAACCGGAGGTCGCCGTCGGCTCGCCGCCGACACGCGACGCCGCCGCTCCGCACCTCGGTCAAATTGAAGCCCACGGCGAACTCCGCGGTCGCCTCCTCTCCCTCCTTCCCGAGAATCGCCTGCTGGGACACCGCACGCGCGCCCGAGTCGTCGCCGCCGTGAGCTTCATCCGGTCGCCGCGTTAGGACGCCGACGGCGACGCTCCGGCGACCAAAATACAGCGGCGCCGCCACTTTCGGGCACCCCGCGTCCACGCGCGTCCGACGCGCCCAGCCTCGCGTCCGAGCTCGCGCGGATGCGACGCCGCCGTGGTTGCTGTGGCCACTGATGACGTCATCACTACGTCACAGTAGGCCCGGCCTGTCAGGATTTTTTCCTTTTCGTAGATAGTTTTACAAATTGTTGAATCTCTGACAGGTGGGTCCAGTTTGTTCAGACAATTTCCAGAAAATGCTTAATATTGCAAAATCAATAACTTCAAATCTATCGACCACAAAAATATGAAAAATATATCAAAATGACCAGAAAAATATATGCTACCTATTTATGGCACAATATAAACACATTTGAATATTTTAATTTGGCAAATATTTGGAGATAATCTAAATGCATTTCCTCTAATTATGGCCATATAATGCATTTCCTCTGATTATAGAGTTAAATAAATATTTATGGCAAAATACAAACATATTTAATTATTTCAATTCGGTTAATATTTGGACACAAACTAACTGAACTCTCTCTAATTATGTAGTTAAACTCCATAAATGCTCACATAATGCATTCTCTCTAATTATGAAAATAAATTAAAAATTCATGCCAACATACAAACATATTTGACCATTTCAATTTGCTAAATATTTGGAGCTACCCTAGACGACAAATTCCGATGGATTTCAACCTTTCGAATCACAACGGGCGCGACGGCACTCTGCATTATCTTCCCAACTTACATCAATTTGTTTCTATTTTTTGGCAAAAGTTAGCTGAATTATTTACAGCAATAATTGTTTCCTTAAGCATGATGGCCAAATTAACTACATTGCCAAATTGATGCATAAATGTTATGGTGACTAAATTGTTTTACTATTATTAAGAAACTCCCCACATATTTTCTTCGAATTTTATAACTTTTTTGGCCTACATATACAAGTATGGAAAGATTTGTCATTTTAGACAAATTCCTACTTTATTTAAAATGCGAAAAAAATTAGTTCATCTAAACATGATACTCATGAGTGTAAATTAACTACATTGCCAAATAGACTCATACATTTGGTATGCAATTTGGAAAAAAATAGACTGTAATTACAAATAGGGAATTTTTTTGACATCTTTCCACAGTAAATTCGACGTGAATTTCTCGACCTTCTCGGCGATAATTTTCAGCTGCTGATCTTTAACCACGGCAGATAAGTTAACAAAAAGGGTGTGGCGTGTCGCCGCGCCGAGTTGCCTAGTTAATCATAAAAGAAATGCAATGTTCAAAATATACTAGTGATGATTGTTGGGCACCCGAGGTTGAAAGGATGATGCAGACAGTGATGTCTTGTTGATGACTATTGCTGGGTACCCAAAGAGGAAGGGATATGTAGGTAGCGGTAGGTATTTCCTAAGTAGAGAATCAAGATTTATCGAAACAGTAGGAATAATAAGAGTGTGTTAGGTAGAACAAGTCACCCCAACATGGGATTTCCAACTGGGCCAAGATGACCTGATACATGTTAGGCTGAGATTATGTTAAGTGTTTATTGGGTTGTATGTGTTGAGACAGCTGAGATGAGAAGATGTTTGGTGGTTTATACATACTGGAAGAGACTGTGACTAGAGTCTAGAAATTTACATTAAAGTTATGTCCAAATGTTATACAAAAGACCTTGAACAGAAATAAAAAAAACAATCGGGTCCTCAGACAGCCCATCAAAGCTTCGTGTGTCGAGAGAAGCTCGCTGGCGGCGCGCTTATGGTGTTGGGCTCTAGTCCCGGGCGTGGTTCGATCCGGACTAGAGGAGGGAACTAGTACCGGGCCGGCTGCTCCGACGCTGCGCAGGTCGGGTCCCGGGTTGTAGGGCACCTCTAGTTCCGGGTCGTGATACCACCCGGGACCGAGGCAGTCAGCGGCAGGGTGGAGACAGGAGGGTGGACCTTTCGTCCCGGGCCGTGGTACAGCCCGGGACTAGAGGTCCCGCTATATCATCTCCCACCTCGGGCCAGCCACCATTTTTGAACTCTCAAGATCATCTCCATTGTTTCCTCTCTCAAGCTCAAGTGTAGCCCCATTTTTTTCCAAGATTTGTCAAGATAGACGGCACCCATCTCTCCAAGGGTTAGCAACACTTGATCCTTTCACCCGGCGGCCGAATTTTAGCCATTTCCATACAAGTTTAGCTCATTTCATTTTTATAGTGCTACCTAGGTGTTTGATGAAATGCCTAAGCTAGGTAGTTTTTTTATTTTTTATGTATTTTGAGCTCAAATTAATTTATTATTTGTGGATTTTAGTGTCGTCTCGGTCCTCACCGCCGTCGATAGCCCCCGCCATCCCGTGACCAGCACCACCTCGGTGAGCCTCTTCTTTTATCTGTTATTTTACAAAATTACTTGTATGATTTGATTGCATAATTATTTTTCTTGTATAATTTTCTTATGTTTTTTATGTATAGTGTCATGGTTTTGATATCCGTCCCCGTCGTCCCTCGTCCGGTCTATGATTCAGATGTGGTATATTTTTATCACTATTTATTTTGTTTCGTGTTTATAACAATCATGCCGACCAAATTGACATACATATATTTTTATTTAGGAGGTAGTTGAACCGGAAATTCCAGCCGACCCTATTGTAGAGTTTTTTATAAAAGAAAACAACGATTTGAAAGCAAAATTGAAGATAAGTGAAGATCTTCGTCTCCAATGCCTAGAAGAGAAGATGGTATTGGACTTGAAGATTGCCGACATCGTTGATGCTCACGGGGTCGAGCTTACCGACGTCGTCGCTGTTCACGAGATGAAGATGGATGCAATGCGCTTGAAGCTTAGAAAGATTAGAAAATATGTCATTTGTCAAGAGGCTTGGTATCATTATGCTATTGGTTCAATAGTTACCTTAGTTGCGATGCTGATCGCATTTGTT
This sequence comes from Poa pratensis, assembly GCA_947311845.1. NCBI lineage: Eukaryota > Viridiplantae > Streptophyta > Magnoliopsida > Poales > Poaceae > Poa > Poa pratensis. The sequence goes on along the minus strand of CAMZMU010000069.1, from coordinate 164,562 downwards.
GTTGGATTTAAATTCTTTAGATAGTTGTATTCTAGTTTCAATTAATTTATGTTTTATGAGAACTATGTATTACATTTGGTCACTACTATACTTTGGTTTTAATGTGATGAACTTGTATTAATGAATATGATATGTTTCCTATTATGTTGGTTTATCGTAATGGGTTTTAGCGGTGATTTGCAGATGAGTCATCCGTGGATGTGCGCTGGCAGAAGCTCTAAAGAGTACATGGATGGCGTGCAATCTTTTCTCAATGTGGCTAAGGATAACAAGGGGCCCAATGGTTTTATGTGTTATCCATGCAAGAATTGTCGGAATGAGAAGGATTACCCTAACACAGACAGAATTCACCTCCACCTGATAACTTCTGGTTTCATGCCCGGCTATAATTGTTGGACCAAGCACGGAGAAAAGGGGGTTATGATGGAAGATAACGAAGAAGAAGAGAACGATGACAACTACATGTACCCTGAATATGTTGGTAACCCAACAGGGGAAGCTGATGATGAAGAGGTACCAGATGATCCCATCATACATGATGATTTACGTGGGGTCATCGTTGATGCACATACCCTAGCAGAAACTACACTTGAGAAGTTGAAGTTGGAGCGCATGTTAAAGGATCACAAAACAAAGTTGTACCCAACTTGCGAAGATGGCAACACAAAGCTCGGTACCACACTGGAATTATTGCAATGGAAGGCAGCGAATGGTTTATCTGACAAGGGATTTGGGAGTTTACTGAAAATAGTGAAGGACAAGCTGCCGGCTGGTAACGAATTGCCCGAGAGTGCGTATGAAGCAAAGAAGATTATCTGCCCTCTAGGATTAGATGTGCAGAAGATACATGCATGCATTAATGACTGCATCCTCTACCGCGGTGAGAAGTATGAGAATTTGAATGAATGCCCGGTATGCGGTGCATTGCGGTATAGATCAGAGCAGATGACCCTGGCGATGTTGAGGGCATGCCCGCCAGGAAGAAGGTTCCTGCCAAGGTTATGTGGTACGCTCCTATAATACCACGGTTGAAACGTTTGTTCAGAAACAAAGAGCATGCCAAGTTGTTGCGATGGCACAAAGAAGACCGCAAGAGCGACGAGATGTTGAGACACCCGGCTGATGGGTCGCAGTGGAGAAAAATCGATACAGAGTACAAGGAATTTGCACGTGAACCAAGGAACTTAAGGTTTGGTCTTAGCACGGATGGTTTTAATCCTTTTGGGGAGCAGAGTAGCAGTCATAGCACCTGGCCTGTGACTCTATGTATCTATAACCTTCCTCCTTGGTTGTGCATGAAGCGGAAGTTCATTATGATGCCAGTGCTCATCCAAGGCCCGAAGCAACCCGGTAACAACATTGATGTCTACCTGAGGCCATTAGTTGATGAACTTTTACAGTTGTGGCATGATGAAGGGGTACCTGTGTGGGATGAGTACAAACAAGCGGAATTTAACCTATGAAGGTTGTTGTTTGTAACCATCAATGATTGGCCTGCTCTTAATAACATTTCAGGACAGTCGAACAAGGGATACAATGCATGCACACACTGTTTAGATAGCACTGAAAGTATATATGTAGGTAACAAGAATGTGTACCTGGGTCATCGTCGATTTCTTACAACTCAGCATCCCCTAAGAAAGAAAAGCAAGCAGCAGCATTTCAAAGGTGAGGAAGATCGCCGGCCAAAGCCACCCTCCAAAGTGGTGAAGATATATATGATGCGGTCAAGGATTTAGATGTAATCTTTGGAAAGGGTCCTGGCGGACAGTCTGTTCCGAATGACGCTAACAACCACGTTCCCCTGTGGAAGAAGAAGTCTATATTTTGGAACTACCCTATTGGAAAATCCTAAAGGTCCGCTCTGCAATCGACGTGATGCACGTGACGAAGAATGTTTGCGTGAACCTGCTAGGCTTCTTGGGCGTGTATGGGAAGGCAAAAGATACTCCGGAAGCACGAGAGGACCAGCAACTTTTGAAAGACCCAAAGAACCTGCATCCAATGAGGACGGATAAAGGACGTCTACGTCCTGCTAGCTACGTTCTTACCAAAGAAGAGAAGGAGATATTTTTTGAAGTCCTGAGCAGTATGAAGGTCCCGTCTGGCTTCTCGTCGAATATAAAGGGAATAATAAATATGGCAGAGAAAAAGTTCCAGAACCTAAAGTCTCATGACTGCCACGTGCTGATGACTCAACTGCTTCCGGTTGCATTGCGGGGGCTTCTACCGGAAAATGTTCGAGTATCCATTGTTCAGCTATGTGCGTTCCTCAATGCAATTTCGCAGAAGTCAATCAGCCCAACCACTCTATTAAGGTTACAGAAGGATGTGGCTCAATGTCTCGTTAGTTTTGAGTTGGTGTTCCCACCATCCTTCTTCACTATTATGACACATCTCCTAGTACACCTGGTCGACGAGATTCACATCCTGAGTCTCAAGTTATACGCAGACCCTTGTCCATGGTTACGGAGCGATCAGAAGAAAGAGTCTCACAAAAAGAAAAAGCGAAGACTAAATAGGGATGTTGTTCATGATGTGTAATAATTTATTAAACTTTTATATAATTTATAGTATGGAGGACAAGACAGACATGTCAATGAAATCAAGCGTATGGCAGTGGTGGAATGTAGTACTTAATTTATAAATTTTTGATGTAGCATCAAACTTTGTGATGTGAAATGATAGTCGCGGACAGACTGGAAGGAGGCTTCCATGGCCTCCTGTATCTGCAACCCACAACCTTCTTCCCCGTCGTTGCTCCAGTCGAAGTCGTCATCCTCCTCCTCCGCGGAGGAGCGGCAGCGCCTGGTGGAGGTGCAGCGGCGCCAGGTGGAGGTGCGGCGGCATGTGGTGGAGCAGGAGGCCGGTAGCTGGGCTTTCCTCTCCACGTCGGGCTCGTGGGCAGACGGCGGGATAGGCTCCCACGGTTGTGCCCAAGCGCGCTCTGCCGAGCACGCTCGACCTCGTCCAGAAGGCGCTGCGGCGGGCGTGGCGGATCCATCGCGTGGAGACGATGCGTTCGTGGCTAGGAATGTTGGATTAGGGTTTACCCCGTCGGCGACAATATATAAAGACCTCCAGGGCAGCGCTGGGGGAGGACACGTGCACAGGGCAACGCTGGGGGAGGACACGCGTCGTGACTGCAAAGCCCGCCTTTAGTCCCGGTTGGTGTTACCAACCGGGACTAAAGAAGCACACGGATCGTGTGTTTCTTTCAAGCGCTTGTAAGACGTTGGATCAGGGGTGTGTTTCTTTTGAGGGATTGTGAGCTGTTGGATCAGCAGTATCATGACCACTTCGTGAGCCACATGACCCGGTTGGTGTTACCAACTGGGACTAAAGAAGCACACGTACCCTATATATAGCCCCCCTCCTCAGACAGGTTACTCACTCACACAAAACATTCCAGCGTCACTCGGAGAGGCATCTTTGGGCAACCAGCGGCAAGACGTCTCTGATGACCTGCGACCATTCCAAACGGTTGCAGATCATCAGAGATGTCTTGCCGGCCGGTTGTAGATCATCAGAGACGTCTTGCCGCTGCTTGGATCGAAGTGGCGCTCAAACACAAAACATTCGGGTTCCCTAGCTATAACCCATTTCTTCTAGGTGAAAACTCCCATTTCGTGTATTAACCCATTTCTTCTAGGTGGAAACTCTCATTTCATGAAATTCCGCCCTTCAAAGTGACCACTGACCCAAATCTCAAGTTATATGCAGACCCTTGTCCATGGTTACAGAGCGATCAGAAGAAAGGGTCTCACAAAAAGAAAAAGCGAAGACTAAATAGGGATGTTGTTCATGATGTGTAATAATTTATTAAACTTTTATATAATTTATAGTATGGAGGACAAGATAGACATGTCAATGAAATCAAGCGTATGGCGGTGGCGGAATGTAGTACTTAATTTATAAATTTTCGATGTAGCATCAAACTTTGTGATGTGAAATGATAGTCGCGGACAGACTGGAAGGAGGCTTCCATGGCCTCCTGTATCTGCAACCCACAACCTTCTTCCCCGTCGTCGCTCTAGTCGAAGTCATCGTCCTCCTCCTCTGCGGGAGGAGCGGCGGCACCTGGTGGAGGTGCAGTGGCGCCAGGTGGAGGTGCGGCAGCACCTGGTGGAGCAGGAGGCCGGTAGCTAGGCTTTCCTCTCCACGTCGGGCTCGTGGGCATACGGCGGGATAGGCTCCCACGGTTGTGCCCAAGCGCGCTCTGCCGAGCATGCTCGACCTCGTCCAGAAGGCGCTACGGTGGGCGTGGCGGATCCATCTCGTGGAGACGATGCGTTCGTGGCTAGGAATGTTGGATTAGGGTTTACCCCGTCGGCGACAATATATAAAGACATCCAGGGCAGCGCTGGGGGAGGACACGTGCACAGGGCAACGCTGGGGGAGGACACGCGTCGTGACTGCAAAGCCCGCCTTTAGTCCCGGTTGGTGTTACCAACCGGGACTAAAGAAGCACACGGATCGTGTGTTTCTTTCAAGCGCTTGTAAGACGTTGGATCAGGGGTGTGTTTCTTTTGAGGGATTGTGAGCTGTTGGATCAGCAGTATCATGACCACTTCATGAGCCACATGACCCGGTTGGTGTTACCAACCGGGACTAAAGAAGCACACGTACCCTATATATAGCCCCCCTCCTCAGACAGGTTACTCACTCACACAAAACATTCCAGCGTCACTCGGAGAGGCATCTTTGGGCAACCAGCGGCAAGACGTCTCTGATGACCTGCGACCGTTCCAAACGGTTGCAGATCATCAGAGATGTCTTGCTGGCCGGTTGTAGATCATCAGAGACGTCTTGCCGCTGCTTGGATCGAAGTGGCGCTCAAACACAAAACATTCGGGTTCCCTAGCTATAACCCATTTCTTCTAGGTGGAAACTCCCATTTCGTGTATTAACCCATTTCTTCTAGGTGGAAACTCTCATTTCATGAAATTCCGCCCTTCAAAGTGACCACTGACCCAAGTCTCAAGTTATATGCAGACCCTTGTCCATGGTTACGGAGCGATCAGAAGAAAGGGTCTCACAAAAAGAAAAAGCGAAGACTAAATAGGGATGTTGTTCATGATGTGTAATAATTTATTAAACTTTTATATAATTTATAGTCTGGAGGACAAGACAGACATGTCAATGAAATCAAGCGTATGGCGGTGGCGGAATGTAGTACTTAATTTATAAAATTTTGATGTAGCATCAAACTTTGTGATGTGAAATGATCCACTGCGCATGTAGTACTTGATTTATAAATTTTTGAATTGATTTTAAATTAAGCGTATGTAGTACTTAATTTAAAACCAAGCGCATGTGATACTTCATTTTAAACCAAAACAGAAAACAGGAAAATGAAAGCAATTTTTACTTAATTTAGACAAGTAAATCAAAAGATATAAAAAAAGTAAGAAACCAGAAAATTAAAAAAAATTAACCTCTAGTACCGGGCCGTGCAACCACCCGGTACTACAGGTCCACTGGGCTTGGCGCGCAAATTTTCGCGGCCCTGAGGGACCCCCGGTACTAGAGGGTCTCTAGTACCGGGTGGAGCCATGGCCCGGTACTAGAGGCTTTTTTGGCGCTACTTCTAGTGGCTCGGGCCGAAAATTTGCCCAAGTCCAGCAAATCGACGCTCCGCCTCCGGGCTCCAGACGACGCCGCCCCCTGCGCCGCCAGGCTGCCGGATTTCATCCCCGCGCTGCTGCCGCCCTCACCATGGGTCGCCGTCCTGCTCCTGCTCTGGGCGTGGCCGTCCCCGCTCTTCCCCCGAGCAAGATCGTCGTCCCCGAGCAAGCAAAGCTCGCCCCCGATCCACGCGGTGAGCTCGTCCCCCCCGACCAACTACTCTCTCCCTCTCTCAGATCTAGCGCGCGGCGGCGGCGGCGGCGGACCCTAACCACGGGGCCGGTGCCAGAGTTGGCAAACAAGAACATATTTTTAGGGCCTAAAGGGGCCGATTTCATTATAGTTAGGCCACAACCGGCCGATTACATTGGGGGGGGGGAGGCCATTGATAAGGCCATTACATTGGAGGGGGGAGGGTCGCCGGTGCCGGTGCCGCCTAGTCGTCGAGGATGTAGAAGGGCGGCGGGGTCCAGAGATGCTCCGGTGGCGCCTGCTGCTGTGGTGGCGCCTGCTGCTCCGGTGGCGCCTCCTGCTCCTGCTCCCGTGGCGCCTCCCAGCTCCCACCGGCAAAGACCCAGGACTGGCCAACGAGGCCGGTGGGCAGAGGAGGCGGCGGCGGAAGGTCTTGCTCCTGCTCGCGTTCCATGGCGTAGTGCCACGGCTCGACCTCGTCCGGGTCATACTCCTGCTGCTGCAGTGGCGGCGGCGGCATCAGGGCCGCGGCCGCGGTCCTCACCTTCTCCCACCTCTTGATCTCGTCCTCGACGAGGGTGCGGTTGGAGGCCTCGTAGGCGGCCTGCATCTCTGGGTCATCGTCGTCCTCGGGGACCTCCTCCTCGAACCACAGCGGGTCGGGCAGCGCTGGGTAGGCGGATTGGACGGCGGTCCTCGTGCTCGTCCTTGAGCCACTGCTCCCAGTGAGGGGAGTCCGCCGCGTAGGCGGGGTCGTTGCGGAGCGCCGGAGGGAGGAGGCGGCGCCGGCGCGCGATCTCCCTGTCCAGTTGCCTCCCAGGGAGCGGGACCGCCGGCACCGGAATCCTCTGCGGGTTCAGGTGCCAGCCCTCGGGGAGGTGGACGTCGTGCCACTCCAGCGTGGCGGCGTTGTCCCAGTGCCACTGGCACTCCGGCTCCGGCACGTAGCGCCGGCGCCGGATCCTCCTCCCTCCAGCGGTGGTGGTGGAGGTTCGTGGCGGCGCGTCGGGTGCGTGGGCGACCCGCACCGGTGGCGCGGTCCTCCGCACGCCCTCGGAACGACGCCCAAGGCCCGGCGGTGGAGGCGGTGGAGAAGCGCGGCGACGGTTGGAGGACTCGCCGGTCTCGTTCTTCGGGGACTTCCCGAACCAGCGCGACATGGCGGCGAGGGCACTGGACGGGCGGAGGGGAACCGTCGGGCGGAGGGGAACCGTGGGAGCGGAGCGGAGTGGAGTGTCCACATCCGCACGGGCGCGTCCCTTTTTAAAGACCAGGACCGTCGGGAGGGGAACCGTCGGGTGGGCCAGCGCCCGAGTCGCTGGCAAGTGGGCCAGGAGCATTGACTCCGGGTGGGCGGGGGCTGTTCGTGCTCCGCATTGACCACGGGGGGTGAAGGCGAGGCGGCCGGGTGGGAACACGAGGCGGGGGGTGAAGACGAGGCAGGGCGGCGGGGTCAGAACTGGGTCGCTGGCGGGTGGGCCAGCATTGACCACGCGTGGCCAGTGGGCGGTCACACGTGGCGGTGGGGCGGGTAGGCGCTGGCAGGTGGGCCAGCGATGACCACGGTGGCCACCTTTGACCAGGTTCTGGCCCAAATTTGGGCTGGGCTGGGATTGGGACAGCAGCCTAAGTTTTTTTTGAATTTTTTTTCTTTAGATGCAATATTAAATTGTTTTTGTTGCATATTTGTATAGTTCCCTCCTTTGAATTATTGTACTAATGCTATTATTGTTTTATCTTTTTTTTGTATTAGTTAAACAATGGATATCGATGCTCCCTTCGCAACGAGAGAAGGGGAAGAAGAGCTACTTTCCTACATTTGTGAACCCGGTGAATTTCGGCATCCCGCAGAAGGAGCTGAAGATGAATTTCGGCATCCCGCGGAAGGAGCTGAAGATGAGGACTCGGAAATTGGTGGACCCACGCCGTCTGGCGAGGTATATTAAGCCTATGTTGAGCAGATGCAATAACTGATTTGTGCATATATATGTATTCACACATGTTTCATATTTTTAGACCTCCGCATCGAACCAAACCACTAAACGAGGCCATGCCCAAGGGATGGGCAAAGATGAGCATCTCACAATTGACGAGGTGAATGCAACTACTGGCCAACCACTGGCACCCGTGCCGAACGCAGTTAAGTTTGTGCATCAATGCGGAGTCACTGTCAGGGACAACGTTTATATCAGCACTCAGGAATGGATTAAGCCAAAGTTAGAGGGAGTTAGTTACGTCGACAAGAGAACCAAAGATGTGCTTTGGAACAAGCTCATTGCACATTTCACCCTACCGGTCTTGGAAGATGAGGTGAAGACAAAAAAAATGACGGACAAAGTCAAGCATTTCGCTCTTAAGAAGATGGCTCAACAATTCAATAACTACAAGAACAAATTATTCCGTGAGTGGGAAGAAGATGGGAAACTTCCGGATTTCACCGGCACACGAGAGAGGCAGCGGCCTCACTGGCCTGCATTTCTGGAGTACAAGAAATCAGAACGAGCTAAGAAAAGGTCGCAAACGAATAAGAATAATGCAGCGAAAAAGAAGTATCACCATAAGATGGGGCCAGGTGGCTACCGAGTTGCCGAGCCTAAGTGGGAAAAAATTGAGTCCGAGTTGCGTGCAAAAGGGCTCACCCCGGTCACAGAGGAATGGGACAGAAGGATAAGGAATTGGCTACTTGCGCATGGAGGGGAGTATGACATGGAAACAGGGGAGTTAATAATTGATGAAAGCAAAGTAGTCAACGGAGCCCAAAAAAAATTATTGACTTAATTGCCAAGTCTAAAGAGGGAAAGTTTATTTCCGACAGAGAGAAGGACGAGCTGTCAGAGGCCCTCGGGACCAAAGAAAAAGGAGGATCAACACGAGGCTTAGGAGAAGTGCCGTGGATTGAAGGGTTTCCCGAGGACCGTGCCTCTTATAGAAGCCGATTGAGAGCAAAGAGGAGGAAGGAGCAGCAGGAATCAGACCGGTTGATGATCTTAGAAAGAAATCATGACCAGATGGTTGCTCTCTATAAGGAGCAGCAGAAGCAAATAGATCAAATGCGCGAGCAAGGGGCGCCAACTCTTCAGCTGGAACAAGCGAGTCAAGGCGGCCCATCGCATCGCAGAAGCAGCGTGGCTTCCTCGGTTATGGTCGGTGATGATGAGACAAGTTACCCCGTGGATTATATCACGGAGAAAACAACTTGTGAGCTGCATGTCCCAGTATTTAACTTATCCATGAAGGTGGCGGACGGCTATGCATTCTCCATTGACTCTACAGCATCGTGGCTTGGCAATGCCATTCCAGATGGATATGCTCGTGTCGGCGTGGATCAAGTTGTACAAGGATATGAATCACTGAACCTTGAGTTCCCAAGAGCTGATGATGAGTCGGTGCTAGGGGACGTCGTGGGTGGTCTAATTCTATGGCGGAAGAAATACATCAAGTTTGAAGGCTGGGCGCCAAGGCCACCATCGTCTCCGCCAATTCACGATTCACCACCTGATGACGATGAAGGGGACGACAACCATCAGTCGCCTGCATCAGTCGTCTCCGCCGCCGCGTGCGCCGACTCCACCGCCGCGTGCACCGACTCCACCGCCGCTGAGCCGACTCCACTGCTGCGTCAGCCCACTCCGCCGCTGCATGAGCCGACTCCACCGCCGCATGAGCCGACTCCGCCGCCGCATGAGCCGACTCCTGAGCCCCGACATAGGAAGGGCGCCACTTCGTCGTCCATGGGATTCGGGCGAGACCCCCGACGTTCGCCCCTCCCAAAAGTACCCAAAAGCCTTGACGACCTCAGAGCTTGCGACATGACTAAAGAGCAATTGGATGCGTGGGTGGATGCAGACACAAAAAGACAGCTTGCACGGAAAAAGCCCGAGGAAAAGCAAACATTTACTGCAAAGGAAAACAAGTGGGCTATTGGATTCATCACGGAACCATCGCAATATGAGAAAAATAAGCCAGATAACTATTTACGAGCTCTGAGTAAAAGTAGTAGCTCTCCCAAGACGAGAAGTAGTAGTGCCAGAGGGAAAAGAGACGTTGCCCAGCTCGGACAACAGGCAAACCAGTCGATAGCCCCGCTCGTAGTTATACCCAGTGGTCATGGCTCCGTGACGGACCTAATTCCTACTTTATCCTTGAAGAAGGACTTTGCTGCAGATGCTGGTATTACTCTTGCTCAACTGGACAACGAAAATCTCTTTCCGTCTGATGTAGATGATTCATGGAAATGGAAATGGGGGAGGTCCCTGCTGCGAGGTGATCAGATAAAGTGTCTACCGACATGTATGCGACAACTCCATAGTTGGTACATGAAAACCACAAAGGAATTTGATGACTTTTTGATCTGTGTGAAAGTTACAAAAAATCATTTCGCGGGTGAAGACATGTTCACAATTCAGCTCGAAGAACTCTGGTACTTATACAACCTTGACTCCCTCGACTTGGCTCTCGTCGGTGCCTACTGTCTGTAAGTGATTCAATTCATTTATTTCCAAAAAAGATAAAGTCTTTAGCTCTCAGCTCGTTCATTGCCATCGCTAATTATGCTCACTACGGTATTATGCAGAATGAAGAGTGATGAATGTGGTAGAAAGGGCATCTATGGCTTTGGGTTCGTTAACCCAGTACGAGTTAATGCAAGGACACTAAAAAACCACGTGAAGGACACGGAGAAGAACTTGCTAAATGCCCTAATGAAGCAACATTTCAACACGGAGATAATGTTTCCTTACTTCTTCAGGTAAGAGAGTGTTACTCGCTTGTACAAATTAAGTGTAACTGATGAGTTACTGACGTGTATATAATCATGCGCAGCGATCATTACATTCTGCTAGTCATTGAAGTTGATAGATCAAGAGTTCAAGTCTACGACTCATTGGACTGGCCTAAGGAGAGGTACCAAAGCATTCTAGATACGCTCCAAAGGTAATTTCAAACATTATCGCACTATATCAGTCTCTCTTATTGATTTCAGAGATATCAAGCAACTAATAACTCATTTATTCTTTTTTTTGCCGGCAGGGTTTGGAAACAATTCAAAGCGAGGACAAAGGGTTCAGGTTCATTTGAAGAACAGCTGACTTTTGTTCACCCACAGGTAGGTAGTACGGTCTAGCTAGGTTCGCGCATCTCTTTATTTATTGTTTTCAATACCACTATATGTTGACTATGATTTGATTGAATTCTATTCTCGTAAAGTGGATCGAGAGGCAACCACAGGGGACCAATTTCTGTGGATATTTCGTTTGCGAGTGGATTCGTCGTTCGGTCACTGAGCGGGACCCAAAGAAATTTTTAGACGTACGTGAACAATCATATTCATCAATTGATCTCCAGTGTCATTCATAATTTTTGATAGTCATGATTAATATTCGTATTGATCTCCTTCTTTTATAGGCAGAGCCATTGCGCGAGAGTATGCCACTAAAGAAGCGCTTTCAAGCACTAGCAGAGGAACTTGCGGGGTTTCTGCTCAGCGAAGTCATACCTACAAAAGGAAAATACAATGGAGAATAGCGGTGAAGTCCCGGTTATGATCTCCCGTGTAACCGAATAGACGGGCTCTAGTCCCGGTTATGATCTCCACACACGTGTAATCGAATAGACGGGCTCTAGTCCCGGTTATGAGCACCTCCATGTAACCGGATAGACGTGAACATATTTTTATTTATGAACATTTTGATATGTTATATGTAGTTTCTGTTTTTAATTAATTAAACGCATATTTTTTTGCACCATTTCAATATTAAATTGGGAGGAAAAACAAAAAATTACAGGCTGCCACGTGTGAGGTCCTTGGTCCCGGGTCGTATGACCAATCGGGACTAGAGGTCCTCCACCACGCCCGCGCCTCGGCGGCCACGTGGGAGCCTGTTGTTCCGGGTCGTAACGGACCCGGTACTAGAGGGGGGGCCTCTAGTGTCGCCTTGCTAGTCCCGGTGGACACCCGGTACTAGAGGCCCTTACGACCCGGGACCAGTGGCCCTGTTTCCACTAGTGAAAGACCTTGAACAGAAATTAGAAAAACAATTGGGTCCTCAGACCATCCATCGGAGCTTCGCGTGTGGAGAGCAGCTCGCCGGCGGCGGCCCTCGTGGTCTTCCAAGGCAGCGCGAGGAGGCGGCACTACGCGGCGGTGGTGGGCTCTGTGCGGGGGCGCTAGGCGCGGGGCGGCGTCCGTCGATGCAGTGGGGCGTTGTGATAGTAGTATTGTGAGAGACTACACGCTTCTCGTCTTCGATCCCAAATTTTCATTGGATATTCCAAAACTTGAAAAAAAATGTCGTCGCAGTTCGCCATAAAGCAATTATTATGAAAACTATGCAATAAAGAAAGTTGTGTGCGTCGTCCTGATTGCAGTGGTCGGGTAGTTCCCCACTTCCCCTTCAAATAAAAAATGAATTATTGATGTTTCGGAATGAAGCTTTATTTGATTGGAAAACAAAAGAACAAAGCTGGTGTAATTATTAAATTATACTACATGATTATCCACCGCAACGCGAAACGGGGCATGTGGAGTTGTTTACACTCGTGTAGACCACTAATTAGCATTGATTTGTTTTTTTATCAAGGGTCAGGGTCCACGTACCTAGCACTAAATCATAACGGATTACACGATAGACAATACGATCACAATCAGCCTGGTCGCCAGAAAGGACAGGTGTTGCTTCCATCGCACATGCTCTTCGTTAATCGAGGGAATCAAATCAGAAACTGAAGATATGACAAATACCAAATCAGAAGCCGAAGATACGACAAGTAAACAATGGATGCAAACAGATCATGCATGAGATGGCCATGCTTCTCTATGTACTCCATCCGTTCCAAATTATTTGAGTTCCATTTATCCACACATGAATGTATGCTGCAGAGCGGCCCCGACGATCGGTTGAAGAACAATCCTGTCGTGGTCGATCAGCGGTAACCTTGTCCAAGTGATGTGGTGCATGTATATATTCTTTCCTACTCTGTGATGGGTTCATCTCCAATGTATTTTCTTTTTTTGATCCAATCGTGTGGAGTTGGCTATTGTTTTCCTGCAAATGCAAATCCTCTGCTGAAAACTTACTCATCTTTCTTTTGGTGATAAATGTATGTGAATTTAAGCCAATTTTGGTGATACATAAATATTCTGTGCGGCGGCGCCAGGTGCGGGGCGGCGTCAGTCAACCCTGTGAGGCGTTTTGATAGTTGTACCGTGAGAGATGACGCGCTTCTTGTCTTCGACCCCAAATTTCCATCTAATATTCCAAAACTTAAAAAAAATGCCATCGACAATCTTCATAACTTAATTATTGTCAAAACTATGCAATAAAGAATGTTGTGTGCATCGTCCTGATGCAGAGGTCAGGTACTTTCCCCATTTCAAAAAAAATTAATTATTGATGTTTCCTAGTGAAGCTCTGATTTGATTGGAAAACAAAAGAGCAAACTTGGTGAAGAAAAAATGGAGAAAAAGCATCATTATGTTAATCCAGCACAACGCGAAACGGGGCCTCTTGAGTTGTTTACTCTCGTGTAGAACACTAATTAGCATAGATTTGTTTTTTTTTCTCAAGGGTCACGGTCCACGTACCTAGCACTGGGTGCGTTTGGTTGAGTGGCTATGATAAACTGGTTGGGGGCACCCCAACCACGTGGTTGATGGTAGCCATTTTTCATATTTGGTTGTGTGGGTTGGTTCAACCAAGTTTTTGTTTGGCAGAAAGAATAAAAAGTGGTTAGGGGTAGCCATTTTATGTTTCTTTTGAGGGTTTAAATATGGTTAGGGTGATATGGTCACTATTTTTAAGAGGGTAAGAGTACCTCCATAATATATATTGTAAAAGAAAAAGTATGTTCAAATATTTATATTATAATTTGGTGAAGAAAATTTCTTAATGTATTGGGGTAAAATATCAGCACGCGACGTAACGTTTGTTCAAATATTTAAAAGAAAAAGTTTGTTCAAATGTTTAAAAGGGAATATTTTGTTCAAATAATTAAAAGGGAAAGTTTTTCAAATATTCATAATATATAATAAAAAGTATTTAAATATTTTTAAAGGGGTAATGTTTTTTAATATATTTTAAAAGGGAAAAGTTTGTTCAAATATTCTTAATATACAAAAAGGGAAACATGTGTTCAAATATTTAAAAGGGAAAAGTTTGTTTAAATATTCTTAATATATAAAAACTGAAAAGTTGGTTCAAATATATAAAAGGGATAAAATTTATTAATATATTTTAAAAGAGAAATGTTTGTTCATATATTTAAAAAGAGGTAAAATTTCTATTTAATGGTACGGTGAGCACGTGGAAAAACGTTTCGCAAGTGACCGCATCACTCGTCCGCAGGGTGGTTGGCCTCAGCCACCACTTTTTGTGGTGGTTGAGCTCAACCACCTTTTTTTGGAAATATGCTTAAAATGTGTCTACCCTCAACCACTCCACATCATTAACCAAACACAAGGCAACCAACCAAAAAATTGCTAACACTAACCACTTGAATGATAGTTACCCAACCAAACGCACCCTAAATCATAATGGATGACACATATTACACAATACGACCACGCTAATCAGCCTGGGATCGTTTTGTATTTCTCGATCTCTTAGGATTTTATCTGCAAATTCAGGATAATCATTTTATCCCAGTCTGTCTTTCAGTTTTCGCATGTGTTGCATATTGTAACTTGATTTTCGATTAATGAAATATGTGGTTCCTCTCAAAAAAAAATCAGCCTGGTCGCCAGAAAGTACAGAGGTTGCTCCCATCGCACATGCTCTTCGTTAATCGAGGGAATCAAATCAGAAGTTGAAGATATTACAAGTATCAAATCAGAAGCCGAAGATACGAACAAGTCAACAATGGATGCTTCTCTATGTATGTATATAAACCCACGCCCCAATGCGCCACAATGGCGGCGTTGGGTGTATGCCCTTGTCTGCCATGGCATACCCATGTTTTTGACGCGAAAAAAATATATATTGCCCAGCCCATTAAGGCATAAACGGAAAAAAGCCCAGTTCGCTCTCTCTCGGCTCTCGCTCGCATCGCAGTATCGCACGAAGCCAGGCAGAGGAGAACACGCACATCGCACGCACGGACACCCTGCCTGCCTTTCCCCTATCCCGTTTCCCTCGACGCCTCGACCTAGATCGCCGCCGCCCACCGGCCGATGCCCGGAGCTGGAGCAGCAGGGGACGGCCCCGCGCCTGCCGCGGCGGTGGCGCCCCGGCCCCGCCCCCCGCCCCTGCCGACCCGCGCCCCTGCTTCCGTCCTCCGTGCCGCCCCGCCCCGTCCCCGAGCACAGAAGGTACTGCGCAGCACTACTGCTCGCCCCCAATTCATTGCTGATTGCTTGCAATGAGCCAATGACTGGCTTCAGAAAAAGAGTGCTATTGTTGCTTGGCTCCTATATGAAATTACGATTTATGAACCATCCACTGACCACTGCTACCAGTTTTGTAGATGTAAGTTTTAATTTTTTGTTACTTGTTTTTTTGTACCCTAGAAGAAGAAGAGTGCTGTTGTTGGTAGTAGCATACATTCTATGTGGGAAAAGGCTGCCAAAACAAGGAAAATGAATGAATCATCTACACCGAATCAAACAACAACTGCATCTAGTGTTGTCCATGTTGAGAGCAATTTGCAAATGGTGTTATGGCAAGCACCAGAGAGTAGAGGAGAAACCTCAACACCTCATGTACAAGTAGAAGATGATGAAAGTGTTGATGAAGATGATGAACCGATGCAAGCAGATTTGGAGGCACTTGAGCATGATACTGGGAAGCGGATTCCCATCTCAATGTATGCTGTCAATGACCAAGATAGAGTAAGAAGGAGATTCATTGAGATGGGGCCTTGTCAACCAAAGAATCATAAGTTTGAGTGGAGACATATAAGTGGAAGAGAGCGTCGCTTTTCCGGTGCTTGGTTTACAGACTTCCCATGGATTGAGTATAGTGTGGAAAAAGATAGAGCTTTCTGCTTTGTTTGCTATTTGTTCAAGGATAAGACAAGATGTCCCGGTGGAGATGCTTTTGTGACGAAGGGATTTAATAACTGGAACATGAAGTTGAGATTGAAGAAACATGAATGTGAGGTTAGTAGTGCTCATGCTGAAGCTCAAGAGAAGTACAATAGGTTCAATACACCACAAACATCAATTCAGGAGTCTATTGCTTCAAACACCACACAATACAAGGCTTTGTATATGCGGCGTTTGACATGGACACTCAAGTGTGTGAGATATCTATTGTACCAAGGCTTGGCATTTAGAGGACATGATGAAAGTGAAGAGTCACTCAACAGAGGAAATTTTCTTGAGCTTCTAAATTGGCTAGCAGGAAATTTTGAAGAGGTTAACAAAGTTGTTCTCAAGAATGCTCCAGGGAACTACAGGATGATTCACCATGATATACAACAAGAGGTGATAGAATGTTGTGCAAAAGAGACTACTAAACTACTCATTAAAGAACTTGGTGGTGGTCATTTTTCAATACTTGCAGATGAGTCTAGTGATGTGTATCAGAATGAGCAGCTGGTTGTTTGCTTGCGTTACGTTGATAAGAAAGGAAGGGCGGTTGAAAGATTTCTTGGTCATGCTCATGATGCAGATACTTCCTCTTTGACACTGAAAACTGCAATTCAGAAAATGCTTATGACTTACAATTTGACCTTTGCAATGGTGCGTGGGCAAGGATATGATGGAGCTAGTAACATGAAAGGTAATTCTAATGGCCTGAAAAAACTGATTATGGATGAGTCCCCTTCTGCCAATTATGTTCACTGTTTTGCCCATCAACTACAGTTAACTCTTGTTGCTGTTGCAAAGGAGAGTGGTGATTATACTTGGTTCTTTCAGCAGCTTGCACACTTGTTAAATGCTCTTAGCATGTCTTGTAAAAAGATGAGATTGCTTCGGATAGCTTAGGCTGAAGAACTCATTGCTTCATTGGAACTGGAAGAAGTAGAAGCAGGGAGTGGGCAGAATCAGGAAATGGGTTTGGGAAGGCCATGCGATACATGTTGGGGCTCTCACTTCAGAACTGTGAACAATGTCATCTCTATGTATGGTGCACTATGACGAGTCCTCCGCAAGATTGGAGACGAGTACAATAGTGCGGAGACGCAAGCAGCTCTAACCATGGAGACAACATTTCTATCATTTGAGTTTGTTTTCATGGCACACTTGATGCAAGAAATATTTGGATACACAGATGAATTGTGTAGAGCTTTGCAGAAGCAAGATGAAGATATTGTTCATGCTATTCAGGTTCTCGATGACACAAAGTTTTACTTGGGGGCTTTGCGGTCTGATGCCGGATGGGATGAATTTCTCACAAAGGTCACATCTTTTCGTAGAAAGCATAAGATCAAAGTTGTTGATATGGAGGGTCCTTACTTCCCCGTTGGCCGGCCTAGAAGGGGTAAATGCCATGGTGTGACCAATTACCACCGCTTCAAAGTTGATATGTTTGTGTCTGTCATTGATAGGCAAATTGGTGAGCTGAATGGCAGATTTGATGAGGTAAACACAGAGCTACTTATTTGCATGGCAGCATTCAGTCCACTAGATCTATTTGCTGCTTATGATCAAGAGAAGTTGGTTAAGCTTGCTACAAAGTTTTATGCTTCTGATTTTACAAAAGTGGAACTGTC
This sequence comes from Poa pratensis, assembly GCA_947311845.1. Lineage (NCBI taxonomy): Eukaryota > Viridiplantae > Streptophyta > Magnoliopsida > Poales > Poaceae > Poa > Poa pratensis. Next base: position 147,090 of record CAMZMU010000069.1, on the reverse strand, counting down.
AAGGCTTCCATTTCAACTAAACCTGTATGTTGCTAATTTGCGTAGAGATGAAAGGTTTCACAACTTGAAAAATCTGTGTGAGCTTTCAGTTATGCTTGTCAAGACAAAGAAGCATGAACAATATCATACTGTTTACAAGCTTCTTAAGTTTGTATTGATTCTGCCAGTAGCCACTGCTAGTGTTGAAAGGATGTTCTCTTCAATGAGCTATTTGAAGAATAAGCTAAGGAACAAAATGGGTGATGACTATTTGAACTATTGCATGGTTACATTTGTTGAGAGATATTTCTTCAGGAAAGTAAAGTATGAGGATATCATCAATCTCTTCCAAAAAGGCAACCGCAAAGTTTATATGAAAGATGGAATATCATCACTTTATCAATCAAAGGTACCTATGTATTCATGTTGTTGTGGGCTTCTAAATTGAAATGTTGCTATTTTTGTTATGCTAGTGTTGTTTTATTCATATATTGATAGTATTGTGATGTTTGATTCATATACTACATTTAGAGCAAAAAAATTGGGTGGAATAGCCAGCGCCATTTCCTGGCGCCGCCATTGATGCGCCATTGCACGGACCATCAAGCCTGGATCCATCCTGGTTAGTGGTAGCTAAGAGTAGCTAGCAAGTCGGTGATAATGGCTCGGAGCATTGTTTTCAACCACCTCCTGCTAATCCCTGTTCTGGTCGGTGCCATGGTGCAGTTGAGCGCGCCGTGCATGGCTGAGGTCGGGAGAGCGCTGCTGCATAGCGGCGCCGATGTGCGGAGAGATGGGCTGAAGAACAATCCTGGCGTGGTCCATCAGCGGTAACCTTGTCAAGGCTAGCCCCGGTTGATATCCTCCTCAATATCTGCGGCTTCGTGGTTACTGTTTCAGGTGTACTTAGGAAACGCCTGCGAAAATCCATAGTCGTGGCGAATGTATATATTCTTTCCTACTCTGTGATGGGTCCATCTCTGATGTTTCTTTCTTATGTTTTCTTTCGAAATTTTTATAATATATTTACTCGTATTTATTTTGGTGTTGAATGTATGTGAATTTGAGCAAGTTTTGTTTGTGCTGACTGCATCACAAGGGCGGGCCTTTAGTGGATCCCTTCCTTGTGTTAGAGAGGTTAGTTAGACCATGTAATCTTATCTCTACCTCCTTGTATTTCTTGTACGTCAAGTACACAACGGATGTCGTGATATAAGGATCCGATCATATTGTAACCGCCCGATGGCCCTTCACGTAGTTACCTGCGTGAAAAGTAAATGGGTTAGGTTGAGACTCCAAGTGCAGAGTGTGTAATAAGTGGAAGACGTGTTTTTCCCACGAAGGGTGACTCGAGGGTTTAATATCGACCTCTCGGGGAATCAGTAGTGAAGATTTATCTTTCCTATCCTTCTTTTGGTTACCTACAAAACAAAGTAAATGTTTTGGTTCTCAACCTCACCTAGTGGTTGTCAAGCACAAGGTGTGACAATGATATCAAGATAATATGCAATGCAAACAAGAAATAAATATGCAGTGGTGGTAAATAAATATGCAAGGATGGTGGTAGCAATGATAAATGATATTTTTGGGTTTTATATGATGAATGCAAGATGTAAAAGTGTTTTTGGATTTTTGGATTTTTAAATGGCAGAAAATGGTAAAGTGGTAAAATTGGTTGGAAAGGTGTTTCTTATGATTAAAAATGGACCGGGGTTCATGGTTTCACAAATGCACTCTCTCTTTAATAAAGTGGTAGATAATGGAATACTAGAGTTGACATATGAGATTGCAACACAACAGTTTAATGACAAGTTATAATTATATGGGCATCATGTCCTAACATAGAGACCTTTTGGTTATTAGCCTCTCTTATACTCCACCAAGATGCGAACTAAATCATAACACCTCAGTAATTAAGATAACTCAGAGTATAGCAATAAGTATCATGACATGAAGTTAAAATAAGAACATGCTAGATCTAGTAATGGAGTAGTGGCAATGGTCACACCCACATCTCCGGTAGCAAGGTATTTTTCTTTATCCCTAGTGAGACAACAAAGTAAGGTAAAACACCCAAATGGATCGCGGAACTTTCTCTCACGTTCACCGCACTAGCCACCCCCCGTTACTCCAACTAATGCACACGTTCCCCCTCACACGCTCTCATAAACATGCTTGATCATGACAAGTAAATAAGAACGGGGCACATAATATGCATCTACTTTCATAACTGAAACAAAACCATTGCAATCTCAAACATATATTAACTCATAAAAAGATCCACCACAAAGGTATTACATAGATAACCATAATCATGTTCAGCAGCTCATACGGTACTAATTAGTGAAGCTCAAGAGAGAGAGAGATACATAAGTTACTTTCACAAACCCATAGTCCAGAGGTGGACTACTCCCTCTTCATCATGGAGACGGTGGAGAAGTCATTGGAGAAGATGGAGACCACGCCGATAGCGCCCCGCCGGAGTTTTCCCCCTCCAATCTGCAACTCTAGGTCTTTGTTTCGGTGTTTCTGTGTTTTTGCGGTGCTCCTTCCAGAGAACGTCGGGGGGCTATTTTTATAGACGGTTTTAGGTCAAGACAGAGTTGTGGGTGAAAAGATCGACGGCAACGGAGCCTCGAGGCTCCAGATGGTGGGTCCCACGCGGCCCATGTACATGGCCGTGTGGGCCACCCTCTTTTGGCCCTCAGGACTCCGCTTGTTCGCTTCCTTTGCTCCCAAGTCTTCTTCCTTCCAAAAACTGATGCTCGTAAATTTCCAGATCATTTGGACGTCGTTTGGGTCCCTGAAACATTAAAATATGGAAAATAGGGTTTTCTGCCTGCGCAGGGTTAATTCCATAAAAATGGGAAACATACGAAATATTCCCAAAATCATTATAAAACAGTGATATAACCCTTATATGATGCAAATATGATTGGAATATAAGTAAAATAATGCAAAATTCGTGTATGCATTTTACATGCATCAACATCACCAAGCTTAACGAATACTCGTCCTCGAGTATGAAGGTGATAAAACTAACATGGACTTTGCAATTTAATACTAACAATGGACATCAAAGATGATTACTATTGCTACATAGAGTCAAATGATTTATTCTTAAAAGGAGTAGCAATATGCAAGATAGTTTATGAAGTGATATCAAGTATTCAATGCAAGGATGTTCAATGATAATTCCCAAAGTGTAACATGAATGAAAGTACTATGGACCACATGTATGCATAATGAAAAGAAAGAACATCCTATAATGGTCATAGAGTATTGATGTTAAATCTGAATATAAAAGGTGGACACTTTGGAAAGATATATATGTGAGCAGAGGTAAAGCATGAATAAGTTTCATCTAACTTCTGAACTTCTCTACTTAAGTTAATGATTGTAATGTGGTAATCCTTGGTGTCAAGCTCTCATTCCCCTATCATAGCATCTTGAATGATTGAGTTTAAAGTGAAAGCAAATATGAGTAGTGTGCTTGAAAAAGTACAGGTTGAAAGTCTCATGCCCCTTGAATACAAGTACCTACTCCATGTGTTACTCAACTTGGGAAACAAAGCAAGTTCAAGTTAAATATCATTGTAAGTAATAATAGTATCATTAAGAGCGCCAACTAGGGTACCTCTTGTCCCAGGATATGAAACAAGCCCATATCAAAATGACAAGACAAACAAACACAATGAACAATCTCAGCGCCCTTTTTTATTTACCATTAGATAGCTTTTTATTGTAATGTGTATCACAGAAGGTTCACCATAGCATGTAAGTAAATTTCCACCATGAATGATGCATGGCTTAGATTAGCGGCCCAGGCGTCTCTCTAACCATTTATACAAACTCATTTAAAACTACTTCATTTCCACATTTATTTCACCCATGGTAAGCATCCATAAACAAAAGTACATGATATCAACTAAATGAAATGAAGTGCATGTTGAAAGCTTGCCATGTGATAGCACATATGAGCTAACTCTCAACCAAAGACATTTGTCAAGCCCACAACATCATAATTTTAATCACAATGGGTCATGTGTTATCTATGCAATGAAAGTAAAGTGTGCATCAAGTTCGAGAGAGCTCTATAACCAACTTTTCCCATAACAATCAACAACATAAGCATTTTCATTCAGAGGTATAGATAACGCAAAATAACATGATAAACATACTCGGAATAGCATAAAGCTAATAGGTAGATATGGTGGACTTACTGGTAAAACTTTGGTTGAAGGTGTTGGAAACAAGTTTTTGCTTGTTGGAATTTTTGGGCTAGCAAGAGGGAGAAAGGACGCTCCAAGTTTATGCGATAAAGTGTTTCGATCAAAAAACAGAAGTTAGATGTGTGCAAACCGAGAGTGTGTTGGTCCAGTGGGGTTGTCTTCACATCCCCAAGCTTATGGTCTTCACCATCCTTGGATAGCTCTTGGTGCATCTCCTCTAATCCCTGTGAAAAAACTTCAAAACACCGTTTCTCCCATTTCTTTTCTGTGTGGTGCATTAGTAGTGATAAACAAATAGATTTCTTGCTACATATAATCCTTGAACAAAAATTCATATGAATGTCCAGAAAGTGTATAATGTTGTATGCCTACTCATAAACTCAATTGGATAAAAAAGATTCAAGTTAAAAGTTCAAAGCATGCATCAAACAAAATGGGACATAATCTGTCCAGAAAAACAGCAGCAGCAAAACGTATTTTTCTACCCTACTTAGCTTTGTCGAAAAATTCCGAACAAATTCATGCATACAGAGGATGAAAAGTTACAACTACAGTTCAAATATGAGCTCATTCGGAGTTACGGAATAAGAATTAAAAATCATACCGTGCACAGATTCGTGCAGGAATAAAATCTCCGAATGCTATAAGCAACTTTTTCAAACCAAAATGAGTAAAACTTGGCACTTTATTAAAAATTTCAGAAACTAAACTAAACACAAAGTCTCTTGTTACAGCAAGAGGACACAAAGAAAATCACAAATAAAAACAACCGGGTTGCCTCCCGTAAAGCGCTTTCTTTACAGCCATATAGCTAGGCTTCCTACTTGATGTTTATAGAGGACGAAGCTCATGAGGGAGCTTGAATGATGTGCCCCTCTTCCTTGGGAAGTGTTCCATGCATTGCTTGTGTGGAAACTGAAACTTCACATTCCCTTCTTTTGAATCAATGATAGCACCTGTAGTACAAAGAAAAGGTCTTCCAAGAATAATTGGACTAGAGGTTTTATTCCCCATATCCATGATTAGAAAATCAACAGGCACAAATGTCATATGTAACTCTACCATAACATCACTTACTTTTCCTAAAGCATGTTTAATGGAATCATCAGCAAGTGCAAGTTCAATAGAGCATTTTTCAAGATTCTTTAATTCAAGTATATCATATAGTTCTTTAGATAAAATAAAGACACTAGATCCTAGATCAAGTATAGCATGGTGTGTCTCTTTTGCAATGGTTACTAGGACTTTGGGAATCCATATATCCCCAAGCTTAGGTGGTATCATAGTCTCTTGGTTGTACCTAGTAATCTTTTCTTTTAAGACATGATTAGCAATATAAGAACCAAAACCAGCTTGATTATAGTTGATGGAAAGATCACTTGCAAATTTTTGTAAGATAGATATTAATTCATGTAAGCTACAATTCTCTAAGTCAAGCAATGGTTCCTTGACTTCAGTAACATTTTAACTTCTTCAACTTTCTTTTCCTTTTTAACCCAAACTTGTTGCTTAACAGGAACTTCTTTCACATGTTTAAATGATGAGTCTTTTCTTATTGAATCACTAACACAAACCAGATTTTCCTCAATTCTATTGAGGTAAACATCTTTTTCAAGAAATTCCTTCTCACATAATCTTAGTTTATGCATGACATTAACTAATTCATTGTTTATCTTGGGAATAATGTTTTCAGAATAAGATGCTAGTTGTTCAAAATCCTCTTTACTTGGTAGCTTCTCTAACTTAGTTTCAAATTTATCTTTGGATAATGCAAGTGCTACCGTGGTGTCCTCCAACTTTTTCTTGCTACCCACAAAGCTACCAAAGATTCTTCTAAGTGTCATGGCTGCACAAGGTGGTGTTGACAACACAAAACTTCCCCCTGTAGCCCCATCTAAAGCATTTTGGTACCAAGGGTCTATTCCATAATAGAAGTAAAGATTTAGCTTTTCATCTTCACAAGGTGTAGGATCTTCATAGTGCATCCTATTAATTCTTACACAAGCATCTTTTAATGTTTCTCCATGATATTGATTAAAATTAGAAACCGAATTCAATGGAGGACTCACTCCTTGTTTGTTTCCCAGAACCATGATTGCAAGTTTTTAAGTGTTTTTAATTTTTTATGCAAAACTGAAAATAAAATGACACTAAATGATGCAAACTGAAATAACAAATGCAACATAAAATGCAAAACTGAAAATAAATATGCAAACCGAACTTAAAAATGCAAGACAATAACAAAACAAGATAAATTGTTTTGAAGGTAAAGATGGATAAGATGACGCTCACGTAGGTGCAACCTCCCCAAGCTTAGGTGTTAGCACAAGTTGGTGATGAAGTTGACTTGGTGAGATATCCTTGGATAAACCCGGCGCCAGAAAACAGAGCTAGTGCAGGGGACCCATGGGTAAACCTTTCAACAATGATTCCCCGGCAACGGCGCCCGAAAACAGTCTTGATGGCCCTTCACGTAGTTACCTGCGTGAATGGCTTAGGTTGAGACTCCAAGTGCAGAGTGTGTAGTAAGTGGAAGACGTGTTTTCCCCACGAGGGGTGACTCGAGGGTTTAATATCGAACTCTCAGGGAATCAGTAGTGAAGATTTATCTTTCCGATCCTTCTTTTGGTTACCTACAAAACAAAGTAAATATTTTGGTCCTCAACCTCACCTAGTGGTTGTCAAGCACAAGGTGTGAGAATGATATCAAGATAATATGCAATGCAAACAAGAAATAAATATGCAGTGGTGGTAAATAAATATGCAAGGATGGTGGTTGCAATGATAAATGATATTTTTGGGGTTTATATGATGAATGCAAGATGTAAAAGTGTTTTTGTATTTTCGAAATTTTAAATGGCAGAAAATGGTAAAGTGGTAAAAGTGGTTGGAAAGGTGTTTCTTATGATTAAAAATGGACCGGAGTTCATAGTTTCACAAATGCACTCTCTCTTTAATAAGGTGGTAGATAATGGAACACTAGAGTTGACATATGAGATGCAACACAACATTTTAATGGCAGGTTATAATTATATGGGCATCACGTCCTAACATAGAGACCTTTTGGTTATTAGCCTCTCTTATACTCCACCAAGATGCGAACTAAATCATAACACCTCAGTAATTAAGATAACTCAGAGTATAGCAATAAGTATCATGACATGAAGTTAAAATAAGAACATGCTAGATCTAGTCATGGAGTAGTGGCAATGGTCACACCCACATCTCCGGTAGCAAGGTATTTTTCTTTATCCCTAGTGAGGCAACAAAGTAAGGTAAAACACCCAAGTGGATCGCGGAACTTTCTCTCACGTTCACCGCACTAGCCACCCTCCGTTACTCCAACTAATGCACACGTTCCCCCTCACACACTCTCATAAACTTGCTCTATCATGACAAGTAAATAAGAACGGGGTACATAATATGCATCAACTTTCATAACTGAAACAAAACGATTGCAATCTCAAACATATATTAACTCATAAAAAGATCCACCACAAAGGTATTACATAGATGACCGTAATCATGTTTAGCAGCTCATACGGTACTAATTAGTGAAGCTCAAGAGAGAGAGAGAGAGATATAAGTTACTTTCACAAACCCATAGTCCAGAGGTGGACTACTCCCTCTTCATCATGGAGACGGTGGAGAAGTCGTTGGAGAAGATGGAGACCACGCCGGCAGCGCCCCGCCGGAGTTTCCCCCTCCAATCTGCAACTCCAGGTCTCTGTTTCGGTGTTTCTGTGTTTCTGTGGCGCTCTTTACAGAGAACGTCAGGGGGCTATTTTTATAGACGGTTTTAGGTCAAGACGGAGTCGTGGGCGAAAAGATCGACGGCAACAGAGCCTCGAGGCTCCAGATGGTGGGTCCCACGCGGCTCATGTACCTGGCCGCGTGGGCCACCCTCTTTTGGGTCTCGGGCCTCTGCTTGTTTGCTTCCTTTGCTCCCAAGTCTTCTTCCTTCCAAAAACTGATGCTCGTAAATTTCCAGGTCATTTGGACGTCGTTTGGGTCCCTGAAACATTAAAATATGGAAAATAGGGTTTTCTGCCTGCGCATTGTTAATTCCATAAAAATAGGAAACATATCAAATATTCCCAAAATCATTATAAAACAGTGATATAACCCTTATATGATGTAAATATGACTGGAATATAAGTAAAATAATGCAAAGTTCATGTATGCATTTTACATGCATCACCGCCTCATTGTAATCTCCTCCCGATGGTTTGGTAATCGGCTATATAACACGCAACAGCGGCCCCCTACAGGATACAACGCCTTACACCTAAAACCCTAGGGAAGCTTACATGGTATCAAAGCTTACCTCCATAGATCGCATCTAGCAAAAATCCACTTCAATGGCCTCCAGCTCCACCGGTCCCATGACCTCGCCGTTCAACCTGAACGGCGTTCCTGAGAATCTGGGAAAGGGCAACCTTCTCATGTGGAAGGCTCAAGTGCTGCCAGCAATCCGCGGCGCGCTGATGGAGGGCTTCATCAATGGCACCTCCAAGGCTCCCAACGCGGAGATCATCGTCGGCACCGGGGACGCTGCAAAGAAGATCCCCAACACCGAGTACACCATCTGGGTGGCCCAGGACTAGCAGGTCTATGGGTTCATCTTCAACTCGCTGTCACAGGAGGTGATGGCGCACGTCCACACCACCAGCACGACGAAGCAGCTCTGGGATGCCATCAGCGTCATGTACGGCTCACGCACGGTGAATATCCGCATTGCGCTCGCCATGACCAAGAAACTCCCAGGTATGAGCATGGCTGAATATGTGGCCAAGATGAAGGGCTATGCAGATGAGATGACTACTGCTGGAAAGACCCTCGACGACGAGGACATGGTGTCCTACTGATAACCCACAAGTATAGGGGATCGTGTGTAGCCTTTTCGATAAGTAAGAGTGTCGAACCCAACGAGGAGCTAAAGGTAGGATAAGTATTCTCTCAAGTTCTATCAACCACTGATACAACTCTACGCACACTAAACGTTTGCTTTATCTAGGAAATAATACTAGAGTAACAATACGGGTATGAGAGATAGCTTTGCGAGATAATAAATACAAGAAAGTAAATGTTAGTGCTGCAGCAATAAAGTACACTAAGTAACCATAAACTAACACTACCATGAGTGTGGAAAAGTGGTGGTAATTGTGATGGCTTTGTCCAAGATTAATTACCGAATATATCGGGTTCATTGTCTTCGATGCAATTTTCTATGTGGGAGAGGCTAAATATACATGCACTCCACTACTTGGGATTACAAGTACTATATGATTGGATTGTTAGAAAGCATCCACGGATACTAACAATGCATTAAGGTTTACCCAACCATAACCTTAAGTTTAAGGTCTCTTACTCCCATACGTGTAACTAACCGGTTCACGCCCTTAGGTTTCTGTCACTCCGGCAGGACTCCCCCTTCGTTTACAAATACTACCAACCCCGTAATGTTTGATCCATGCGCGCACAAGTATAATGGACACCAAAGGACAGTACCATATCAACATACAACTCTAATGAACCAAAGACATTCAACCAAGCAATCAAAAGACAAATAAACTACACAAACATGTCATAGATCATAGGATAAATATTATAGCATCAAACAACATGTTTACATAGGACGGTACAGAGGTTTGTGGGAGGATGAACCACTGAATACAAGGAGGAGTTGGTGATGGAGATGGCGGAGAAGACGGTGGAGAGGCAGCGCAGTGGCGCAGGGCGGCGGCGCCGGCGTGGCGCGGGGGCTCCTTCCCCGCCGCCGGCATCATGGGGGAGCGCGCCGCTTAGCCTCCCTCCTTCATGGCTTCTTGGGAGCTCCCCCATGGAGATGAGATCCATGGGGGAGGCAAAAACGTGGCTTTGGTGGCTGCAATTCGTGGGTGGAGGAGTTCTCCACGAGTTAGGTTTCCTCCCTTTATATAGCTTCTCGGATTCCCGTCATCCCATCTAGGGTTGCAGTAAATCGGGCTTATCTCGGCCGTCCGGACTCGGAATCAGGTGAATTTTATGTCTAGAACGTTCGGCGGAAAATTTCCTGCAACTTTGTCTTCGGTGAGATTTCCGTTTGATGCTGTCTTCGACCCGTAACGTGACAATCTTTAAAAAGAGTTTTCACACAGATTTCAGGAAAGTCCCAATTCGACTCCAACAAGGTTTCCTCTTGTATTTTTGATAATTCCTACACATCAAAGAGTAAAACAAGAACATTGTGCACTTTTGCAACTATTAATAGGTTAGTCCAAATAAATCATAAACTTAATATAAAAACAAGTGTCAAAGGCATAATATTAACATGAAACAATCAAAAATTATAGATACGTTTTGGACGTATCAACATCCCCAAGCTTAATTCCTGCTCGTCCTCGAGTAGGTAAATGATAACAAAATAATTTTTGATTGTAAATGCTATGATCAGATCTTTAACAATTGCATGATGTATGGATAATAAAACTTAGCAATCATGTTACCTAATGAAAAGTATCAACGAACTAAGAGCTTATAACATGAAATTTATAAACATCAACAAGATTGTAATGATCATAATAAAGCATGATAGAGTGGTATCTCGCTTGCCCTTAATTGTGGAGCAAAACATAAATGCCAAGGCACCTCTGAAGTTCAAGTGAAGACTAGATGTAAAGATATCAAAGGTAAAAGCATCATAGTTATACCGCAGATAACCGCATTCTGGGACAAGCACATTACACTAAGAATGACAGTTATGCTCTCGAGGAAGTGCTCAAAGAAAGGATGATGACTCAACATTAAAATAAAAGATTGGCCCTTCGCAGAGGGAAGCAGGGATTAACATGTGCTAGAGCTTTTTATTAAAAAGAAGTAAAAATGTTTTGAGAGGTGGTTGTTCCTGTCAACGAATCAGTAATAGAGTTCTTGTTATCTTCCATACTAAACAAGTTGAGAGCGGTTCCGAGTTATTGATATTAGGCATTTATAGCATGCACTTTTATATAGTATGACACTCCTCCCAACCTTTGCTTTCACAAACCATGGCTAACCGAATCCTCGGGTGCCTGCCAACAATCTCATACCATGGAGGAGTGCCTATTTTATTTTACTTTTTAGATGTTATAATGGTCTAACCAGCTCTTTGCAAAATTAGTGACGAGCAGATGAAGCATGCAAGTCGGGGACTTAATTTAGTATGGAAGATAACAAACCCAACTACTACGTCCTCATGAGCTAAAAACAGTGTCACAAAATGAGAAGTATTTTGAAGGTTTTAAAGGTAGCACATGAAAATTTACTTGGAATGGTTTGAAATACCATGCATAGGAATTTATGTGGACTCTTTGGGATACTTGGTTTTAAGGATTTGGATGCACGAGCAGCATTCCCGCTCAGTAAGTGAAGGCTAGCAATAGACTGGGAAGCGACAATCAAGAGAGCAATAACCGTCATAATCATACTTGCGACAGAATAAAATTAACGGAGGCATAAAAATGATACTAAAACTCTGAGGCAAAATAGATCATCAAGGCTTAATTGACTTTTATTTTTCAGTCATGAACATGTGTGAGCATGTGCCAAGTCGATTCAAGTAAATCATTCAGAGGAGGATACCACAATTCCATACCATCTTATGAACAGGACAATGCATGTTAATATCAAAATAACATAATATGCACTATTAGCTAGTTGAGACTAACCATAAGAAAACATAAACTACTAAACAGTATTATTCACACATCATTTTTAAGTTTCAACAAGTAATCCATTAACCAAGTAAACATTGAAAACAGAGGATAAATAAAATATGTGACGATCAACTTATTAATGTAACGGTGTTTGATGCTAAGATAAATAAATAATAAGATACAGACGCTCCAAGAACAGCACATATGATGTGAAAGAATTAAAATATAGTTTCACTAGAGATGACCTGATAATTTTGACGATGAAGAAGGGGATGCCTTGGGCATCCCCAAGCTTAGACGCTTGAGTCTTCTTGAAATATGCTGGGGAGATCCATGGGAGCCTCCCCAAGCTTAAGCTCTTCACTCTTCTTAATCCTATTATATCACTCTTCTCTCTTGACCCTTGAAAACTTCCGCCACACCAAACTCAAAGTAAATCTCATTAGAGGGTTAGTGCACAATCAAAAACTCACATGTTCTGTAAGGACGCAATATGACCGTTACTTTAAACATTAGCTACACCACTGATGTTACGTGAAGCTCTTCCACCCAAAAAAGAATTCCACTCAACACTAGTAAAAGAGAGAATGCAAAATAAATGACATAATCTGTCTAAAACAGAACAGTCCGCAAAGACGAATTTTTTCGAGCACTTACGTTACTCAGATCGAAAAACTTTGAACTAACGAAAGATGCATACATATATCAGGATTACGCACAAAAAATTCAGATTTAATTCACAATCTGGTGATTTTATGAATTTCGTACAGTGAACAGCAGAAATCTGTTCCTGCGCAGCAATCAAAATTTTAGCAATCTTATCATTAGAGACTACTCTTGGCACAACAATGCATGAAAGTAAAGATACAAAGGAGTTGCTACAGAAGTAAACAAACTCCTTGACTCAAGAAAAGAAAAATTGCAGAAATAAAAATAATGGGTTGCCTCCCATAAGCGCTTTTTTTAACGCCTTTTAGCTAGGCACTTATTGCAATACATAATATTTCCAAAGTGCTGCTATTAAACCAAATCAAATTTTGTTTTTAAGTTACAGAAAGGTTGCTTAAATGGCCAACTTCTAAATGAAAGGTAAGAACCATTAATAATCAAATGAAAACGCAAAGAGGCCACTCTTGCAACAAAAGTCAAATCTGTCCAGAAAAACAGCAGCTGGCAAACGTAATTTTTAGGTGCTCTAAAACATGTCCGAAATTTTAGCCAATTTTTGTGCATGCAGAGGATTCGGTGATACAACATCAGTAATTTTTCGTGATTTTTAGTTCCAGTAAAATATGAAAAATCGCGCAATGAGCAGTAGATATCGAAAACAGAAAATCACTTTTTACATATGCATCAACTAAGCTAAAAGGGTAAAACTTGGTACATTATTTTGATAAACTAAAAGACCAGAGGCTAAGCAAGACCTAAACATGCTAGCTACAGCAAGGAAAACTCTAAATAAAAATCGAAAGTAAAACCAAATAAAATCAAAATAAAGAACCAAACAAAGAAGCAAAACAAAAGAAAATATTTTTTTGTTTTGAATTTATAAGTGAAAGTAAAGAAGCAATAGAAACCAAATAAAGAGCCTAATAAAACTAAAGAAGGAAAAAAAGATATATAAAAGCAATTATAATACAAGTTAAGACAATACATATCATGTGGACGGGTAATATAGAGTACGAACGAGACAACCTCATGTTAGTTGATGAATAGGGGGATGACTCGGGCATCCCCAAGCTTAGATGATTGTATCTTCTTGAATATGTTCTTGGATGCACCTACACATCCCCAAGCTTGAGCTCTTGTGTTTCTTGTTCATCTCATATCACCATATTGATTAGATCTTATAGCTACATCCACATAAAACTTCACAAAACTCATTAGTAGGGTTAGTACTCATTAAATAAAATCCACTCATGTTCAAGCATTGACAAGTTTAATTTAAGATAACTACTGTATACTAACCAATTTATAACATTTATTGATCAAATAAAGATTATAAACATTGAGTATAAGCACAATACTAAATAAGCATAACAATCTGCCAAAACTGAACAGTCTGTAAAGATGACACTTAAAGAGATAGTTACGTAGCTCAAATCAAAAACTTAAAACTAATGAAAGACAGATAATAATCTCAGGTTTATGCACAAAAATTTTCAAGTCAAAATACTATTCTGAGATTTATCACGATTTTTTACAGTGAAGCACAGAATCTGTCTAAATTGAACAGTCGGTGAAGATCGAATTTTTCGAGACAGCTACGTAACTCAAATCACAAAAAGTTAGTCTAATGAAAGAAAGATAATAAGCATCACTTTGCACTCAAGAAATTTCAGATCAAGATCACGTTCTGGTGATTTTAAACATTTTATACGGTGGAGCACAGAAAATCTGTTTCTGGACAGCAAAGCAAAACTATCAACTTTCAATTAACTAGAGACTATAATTAGCATTTTATTTTTATGTACAGAGGTATATACACAATATTTACATGTTTTTGGATGAGAGCTTCCATGGAAAGATTTGCTTTGGTTTCATAGGCATGAACACAAGTGTTCAAGGTCGACCCCCACTTAACCATTGCTCATCTTTCCAATCACTCTCTTTTTGAAAACGTTTTTAGATAACAAGTACAACTAATTTTTTTATAATTCGTATTTCTACCCATACTAAGATAGAAAACAACTTAAAACTGAAAATAAAAACTACTTAGAGATAAAGCAAACAAGTGCACACAAGAATATTCACCCACGCTATTGCTCCCGGCAACGGCGCCAGAAAAGGTCTTGATAACCACAAGTATAGGGGATCGCGTGTAGCCTTTTCGATAAGTAAGAGTGTCGAACCCAACGAGGAGCTAAAGGTAGGATAAGTATTCTCTCAAGTTCTATCAACCACTGATACAACTCTACGCACACTAAACGTTTACTTTATCTAGGAAATAATACTAGAGTAACAATACGGGTATGAGAGATAGCTTTGCGAGATAATAAATACAAGAAAGTAAATGTTAGTGCTGCAGCAATAAAGTACACTAAGTAACCATAAACTAACAGTACCATGAGTGTGGAAAAGTGGTGGTAATTGTGATGGCTTTGTCCAAGATTAATTACGAATATATCGGGTTCATTGTCTTCGATGCAGTTTTCTATGTGGGAGAGGCTAAATATACATGCACTCCACTATTGGGATTACAAGTACTATATGATTGGATTGTTAGAAAGCATCCACGAATACTAACAATGCATTAAGGTTTCCCCAACCATAGCCTTAAGTTTAAGGTCCTCTTACTCCCATACGTGTAACTAACCGGTTCGCGCCCTTAGGTTTCTGTCACTCCGGCAGGACTCCCCCTTGTTTACAAATACTACCAACCCTGTGTGTTTGATCCATGCCGCACAAGTATAATATACACCAAAGGACAGTACCATATCAACATACAACTCTAATGAACCAAAGACATTCAACCAAGCAATCAAAAGACAAATAAACTACACAAACATGTCATAGATCATAGGATAAATATTATAGCATCAAACAACATGTTTACATAGGACGGTACAGAGTTTGTGGGAGGATGAACCACTGAATACAAGGAGGAGTTGGTGATGGAGATGGCGGTGAAGATGGTGGAGAGGCAGCGTGGTGGCACAAGGCAGTGGCGGCGGCAGCGCGGGGAGCTCCTTCCCCGCCGCCGGCATCATGGGGGAGCGCCGCCCCTTAGCCTCCCTCCTTCATGGCTTATTGGGAGCCCTCCCCATGGAGATGGGATCCACGGGGGAGGCAAAAAAGTGGCTTTTGGTGGCTGCAATTCGTGGGTGGAGGAGTTCTACACGAGTTAGGTTTCCTCCCTTTATATAGCTTCTCGGATTCCCGTCATCCCATCTAGGGTTGCAGTAAATTGGGCTTATCTCGGCCGTTCGGACTCGGAATCAGACAAATTTTATATCTAGAACGTTCGGCGGAAAATTTCCTGCAACTTTGTCTTCGGTGAGATTTCCGTTTGACGCCATTTTCGACCCGTAACGTGACAATCTTTAAAATAGTTTTCAGACAGATTTCAGGAAAGCTCCAATTCGACTCCAACAAGGTTTCCTCTTGTATTTTTGATAATTCCTACACATCAAAGAGTAAAACAAGAACATTGTGCACTTTTGCAACTATTAATAGGTTAGTCCAAATAAATCATAAACTTAATATAAAGACAAGTGTCAAAGGCATAATATTAACATGAAACAATCAAATATTATAGATACGTTTTGGACGTATCACCTACCTCATCGCCGGTCTTGGTGATGACTACAACTCGGTGGTCGCCGCCGTCCTCGCCCGGGAGACCCCTATCACTGTGAGCGATTTCTATGCCCAACTCCTCACTTATGAAAGCCGCCAGCATCTCCTCAGCGGCGGTGGATCCTCGCACTCCACGGCGAACGTTGCAACTCGCGGTGGCCGTGGAGGCTTTGGTCACGGCGGTGGCCACGGCAACTACAACTACAACAGCAATGCCGGCCGAGGGTGTGGAACCCTGGCTACAACAACAACAATTAGGGGCAAGGCGGTCGCGGCAGCTACAACAACAATGGTCGTGGCCGCGGGAACACCTATGGCAGTGGAGGTGGCGGTGATCGCCCTCGCTGCCTGCTCTGCAACATCGTCGGCCACGTCGACAAGGACTGCTGGTACCGCTACGACTCTGACTTTGTTCCCAGGGAGCGGTCAGCTGCTGCCGTTTACAACAACAACAACAACAACAACAACGGCGAGTGGATCGTCAATTCTGGTGCCACCGACCACATCACGGGCGAGCTGGAATGCCTAACCACCCGTGAGAAGTATCATGGACATGAACAGGTCCACACCGCCAACGGTGAAGGTATGGACATTATCATATTGGTAATTCTATTGTTCGTACCCCCTCTAAAAATCTACATCTAAACAAAGTCTTGTTTATTCCGCAAGCTACAAAAAATCTTGCATCTATTCACAAGCTTACACATGACAATGATGTCTTTCTCGAATTTCATCCATATCTTTCTTTTGTATCAAGGATCAGGACACGAAGAGGGTTCTGCTTAAAGGACCATGTAGAGAGGGCCTCTATCCATTGCTTAGCTCCATCATGCAAGCTCAAGTCGTAGTCAAGCCATCATCATCAAGGTGGCACAATCATTTAGGCCATCCAGCGTCTTCCATAGTTCAAAAGTTGTTAGCCAGAACAATTTACCTTGTTTAAGCTAGTCCAATAAAGAGTCAGTGTGTTATGCATGTCAAAAGGGAAAACATCACCAACTTCCTTATCCAAAGTCTGTTAGCAAATCTCATGTTCCTTTAGAGCTTGTTTTCTCGGATGTATGGGGCCCTGCTCCTGATTCTGTTGGAAGAAAGAATTACTATGTTAGTTTTATTGATGATTACAGCAAATTTACATGGATTTATCTGTTGAAAAATCGATCCGAAGTTTTTGATGTGTTTCATGAGTTCCAAGCTTTGGTTGAAAGATGTCTTGGACACAAAATAATCACAATGCAAACAGAATGGGGAGGTGAATATGAAAAACTCAACTCCTTTTTTAAACAAATTGGTATCACTCATCATGTGTCATGCCCTCATGCTCAACAGCAAAATGGGTCAGCTGAAAGAAAACACCGGCATATTTTTGAAGTTGGTCTATCACTTCTTGCACAAAATGGGTCCTTATAATACTCACAAACTAGAATTCCATTCGAAACAATGTGTGTTTCTTGGATATAGTATCATGCACAAAGGTTTTAGATGCTTGGACATAGCCTCAGGGCGCATTTATATATCTCGGGATGTTATATTTGATGAAACATCTTTTCCTTTTTCTCAGCTTAATCCCAATGCCGGTGCACTTCTTCGGTCTCAAATTCTTCTACTTCCAAATTCATCTCATTTGGAGCAAGGGGAGGAACAAATAGTTGCACCAACAATGTCTAATGCTCCTGCTAATATTCCTGCTAATGTTGCTAATTCGGTTGATGAAGAAAATTATAGCTCAGATGAAAATTCAGACGGAGCAGAAGAAAATTCAGAAGAAAATGATCAAGTTGATCATCTTGTGCTACCGGACACAAGCACAGAAACCAATGGTGGCCGAGATGCGGCGCCCGGACCGTCGACAGGCGAATCATGCCTAGGATCTGTGCCTGACGCAGATAGTGCGTCTTTCAGTGCCAGCCACTCGCGCGGTGACGTGTCACCAGCGACGCCAGCATCTGCCCAGCGGAGGCAATCGGGGAGCGCCACGTCGCCCCGACATCATCATGGCGCAGTGACGCCACATGCACACGGGTCCACCGAGCCCGGATCTTCTGTGAACAACAGCAGAAGGCCTACAGAAGAAAATAGCCATAGAAGATCCGACACGGCTGGCGAGGGAGATTCTCCTACAGATTCTGACTCGGGATCAGATTTGGGATCAGTTCCAGAATCGGCTCCGGGATCAGGCACCGGATCGGATGCGCAAATTGTGCCTGTGACCTCGGTTGTGCCTGCTGCGACCACCAGGTTAAAAACAGGTAAAATCAAACGGGTAAATTATAAATCCGTTTCAAGGTATGGACTTCTAACAGCTACTAGTGAACTGGAAGATTTATTTGAAGCATTAAAAAAATAAAAATTGGAGAGATGCTATGAATAGTGAATATGATGCATTGATAAAAAATAAAACGTGGCATTTGGTACCACCCAATGAAGGTAGAAATATTATAGATTGTAAATGGGTGTATAAAATTAAGAGAAAATCTGATGGAACTTTAGATAGATACAAAGCTAGGATAGTAGCAAAAGGTTTCAAGCAACGATATGGAATTGATTATGAGGACACATTTAGTCCAGTTGTAAAATCTGCAACCATTCGAATTGTTTTGTCTATTGCAGTCTCTCGAGGATGGAGTTTGAGACAACTAGATGTACAGAACACGTTTCTTCATGGTGTTCTGGAGGAAGATGTCTATATGAGACAACCACCTGGGTTTGAGGTGAAATTAAAACCTCATTATGTGTGTAAACTGGATAAAGCCTTGTATGGGCTAAAGCAGGCACCAAGAGCTTGGTATTCGCAATTAAGTATGAAGTTACAGAAACTTGACTTCACTCCATCGAAAGCAGATATTTCTTTGTTCTTCTATAACAAGGAAAAAGTCACTATCTTTGTACTTATTTATGTTGATGATATAATAGTTGCTAGTTCTTCACATAAAGCAACAACCGCTCTTCTTCATGACCTGAAAATGGACTTTGCACTCAAAGACCTCGGTGACCTGCATTATTTCTTGGGAATAGAAGTACAGAAGACAAGAGACGGAATTATGTTGACTCAAGAGAAGTACACATCAGACATACTCAAACGTACTGGTATGATGAATTGCAAACCATCGACTACTCCTTTATCAACTTCTGAAAAATTGTCAAAGTTTAAAGGTGAACCATTGAGTTCTGAAGATTTCACTGACTATAGAAGTGTAGTTGGGGCTTTACAATATGATGTAGTGCAACCTAGGCACACACCTCCAAGTGGACCAATGACAAGAGCAAGAGTCAAAGCTCTCCATGATAAGGTGAATTCACTCCTATCTATGTGTGATCTCGACACTCCTTTGAATGGTTTGCTACTTCATTCCAATACCTTGTATGTACTCAGCTATGGTGGACCTGAAGACCCCTATGAAGATGGCCAAGAGGCGATGCAAGATGATGGAGAAGATGACCCAGGGAAGACCCAAGAAGATGGTCGGCTAGCTGCCTGGCCGGCTGCCAGCCCGGACTAGCCGGTTCCCAGGCCGGCCTGCAGCCAGAGGCAGCCAGCCTCCAGCCCGGCCAAAACCGGTTCCAGAACCGGCCACCCTGCCGAGCCAGCCGGCTTCCAGGCCGGCTACCCTGCTGAGCCGGCCGGCTCCCAGCCCGGCCTAACCAGCCCAAGAACCGGGTCCCCTGCTGCCTGCGTGCATGACGGGCCATGTGCCTTGTACCCCCCCACCTTTCCCCACTTCATGGCTTAGACTATAAATAGACCTTTCCCCTCCAGATCTGGGGTTAGACTATGATTTGGGAACTAAATTAGATCCTTGCTCCTTCTTCTCAAAGTGTCTCTTTTCTCCTATGGAGATGAATCAAGGCCTCCCCTTGTGGAGATGAACCATGGCCTCCTCTTGAGGAGAAGATCCCTGCGTGGATACCAAGGCTTCCGCTTGTAGTTGCGATTACTTGCTAATCTTCCCTCTTTGAGTGGCTAGATTGGATTGGTTGGATTGACCAATTGGACAAACAATCCTAAGCGTAAGGTGTGCTTGGGAGAGGAGAATTGGGGGCTACCCACGGGGATTTGTTACCAATTGAGTCTTGCCGAGTTGCTACTTGCTATTTACCCTTGTGTGTTGATTTCCCCTCTTTGTGTTCTTCATGTTCATCCCGAGTTCTTCGTGTTCATCTTTCACTCCGCACAAATTCGTGAAAATCGGGGCCAACCCATATCATATGGTATCAGAGCTCTAGGTTGGCACGGATTTGTTTCGTGTTTCCACCAAAATCCACCAAATGTTTCTTCGTTTTTGAGAAATTCGAAAATTTCCACCAAAAATAGCCTTTCCTTGATTCTAGCCAATCTGTCGATTCATTGCGTTTTTGGTAGTTTTTGTCCATGGATCAGTTGATTTAGGACCCCCTCCACCCTTGTTTGCGTTCCCCAGCCTTAATTTTGCCAATTTCCCCATGAAATCGAGGATTTATCGTCGCTTTTTCGGCCAAAAATCGAGCAGTTTTCGAGTTTTAGACTGGCCGGCATCCAGCCCGGCTGAACCGGCCTAGAAACCGGCCACCCTGCAGAGCCAGCCGGCCCCCAGCCCGGCCAAAACCGGCTCCCAGGCCAACTACCCAGAAAAAGCAGTTTTCCTCCCTTGTTTCCTCGGTTCGTTTTGGCAATTCTCCGTTGTTGTTTGAGTCCTTTTCCGGTGTGTGCTATGCCTACAACATCGACAAGCTTCCACCACGCATCATCAATGCCAAGCGACAATCTCACCAAGGACTCGGCATTTCCCCGTCATCGAAATCCGTTGTGAACCCTTCTTCCTTTCACGCAACTTGACCTATTGGACTAGCTCGGTGATATTGCGAGGCATTGCACGTGTTGAGTGTTTGTCTTCAAGTATTGGCGAGTGTGTATCGTTAGAGAGCTTGGCACTAGCAAAAGAGAAGGAATCATCGTCAAAAAGCAAAAATCAAAAAAAAGAGAGAAGAGAAAAGAAAAGAATCAAGTGGTGCCAAGTATCATCTCTTGTAGGTTGCGACAAAGCTTGAACCGCCAAAGTGAGTGAGTGTGTAACTCTTGTGCAAATCCGTTGCCCACAAAAAGCAATTGAGCTAGCGTCCTCTTGTGTTGGGTGACATTTGAGCACGTAGTCTATCTTCGAGTGCTCGCCCTTTGGTCGCCCAACCCCATTATTCGCTTTTGTGTGTGTTTCTTCATCATTTGTGGTTGGAGTTTCTTTGGTAATTTGATCATTGTGGATTTTCTCTACCTTTGACAATATACTTGTCGTCGGGTTTGCTTGTTTCGTTTGCCACTTCATACCTTCCTATCCTCATAAGTGTGTGTGTTGGGTGTTAGAACCGGATACTCTCCTCTCAAGCCACATTATACTTGGGATATAGTTTGTCTTGGTTTTTCTTCCACATATCTCACTTGATCTTGAGAAAATGTTTAGGGGAAGTACAAACGGAAGCTCAAGCTCGGAGATGAAATCCATGGTGGAGTTCGCGGTGATCATGGCTATGTCACACAATCGGAGCTTGTTGGTATGCGACACTTTCTTCGTGATAACCTAGGACGCTACGAGCGCCGTCTTCAAACTCAAGAGAACAACTTCAACGAATGCATGCTGCTCAAGAAGCAAATATGGAGCGGTGACCGAAGCTATCAACAACCTTGCGACAACGAGCTTCTTCACACTCAAGCCGTACAAGAAGCACCTCAAGGTCGACACAAGCACGTCATGGACGTCATGAACCTCGACAAGAACGTCAACATGATCCAAGGCGCGACGCCCATGAACGACCTCCTCCTACGTTGAACAACCACATGATCTTCACGCGAACAATGCCAATGCGCATCAAGAACAACCTCACCAAAATGATGATCGTCGTGAACGCATACCATCACCACCACCGCAACAACGTGATCGTCATGACCCATTGGCTAATGACAATGGCGTTCCGGGTGCGAATGACTTTGGTGAACAAGGACGTCACCCCGTCATCCTCCAAGGCCACGTCATCAAAATCATGACAATGCGAACAATCGAACAACCCGTTCCTCAACAAGAGCTACCTCCTCAACATGCGCCTCGTCAAGAGCTTCCACATGATCGTCACAACACCAACGTTCCGAGTCAAGTGATAACGAGTCAAGCCAACACAATGGTGATGGACTCAATCGAAGGAGACGTGGACGTGCATTCCCACGTGGTGGCCATCGTGACGACTATGATGACTTGACCAACGTCCGCTTTGACATACCCAAGTTCTACGGCACAAGTGATCCGGAAGCTTACTTCTCATGGGTACTCAAGGTTGACAAGATCTTCCGTGTGCAACGCTTCTCCGACAACAAGAAGGTTGCCTTAGCCTCGATGGAGTTTGAAGAGTATGCCCTCTTGTGGTGGGAACAACTACAAGATGCTCGCGTCGCTAACCACCAACAACCAATTGACACTTGGGTTGAAATGAAAGAAACAATGTACAAGCGCTTCGTGCCAAGCCATTACACTAGAGACTTATACAAGAAGTTGCAAGAGTTGAAGCAAGGTTTGAAGTCGGTTGACGAGTACTACAAGGAATGGAAATCTCCATGATGAGAGCCAATGTCAACGAGTACGAAGAGCAATCCATGGCTCGTTTCATGAATGGCCTCAACTATCCAATCAAGAAGATCGTGGAGTTCCAACCATATGCCTCTTTGGTTGAGCTAGTACATCAAGCTTCCAAGGCCGAGCGCCACGTGCTTGAAGAGCTCAAATACCTCAAGACAAAGGCATTCTACGCCAACAAGCCTTCTTCGTCAACTCCTACACCTTCACAAGCTCTTCCTCAAGCGAACACTCGAGGTCCTCCAAGAGTCTCTACATCGACACCTCAAGCGCCTCAACCTTTCAAGAAAGTACCTCCCCTCCAAGGCGCCTCAAGGATCTTCGTCCGGCACAAGACTTTGCAATGCTACAAGTGCGGCGGACAAGGGCACAAATCTTTTGAGTGCACCAACAAGAAGGTCATGATCATCAATGACATGGGAGAGTATGAATCTATGAGTGAAGATGAGTACAATGCTTTGAACAAGGTCGCCACAATGCAAAGTGCTCAAGAAGAAGAAAGTGAGATATATTGTGATGGCGACAACAACCCTTCCTTGGTTGTGGCAAGAGCTCTAACCACCAATGTTCAAGTGGAAGAAGACCAAAGATGCAACTTGTTTCAAACAAGAGCGGGAATCAATGGAAAGTCCATCAAGGTCATCATAGATGGTGGAAGTTGCCACAACCTAGCGAGCAAAGAACTTTGTGATAAGCTCAACTTGAAGTTCAAGAAGCACCCACATCCTACCATGTGCAATGGTTGAGTGATACCGGAGCCGTCAAGATTCAACACATGGTGCAAGTGTCCTTCAAGATTGGAGCCTATGAAGATACGGTTGATTGTGATGTTGTGCCTATGAACGTTTGTCACTTACTCCTTGGGCGTCCATGGCAATTTGACAAGGGTGCTATGCATGATGGAAGGACAAATACTATAGCTTCAAGAACAACGACAAGACCTTCGTCCTTCGTCCCATGACACCAAGTCAAGTCATCGCCGACAACGCCAAGACTATTGCAAGGGCACAACAAGATCGTTCGTCTAGTGAGATGAGTGGTGAGCGAGAGACCCACCATAAAGTGAGTGAGAGCCACAAGCCAAATGAGTGTGACACTTCAAAGAGAGTTCCCACAAAACTTACACTATTTGCCACAAGAGAGAGATGAGGGAGTTGAGAGAGAACCCATCCACCCTCCACTATGTGCTCATATGCAAGGGTGAAGTTTCTATGACTAACACTTTCACAAACCTTCCTCCTTCTTTGTTGTCTCTTTTGAAGGACTTTGAAGATGTCTTCCCTCAAGAGTGCCACCGGGACTACCTCCTCTACGCGGAATCGAGCACCGCATCGACCTTGTTCCCGGCGCACCGCTACCAAACCGCGCTCCTTACCGCACCAACCCCGAGAGACAAAGGAGATCGAGCGGCAAATACAAGAACTTCTTGCCATGGGACATATCCGCGAGAGCTTGAGTCCGTGTGCCGTGCCCGTCATCTTGGTACCCAAGCACGACAACACTCTTCGCCTTTGCATGGATTGTCGCCCCATCAACGCCATAACCGTTCGGTATCGCCATCCTATCCCTCGACTTGATGATATGCTTGATGAGCTTTGTGGTTCCGCTATATTCTCCAAAATTGATCTTAAAAGTGGATATCACCAAATAGCATGTGTGAAGGTGATGAATGGAAGACCGCATTTAAAACTAAGCTTGGTCTTTATGAGTGGCTCGTCATGCCATTTGGTCTTTCCAATGCACCTTCTACTTTTATGCGTCTCATGAATCATGTTTTGCGTCCTTTCATTGGAAATTTGTTGTGGTATACTTTGACGACATCCTTATCTATAGCAAATCTTTGGAAGAGCACACTTCTCATGTTGCTCAAGTTTTGTTGGTTCTTCGCAATGAAAAGCTTTATGCAAATCTTTCTAAGTGCACTTTTGCCACCAACAAACTTGTTTTCTTGGGTTTTGTTGTTTCTTCGGATGGAGTCGAAGTCGATGAAGCAAAGATACAAGCAATTCGGACTTGGCCTTTTCCGATGTCACTTGAGGAGTTGAGACGTTTTCTTGGTTTTGCCGGATTTTACCGCCGTTTCATCAAGGATTTTTCCACAATTGCTTGCCCCCTCCATGAACTTACAAAGAAAATGTACCTTTCATTTGGGGCAATGCACATGATTTTGCTTTCAATGAGCTCAAACGGTTATTAACCGAAGCACCACTCCTTGCCCTTCCGGATTTCTCTAAGACATTTGAGATTGAATGCGATGCAAGTGGATTGGGCATTGGTGGAGTGCTTATGCAAAATGGTAGACCCATCGCATACCATAGTGAGAAACTAGATGGAGCTCGCTTGAATTACCCCATTTATGACAAAGAGTTATTTGCTTTGGTTCGTGTTTTGGATGTGTGGCAACATTACCTTCGTCCTAAGGAATTTGTCATTCATTCCGACCATGAATCCTTGAAATATTTGAAAAGTCAAACAAATTTGAACAAAAGACATGCTAAGTGGGTTGAGTTCATTGAGTCTTTCACTTTGTAATCAAATACAAGAAAGGTAAAGACAATGTGGTCGCGGATGCTCTATCCCGCAAGGCCAACCTACTTACACGTCTTGACATTAGTGTCTTGGGTTTGGATGAGATAAAGAGTTGTATGCTACCGATGCTTTCTTTGGAGACATTTTCGCTCAATGTTCGGAGCACAAAGGAATTGGTGATTTCTATTTGC
Source organism: Poa pratensis (assembly GCA_947311845.1). Taxonomy (NCBI): domain Eukaryota; kingdom Viridiplantae; phylum Streptophyta; class Magnoliopsida; order Poales; family Poaceae; genus Poa; species Poa pratensis. The sequence continues at coordinate 121,591 of CAMZMU010000069.1, read as the reverse complement.
ACAAGGTTTCTTGTTTAAGGCTAACAAACTATGTATACCCGAGTCTTCGCTTCGTTTGGTCCTTTTGAAGGAATCGCATGGAGGCGTCTTAATGGGACACTTTGGACGTGACAAGACCTTTGCCATGCTCTCCACAAACTACTATTGGCCAAGGATGTACCGGATGTGAACCGCTTGGTGCGACGATGTTCAACATGTCTCAAAGCTAAGTCTACTCTAAACTCTCATGGCTTATACACACCTTTGCCTATTCCACATCACCCATGGTCCGACATTGCTATGGATTTTGTCTTAGGACTCCCACGCACTAAAACAAACAAGGATTCCATCTTTGTCGTCATTGATCGCTTCTCTAAAATGGCACACTTTATACCTTGCAACAAGACGACGATGCTTCACACATTGCTACTTTGTTTTTCAGGGAAATCGTCCGTCTTCATGGAGTGCCCAAGACCATTGTGTCGGATCGTGACGTCAAGTTCGTGAGCTATTTTTGGAAGACTTTGATGGCCAAGATGGGAATCAAGCAACTATTCTCCACCGCATACCACCCTCAAACCGATGGCCAAACCGAAGTGGTGAACCGAAGCCTATCCACACTCCTTCGTGTGTTGATCAAGCCTAACTTGAAGAATTGGGAAGAGTGCATCCCACACGCCGAGTTCGCCTACAATCGACTACATCGCGCAACAAAGAGAACACCCTTCGAGGTCGTCTATGGTCCAACCCCTACACCGCGCTCGACATGCTACCACTTCCACTCCGTGAACAAGTCAACATGGACTTCGACAAGCGTGCCGCTACATGAAGAAACTACACAAAGACACAAGGGCCACGCTTGAGAAGCACAACGAAGACCATGCTACGAAGATGAACAAGAACAAGCGCCCCATGATCTTTGAAGAAGGAGACCTTGTTTGGCTACATCTACGCAAAGACCGCTTCCCCGATGAGAGAAAGTCTAAGCTCGCGCCAAGAGGTGATGGTCCCTTTCAAGGTTCTCAAGCGCATCAACGACAATGCATACAAGATTGACATACCAAAGTCCAAGTACGGCGTCCATGACACCTTCAACGTCGCCGACATCTCGCCTTACCGTGGAAACCCAAGTGATGATGAGGACGAAGAGTCGAGGACGACTCTTTTCCAAGGGGGGGAGATGATGTAGTGCAACCTAGGCACACACCCCAAGTGGACCAATGACAAGAGCAAGAGTCAAATCTCTCCATGATAAGGTGAATTCACTCCTATCTATGTGTGATCTCGACACTCCTTTGAATGGTTTGCTACTTCATTCTGATACCTTGTGTGTACTCAGCTATGGTGGACCTGAAGACCCCTATGAAGATGGCCAAGAGGCGACGCAAGATGATGGAGAAGATGACCCAGGGAAGACCCAAGAAGATGGTCAACAAGAAGAAGAAGAAGTGGGCAAAATTGCTTGGCCGGCTGCCAGCCCGGACTGGCCGGTTCCCAGGCCGGCCTGTAGCCAGAGGCAGCCGGCACTACTAGGAAAACAGCTATTAGTGGCGCACCAATTCATGATTCTGTGGCGCACCGGCCAAATTGCTGGTGCGCCACAGAATCGGCGCCACTAAATTTGTTATTTCTGTGGCGCACCTCCTTCGTGCGCCACAAAAATAGGCACAACTTTTGTGGCGCACTAGACAGGCGTGCGCCACAGAATGTTCTTTTCGGTTTAAAAAAAAATACGACTCACGCCGCTCCACCACGGCCAGCGTCTTCCCGGTCCTGGGCGGTCCTCCACGCGTGGTTGCCGGCGTCCGCGGTGGGAGCAGGACGTACTCCATGCCCACTTTGTCCACCCCTTGGGGAGCGGCGAGGAAGGAGGCCGCTGCGCTGCTGGGGACGGCGGGGTCGGGGAGGAGTTGGAGTGAGCGGAAGAGGATGAGGGCGCGATGGGGCGGTGCTGGCTCCTTGTCAGGGACGGCGGGGTCGGGGAGGAGTTGGTCTCCTGGCGAGCACGTCGAGCTCCTTGTCGGAGAGGCCGTCGAGGTCGCCGGAGACGTCGGCGGCCGGCCGGCGTTCCTCTGTAGGGGATGGGCGAGGCTTGTGTGGGGGCGAGGGGATAAGGCGCGTGGCAAGCACCGGAGCCTGCTACGTCTTCGTCTGCATCTGCATGCGCCGCCGCCGTGCGCAGCGCCGCCGCCGGGCTCCAAACGCCGACGAGAGGGACGTCGAGCTCGGCGAACTCGGCCACCAACAACCTGGGATTCCATCACCCGCGAGGGCTCGTTTGCTGGTGTTGCAGATCCTACAGGCAGTCCTCTTCGGGATCCAATCTACGAGCTCACTTCCGTTCCTGTGAAGAGAAGAGAGAGATCGAGGAGGGGAAGAGAAGAGAGAAGAGTGTGGCTGTGAGTGGTCCTAGATGTGAGAGGATAGAGAGGATGCGCTGTGCGTGCATGTGCATTTTTTTTTAAAAAGATCGATGCATGTGCGTGGGTGAGAGATCTCTGCGTGGGTGCATGTGCGTGGACACAGAGAGAAGTGGCCTGCGTACGTGGATGACCGGGGTTGGATGGTGGTGCGTGGCCGGTTGGTTTGACTTAGGTGAGATTAGAAGAGAGAAAATAGATCTAGGGATTTACCTGTCAATTTCTATGGCGCATGCAACAACATGCGCCACAGAATATTGGCTTTCTGTGGCGCACCAGCCACGGTGCGCCACAGAATGTTTTTTTTTCAAATCTCCCCAGCCCCCCATCTGACTTTCTGTGGCGCATCTTGTTGGTGCGCCACAGAAATACGACTTTCTGTGACGCACCATGCATGATGCGCCACAGAAATTCATAATTATGTGGCGCACCAGGCTTGGTGCGCCACAGAAATTCATAATTATGTGGCGCACCAAATTAGGGTGCGCCACAGAAATTAATTCTGTGGCGCACCAATTAGTGGTGCGCCACAGAATCACATGTTGCCTATAGCTGTTTTCCTAGTAGTGCGGCCTCCAGCCCGGCCAAAACCGGCTCCAGAACCGGCCACCCTGCCGAGCCAGCCGGCTTCCAGGCCGGTTTGGCCTGCTCCCAGGCCGGCTACCCTGCTGAGCCGGCCGGCTCCCAGCCCGGCCTAACCGGCCCAGGAACCGGGTCCCCTGCTGCCTGCGTGCATGACGGGCCATGTGCCTTATACCCCCCCCCCCCACCTTTCCCCACTTCGTGGCTTAGACTATAAATAGACCTTCCCCTCCAGATCTAGGGTTAGACTATGATTTGGGAACTAAAGTAGATCCTTGCTCCTTCTCCTCAAAGTGTCTCTTTCCTCCTATAGAGATGAATCAAGGTCTCCCCTTGTGGAGATGAACCAAGGCCTCCTCTTGAGGAGAAGATCCCTGCGTGGATACCAAGGCTTCCGCTTGTAGTTGCGATTACTTGCTAATCTTCCCTCTTTGAGTGGCTAGATTGGATTGGTTGGATTGACCAATTGGACAAACAATCCTAAGAGTAAGGTGTGCTTGGGAGAGGAGAATTGGGGGCTACCCACGGGGATTTGTTACCAATTGAGTCTTACCGAGTTGCTACTTGCTATTTACCCTTGTGTGTTGATTTCCCCTCTTTGCGTTCTTCGTGTTCATCCCGAGTTCTTCGTGTTCATATTTCCCTCCGCACAAATCCGTGAAAATCGAGACCAACCCACATCACAATATTTAACTTTGACTAGACCTGATATCTCTTTCTCTGTTAACAAAGTATGTCAATATTTGCACTCTCCAACTACGTCACATTGGACAGCAGTCAAACGGATCTTGAGGTATTTAAAGGATACACTAGGTCTAGGACTGAATATACACAGAAGCTCATCTATACGGGTGAGTGCATTTTCTGACGCAGATTGGGCAGGCTGTCCAGATGACAGAAGGTCTACAGGAGGGTTTGCTGTTTTTCTAGGTTCTAATCTGGTATCATGGAGTGCACGCAAACAACCTACAGTGTCTAGATCAAGCACTGAGGCTGAGTATAAGGCCATGGCAAATGCCACGGCAGAAATCATGTGGGTTCAGAATCTGCTAACTGAACTAAGTATTGCATATCCTGATTCAACAATTTTGTGGTGTGATAACATTGGTGCCACATACCTTTCTGCAAACCCGGTGTTTCATGCAAGAACCAAGCATATAGAAATTGATTATCATTTCGTCAGAGAAAGAGTAAGTCAGAAGTTGCTAGAAATTCGATTTATAACTACAGGAGATCAAGTGGCGGATGGATTCACCAAGACCCTTTGTAATCAACAGTTGCTTATATTCAGGCGCAATCTTAATTTAGGAAAGTTAGGATTGAGGGGGAGTGTTAGAGAGGTTAGTTAGACCATGTAATCTTATCTCTACCTCCTTGTATTTCTTGTACGTCAAGTACACAACCGATGTCGTGATATAAGGATCGGATCATATTGTAACCTCCTCATTGTAATCTCCTCCCGATGGTTTGGTAATCGGCTATATAACACGCAATGGCGGCCCCCTACAGGGTACAACGCCTTACACCTAAAACCCTAGGAAGCTTACACCTTGTACGTAGACTTTCATGAACAAGATGAAATTCGGAAAAACACAAATCCCAAGAACGGTTGCCGGAAACGAGACACTGTTTGTCTTGGATGCGCTTCGCTTTCAAATTTGTAACAAACTCAAGTTCCACCCAACTTAAGTGTGTTTTTTATTTTTCTATTTGCAGTATTACAAATTTGGAATCTGAGTTCATCATATGGAAGGAAAAAAATGTGAGCAGATCGAGTGCTCGTACTGTGAACACAAACAAACAAACAAACATCAAGAGATCATGAAAGAAACATATAAGGTATATAACACAACCAAACACCCTTTATCGTCATTATAAACTAGAAGAATCTATATATGAAACTTGTTCTCTCGATCTGTCTAGGCAGCATTGCCGAAGGAGACATACTAGCTCCTGAAGAAGAAGATCATCGTATCCTACGAGTGCGCCAGCGCAAGCGATGGTGCCTAGAGTTGAACTAGTGAATCATGGTGATGGAGCAAGCGCGCGGTTAACCTCAGACAATACATACTACGACTGATTAATGATGTTACAATTGTTGGGTGACAAAATCCTGGATTTTTTAGAACGACGCGCGTGCGAGCGTTGGATTACCAATACCGTAGGGCACCATAAGGTTTTTTGCACATACTCTTCATTAATTCAGTAGTACTAAATTATAGTAGAGGAGGTTGCTTGCACATACTCTTCATTAATTCAGAGAATCAAATGAGAAACCCAAGATACATTAAGTAAACAATAGATGCACACAGATCATCAGATGGACGACCATGTGCTTTTCTATTCAGTGCGGTATATAACAGGCTATCCACCTCCAGAGAAACAATTATTTGGTAAAATAAATCAAAAGCTTAAACTGCATTTTTAGTACTGAACCGTGATGTGATGTGTTTACATTATAGTCTGCTTCTAAAAATGTGGTGCAGAAAAGCGGAGTCTGTTTTCCAAGATAAATATAAAACATGGAATAATTTATTATCTAGAGTCTTTCATTATTGTTGTTTCCAAGTGCGGTTTTGTCCTGCTTTTGTGCATACTAGTATAATTTAGTTGGAAAACCAGACAACAAAATTGTTAAAAAGGGCAAACAGCCTTATGGCAATCCACTGGAAGCAAAACGGAACCTGAAATCTGAAGGACCTTATGGCCGTTTTAACGAAGAACAGTAGCATGGTACTTTGTCTTTATAATTTCAGCTTTGTTTATTACATATATACAACTTCACGTTTGTGTAGACAAATAAGAGTTGCCTATTTCTTTAGGGCCAACGGCCACCTAGCACTAAGAAATCATATAAATGGCAGTAGGCGAGAGCATCGCACGATCACACATATCTAAGCGATTTTGTAAGGATTTTATGGGATTTTAAAACTTTTTCCTAGAAAATCAAATCAGAAATTAAAGATACGGCCACCAAGCAATGGATACACACGCTGATCAAGAGATAGCCATGTTTTTTTCTGTGTGTATAGAGCCATCGTTACTTGGTCGTAGTCGTGGGTGCAAATTTGTGTATATGAACATTAAGGTACTGATCTAGCTCTACTTCGACCGCGCATATATATAATTTGACACATTTGTATGTACTGGATTAAGATTCAAATTAGATGTCACATGAATGGTTTCTAAGTCATTATCCCATGTGAAGGTTAGACCATCTGTCTCCCCCTTTTGGAAGGGTCTTATGAAAGTCAAGGATGAGTTTTTCTATTGTGGACAGATACGTGGCTTGGGGACAGCCCTTGTCTCACAACGAGAAGAAGTTCCACTGGCTACGTTTTTGTCAAAAACGCCTCCCCTAAACATAGATTTCAGGAGATCCTTGGCTGGAAACATATAAACAAGATGGATACATTTGGTAAGGCGTTTAATGGATGTTCAAACTATGGATCAGCCTGATCTTTTTTCTTGGAAGTTAACTATGTCAGGTGCTTTTATGGTTAAATCTGCGTATTTAGATTTCATGAGTGATCATACCAGATTTATCTGTAAATACATTTGCAAAATGAAAGTACCACTAAAGATCAAAAAATCTATGTGGTTCTTATTTTGCAAGATCCCGACTAAAAATAATTTGACTAAACGTAACTGGAATGAGTGTAAAAGTGTTGTTTTTATGATCAAAACGAAATAATTCGGCAGTTGTTTATATCTTACCCTTTCGCGAAAATGGTTTGGCATATTGTTTACATGGCTTTTACTCCGTATTATTCATCCCCCAAATAACATAACATATTTTTTTAGGAACTGGTTCAGGGGTGTTCATAAGAAAGATAAAGTACAAATTTGAGTTGGAGTTTGCGCTTTACTTTCGTCCATTTGAAACATACGAAATGATTATATTTTAACAATGCAAATGAGTCCTCTTTTATGCAGGTTATACCACTGAGTCCATTAAATTCATATGTGGTCCTACATACAACCAATAGAGAAGCGCGACACAATGGACATTGGGTGCAACCGCCTCGAGTCGGTTGCGCGGGAACTGTATAACCAGTGAGGCTGGCGTTTTGATCTCACGATAATATGTTGATGTAGTGTCACGCCATGTGGTCTCTATTTTTTAGATGGTTGATTCATGTGTCGACCTTGTGTGACCCATTATGTATAATTCCGCATACATCAATGGATGTATAGGCTGGGCTCCCCCATTTCGAAAAGAAAAAAGCTTGACTAGGCACTAAATATATTTTGACATGGAAAAGGCAAGTAACGTCATGGTGAATTAATCGTGCATAAACATGGATGGAGCTAGATTTTGCGTACCGTCCAAAGGCACAGGGATATGTGGACGTATGATGAGAGTAGAGGGGAAGACGACACGTAGGACAGGTATCTGATAACGGGTAGGAGACAGGCGCCACGTGTGCAGCAGAGGTAGAGATGCCGCGATCCGACGTGGCCCAATAGGTGGAGGTGTAGCGGATATTGCCGCCAATGGGCGGCGGCATTTGGATACCCACATCCATCCGCACTTGCTCTCGTGGGTGTTGTTATTATTAGCAGCCTCACGTTCCATTGTCCACTCACTCACCACACTCGATCTCCTACCCGCTCGATCTTGGTGTCGTAGCAAGCGCAGCAATGGCGTCGAGCGGTCTGAGGAGCTGCAGCGCCGTGGGCATGCCGAGCCTGCTGGCCCCGTCGTCGGCAGCGGCACGGTCGGCCGGTTCGTCGTCGCCTCGGCCACCACCACCTCCGGCCGCGTCACCATGTCCGCCGAGTGGTTCCCCGGCCAGCCCCGCCCCGCTCACCTCGACGGCTCATCGCCAGGGTACGCATGCATGCACGTTCTAGCTAGCCGTGGCACTTCACAATCATCACTCTGACCTTATTCACACTGACATGGCTGCAGGGACTTCGGTTTCGACCCACTGGGTCTGGCCACGGTCCCGGAGAACTTCGAGCGCTTCAAGGAGTCGGAGATCTACCACTGCCGGTGGGCGATGCTGGCCGTGCCCGGAGTCCTCATCCCAGAAGCCCTGGGCCTGGGCAACTGGGTGAAAGCACAAGAATGGGCGGCCATCCCGGGCGGCCAGGCCACCTACCTCGGCAACGCCGTGCCCTGGGGCAACCTCCCTACCATCCTAGCCATCGAGTTCCTGGCCATCGCCTTCGCGGAGCAGCAGCGCACCATGGAGAAGGACCCGGAGAAGAAGAAGTACCCCGGCGGCGCCTTCGACCCCTCGGCTTCTCCAAGGACCCCGTCAAGTTCGAGGAGCTCAAGCTCAAGGAGATCAAGAACGGCCGCCTTGCCATGCTCGCCTTCGTCGGCTTCGTCGTCCAGCAGTCGGCGTACCCCGGCACGGGCCCGCTGGAGAACCTCGGCGCGCACCTCGCCGACCCGTGGCACGCAAACATCGGGGACATCGTTATCCCCAGGAACATCTACGGCGGCCCTTGATTAGTGAGCCCATCCGGCCGGCTCTGAATGAATGGTTTTAGAGAAGGAACTACTGTTGTACAACATCGCCGGCTCTCTGCCCGGCAAAACTCGCATTTGTACTGTAATGTAACGTGTAAAGCCTCTACTTCATTTCATTGTGAATGCGTCAGTCAACATATGGGCCAGTCTCTGTACCTAAACTAAGCTGGTTTTTGCATGATGATATGTTGGTGGTGGAAGTAGTTGACACTGCTGACAATAAAGAGAACTAAGGATTTTACACAAATAAGCTAGATTAAGGAACTGAATTTCATGATAACCTGTCTCACAACCAAGCTCAATAGGAGCCAAACTCCCATGATGCGTCTGTCACATTTATTATATCATGATGTTGTACTCAAGACCATCACTTGTACAAACACCTAAACATCTTCCCTCCTCCTACCTCTTCAGCCATAGTGCAAATGAGACGGCACCACACATTATTTGAACTCTCATCTGGCAGCTGGATGACTACCTTCTCAGAACTCCACATTTCCTCAACGCTGCTATTCATCAAGGTAACACCGCAAGTAAAGTTTCCAACATCGCACCACACCACGCCGGTAAAACAACACGTGGTGCTATATCCATCCATCCATCTTACAAGCCAAACCTCCTATACATACCTCATCCTCAAAAGTTACACAACACCACATACACGTATCGGTCGTAGTACCTAGACGCTTGGCTCACGACGAGCAGGAAAGCATGCACACCCCGGCCTGTACGCCCACGCGGGAGGTAGCCGTGCGTACTTCTCCATCCCAGGCTGCTCGTCGTACGGACGCTCCATGACCTTCAACAGCCGGCGCACCTCCTCGTAGTCGCCAAGGTCGGCCGCATCGATAGCTGTCTGGCAGAGGTAGTTCCGGAGGATGTACTTTGGGTTCACGGTGTTCATTGTGGCTTTACGCTCTTCATCCGAGATGCCGCCGGCCACCAGCTTCAGAAAACAAACATGGGTGGTGTATCGTTAGACTTTTAAGTGGGTTCAGAAGGTCTCTTGACAGTATGTTTCTATTTAAATGAATAATCCACACAGATATAGTTGAACTAATGATTAAAGCATGACTGGAGGTCCAAAACAAGACATAGCACAATGTACTGATGGTGGGTTGAAAAGACAATAATGTAAGAGGTGGTTGATTACTGGAAAATGGCATGGGAGCAGGAGGAAGCAGCAAATAACAAAAATTTCTTACAATTTCAGGATGGCAGATGACAAACTCAACATGAATGAAATATTATTATAGAAGACTAACACTTGAGAAAATAAATATTCTCGGGAACAAGCTGGGGCTGAGAATTAAAAGGCAACTACCAAATGACAGAAGAAAAAAAAAGATAAACGATGCAGTAATGATTCATATATCATGTCACTTTAAATCTTCACACATGAATTACAACTAGACAAGGAGAACAATCAAGAAAAAGAAACCATACCTCCTCAACATATGTCTGTACCCAACTAATCCACGCTTCCTTTCTTTCTTGTCCGATATCCAGTAGTGCAGCTTTTATTGGTACAAGCAGTTCACTTTCTGGAACGCCAGGATCCGCTTTGACATTCGAAAGAAGACGGAAAAAGTTTGTGTAGTCGACTTTATCAACAGCTAGGTTGTTCAGCAGCTTGCCAATAAGCTGCTTATTATACTTAGATAGACCTAGCTTCTTTGTCATTATAGATTGATATTCATCCATGAACTTTGTCCCATACCTACAGTACAGAAAATATCAAAACGCTATCATTACGTAATTATTGCACACAGAGGTAGTATAGAGAGGAAGAATGAATTCACCTCTCCATTACGTAATTTGCCTCATCTTTGCTGATAAGCCCAGCAGATGATAATGGTCCAGTGAACTGAGCAATATTCCATAAACCAACATCAGGTTGATTTGCAAAACAGTATCTTTTACCAGGGAGGTCAGTGGTATTCGGAGTAAAACCAGGATCAAAAGCATCTAAGAAACCAAAGGGTCCATAATCAATAGTTAAGCCCAACACACTCATATTATCAGTGTTGAGTACACCATGTGTGAAACCGACACCTTGCCACCTGGCTATCAAGTAGGCAGTACGCTCTGCAACCTCAACTGCCCAGGCTGTTGTCACGAATTGCAAGGGGAGGAAGTAAGTTATTAACAAGATCAATGACGGTATACAAACAAAAATATATACGAGTAAATTTACCTGCATATTTGTTGGAAGTAAGATCTATTGCTGGAGAGTCTCCCATAGCTGCCTCAAAAGATAAACCTTCACTCTTTTTAATGTTTTCGAGATGTGGGAAGTGATGACGTATTGCATAGTCTGCCAAATGGCGAACAATTTCAAGGTCCTCTTTTCCCCTTGTAGCGTGTATCTGGTATGAACCAAAGCGTAAAAACGACGGTGCTACGCGGCAAACAATTGCACCTGGCTCCTCTTTTGAATTGCCACTGTCATATTCAAAAGGAAATTTAACAACAGGACGGAATGATATTTAGAGTGTATATACTGAAAACCTTCAGAAGAAAAATCATGGCGAAATGTTCTACTTTTCAGTATTTTAGATAATAAATACTGGATGCATAGCAGACAAGTATTTGCTACAGCACAAGAAGCACTGATGATATAGTGGGGGAAGATGCTTGCCTAAAACTCCAGAGCAGCAATTAAAACATATCATAAATTAACATTAGGACGTTTGGAGGTACATAATAGTAATAGGACAAGTATAATCAGGATGACCATATGAATTTATCATTAATGAAGGAAACCACGATAAAAGGAAACATGGGATGTTAGACAGAAAGGTACAATGTTAGTACATATTTGTCGATGTTCATATGGATTATACAGCTATGCAGTAGTTGTAGAATCTGTGGATGTTTATATGGAGAATCTTGTAAATATAAAGGGAAGGAGAATTCAAAAGCAATACTACTAGATCAAGGAAAACATAGAGTAAAAGAGAAGATTATTTGAACATACTCGTAGAACATATCTCGTACAACAGATTTGCCCGTCTCAACTAGACAGAGAGCACGCGTGGTAGGGATGCCTAGCCCATGCATAGCTTCACTGCACAAGAATTCACGGACGCTGCTGCGCAGGACAGCAAGGCCATCCGCAAACCTGCTGTAAGGGTCTTTCCAGCACCCTTGAGCTGCAACTCCCACCTCTCTCCGCGCGAATTGATAACCTCTCCGAGTGTTATCGCCCGCCCATCCCCCAGCTGGCCAGCCCATGAGCCGAACTGGTGCCCACCGTAGCACTGGGCGTAGGGCACGCTGCAGGTTTAGAAAGTGGAATTACAGAGATATTCTGATAAAGACATGCAAAGAGCGAGATAGTACAAACTGCCGAACCTTCCGACCAAGGGAGTGGCTCCTGAGAAGAATAGAGGGAAGTCGGGCCTTTTAAACCTGAAAATGAATTTTATGAGTAGCAATGGATGTCAGTGGCTGGAGGTCATATGAAGTAAATCGTGAAGCCCACGCTAGTGTGCAGGAAGAGAAAACAAGAGACCATATTTTCGTCATGGAGTCATGATCATTAGTTAACTAGAACATTATAGCCCGTTTGAGGTATCCTTATGAACCGATTAATAAGAAGGGCGCTTGGACTTACTAGTAGTGAGTCTAGTGCGTGCGTCGTGGTCACGGGGCAGAAATGTTGACGGACGCGTGCTTTATTTGTGGTGTGCCATACTTGTCGTAGGGTTGTAAATATTTGCAGTACTAGCGGAGGTAGCGAGGACAATTCAGGAATGCTATGGATGAAGGTATGTGCAGGAGGAAAATGTTATGAAGTTAAAAAAAAGTATGATGTGCGAAGTTGTTTTTATTAATCCCTGTTTGACTTACTAGAAGATGGTAACCAGTTTCAGAATTCCGATTAAGCAGCGGATGAAGCTGCTACTCGGCGTTGTGTGTGTGCGCGTGGTGAATGGGTTATAGGGGTAGAAACTAGGTCGCTTCAATTAGGATAAACGTATATCTGGAACATTTCTATCCGTGCTTGCAGTAATTGGTTGCAACAGTGGTGAGTGTGTGCTGCGAGGTTGACTGAAGGAGACGCAAGCAGGAGGTGCTGGATCTGCATTATCATACTAGTAGATACTACTACTACTACTAGTGGTACAATATACTAGGAACATACAGATGGTGCGGAGAGGGATGTAAATGGTGAATCGGCGAGGGTTTGAGTGATGCTATTTGGGGTGGGGAAGAGAGAGACAGAAGGTAGGGACTCACTGGTTGTGATCCAGATCGAGGAGGTCAGCGACTTGGGGGGAGTAGGCGACGAGCTTGGGGACGTCGACGGGGGCGGAGGGGGTGACCCTGGTGTAGCAGGCGTGCAGCACCTGCGAGTACCAAACATGAGCGGCGATTTTGGTAAATCAATTGAATTCATTTCAATTCGATGGAGCAAGCATGAATGAATGGAATCAAATTAACATAGCCTAGTTAGAGTAGAGAGGAGGGGATGGGACCTGTCTGGGTATGTTGTCGGAGCGCGGGTCGGCGGGGAGCTCCCGCACGAAGGTCTCGTCCCACTGCAGCTCCTCCAGCGAGCGGGCGGAAGCATCACTGCCGGTCGTCGCCCCTGCCTCGCTGCCGGTGGCCATGGTCCGGAAGGGGAAGCGTGGAATTGGAGGGCGGCGGAGAGAGGCGGGGGAGGAGGAGTGGAGGCGGCGGCGTGGGGTGGGGACTAGTCGTCGCCCTGCTAGGTTGAGGAGGAGGCGCAACTGAGTTGGAGTTGCAGATGGAGGTAGGAGAGGCATGGCCATGCCTCGTGCACTGCACGCGTGGAGCTACGACCTCGTCTCTCTCTTTTTTCTTCTAAAGTATCCTTGGGCCAGGCCCGCGTGTGGCGTGATAGAGCCACCGCTTAGCTCTCTTGGGCCGTTCCCACGCCACACGCTACGTCTTAGGGTTAACCACCTAGTACAAACAGGATCCACAAACTAAAATTTGGTTTGGGCATCCATATCTACTCCATGATGTTGTATTATAAAATTTTCATATCAGAATTTATGGGAAATTCCTATACATGGCCCCGCTGGCAATGCGCGTCACCTGAAAGGATTCCGCTAGTGGACTGGCCTTCTCTTTTTCGTTTTCTTCTTTCTGTTTTCTTTTTCGATTTTTTTTCAGATTTTCAAATTTGTTTAGATTTGAAAATGTTCATGTTTTCTAAAAATATTTATAAAATTGTTTAGATTTTCATATTTTGTGTACATTTAAAAATAAAACTGTTCGCATTTTGAAAACTGTTCAGAATTTAAAATTTGTTCAGATTTGAAAATTGTTTAGCATTTCAAATTTGTTCATATTTTGGCAAAAATCATATTTTCGAATTTGTTCAGGTTTGAAAATTGTTTTGATTTTGAAAATTGTTTAGATTTTAAAATTTGTTCAAATTTATACTCCCTCCATGTCAAAATATAAGGCGCGCTATTTTCATGCTGGTCTTTGATGCTCAACTTTGACTATCAATATATAAAAAAAATATGGATTGAGATTGTAGAAATGGTACTGTTGGATTCGTCTTACAAAATTCTTTCATTTCATATATTTGTATACTAATTTTATGACATATTATAAGCACAAATCATGATCAAAGTTGTACATCGTTGACTAGCGTAATTAAAGGGCGCCTTATAATTTGAGACGGAGGGAGTAATTTGTTTATATCTGGAAATAGAAGAAAAAGAAAAACGGAAACAGAAAGTTGTACCTTTTATATCGGGCCGCTCGAGATGCGACCCACGAATGAGCTCTCTTCAGGCGACGGATGCGAATAGGCGATGTACAGGAGCTCCCGAATTCATGACACGGCGAAAAAACATAGTAGACAAATCGAATAAAGAATAGTGCCAAAACGCCGAAAGTTGGGCCTTCGAGTTTGGCCCATTCTCTGAATTCTTGTGACGGCGATGTGCCTACGAAATAGGTTCTCGTATATGTTGGGATGAATGTTGATCAAACGTGGGATGGGGGTGTCACATCATCTCCACCGGCACTCCATGTCAGCCCAATGCTAATTCAGACACAAATATCGGCCCCTCTCCACTAGTCCCGACAGAACAAGGAAACGTCGCCTTGTCCGCCCCAACTTCCAGGGCTAACTCGGAGTGCCATATAGACCCCAAACGTCGGGTACCACATGCCAGTGACACCAAACCATTTGCTCTCACCCCTCTTCTATCACGTTCCCATATCACTCTCTTCGCCCCCCACTACAAGAAGAACCACCCTAAAGCAACATGTACTTGGCAACGTTGTTTATATGTGTTGTAAAATTTGATAGTAGATACAGATATACGCCGTTGCTGATCCATCCGTTGCACGTGGAAATAATTTGTCTACTGCCGCGCCCGCGCGTAATTTTTTTTGTTTTTGGCGCTAAGTGTGGACAGCGCGCGGGCGATATTTTTTGGGGAAGTTATATCTAAAGAGGCCCTAGCCAGTTTTTTTCTCTTCCCATCTATTTCTTTGCCGTGATCTTCTCATCTCCCCATCTCCTCCTTCCGCCGCCGCTCTAATCTCCTAGATCCTGGCCTCCATCCTCCTACTCGTCGAGGGCAGGCCACCAGGAAGAACTCCCACGCCTGATCGTATGATTGAGGCCGTCAAACAAGGTGAGTTGCGATTCCAAAAGGTTGTCGTGATGCTCGAGGCGGCGGTCACCTCCGATAGCGGCCCTGGGCATGGAGAGTAGCCTGAGGAGGAGCACCTCGAAGATCTCAAGGGTTCCTCGACCTTGGATTGGATTCGCGGTTCGCGTAGCCGATTCCCGATCTCCACGAATTGTTCCCCATGCTGGATTCGTACAATTGAATCTTGATGAGGCGTGGCAGTCAGTTTGAGCACTAAGGGCATGACGGAGGTAAGGCAATCCTGGGTTTGATTTCTATTTTCCCGTTCAAGTTTCCTCTCTCCGTTTCCCTTGGCTTGATACTTTTATCATTTTTCCTTAGATATGTGTGCAACCTCCAGCCTGACAAGGACTCTCTTTAACCGCCGTAAGCATGCACTCATATATACACTTTTTACTCGTTCTAGGATCTGTTTCAGTTAGACGGTTGGTTTTCAGGTTACGTTGATGGAAGGATCTAGTTGAATTTTGCTGGTTAATATAAAATCCGGAATTATTGCAAAATGGCTAGTTTGGTTTTCAGTTCGTGTATGATTCCAGAACGATTAGATGTCATTTACTGTCGCTCATATCTCAGACTTAATTTATCTTGTGCTTTTGTATACTGTGTTTATACAGAGATTATTACTAAGATGTCAAAGAAAAAAAATCTGGCAGTGAAGAGAGCCCATAGACAGCCGGTAGGAATTCTAATATGCTGAAGTTGCCCTGTTTCCTTACATTGTTAAAAGCACTACCAGGTTTTGATAATTACCCTACCTTTTATAATCACAGATAAAAGGACTACCTTGCCAAGATGGTAGCAGTAATCAAGGTAACGACAAGCTTCAGTTGTTTATTGAGTCTAGATCATCTATTAGACAAGTATGTTGTGCCATAAGTCACTTATTTCATAGACTGCCTTATGTTTGGTTTTGTAATGCTGCTTTAGTTTCTTAGATCATGTTTACAGATATGCTGGAAAACGCCTGGAGCGATTGTGTGTTCACCTGAGCAGAATTTAATTGCCAGCGGCTGAGCTATTGGTCATTACGCATTGGAACCTACGGCGCTTAAGCGCTTACTGCGGGGGAATTGTTTAAGCACATTTTTAAGAGTCTTTGTATTGTATATGGCCTTAGGGAATCAGTTCCATATCACAAAGCAGGTTGCAACTTGCAAAGTAGTCAGCTACAATGGCAATGCGTGGTAGAGCTGACAGATGGAACAAGCCAAGGTATCAGCCAATCACTACAATGTTGTATTTGTATTTGTATAGTCACTCTGATCATTTACAAATACTATGAACAGCTAAGATGGTTCTCTTATTGCACATGAGAAGGATTACTACATTCAATGAACGATGAATTTTAATCAATTGGCCAAGTATTCTGTTTCGCCAAATTTTACTATATGCCTCTGTTTCTTTTGATGCAAACTGCATGATTTTTAAATGTTTTTTCACACGGTGCTTGTCCTATTATGTCATGCAAACCATGTGTGAACTTCTACTTGTCTCCTCAGATTAAGTGTTTACGTTTTCCTCTATATGTACAGGCCTAGGAACAATGTCTTGCTATTATTAAACATGTTGTCATTATTAAATTTCTCTAGGAAAGAAGCATGCAGACTGGTTCTTAGCAACATGACGATATCCCTGTTTGCAAAATTGTATTCCTTTTGACATCTTTACTAGGTGAGTATAGCCCATTTACATGTTTCCAAGCAAATAAATTGTGGAATTCACTATACAGTTCCTACTATTTTTTATCAATTCGGTACTAAACCTAAAAAAAATATTTTTACAGGCCCGAAAGATGAGGACTCTCTCGAAGATCAGCAAGGGCTTCCTATATTTGGATATCAGCCCCAAGCATGTCTGAAGGCACAATATTAGAAGGAATGAATATAGGATTAGTTACAACATTGTATATTGAAGCAAGATTATATTGTATGATGTGTACTCTTCAGATAGTTTTCATGTACCGAATGATCATTCCAATAATAAATACCAATTGTATCTTCAGAATGAATTTTTATAATGTGAATGATGTGTTGTTGTATACCATTTGCAATGTATTTTTTTCGGTGAGAAAAAAATACTACTATCTTTGGAACCGCTCAAACCATTGTGTGTAGAATATAATATTTATTTTGAAATAAAATGTTTAATCTGTATAGGTCATTCCAATGCATAGAAATGTTGTCTGAACTCCGTTGTTACTTTGCAACGCCTTGTTGGCTGGTTTACCAACGCACGAATATGTGTTGCACAATATCTTAGCAACGCCGGATAAGGCAACAGATACATTTCCGTTGGTAAATATCCTTGCAACGCTTATATGGGCTTTTAGATATGGATTAATGCGTTGCTATAGGGCAGGTAATGTTGTAGTGCCCTCGTTCGTCTCCAACTGCCATTCAGGAGTTCCCAACGACCACGCCAACTCGTCTATCGTCGCTCACAGTTCTCATTTTTCGCCCCTGTTTGCGAGCGACCGAGACTACCTTCCGACATGCATGCAAAGGGTTTGACCATTTTCCCGTTAGCTGATTTTATTGTAAGTTATTTTCCCTGGGTAAATACGATATAATGGTTTGTACTTCCATTGCTTCGTTGTTAGAGAGGTGTCAGCTGTAGCACATTGTTTTGTTCTTCCGAGAGGATTTCAATGGCCCTCTTTGTGGGTCGACGTCAAACCTTGTCGTTTCTTAACTAGATAGCCGACTATTTTGGAATCTGGGGTGATGATTTCAAGCAGTCACCCCCCGGTAAATGATTTCAAGAGGAGTGGGGGACGTTGACTGCCACACTAGAGGAGTCGAAAGCAGGAGGTGGTCTGCATCATCGTAGATAGGTATTACTCCACTAGTGGTACAATATACTAGGCACAGATGGTGCCGAGAGGGATATCCACGGTGAATGGGTGAGTGTGAGGCGACGGTGTGACCGATGCTATTTGGGGGAAGAGAGAGACAGAAGGGAGGGAGGGACTCACTGGTTGTGATCCAGATTGAGGAGGTCAGCGACTTTGGGGGGGGGGGGGGAGAAGGCGACGAGCTTGGGGGCGTGGACGGGCGCGGAGGGGGAGACCCTGGTGTAGCAGGCGTGCAACACCTGCGAGTGGGCGATACATGTTGGTAAATCGATTTGATTCAATTCAATTCAATGGAGCAAGCATGAATGAATGAATTAATGAAATCAGATTAACCTAGCGAGAGAGCGGGCGGTTAGAGTAGAGAGGAGGGGAGGGGATGGGACCTATCTGGGTATGTTGTCGGAGCGGGGGTCGGCGGGCAGCTCGCGCATGAAGGTCTCGTCCTACTACAGCTCCTCCAACACGCGGCGCGGCCGGGCAGCGGCGGGGCCCTCTCCGCTGGCCTCAGCGGTGGAGGCTATGGTCCAGAAAGGGGAATCGTGGAATTGAAGGTCGGGGCCCTCTCGGTATTTGAGATGTGTTTGCCTGCGAAACACACCAACACGACGCGAAATTTGTGTAAGTGCTGGATGGAAGCCATGCGTCTCGGGCACACGGATGGGCGGCCAGCCTGGGGCGGAAGGGAAGCGGCGAAAGAGGTGGTGATGAGGCGGGGGCGTGGGGTGGGGAGTAGCCCTAGTCGTCGCCCTTGCGTTCACTTACGTTCCTAAGAGGAGTGCATGACCCACTTCTTCTAGCAGCTCACTTTTCTTGGAAGTTTGCCTCCAAGTAACATAGACCACAAAACTTTGATCCAAACGTTGTTGAAATTTTAGCAGAGACCCAGTAACAAAGACCACAAAACTTTGATCCAAACTTTGTTGAAATTTTATCAGAGACCCCAAATGGTTCAATCCCGTGCTCCGAAACCAGCACGCTGTGCCACACCCGAATTTGTGGCTGCATTAAGCAAAGTGGTGCAGCTCACTCCCAACTAGCAATATGTGACTAAACTTTAGTCACTTCCACAACCAACTAGTATGAATGGGCCAAATGTGAATTTCATAATTTAGTTGGGCTTTAGGCTGTGGCCCAAGTACAAGCACATTACTAAAATTTCAGCAGTTTGTTCGTAATTTTATCTATATGTTTTATTTATGATTTTGCATGCTCTCCGATGCTAGTGATTGCTTCGGCCAAGTAGTTGCTAGTGTCTAAAAGATCGGATATTTATGCTAGATAGTAGGTTCATGTCTCCAATTGCCTAGGCTCGAGGTGACACAAACGACTAAGCCTTTGGATATGTTGTTGCTATTAGGGATAAAACATCGGTGTTCAAATTCATTGATTACATTGCACACTTTTCTTATCGCAATAATATGTTGATTGCAACTTAGTACTTTGACATGCTGGATAGTGATCCCGGGGTGGATTATTAATCATATATCCAGCTAGCAAGCGGTTTATGTATTTAGTTGTAACTAGCAAGGTGGCCCTCGCAAATGCGAGGGCATTAAATTTGTGGTGTTGTAGATGATGCAAAAAAGGAAATTTAAATCATAACATTATATAACTATGGTAAATAATATAGTAGATAAAATATGTCATGCCTGGAATCTTTTAATTTATTGGAAAGTAGCTATCCAGATTTCTAAAAAATATTGTATCACATATTTGAAAAATTCATTTATTTTTAACCATAGGGTAACGCTATTTTACACATATTTTTACTCTCTACCCCCCATCACCCATTCCTCGGTGTAGTCTCTCACTAACACATATTTGTTTTGTCATGTGACAATGATAGCATGACTTTGATTCCACATAGATTCATGCAACATACTAAGTTAAAAAAAGTATTCTTGGATGGTACATAGTTTGAGCATTTTAATCAATCAACAATTTACTTCGAGTCATCTCACAAGTAATCTTTTTAATCGCTCTGCAAAACTCTAACCAACATGTTAATATCCCTCGGTGGAACATCCTCATGCTACCCCATACTATAGGTCGATTACTTGATTTGCATGTTTAAACATGACTATGCAACTATGCGTCCAAGAAGCCGATCATCATTCTTAAGTTAGATTTCGCTAAGGCTTTTGATAACATTGAGCATGATGCTATTCTTCAGGTTCTGGAACACATGGGTTTTAACCAGAAATGGCTGGACTGGGTGAGGAAGCTTCTGTCATCTGGAACATCTTCTGTTCTTCTGAATGGCATCCCTGGAAAACAGTTTATTTGTAAGCGTGGAGTTAGGCAAGGGGACCCATTGTCCCCTCTTCTCTATGTGCTTGGTTCAGAGCTGCTGCAAGTGGTGGTAAACGATTTATCGGGTCAGGGTTTGCTTAGCTTGCCGATTGACACCCATGATCGAGACTTTCCTATTTTACAGTACGCTGATGATACACTCCTAATTGTTCCAGCGGACGGTGAACAGTTGGCTAGGTTAAAAGAAACTCTGGATATGTTCTCCCTCTCAACTGGATTGAAAATTAATTACAACAAGTCTTCCATGATTCCAATAAATGTTCAGAAGGTGGTTATAGAGCAGTTAGCTGCTGATTTTGGCTGTCAAGTGGGCAGTTTGCCTTTCACTTATTTGGGCCTTCCTTTGGGGACTACTAGACCGAGTATACAGGACCTTATGCCTTTGGTGTGTAATTTGGAACGTCGGCTGGCATCTAGCTCATGTTTTCTGAATCAAGGTTCAAGATTGCAGCTGATCAATTCTGCCTTGTCCTCCATGCCGCTTCACTTCTTATGCTCTCTAAGCTTACCTCCGGGGTTGACTAAGCAACTGGACAGAATTTTGCGCCAGTGTCTTTGGAGAGATAATACTGACACGCCACGGCAATCGTTGGCTGCTTGGGAACTTATTTGTAAGCCGAAAAAGCAGGGTGGCTTAGGAGTGGTTGATTTTCAGAAGAAGAATGCTTCGCTTCTTATAAAATTTCTGGATAAGTTCTACAATCGTGTTGATGTGCCTTGGGTGGACTTGGTTTGGAGTGCGTACTACACCAACAAGGTTCCCCATGCTGATAATTTGAGAGGTTCCTTTTGGTGGAGGGATGTAATGAAGTTGGTTGATAATTTCAGAGGGTATCTTTTGTGCAGCACGGCTCAGGTGAGACGTTCATGTTCTGGTCGGATAATTGGAAACTCAATGGAACAGTTACAACTATGAAAGCTCGGTTTCCGAGATTATGCTCTTTTGCTATAAATGAAGATATTTCGCGGCATCGTTCTATGCTGCATCTAGTGAGCTTTCCTCTCTATTTTCTTTACCTCTATCCAGGCAAGCATTTGCTGAATTAGGAGAGCTACAGTTGATTTTGCAAGATAACCCTCTGAACGCTGATAATGATGTGTGGTCTTTTTGCTGGGGTGGCAAGTATACTGCTAAAAGATTTTATGATCACATACATGCGCATATTGTTGTGCCGAATGCTTTCAGTTGGATTTGGCAGTCTAGGTGTACAATGAATCTCAGGGTTTTTGCCTGGTTGCTATTAAGAGATAGACTTAACACTAAGGACTTGCTGAAGCGCCGTCAATTGAATGTCACTGAGGATCATTGCTGTGTGCTATGTCCGCTGAGAGTTTATGAGGATAGGCAGCATCTTTTCTTCACTTGCAATTTCAGCCAGCGTGTATGGAATTATTTGCAGATTGAGTGGCCGGCTGCTGATGACATCCAAACCACCATTGCTAGCGCCAAAAGAAGTTTTGGACATGTTTTTTTCATGGAAGTGCTCATTGTGGCTTGTAGACACATTTGGTTGCAGCGGAATGGAGCAGTCTTCAGGAATGAAAGACCAACTTTTGGGAAATGGAAGGGTGGCTTCGTCCATGATATGACCTTGCTTAGGTACAGGATCAGACCAAGCATGTTGACAGTTTAATGGCCTGGTTGGAAGCTTTGCCTTAGGGTTGTACATTCGGTTGGTAGGTCCGTTTTGTGTATATATATATTTGTTTATAGTTAGTAGTTCCTTTTTTTCTTGCTTATTTGTACAGTGTTGAGACTTGTTTAATAGAAAATGGAAAATGCTGTGGGCGGTTGCCCTATAGTCGCGCTTCAAAAAAAAACTATGGACCAAATTGTTTGGGCAATTTCATTAGTCCTAATTTGTCTACATGTATGAAATTCCAGTGATGTCTTCTCTTAAATTATCAGAATACGAAACCAAATAATGTTCCTCACAAAAGCCAAACGAAACTTGGATAAAGTTACCCTTAATCATATCATTAGAAACACATAGGAACTCTTTAGATATAATTATTTCTCAAACTTTTATACTCAAAGCATTTATTATATTTAGAGTCGAGTGTGATTTCTATTTATTTGTTGAAAATATTTATTTCTGAAAGGGAAAATCCTGGATCTATTGGAAATTTCTAAGAATAATTTTTTAAATTAACTTTGGAGTTAGTTTCAACCAAAATGGTAGCATATCAGCTATAATAGAAGATCAAATATTATCAACGACCTATCGACAACCCAGCTTGTTAGTGTTGACATTTTAGTTTAATTTTGCAATCTATACAATCACTGCATGATGTTGATATATCACGTTGAAGTAAATTCATGAAATGTGTTTTTTTAGGTTTAAATGTTTTTCAGTTGTGATGAGTTTAAATTATATTATTAACCTTTATGCACTTTCGAAAGATTTATCATTGGTACAATTATCATGATCTATTGACCAATGTTTTCTTAAGTACAACTATGAAAATATATGATTTGTTTAGACACAATTATTTGTATTAAACCCACAAGAATGCTTCATAAATATATATACTGTACTATTTTATTTTACCTGATCTGGTTCACCTGCTTTTGTTGTACATCGCTGGTGAGGGGTTCAATCGATCCAAATTCGATCTTGTACATGTGTATGCAAGCATGCTATGCAACCATGCATCCTCTAGCTGCTTGCCCTTGCCGGTGCATGGAATTGCATATGTACAGTACAGGTCGGTGTATGTATGCGCTCTCCTTTTATTCGATTGAGCTAGCTAGCTAACCTTGCCAACCATTCTAAACTTACTAGGCAAGATGGCGCGACGACACGCCGCGCCCGTGTGTACATGAGCGTATTTTGTGTTTTAATAGTATTAATTAGTTAGTTTTTCTGTTTAAAAAGTAAAATGTATGTGATGAAGTGAAAGATTGTATGTATTAAGAGAAGTGTTTGTAGTCACACGTGTGAGTTCAATTTGTATTGACAGGTACCGTAGGTTTGTTAAATTATTGTATAATTTTGTAATCACTAACTGTAATATTTTAAAGATAATCTGGGATATTACACGTTTGTTTTTTTTCCCTGGTGAAAAAATAGAAGAACTATCTAGAGGATTAACCCAATAAATTTTAAACAAAATGAACATTTGTTAATTCATGTGGGAAGTTTGAAAACTTCTTAAATTTTAATATTTCTTAGTTTTATTTTTGGGTCCAATGTTTATTTGGTGTAACTTTTGTGTTGAAAGTTTGAAAATTTATTAAATTTGAAATTTGTGGAAAGTCGTGCCCGCTGCAGTGGTCTTGATACATTATGCATCTGTCTACAAAATTTGTATCGAGTCAACGCAGCAAAACCTGTTCGAGAAAAGAAAATCAGAAAAGAATGTATGAAATATATTTGAAACTTCTGTGAATGTTGTTGTATATTCTTGGGGAAATAATATTTTCGTGCTGTTAAATATTTTATGGGGGAAAATACTTGTTGGAAAGTTATCTTGAAACTAAAAAAAAAATTGTTTAATGTTTTATGGAGGGGGGAATATTTGTTGAGAATTTTTTTAAGGAAAACTTGTTTCAAATTTATTTCGAAACTTATAAAAAATGCTGAATGTTTGTTGGTGAGAAAGAATTATATGAGAAAATACATTTTTGTGTAAACTATGATATATTATTTGTATTATTTTGGTTAGCCGATTAGAAGATTTAAATTTTATGAATTTTAGTGATTTATGTAATTATGAATTATTGAAATTTATTTAAAAAATCTTATTAAAACTATTTAAAAAAATTGGTGAGAAAGAATTATTTGAGAAATTAGTATTTCTGCGTAAATTTTGGTATTTTGTTTGCAATATTTTGAATTGTAGTGCAGAAGAATCGAATTTTATAAATTTTAGGATCTTCTGTAATTATATTGGAAAAAAATTTGGTGAGAAAGAATTATTATGGAAATTTTGGTGAGAAAGAACTACAGTTCAGGAAATTTTGGTGAGAAAACATTATAAATTGTTTAGGTTTGGAAATTATAGAAATTCAAAAAAAAATCATGGTTAAAAAGTGTTCGGTTTTTGAAAATTGCTTAATTTGGGAAGTTATTCAGACTTGAGTTAATTTCAAAAAACGTTTACGATTTAGAAATGTTCATATTTCGAAAATTGTTAAAGTTGGAAAGGTATTAGGATTTGAATTATTTTAACGTTTATAAGATAATTAGGTTTGAAAGACTTTTAAATTTTGTAGTGCTCAATTTTGAAATTTGAATTAAAATACTAAATTTCTCCTGAATTATCAAAGTCGAGACTGAAAATCCTCGGCTGAAAAATTACCGTTGAGGAAGCTGACAAACTACCGCACCCTCCGGGTTAACTCACCGGCCGAAGATTGCTGTTGGGCACCATTCGAAAATACCTGTCATCTGAGTTAACTCATTTGGTGGAAATCACTATTGGTAACATTTGGGTTAACTCATCGGGTGGAAATCATTGTTTGGATATCGTTACGAAATATCTACAAAACTTATTACTTGAGAATTTGCTGAAGATCACTGTTTGAGTACCGTTAGAAAATACTATGTTTCGGGTTGATTCATCTCGTGGAGATCACTGTTTGAGTAGAACTGGAAAATACCGACATAACTTAATGCTGAAGGTCGTCGTTTGGATACCGGTGGAAAATACCGTCCTTTAGGTTAATTCATCTGGTGGAGACCATTGTTTGGGTACCGTTAGAAAATACCGATCAAACCTACTGCTCAAGAATTCATTGAAGTTTGCTGTTTGGGTTCGGAAACACCACCATTCAGATAACTTATCTGATAAATATTACTGTTTGGGTATCGTTGGAACCACCGCTGAAAAGGTACGGCTCAGACACAGAGATGGACGCTGCAAAGCATTCAACTATGCAATCTCCTCCCAATTTGTAGCAGCTTGGGGAAGTGAGCCTAATCTCGAGCTCAGCCTGGGGTGCTCAGCGGCAGCGGAGGCAATCCCACGACCACCATCGGCGGCAGCGATGCCCTCCACACAGTCATACCGGGAAGCTGGAGGACGGGGCTGACGGTATGCCGCCGTGCATGCTACTGAATTCTGTTGGTGGGTTGCTAGCTAGCAGCTACTACGCAAAAGAGTTATTTTCATTGACACTGAAACTGAAACTGTTCATCGCTGCCGGGAACCAGTTGGAGATGCCGGTGGATGAGGAAGATACAGCGGCGTTGTGCCCTGGAAGGAATAGAACCATCTTGATCAAGCCGTCGTCGAGGACGATAGCGCCACCGAACCCCACGCTCGGGTGGCGCCTCGAGGACAACCACCAGCCCAGGAGCATCAGCGACATGCTCTAGATGGTATGTGATGCAATAACCAGGAATCTCACCGGACGGGGGCTCCCGAGCCCAAATCGGCAGCGGGGACGCGAAATCCAGCGTGGACACGCTGGCACCCTGAGCCCCGACCTCTGGCGCCGAATCCGAGCTGGTCCGTGACGGCGAAGCCCGGATCTTCCTCGCTGCCGGCGAAGATCGATGATGGAGCAGGTCAGGGTGGTGGTCGTGGCCAGCAGCAGCAGATACGGGAAGGCAACCGCCATGGCGCCATCTCTTCCTCGTTGCCGGCGAAGGTCACCAGAAAGCAGCGCGCAGCAGGAGGTTGTTCTCGTCGTCTCCAGCGGAGGGAGGAGGTCCTCTTTCTCCAGCGCGTGCGGCTTCTGCTTGGCGGGACGACACAGAGGAGTGGAGGGCAGATCGAGCTTGGGCAGAATAAAGGGGATGAGATGGACGCACCTAGTGGCGGAGGTGCTCGCCGTCTCGCCGACCGGAGCTGGATGCGGCGCGGCGTGCCATTTGGTGGCCAGAATCGCCGGCGGCGAGCGATTCCACGGCCGCGCACGCGGAGCACGGTGAGGCCGAACCGCAGCGATTCCGGCTGTCCCAGCACGCGTTCGTCGGCGAGGTTGGAGAGGGAGCGGCGGCGGAGCGTGCTGTGGGTGTCGATTTGAAGGAGGAGAAGCACAGCGACGGGACGGCGCGTCGACGGCGACGGCGGAATCGCCGCCGCGTGAGAGAGAAAGAGAGGAAAGGGAGATGTGCCGCGGTTTTACACGGAGATCCCTGTTATTTCTAAAATTTGCGTTTCAGTCCTTTGCGGGGGGTTTTGTGTAAAAGTACTGCGCCAAAATTCGTGCGGAAGGGTCACCGGGTGGGAACCGGTTGGACCGGCGGTGACCGGGTGACGTGGAGAATTCTTATTGGCGCGGGCACGCGGGTACCGTTCCCAGGAACAGTACCGCGTGCTGGGGTCGACGTGGTGCGATCCTGGCCGTCCGTTCCATCGATCGGACGGCCAGGGAAAAAAGGGCGACGTGGCCTGCGTGAGAGGCAGAGGACATGTCCTCCCTTTATATATAGGGAATAGTACCCGCGCGCTGGGGTCGACGTGGTGCGATCCTGACCGTCCATTCCGTCGATCGGACGGCCAGGGAAAAAAAGGCGACGTGGCCTGCGTGAGAGGCAGAAGACATGTCCTCCCTTTATAAGGTTATTAATTATTGTCGTAGCAACGTGATGCATGTTGGCGGAGATCAATAAAACGCATCTGGTTCGCGGCACCCGGTGGCCGCACGGCCGGCTGGCTAATCTCTTTTTTTATTAGACGCACGGTGGGTCTAATTGCAAGCACCCTGTCGTATGCAAGACAGATTCCAAGCCGGATCGTGTCAAACGAACATGCACTTTTACACGATTATGTTTATCTCTCTAAAATCCTGACCGTAACTTATAGATCTAACGGTTATATTAATTTTGATGATGTGGATTAACGTGGTGTCTCGAAAAACTCCCTAATTTTGCTTTTACTAGTATATTAGGAAACGTGCCCGTGCGTTGCACCGGGAGAGAGAAAAAATGTGTCGTACTTCTTGTCAATGCAGTTGTGGTGTGCAGCAGAAACCAACCAGCTTTCACGACATGCTCTGTTGTTATGCACGCCACCACCGCCGTCTGTAGCCAAGAGAGTCATGCAGGTGCAAAGTGGTCATTTAATCATCCTCTCTAATGCCGGGAAAGTTGAGGCCTCTACTGATGAATTCTCTTTGGATTGGGGAGAGGGACGGGTAAAAAATAAATGAAGGAACCTCACCCCCCCCCCCCCCCCCAAACATGATCGTAATTCATTTGCACCATTTTATGTTCCGTGCGTTGCGACGGGTTTAAAATCAATCAAATATCTTTTGTTCGAATTATAGCCTGAATTTAGGTGCATCATTGTTTTGGAAGCATGTTGGTTTCCACCTAAATTTAATTCTCTTAGATGTCCCACTATATATACAACAATCCTCACAAAAGTAAAGAAATGCTCGCCACTTACTCTCTACTTTTCTTTGCACATGTCATGCCTATCTAAAAGTATGACAATCACTTGTTAAATTACATGGAAAAACATCAAATTAATTAAATCTTGTTAAATTGCCACAAGACTGGATCACATCATGAAATGGGTAATCTTGGTTCAAAGATGATAGGCGCATGAATAGATTAACCAGTAAGTTATTATGGTGAATTGGTGATTATTATTTAGTAAGCAGGTTGGTAATTACATCGGACAACTGGAAACTGCAATGCTTGTAATTTTACAGTTATTCAACCCAAATATTGTCAATCAATAATTTATGTAATTGAGTACCTCACTGTGCAGGGTTTGCTGAACGTAATAGAGCTGCAGGACCGCATTGGCATGATGGCATCTCCCTGTAGGCCTGTAGCTTGTGCCCTTGAAGTCCTTCGACTCCATGTAGAACGGAGCAGACCATGGAGGTGCCGGGCCGTCTCCTTCTGCTGCTTGCTGAGCTCAGAGGGAACACCCGCCACTGATCCTAACCTGCTAACCCGTCTCCCGCTGACAGCCACATCCCTTAGCTGATATTCCTCCGACGCCGTGCTCTGCTACTTCTCTTGTTGACGCACTCGGCTGCTACTTCTCTGGACTGCCCAGGAGCAAGCCCTGTTCGAGCATCCCATCGCCAATTATCCAAATCACCTCTCAGCTGCGAGATCGATTCGCTGCATGGTGATTTTGAGCCACGCCATATGCAAATAGACATCATCGTTGTTCAAGTCAAGCTCTCCTCGGGCAAATCCTCCTCTCTGCGACTCTGCGCCGTCTCTGCTCACCTCCTGTGAGCCCCGACACCGCTCGTCCCGGCCGGTGGCCGAAGGCGGGGAAGAAAGGCTCGATTTGCCCGCCTCAGTGCCTCCCAGCTCGATTCCGTCCAGCTACGCGAGCGCGGGCGAGAACTGGTGCCAATGCCACGCCGTACTGCAAAACTCCGTCCAAGGACAGGATCCGTCCAAGGACAAAATCGGAAAGCAAGATGAATACAGTCCGTGCAAGTGCCCAGCTCACCGTCGGCCCTTCTCGCTCCAGCTCGCCGTCCACCCCAACTCGTGGCCGGACAAGCCGCACCCCTACTCGCCGCCGCTCTGTCTAGCACGCCCCGGCCGCGCCCCAGCTCGCCGTCCACCCCTGTTTGCTGTCGGGCACGCCCCGGCCGCGCTCTAGCTCGCCGTCCGCCCCTGCTCGCAGACGGCCAAGCCGCGCCCCTGATTGCTGCCGTCCCCGTTGAGCATGCCCCGGCCGCTCGTACCGGTGGATCTTGGCCGTGGGAAGGAGGTCGCGAAGTCGAACGCCGGTAGCAGCAGCTACTCCATCACGTTGGAGGACGCCAGCAGCAGTAGAAGCTCCGCGACTGTTCCCAGATGGAGTTCAATGGATATTGGCAGCGCAGGACTGTTCCAGGTCGGCGGTTTGTGCGGGATACACGGCGGCGGAAATCTATGGAAGATGAGGAGGGCAGACTCCTGCAGGTTGGGCGCCTCGGGGGTGGATGCGGCGCGGAAGAGGAACGGGAGCAGCGCGTTGATGGGCTGGGCCGGTCGAGCAGCGAAAATAACGACGAGAAAAAAAATGAACCGTTTTTAATGACTTATGGGTGGCATTAGTGGGTAAATATGTGATTTGGTGGAGGGCCAAATCGGCAAAAAAAAATGACGTACCACAAGAAACCTTAATGCTTTTATTATTAGGTATAGATAATAGATAGATAGATAGATAGAAATAGATAGATAGATAGATAGATGACCAATAAAATACTACAATGAACTATAGCTTCTCATAATAGCATTGCCATGCCCCTCACGTTTTATCAATTGACTATCTGTAATTTGCAACGGTCTCGCATAATATATAATAGAAAAGGGCTCCTAGCTAGTAAGAAAAATGAAAATTTTCAACTAATTATTTGGATGGATGTAGTGTCAGCGGGGAGCATGACACAAAACCTATTACACCTCCTTATTTCCAATTTAAATACAATAAAGCTACCTCCTCGGCAGCAGGCTTGGGATGAACGGCACGCCGTACTTGGGGATGAACTGTTGTCCATTGATGAATGCATTGACGGTGAATTCATTCTGGGCTTCCTCGTACGTCACATTCCTGATGCCGCCCCACTTGACACGTCTGCTGGTGTCAGCGCCAGGCCCGTGGTTGTTCACCTCTGCATAGAAGAGTGTGTTCAAGGCAAAGCTGGTTTCGTTCCATGGGAGCCACCCCGCCGGGTCGACGAACGCGCCGAGCTCGCTTTGGATGTAAATCGTCCGCGAGTACTCCTTCCACGGCCGCCCCAAGTAGGTCCTCACCAGAGTGCCCGCCGGCGCTTCTAGCAAGTCGGGGTGAGCCGCCACGGTGCAGTTGTGTAGCACCGTGCCACCGGCTGACATCCTCCTGCGCCGCCCCTGGGCCGTGATCGTGTTTGACTGGCCGTCCATGGGCCTGCGCACCTGGATGAGGCAGTTCTGAAACACCGCCTGCGAGTTGCCGAAGATGAAGTCGACGGTGCCAGAGATGGTGCAGTCGCGGAAGAATTGGCGATTGGCGTGCGTGTACAGCGTGTCTTGGAATCCGTCGAACGTGCACCGGTGGAACACTGCCTGATCGCTCTGCACGCGGAGTGCCACGGCCTGGTGCTTGGCAGGCCCCGCCGTGTTCTCAACCTTGATGTCCCTCATGAAGAACCCGTCCCCGATAGCCTCTGCGTGCATTTAATTAATTAAATGGTCAAGCTTCAGTTACCGTCTTCAAAATTGGCATGTAATAATGGATCAGAAGTGAACTCACCCATGGTGGCCGTGTCCTTGGTGTGGAGGTTCATCATGATGTTCTTACTGCCGGTTATGACAGTCTTGGAGGTACCATCGCCAATCATTGCGAGGTTGGTGACATGGCCGGGCACCAACACGTGCTCCCTATAAATGCCGGTCTTCACGTAGATGATGTAATTCTGCGCACTCTTGCGCGGCACCCTGGCAAGCGCTTCGTTGATGGTCTTGAAGTCGCCGCTGCCATCCGCCGCCACCGTCACGTTAGGCTTTAACTCCACCACCAGCCCCACGTGTATCGACTTGATGTCTTCCTGCAGCGTCGCCGCCGGTGCAGGATGCAAGACGCCCAGGATATCCTCCGTGAGCTTTAGCGAACTGCGAAGTGCAACGCGCATCTTGGCCTCTACCTCCTCATCCTCCAGCCCCTCCAGACATGTATCCTGAAACGTTAGCACGGCGCTGAGCCAGGTCCTGAGGTCACCGACAACGCCGGAACTCTCTCCTTGAAGGAGCCTTGCCAGGGACGCCTCAACCTCCTCAATGCTGTACCCGAGCAGCTCCACGCAGTTGTGCAGCCCGCGTCTGGTGCGCTTATTCATGTTCTGGAGGCCGTCGATGAGCCCTTTGGACACGCCGACAACGCCTCGGAGATCTTTGGCCACCTCTGATAGCTCCTTCACAAGCTTCTCCGGCACCAAGAGCTCGTCGCCGGCGCCAGCGCCGCTCAAGTGGACGGCCAGAGTCACGGACATTAACAGGACAGCCGACGAGCAGACGTACTTAGCACCCTTGTTCATTGTGTATTGATCTGATGATTTTTTTCCTTTGTTTTTCGTAGAGAAGAAGAAGCCAAGCGCATGTATATATGGCATGCATGCATGTATGGAAAGAGCCGGAACCTATATGGCATGCATGCATGTATGGAAAGAGCCGATCCCGGCCAATTAATCAATAGCTGGAACATTTCGTGGGCGTGATTATAAATAGAAGGAAGGAGAATAATAATACAAGGCGGCGTCCTTTTTTGCAAGGAAGAGGAATACAAGGCGGCGTCATGGGCGATCAATTCCAAACGAGAGAAAGAACAATTTCCAAGTTTATGTACTTTCCATATGTGCACTTGTGTTTCTTTCTTGGGCGCTGCTACCCTGCTAGGGATCGGCCTCCGATATGTGCAGTCGTTTGGAATTGTCTAGCCGTACGATTGGAAGCAGGCAGTACGTCCGATATTCAACCAGCTCCGCGTGGGACAGATCATGCATGATTGTCGTCAATTAAAACTTTCCTATTAACTGCTTCTGATAACTCTTTCCTGAGACCATGCATGCATGTATGGAAAGAGACGATCCGGGCCAATCCTAGTCTTGGGCGTGATTAGAATAGAATCCTGGGCGATCAATTCCAAACCAGAAAGAACAATTTCCAAGTTTATGTACTTTCCATATGTGCACTTGTGTTTGTTTTTTTCAGTTACTATTTCGGCACAGAAAACAACTAGAAGTAGTAGTATTTTATTTGTTTTCATGATGTTTCTTTTAATTTTGTTTTAGGAGAGAGGAGAGGCATGGCGATGCCTCCTGCGTGGATTCAGATACAACCTTTTTTTCTCTATCTATACATAGATAGAGCCACGCATGCATCGACCGCTTTAGCTCCCTCTCTTGGACCGGGCCGGGCTGTTCCCACGCCACACGCCAAACATCCACAAACAAAAGTTTAGTTTGGGCATCCATGATACTGTATTATAAAATTCTCAAAATCAGAATTCATGACACGGATAAAAGAAACAAAACAGACAAATAAAATAAATCAAATAGTGCCAAAATGCTCAAAATTGATCAAACGTGTAAGGGGTGAGAGAGCATCTCCACCCGCGCTCCTTGGTCAGCCCAATGACACGAATACCAGCCCCTCTCCTTGCTGCTTGTTGGGCACCAAGGATGAGTCATGATCTACGGCCAATCCCTATATATCACCCGCAGCCGCACTGCCTGAAGCGTCGCGCTGCTGGGCCGGTCCATTACTTTCTTTCTTCTTTTCTATTACTCTTATCGTTTCTTTTTCTTTTTGTCCCTTTAATCTTTATTTTTTTCTATTTATTTTCTTTTCTCTTTTTTCCAATTCGTATGATTTTTGAAAAAAAATCGAAAATTGTTCAAATTTAAGATTCTGTTCATATACGAAAAATGTTCAAATTCAAGATTTTTTTTCATATAAGAAAAATGTTCCAATTAAAAATTTGTTCACATTCAAAATCGTTCCAATTTGAATTTATACAAATTTTGAATGTGAACAATTTTCGAATTTCAACATTTTAAATTTAACAATTTTCAAATTTGAACAACTTTCAAATGTAAACAATTTTTGAACATGAACAATTTTCGAATCTGAATATTTTTCCAATCTATTTTTTATAATTTTGAAGAACTTTCAAATGTGAACAAACTTCAAATTTGAATGTTTTCCAAATATCAAATTTGAATATTTTCCAAACTCTGATTTTTATTTGAATATCACATTTTCTCAGAAATTGAAAAAGTGAAACTTAAAGAAAAGAAAAACCAAAAAGAAACATACAAAACAATACAGAAACAAAGAAAAAAAGAATGAAAAAACATAAGAGCAAAGGAAAAAAAAATGAAAACTCGTCAAATGGGCCAGCCCATTAGAGGGTGCCCTTCAGGCGGCGCTAGCGTGGAGCACCGCCTACGGGCGATGTATAGGCGCACCCTGATCTACGTTTGGAAATCTGGTATGGTGATTGGGTACTACCGGCCAGGCCAAAAGCTGGAGCCCGGCCTTGGGTATTCCATGTAGGTCTTGAACGGATGCATCTGGATTTTGGTGAGAATTAAGCCCTCGAGCCTTTTGGATGGTGCCAGTGTAGGTGACATATGCCGCTCATTGGTTCCATGACCCATAGGTTTGACGCCGACCTCGGGTCTCTAATTAGGGATAAAGTGAAGTCCCGGGTAGTGTCCTTGGGGGTTCCCGCCAGGTCACGGATGCATGGCTTGGAAAGGGTAGATCAATAGAGCTCACGAGCATCGCCCTCCCTTTCCTCTCCCTGATACAGATCTGAGAGGCGATTTTGAGAGTCCACCGTCGGTCCACCTCTTCCGCCGGTGAGGCGTGGGTTCCCTCCCCTCCGTCGGCTGCTCCGGCGGCGGGAGGGTGGGGGAAGCCCGTCTCACGGCGTGTATTCATGGTAGGGCTTGGCAGGTGTCCGGCCGGCGGCGCTTCGGAGGCGGAGGTGCTGTTGGTTCGTCTGTTGTCCGCGCAGATCCCCTCCGGCGGTGGCGTTCCCTAGGGCTTCACCGACCTGCGCGCGATTTTCCCGGCACCACGGCCAGATCCAGGTATGCGGTGGATCTGGATGCAGTTCAATAAGAGGATGATACAGAGGTTCTTCGCGGCGGCGCCAGCGTTCCCGGCAGTAGTCTCTTCGGAGGCGGTGCTCGGTGACTTCCCGTCTGCGGTGTGGTGGGCTCCGGCGATCCAATGTTTGGGGAGCTTTAGCAGCGGTGCGCCATCGTCAGCTCTGGCTCGTCGTCGTCGTCGGGATCCAGAGGGCTTCCTTGTAATTTTTCCTTTGTTTCTGGACCTTTCTGTAATTTCGGAGAATTAATATATCATCCCTTTCGCAAAAAAAAGGGTAGATCAATAGCCTGCGTCAGCATGGGTGACATGGTTGAATCTGTGGAAGTGATCGCCCTGCATGGTGGTGATAAAATATAGATTTACCTTGGTGTTCGGGTCACCCAATCTGTACGGCGTGCACACCCTCTATCTCACGCGGCAACTATCGATGGATAGTTTTCACGATCTCGCAGCAATCTTACTCCCGAAGATCCTTCGTATCGAGGTGGATGACGAATTCCTTAGTGTTGTATGGGAAGGGGAGGAGAGAGCTCGAACCTTCCACCGCCTCTGAACCTTGTGGCGCGGTGAACCCCATCCCCCTTGAGACTGTCACAATCGATGTTATCAAAAAGACATTTTTATGGGGCAGATGGGAGAGGAGACAACATGAAGGGTAAATGATAGTAACTTGAAGGGACTGGAGAGTGGAGTGAAGCAGAGTGGACGAGAAGCCAAGATTTGGTCCACTTTAGGGACGGGCTGGTATATGTGGGGACGGTTTGGGCTATCTTGGGATGGTCAGATGTGGCATGCACGTATGGGCATCTCCGGACAGCCCCATATTCGGCCCACATATGCGTCATCCCAGTCGGCCTTGGGTGGCAGCGTTCCAGACCCGTCGTCCACCGGCGCCACGTCAGGAGTTCCCCGCTGCCACTCCGGTGCTGGTTCAGGCGCCTGGGGGACGGCCGGTGCTGCATGTGCACCAGCCACACAGGATGGCCAGGAGGACCAAGGTTCCCACGGTGAGAAAGCCGGCCATGAGGGTGACGGTGTTGTGGGCTCGTCGTCCTCTGTCACGATGTCCTCCTTGTCCTGCTGCGGCTCAGCCACCATGGCCTCCTGATCAGTCACCACATACTCCTTCTCCCGCGTTGGATCGGCCACCACCGCCTCCTTCTCAGGCAGCAACATCACGAGCGAGTTGTGGGCGGGGCTGGGCGAAGAGTATGTGAGAGACGTGCGACCGAAGACAAGGATTATAGTCATGCGAAGCGGCGCCAACGCCACCCCAAAACAATGCGGCAACGATTGCGCATCAACACAAACCGCCGTGTTCCCACGTGACGGAAAGTTGAAGCGCCCGCAAGGTGTTTGATCGTATGCTAGCATTTTTGGCCCATTTGGGGCGGGCTTTGGGGTGTGCCGTTGTGTGCTGCACCCTCCATTCAGGCGGACACATGTCCGTGAAGGGGATCATAGATAGAAAACAAAAAATTCCTACCGACGATAAACAGAAACT
The DNA here is from genome assembly GCA_947311845.1 of Poa pratensis. NCBI lineage: Eukaryota > Viridiplantae > Streptophyta > Magnoliopsida > Poales > Poaceae > Poa > Poa pratensis. Next base: position 86,281 of record CAMZMU010000069.1, on the reverse strand, counting down.
AGCCAAGATCTATAACTATGCAGATATACTATCTGGAGGAGAACGGAGTACATACCCTTGTAGACCAAAAGCGGGATTACGTTCCCGCATATAAGTTGTCGATGAAGCCGACGAAGCCAACCTCAAGGTCGTGTAGAGGAAGTAGACGTACTCCCAGTGCTACCCGAGTAGCGCCTCGTAGTTCCACACACGTACAGTAGATGACGACCTCCGGGCTCCAGATCTAGCACAGCAGCGGAAGCAGAAGATTGGATCTAGCAGCACGGCGGTGTGCGTATAGTAGAGAGACTTCCCTCCCCGTACGCAGCTCCAGAAATGGAACCACGCTCAAGGTAGGAGAGAAGAAGAAGGAGATGGGTGAATTTCGAAGGCATGGGGAGTCCCCTATTTAAAGGAGGAGGAGGGAGGCCACACCCATCGGCTAGGCCATGTGGGACTATTCCCACATGGCCACCGCCGGCCATGGGGTGCGCCGACCCCTAGGTGGGCCCCATTCAGCCCACCTAGGGCGGATGGCCCTCCTCTCCCTTTTTTTCATTTTCCCTTTTGGGGTTTTTCCCTAATGGGCCTCTAAGGCCCATTTAGGTTTAATGCCTTTAAAAATTCGAAATTAATTAAATAAAAAATATATTTAATCACTAATAATATTTACTAATATTAAATACATATTATTTAATTCATTCGGGCTCCGAAACATATTTCGTTGCCTCCGATCAACATTGGACATGTCCCGGAACACTTCCGGAGTCTCCGGTTTCTTTCTCTCTTATATCCAATCTAATTAAAATGTCACCTACCCTTAAGTGTGCTACCCTACGGTTCGGGATCACTCCAGACATGATCGAGACACGTTCTCCGATCAATGACTAACAGCGGGATCTAGATACCCATGATAGCCCATGTGCGTCCACGAAAGTCTTTTATCGTTTGAACCTTTAGACGTCCAATCTCATCCTTTTGCCTAGAGATACTTAGATTGTCCGAACATCATTCTCCGGTATAACGGTTACCGAGCATGATCTCTTTATTGACAAATCTATCTTTACTCATCTATGATATTACATCCCCGTGACCTAGTCACATGCTTGCAAGCTCATTGATGTAATTTTACCGAGTGGGCCCAGAGTATCTATCCTGCTATGTGGATTGGTAAATCCCGCTCTTGATCACTCGCCTCCACTGCTTCCTTTGGATACCCGAAAGTGTCACCTTTATTGTCACGCTATATAAGACATGCCGTTTGATGCAATCAAAGCACCTTCCAAAAGCAGCGATTTGATATGACCTCACAGTCGAAGGAATGAGCACTACGTTTCTATATCTTTTGGGTATGTCCATCACATCATTCACCTAATGACATGACTCCGTTGTCAACCGACGTAATTATCCATGATCAGGAAACTTTGATCATCTGTTGCCCAACGGACTAGTTAAATAGAGCCTACTAGGGACCTGGTTGTTTACATACCACATGTGTATTAATGTTTCCACGTAATACAGTTATAGCATGGTACAAAAACATATTATGAACAATTGAGATATGACAAATAAAATCACTTTATTAATTGCCTCTAGGGCATATCTGAAAGTGCATGTGTTGCCCCATGCGTGGTTTTGGTAATTAATGACAATCCCTATGGACTAATGTTTGCATTGAGTTATCCTTATTGATCTTGTCCATGGGAAAAGATTGGAGTTCATATGTTGGACTCTAGAACATAAAGTGATGACCAAGGTTCTATCCAATGGTTTACATAAAGAATGGTCATCTAGAGTTGAGCATATTGCAAGTATATCTTGAAGGATTCAAGACATCATCTTTGTGAAAAGAGAGAAGATTAAGAAGTGCAAGTTCAATATGATTCATCTTGGAAGATATCATTGGATTGAAGCTTGCAATGGATACATGAAGACAGAGCTTAGCAAGGTTTTCCCATAACGGAGTATGGGGGGTATTTGGAGAAATATTCATCAAGCATGTGCTAGCAAGCACAATCAAGAAAGATGTTCCAACTTGAGGGAGTCAAGATCGTCATCTAGCTCAAGTGGAATGCGTAAGGCAAAGGTATGATCTTGATAGGGTTTCTATTTTACCGGTCTCATGGTGTTAGTGGGAGACCGGGTTATAGGATAGACGGCGTATAATCAAGTGGGGCTCTCAAGTGAGTAACTTGATCGCATCTTTGTCGAGAGCTCAAACCTTTGCATACTTGGCATATCATCTTTCTTGGTTCTTATTTGGCTTTTATCCATGTGAGAATTTAGAGCTTGTGTTCATCTCCATACCAACCTCTAGTTCATCAAAAACGGATTTCATATGCATATCTTGTTGGGTTTTTGATGTTGGAGGTTTTACCGGTTTATCTTTTCTAGAGAGGTCAAACTCTCTCCTTGTGGTTTCCTACTCACATGATGGACTATGATGTGTATATGCATGATCTTGTAAGGCTTGTGAGTATCTTCGAAACAAGCCCAAGATCATAGAAAACGGAGTCCAGATGAAAAACATATTGCGGTTTTGGTTTGGAGGTTTATCGGTTGTTCTTTTATCGAGAGGTCCAACTTTTCCCCATTTGGTTTTATCCTCCACTGTTGGACTATGATGTTTCTCTGCATGATCTTGTAAAGCTCATCATTGCGATTCCAACAAGCACAAGAATATCGAAAACGGAGTCTGGATGATCAAGATATGAGCATTTTCGTGTTGGGTATGTTTGCAGTTTTTCTAGGCCGGCCTGGCCAGGCCCAAGGCCGGCCCCTAGGCTGGGCGCCTCTATTGGAAGGCTTGCCTAAAGGCCAGCCTGGCTGGCTCCGAGGCCGGGCTCACGATTTCTAGGCATAACGGTTGGTTTTCGGGGAACCTATTTAAGGGGCCTTCTTCCCCAATGGTTCCCTAACTTCTTGAGCTTGTTTTTCCCCTCTCTCCTCCATTGTTGACCTTTGGTAAAGCTTGCCCCTCTCAATCCCTCCCATGATTCTTGCATATTTTTGAGGGAAAAGTGAGAGGAGATTTAGATCTACATTTCCACCCATCCATTCCTCCTCTAAGTGAGGGTAACCTAGTTGATCTTGATCTTGGAGTTTTTGGTGTTTATAATCCATTGTTCTTCCTCTCTTATTCCCCCATAAGCATTTGTTGCTTTGTTGGAATTTGAGAGTGAAGGATTTGAGCATTTGTGCTCTTGCCATTGCTTTGTGCATCAGTTTGTGCTCTCCACGAGGATTCGTGGAAGTTAAAAGTTTGTGAGCTTGTTACTCTTGGGTCTTTGGACCCTAGACACCTTTATGATGGTTGAGACCTCTTGTGATCATTTGTAGCTGTTCGGGAGCCCCCAATTTATTTGTGGGTGTGTGCCCTAGATCATTGTTGTAAAGGCTCCGGATTCCACCTTGAAGAATTCCGATAGTGGAAGGTGAACCAAACCTTTGTGGTGTGGTTCATCGGAGAAGAAGGTGCATCCTTTGTGGCTGTTGAGTTGACCTTTGTGGTAGTTCACACCTCTCCAACGAGACGTACTCCCTAAAAGGGAGGAACTCGGGAATACATCCTCATCTCCGCGTGCCTCGGTTATTTCTATACCCGAGCTCTTTACTTATGCACTTTACATTGTGATAGCCTTCATGCTTGAAGTATTCTATTGCTATCACATTGTTGTTTGTCTTACTTAGCATAATCTGTTGGTGCACATAGGTGAGCCTAGTATATTTAGGTTGTTGGCTTGTTAATTTAAACACCTAGTTTTATTCCGCAATTATCAAGACTAAACCGGACAAGTTTAAATCGCCTATTCACCCCCCTCTAGGCGACATCCTTGTCCTTTCAATATCTCCAACAGTCTCCCACTTGCACTAGAGTACAATTTAATCTAGTTTAGAACTTGGTAAAAGCCTAACACCTATAGCAGCTTGGTGTTTCTCATGCTTGTCTCGTGGAAGAGGTTTAGTCAATGAATCTCCAACATTCAGGTCCATGTGTATTTTGCAAATCTTTACATCGCCTTCCTTGACATACTGTCGTATCACATGGAAGCGTCGGAGAATGTGTTTGGCGGTTGAGTGAGACCTTGGTTCCTTCACGTTGGCAATAACACCTATGTTGTCGCAGTAGAGTTTCACTGGGTCTTGCGCGCTTGGGAACACTCCGAGTTCGATGACGAACTTCCTCAGCCAAACAGCTTCATTTGCAGCATCCGCAGCAGCAATATACCCCGATTCTATTGTAGATTGGGCTACTATGGGTTGCTTCCCACTTCTCCAGCTCACAGCGCCTCCATTCACCTTAAACACATAACCTGTTTGCGATTTCGAGTCATCTGGATCTGTGCAGAAACTTGCATCAACGTAACCTGTTACGCTAAGTTCCTCTTCACAGCCTCCATAAACAAGAAACATGTCCTTGGTATACTTAAGATACTTCAGTATGTTCTTAATAGCTATCCAATGATCCTTGCCAGGATTACATTGGAATCGACTCGTCAAACTGAGAGCCAATGCTACATCGGGTCGAGTACTTAGCATGGCATACATGATCGATCCTATAGCCGAAACATATCGATTGCCATCCACATCTGCTTTTTCAAGAGCCGTCACTGGACACTGAGTTGTGCTTAACGTCTTTCCCTTGACAACCGGCAAAAAAACTTTCTTTGCCAAATGCATACTGAACTTCTTCAATATCTTGTCAAGGTAAGTACTTTGACTTAACGCTAATAGGTGCCTTGATCTATCACGATAGATTTTAATGCCTAGCTCGTATGCGGCTTCTCCAAAGTCCTTCATCGAAAATTTACTGTTTAAATATTCCTTCACGCTTTTCAGAAGTTCCACACTATCCCCAATTTGTAATATATCATCCACATATAGAACTAGGAATGCAACTGAGCTCCCACTCATTTTCTTATAAATGCAGTTCTCTTCCGCATTTTTGACAAATCCAAAACCTTTGATCACCTCATCAAAGCGAAGATTTCAGCTCCGAGATGCTTGCTTCAGTCCATAAATGGAACGCTGAAGTTTGCATACCTTGCCAGCATTTTGTGGATCGACAAAACCCTCCGGATGTACCATATACAACTCTTTCTCAATGTTTCCACTTAGGAACGCTGTTTTGACATCCATCTGCCATATCTCATAATCATAATATGCAGCTACTGCTAGCAAAACCCGAATAGACTTAAGCATCGCTACAGGTGAAAATGCTTCATCGTAGTAAATTCCATAAATTTGTCGGAAACCTTTTGCGACAAGTCGAGCTTTATAGACGGTCACGTTACCGTCAGCGTCAGTCTTTTTCTTAAAGATCCATTTATTCTCGATGGCCTTACGCCCTTCGGGAATCTCCATCAAAGTCCATACTTTGTTGTCATACATGGATCCTATTTTGGATTTCATGGCTTCAAGCCATTTCTCGAACTCGGTTCCTTCCATCGCCTCTTTGTAACTCGTAGGTTCGTCTTGTTCAATTTACATGACGGTGCAAACAAGATAGCCATACTACTCAGGAGAGGTACGGGTTCTTCCAGACCAATGAGGTAAAATAGCCTCCTCGACATTTTCTCCCACTCCATCTGTTATGGAGGACGGTTCAGGAACAGCTTTCGTTGCGCCACTTGGAATTTCGAGTTCAGGATCTATTTTCCTCCCACTTACAACTTTAGCGAGAAACTCTTTCTCGAGAAAGGTGTGATACGTCCATTTTGCATCACTATTTTATATCATAATTTACTGCTATTCGTTGATATATTTCATATTTGGATGATATACTTATGTTATTTTATCTTGTTTTGCATGTTTGATAATTATTGGAGAATTAACTGCCGGAGTCAGGATTCAGCTGGAAAAAGCATCGTCAAGACACCCTATTTCTGAAGATCAACAATTCATGGAAAATATACATATGTTCCTATTTTGTTAGATGCCAGAGCTAGGCAAAAGGGGAGGCTGAGATGGGCCACGAGGGGCCCACACCACCCCACGGCGCGGCCCCCCTCTGCCGCGCCGTGGCATGGTGTGGCCACCCTAGCGCACCTCTGACGCTCCCCCTTCGCGTATTTCATCCCCCAGAAACCCTAAGACGCGGGGAGTCATTGAGGAAATATTCCGCCGCCTCCACGAGGCGGAAACCACAGAGAGAGAAAAAGCTCTCCGGCAGGCAGAAATCTGCCGGGGAAATTCCTTCCCGGAGGGGGAAATCATCGCCATCGTCATCGTCATCACGCCGGACTTCATCGGGATCATCATCATCTCCACCACTGTCACCATCATCTCCACCGCTCCACTCCGCTCCGCTGTAACATCTAGGGTTATACTTTGTGTAGTTTATAGGGGAAACTTTCCCTGTGTTGATTACTACTTGAGGTTGATGCTATTAAGTTTTATCGGTGAATTGAAGTATATGTCCAGATTGTTATTCATCATTATATCACCTCTGATCATGATCCATATGATGTCTTGTGAGTAGTTCGTTTAGTTCTTGAGGACATGCGAGAAGTCATGCTGTTAGTAGTGGAACTATGTTGAGTAATAGTTAATGGTTTGATATTTAAGTTGTGGTGTTATTCTTCTAGTGGTGTCGTGTGAACGTCGACTACAGGGCACTTCACCTTTATGGGCCTAGAGGAATGCATTGTGTATTTGGCTACTAATCGTGGGGTTGCCGGAGTGATAGAAACCTAAACCCCCGTTAGTAAACCGGTGCATGCGGGAGTGTAGGATCTCAGAGTTTAAGGCTATGGTTAGGTTTATCTTAATTACTTCCTTGTAATGCGGATGCTTGCAAGGGGTTTAATCACAAGTATGTATTAGTCCAAGTTAGGGCAGTGCATTAGCATAGGTTCACCCACACAACACTTATCAAAACAATAAAGATTAATCAGCTGTAGGAAGCGAAAGCACTTGACGAAATTCCCGTGTGTCCTCAAGAACATTTTGCCATCATAAGTAAACCAACCGGCTTATCCTTTGCTCTAAAAAGGATTGGGCCACTCGCTGCAATTATTATTACTGTCTTTTATTTATACGCATTTTATTTATCTGCAATATCAAAAACCCCTAAAAACTTGTCTGTTAGTATTTACAGTGATTCCTTGATCAAAACTACTTGTCAACACCTTCTGCTACTCGTTGGGTTTGACACTCTTATTTATCGAAAGTACTACGATACACCCCCTATACTTGTGGGTCATCAAGGTGCCGTTCTTCGCGACAAACGTTTTGCCCTCGGCTTGATTGTAGAAGGTATATTCTATGGTTTCCCGCGGATATCCCACAAAGACGACCTTCTCCGATTTCGGTTCGAGTTTGTCGGGCTGTAGTTTCTTAACGTACGCCTCATAACCCCAAACCTTCAGGAACGACAACTTAGGCTTCTTGCCATGCCATATCTCATACGGTGTCGTTGCTACGGATTTGGATGGAGCCCTATTTAAAATGAATGCGGCTGTTTCTAACGCCTATCCCCAAAACGATACGGGCAAGTCGGTAAGAGACATCATAGACCGCACGCTATCTAATAAAGTACGCTTACGTCGCTCGGATACACCGTTGCGTTGCGGTGTTCTAGCTGGCCTAAGCTATGGCACAATTCCACAGGCCTTTAGATGTGTGCCAAACTCAAAACTCAAATATTCGCCACCATGATCGGTTCGAAGGTGCTTGATTTTCTTGTTGAGTTGATTTTCAACATCGCCCTAAAATTCTTTGAACTTTTCAAACGTTTCAGACTTGTGTTTCATTAAGTAGATATACCCGTATCTACTCAAATCATCAGTGAAGGTTACAAAATAACGATAACCATTGCGTGTCGACACGCTCATTGGACGGCACACATCTGTATGTATAACTCCCAATAAGTCCGACGCCTGTTCCATAAACCGTTGAACGGCGTCTTGGTCATTTTGCCCATAAGGCATGGTTCACAAGTGTCAAGAGATCCAAAATCTAGTGACTCCAAAAGTCCATCAGAATGGAGTTTCTTCATGCGCTTTATACCAATATGACCGAGACGGCAATGCCACATATACATGGCGGTATCATTACTAAGTCTAATCCTCTTGGCATCTACGTTATGGATGTGAGTACTACTATCGAGATTCAACAAGAATAAACCATTACTCTCAGGAGCATTAACATAAAAGATATCATTCATCGAAATAGCACAACCATTTGATACTGAATTGAACGAATATCCATCTTGCAACAAGCAAGATCCACTTATAATGTTTACACTCAAAGCCGGTACAAAATAACATTTATTTAAAACCAAAACTAATCCCGATGGTAGATGTAGAGGGAGCGTGCCGACGGCCACCACGTCAACTTTTGATCCATTGCCGACGCGCATCGTCACCTCGTCCTTCGCCAGACGCCGTTTATTCCGCAACTCCACCTGAGAGTTACAAATATGAGCAACAGAACCGGTATCAAATACCCATCATTACTCCGAGCGCTAGTAAGGTAAACATCTATAACATGTATATCAAATATACCTTTCTCTCTTCCGACAATCTTGCCGGCCTTCTTGTCTTCCAGGTACTTGGGGCAGTTGCGCTTCCAGTGACCATCTCCCTTGCAGTAGAAGCATTCCACGCCAGGTTTGGGACCAGGTTTGTTAGCCTTGGATTTGGCAACATGTTTGCCATCCTTCTTGGGCTTCCAGTTCTTCCTTCTTGCCGCCAGATTTCTTAAAATCGACGGTCTTGTTGACCATCAACAGCGTGTGCTCCTTCTTGATTTCCACCTCAGCAGTCTTGAGCATCACGAACACCTCAGACAGGGACTTAGCCATGCCCTGCATGTTATAGTTCATGACGAAGCCTTTGAAGCTAGGAGGCAATGATTGCAGCACCCTATCAATCGCCAGCTCATCAGGAATCTTGCATTCCAGAGCGTTCAGGCGTTGAACGTAGCCAGACATTTTGACCACGTGCTCGCTCACACTGCTATGCTCTTCCATCTTGGCTGAGAAGAAGAGCTCAGAAGCTTCATACCTCTCAGCCTTGGCCTACGGCGCAAAGACAGCTTTGAGATCAGTGATTATCTCAAAAGCACTCATCTTCTCAAAGCGCTTCTACAGGTCGGCTTCCATGGCGTAGAGCATGCCACTCTGGACAAAGGAGGAATCATCCATCTTGGACGCATAGACTTTCTTATCGTCCTCAGAAGCATCGTCCGTGGGATTGTCACCTATGGCGGCTCAATGACGTAGGCCACCTTGTGGGGAGTGAGGAGGATCCTCAGGTTGCGGAACCAGGACATGAAGTTCGACCCATTGGTCTTAAGCTTTTCTTTCTCAAGGAACAGGCCTAGGTTAAAGGTGGGGCGAGACATCTACAATGGAATTTGCAAAAACATAAGACTTTGTTCATAATAAAATATGGGTTCAAGTTTTAGTAAAATAAAACTACCAGAACTCCCACTCAAAATGAACATCCCTCGCATCGTTTTAGTGATTACACGATCCTAATCATTATACTACCCCCGATCGTCACGGCCGATAGCATAACTTCAAAAGTGGACATCACTATGTCGATCACAACAACTATGTGACTCGTGCTTAACCTTTCGGTCACTGTGTTCCGAGGCCATGTCTGTACATGCTAGGCTCACCAAAATTAACCTATAGCGTATTGCTTGTGCAACGTGGCTTACACCCACGTTATGCGAACGCAGATACGTCTGACACCCGATCGTCACGGCCTGCCTCGTATCGGAGAACTTTCGGTGGTGCACGCTAAAGGGAGAACACTATTTGGTATTTTAGGAGGGATCATCTTATATTACTACCACCGTGTAACAAATATATAAACATATATATATACACAATATAAGATGCACTCAATCTACATAACATCTAAAATGAAATGTAATGCGACATGATATGGTCTTGCGCCGATGGTCTCCTTCGTGCCCACAGTTTATAAACAATTTACTAAACCTACCTTGACCATATCACATTGCCCCTGCAAAATAAAGTTAGACGCTTTCTATTTTATCTTTTGCATATTTTACGTGGTTGCTAGGGCTTTCGTAAAAGAACCGTTTCTTACCTACGAATACAACCACAATAGCGATAAGACAATTGTCTCTATTACACCCCTTTCGAGACCCTCCATTGTAAATGAAATATCTACTACTGTAAGAGATACAGACACCCGCCAGCCACATATACGGTACAAGCCGTATGTCAAGTGTGGAACCAGTCTCGCGTAAGAGTACGCGTAAAGTCGGTCTGGGCCGCTTCATCGAAAATGCCGCGATATAAACAAGTACATGCGAGAGGGTAACAAATGTAGAATCGATGCCCACATTCAACATGTGTTCTAAAAACCGTACAGATATATGTACGCATAGATCGGCTCTGATACTACTGAAGGGGATCATAGACAGAAAACAAAAAATTTCCTACCGACGATAACCAGAAACTAGCCAAGATCTATAACTATGCAAATATACTATACGGAGGAGAACGGAGTACATACCCTTGTAACATTGTCGATGAAGCCAACGAAGCCGACCTCAAGGTCGTGTAGAGGAAGTAGACGTACTCCCAGTGCTACCCGAGTAGCGCCTCGTAGTTCCACACACATACGGTGTAGATGACGACATCCGGGGTCTAGATCCAGCAGAGCAGCGGAAGTGGAAGATTGGATCTAGCAGCACGGTGGTGTGCGTATAGTAGAGAGACTTCCCTCCCTGTACGCAGCACCAGAAACGGAACCACACTCAAGGTAGGAGAGAAGAAGAAGGAGATGGGTGAATTTGCAAGGTATATGGGGTCCCCTATTTAAAGGAGGAGGAGGGAGGCCACACCCATCGGCTAGGCCATGTGGGACTATGCCCACATGGCCACCGCCAGCCATGGGGTGTGCCGGCCCCTAGGTGGGCCCCATTCGGCCCACCTAGGGCGGCTGGCCCTCCTCTCCTTTTTTTTTCATTTTCCCTTTTGGGGTTTTTTCCCTAATGCCTTTAAAAATTCTAAATTAATTAAATAAAAAAAATATTTAATCACTAATAACATTTATTAATATTAAATACATATTATTTAATTCATTCGGGCTCCGAAACATATTTCGTTGCCTCCGATCAACATCGGACATGTCCCGGAACACTTTCAGAGTCTCCAGTTTCTTTCTCTCTTATATCCAATCTAATTAAAACGTCACCTACCCTTAAGTGTGTTACCCTACGATTCAGGATCACTCCAGACATGATCGAGACAAGTTCCCCGATCAATGACTAACAGCGGGATCTGGATACCCATGATAGCCCCTGTGCGTCCACGAAACTCTTTTATCGTTTGAACCTTTAGACGTCCAGTCTCATCCTTTTGCCTAACGATACTTAGATTGTCTGAGCAACGTTCTCCGGTATCACACTTACCGAGCATGATCTCGTTATTGACAACTCTATCTTTACTCATCTGTGATATTACATCCTCGTGACCTAGTCACATGCTTGCAAGCTCATTGATGTAATTTCACCGAGTGGATCCAGAGTATCTATCCTGCTATGTGGATTGGCAAATCCCGTCTTGATCACTTGCCTCCACTGCTTCCTTTGGATACCTGAAAGTATCACCTTTATTGTCACACTATATAAGATATGCTGTTTGATATGACCTCACAGTCGAAGGAATGAGCACTACGTTTCTATATCTTTTGGGTATGTCCATCACATCATTCACCTAATGACATGACTCTGTTGTCAACCGACGTAATTATCCGTGATCAGGAAACCTTGATCATCTGTTGCCCAACGGACTAGTTAAATAGAGGCTACTAGGGACCTGGTTGTTTACATACCACACGTATATTAATGTTTCCACGTAATACAGTTATAGCATGGTACAAAAACATATTATAAACAATTGAGATATGACAAATAAAATCACTTTATTAATTGGCTCTAGGGCATATCTCCAACAGTCCGACACCCTCAATTGGGGCGTGCCAGACACAAATTTGGAGTGCGCCGCTGGAGATGCTCAAAAGCCTAGCAATGAGCTCACGTCGCTTGAAGGATCCCTTCATATGCTGACCCATTTGGTGGATTTTTTGTTTTTTCTTTCTTTCGTTCTTTCTTCGTTTGTTTCTTTTTTCTTCGTTGTTTTATTGTTTCCTTTCTTTTTTGTTTCTTTTCAGCTTTCATTTTTCATTTTCGTTTTTCTTTATCTATTCATTTGTTTTTATATATTTTTTTGTTTTACCTTTAATTTATTTAATCTTTTTTAATAAATGTTAATGAATTTAAAATGTTAATTTTTTTGATAAATAAGTATTTTTCGTAGATTTCTTAATGTTCGAAGAAAATGTTTACGGGTTTCAAAAAATGTTCTTGTGGTTCGAAAAATGTATATGGTGTTAGCAATACATGTACTACAAGGATACCAATTCGTGCACTACAAGGATACCAAAACCCTAGCACTATGTTAGTTCTCCATGTACATTATATACGATGTAATCCCCTCTATTTTGATTAATACAATCATGAGTTATCTCAATTATCATGGTATAAGATGCCTAGGTTATTCCGCACCTAGATGGCGCCTCCGCCGCTGCCGTCGCGTCGGCTCTTCACCCTTGAAGAGTTCCGCGCCGCCGGCCCTCTTCCACCTCCAACCTCCACCTCTTCCCAACATCCCATGCCACCAGCTGCAATTTCTTGAGCTCAATCCATCGCCGATGTCTCTCTGTTTATCCCCGTCGTGCTTGATCTCACCTCGCACAATTACTACCATTGGCACCACCTCTTTCACATCCACCTCGGTCGCTGTGGCCTATGCCATCACATCGAGGCTACCTCGGTTCCACACCATGCTGATCCACGATGGGTCAATGATGATCTGGTGATTATCCAATGGATCTACACGTGCATCTCCACCGAGCTCTTCAATCTCGTCTCCAATGACGGCACCACCGTATCCGAGCTATGGGCCGCCCTGCGCCAACTGTTCTAGGACAACAGCGACGCTCGAATCAACACTCTTCATACTGAGCTTCGTACCACCACCCAAGGGGATTCGATTGTCACCATCTTCTGTCAGCGCCTCAAGGCCATCGGTGATGAACTTTGCGAGCTTGGTGATCCCGTGGACGATCGCACGCTCATCAACGCCCTTCTCGTTGGACTCAGCGAGCAATTTGACAAGCAAATCGCCTTCATCCCCATGATGCGGCCACGTCCCTCCTTCGCCGAAGTCCGCTCCATGCTCCAACTCGAAGCCCAGACGCAAGCTCGCAAGGCCAGTCGTCCACAACAACTCTTTCACGCCGGTACATGGCCGCCGGCCCCTCCCGCGGCTTCTACGACTCCTGCGGCTTCTACGGCTCCTGCCCTTCTGCCTACACCACTGTCAGAGACTAGTCCCATGAACTAGGGGAGTCTCTTAGATGCTAGGAAACGAGTAAGGGGCTGAACACAACGTCAAACAAATCCTCAACAACCTCGGCGATGATGCTCGTTGAGCTCGGTGAGGAACATCACGACAGAGAATGAACACGAGCCGCTACACATGTTTAGGCCCACCGTGAGGTGTAAAGACCCTACGTCCCGCTAAGTTGTATTGCACTGCTCGGAGAGGTTCACAGCACAATGTGCTTGCCGAGGGCACAACTGTGGGTATGGTGGAAGAAGCTCCGTCTTCTTCCTTGAGACATAGCTGGTGGAGTGTAGAATGAGTTGATGAATGCAGGATCCCCCCTCCTTGGTCGTACGCTGCCTCCTTATATACTGCCTCGGTCCTCTTCCCCGAAAACTACAGGCGAGAAGGGAATCCACACGGTGGCAAAGGTGGAGTGCAGCGCACAGCGTCGGGGTTGTCCATGGACGCGGTCCATGGCAGAGAGCACGTCGTCTTGGTAGAAAAAGCCACCGTCCATCCAGGACGGTGGGCTGGCGCTGCAGAGTCTCGTGGCGCACCCCACTGTTACATCGCACTTGGAGCGTAGCGCTGGCTGGCCGCTTTATCACCAAAATGGCAATTCTTGGAGTCCGCTTTGCTTGCCCCAGCTTTGTTGACTGCTTTATACACGAGAATGGCAACTGCGGCGTCGTCGTCATCGCGCACAGGCACGCGCATCACTCTGCGGCGGGCGCATGGCCCATGTGCGCTCTACAGCGGGTGCAGGAGCTTGCTTCCGCTTGAAGGAACCCCGCGAGGGCCTGGAGCCTTGCCGAGGTTCTGTAGTACTTGACGCCTCGCGAGGGAGGCCTCGCGAGAACAGCGCAGAAGTGCCCCAGGACTTGGTGGTTTTCTATGCAGGGGAGGCCCTCCCGAGGGCAAAGTCCCTCTCGAGGCCCGTTAGGCCGAGCGTCTGGCCCTTAGCTGAATTGCTCAGCAAAGAGAAGGAACCCTCGCAAGGGAAAAACCCCTCGTGAGGCTCGCCAGGCTGAACGCCTGGTCCTTAGCAGAATTTCTCGCGGAACGACGAGGGCTGTGGCAGGCCGGCCCATGATACCCTGGTTTCCACTGGGCCGACAGTAGCCCCCGGGCCCGCGATGGGCACGCTGGAGTTTCACATGCGTAGGCGAATCATCGTGGGCCCAAAGAAGCCTGCTCAGCCCGAGACACGTGGAGAGCTGTGGCCAGACACGATCCCATGATCTCGTCTGTAGTAATGGGCGTAGTGGTGGGACCCGCCACGTCCTGGCAACGGCTCGATGAGCCGATATAAAGGCGAAGAGCTCGGCGCAGACGGCCATTGCTCCAGTCATTCCCCTTTCGCCTCTTTCCTCCCAGCGCACAATCCCCAAGCTTTCCTTCGCAATCTCGTGGCAATGGCGCCCAAGAAGGCCACTATCTCCAAGAAAGGCAAGGCGGTCGTGCAGGAGCGCGAGCCTACCGTGATGCGGCAGGACGGCGACCTCATGCCGGCTTTGACCGGCTTCCGCATCGAGAAGGAGGCGCAGCTGGACAAGGTGCGCCACATGGTGGCCTCCGAGACCAACAAGCATGGCGCCATGGTGCTCAAGCCGGCGAACAACGCCTGCGGCAGCCTCTACCCTATCTTCATGCACACCCTCTACGCCGGGCTCGTGCCTCCCTTCTCCAAATTCTTTCTGGCGGTTCTGGAGTGCTACCAGATGCAGATTCTTCACCTCCACCCCAACTCCGTCCTCATCCTCGCCATCTTCGCCTATCTCTGCGAGGCGTACATTGGCATTCTGCCCTCGATGGACCTCTTCCGCAGCTTCTACGCGCTCCGGTTCACGGCGAACAACGAGCGGTCGGGGTGCGTCTCCTTTTGCATCACTGACGGCATGGGTGGCATCTACATCCCCATTGCGTGGGCCGTCGAGAATTTCATGACCAGCGTGATGAAGAAGGTGGAGGACTTCCGCAAGCGCTGGTTCCTCGTGGACATCGGGAGCCAGAGTGCCTACTTCGAGCTGCCTGAGGCGCCCCCGACGAAGAGGGCGAGCTGGTCTTCCAAAACGCTCAAGAGCGCAGCACTTGGCCCCGTGGTGAGGTGCTTGAAGGACTTTCGCGAGGCAGGCCTCACCGGGCAAATGGTGGCCAAGAACTTCGTGAGGCGTCGCGTTGCCGTGCTCCAGAGGCACGCTGATTCGATGTGGCTGTACTCCAACCAGAGGGACAAGATGCGCCTGAGCGCTACCCTCTTCACGCAGGAGGAGGTGGACAACGTCATGGAGGTCCTCTTCACGTCTCCGTACATTCCCAAGCCTACCGACAAGACTGTCCTGCTCCACATGCTTGATCTTGGGCGTCGCGTCTCGCTCGTGCAGACGATGCCAAAGTTTGACCAGTGGGGCCTGGTGCTAGAGGGGCACGTTGGGCCCCGCGAGGACCTGGAGTCAGCGGCACATGCGGCACCAGCTGATGGCGAGGAGGAGACGACGGAGACGCCTACGGAGTCTGACGCAGGCGTGACCGTCGCCTCGGGAGGCCCCGTTTCTTCGGCAGAGAGCTCGAGCACCTCAAAGGACGCGCCGCCTGACGTTGAGATCCATGAGATCTCCTCGGGCAGCGGCGACCGGTTCTTGGTCGTCCCCTTGCAGCGCGTCGAGGGAAAGGAGGAGAGCGACGATGATGGTGCCTCGTCGGGCCACTGCGAGCCCCGATCCAGGGCAACCCATGACAGGAACGCTGGAGCTCAGGAGGAGGTGGAGGCCAGTGCCAAGGTGGGCCAAGACAGGCCTGCCGAGGCTCAGAAGAGCATGGAGCCCAGTGCTCTGCCTGTGCGGCGGGCGCCGAAGAGGAAATGGGTCGACACCGCTGCGTAAGTCTTGTACTTCCCTAATTTTCCGATGTTGCTCTTGTGTGGCCCTCTCGTGGGATTTCTGAACATTTTCCTCTCCAGGCGCCCCGAGGAGCCGAGGCGGCGGAGGCTCCGAAAGGTTGGAGAGATCTCCAGCGCCGCAACAGCATCCGCAACGCCTACAACTGAGGCGGTGCCTCACGAGGCTACCGCCCCTCCTCCCGAGACAGCGGCACCACCTCCCGAGGCCGAGGTGCACCACGAGGAGGAGGAAACTGAGGCGACGGCGCCGTCTGGTGCTTCTCCTGCGCGGCAGGAGAAGGCGACGGAGGAAGATGCGGCGAAGACTGCGACACCGGTGGAGGAATGCGGGGTGAAGACCACGATGTCAGCGGAGGCGCGCACCGATGTTGAGATGGAGGAGGCCACTGCGCCACCACCTCCACCAAACGCGGGCCCTGAAGTGCCGATGATGGATGCTGAGGCTACAGTGGGGGCGGCCTCAGCGGAGAAGACCGATCCTACCCCTGAGGGAGAGGAAGATGCGCACCAGGGGCAGAAGGATAGCGGGACTGATGGCGAGGGTGCTCCGAGCCCCCAGAAAGCCCCCAGCGTGGATGCAGAGGGAGGCTCTTACCAGAGCCCCCAGGCGCGCCTCGAGGCCACTTCGAGCCCAAGACGTGAGGTCCCGGAGTCCTCAGCAGGCACCAGCGCCTCTAGGCCCCCTAGCGATGCGTGGGCCTGGTCCTGCGGGGTCGGCACCCGGTTGCGGTTTGCCGAGATGCTGTCTTTCGCTCGGCGAGGGAGGTACTTGACGGGCTCGAGGCCCAGCTTGCCGAGGAAGAACATGCCAAGGCGGAGGAGGACGCCGAGCTCGCGCGGGGCTGGACCTGCCTTCAGGAGATTGTCGAGCGCTGCCACTGGAGGGACGAGGCGGCCTAGGCGCAGCGCGAGGAGGCGCTGCGCTTCGCTGAGGAAACCCACGCCAGCGTGGTTGCCGAGGACGAAGCGACCCTCGCGGACTTGAGCGCCAGACGAGAGGCTCTCGAGGCGGAGACTGAGGCCAAGCACCAGGAGTTGGCGGCGCGCGAGGCGGCAGTCACCACCATGTATCAAGAGCTCGTGGTCCGCGAGGCGTCGATCATCGCCGAGTCAGAGACCGTGCGCCAGGACTTAGAGAAGTTCCGCGAGGACCTGCGCACTCACGAAGGGCTGATTGTGCAGCGTGGGGCAGACCTCGACTCCCGCGAGTCTGAGCTGCGCAAGCACGAGGAGCAGGTTGAGCAGATCGAGAGAGATCAAGCCGTGCAGCGGGAACACCTGGAGTCTCATGAGAGCAAGGTGGCCTAGGACAAGAAATTCTACAAGAAACGCCTCGCGCAGACCAACGAGAACCTCCGCAAGAAGGAGGAGAAGATGAAGGAGGAGTCCTCGACCAAAGAGAAGCTCTTCCACGACAGCTGCTCCAAGGAGTTCGCGAGGAAGGTCAAGCTGCAGGAGGAGCGCTTCGCGAAGAAACGCGACGAGCTCAACGCTCACATCAGGGAGCTCGAGTAGTAGAAGAAGCGATTTGACTCCTGTCTCCAGGTTGCTGTGGAGGCCCGGAAACGCGCGGAGCAGGACCTTGCTTCCTTGATGCAGGACATGAGCGAAATGCAGCAGCAGGTGGGGCCTGTTGTAGAGCTTGTCGAGGAGGCCCGGCAGAGCGCTCAGGCTGCGCGGGTCCGGTCGCGCCAGCGGGAACGCATGTTCCTCTCCCTGGTGAGCCGTGCACGGACTGTCGCGGACCATCTGGGAGCTGAGGCCCCCACACTCCCTGCCGAGGGAATGCTGATGTCGCCACCTACCTCGGCTTCTTCGAGCAGCTCCTCACCAGCCTTGAGGAGGTTGTGACGAACCTCGACGACCTGGTCGACAACGAGAGCTGTGAGCTCCTCGGCGTCACGGTCGGCCAAATCTTCGCCAACCTTGCGCATCTCCATCCCAGCTTCGACTTCGCGACCGTGACGGAGCCCCTGGATCGGAAGCTCGCCTCGAAGCTGGACGCCTCGGTGTGGGAGGATGTGGAGAAGTACGTCCAGTGCTTCAAGAGGGTCGAGGATGACGACGAGGCTGTTGATGGCGATGATGACGACATCCTTGATGCTTAAGCCGCTCCCGCGGAGAGATGTGCCTGGAGCGCCAGTTATTTTAAGATTTGCTATTTCCACTTTGTAATGGTTTGTAAAGACACCTTTATTATGTGCAAGTGTGAGCGCCCCTCGGGAGGCCTTATATCTGTTTCCTCATGTCTTTTTCGCTCTACGTCGTTAGGACCCTGCTTTCAGCGCTTCGGTATGCCAGAGTCAGGGCTTGGCAAGGCCAGAGGGTGCGTAAGGCTTAGAGAGGCAAGAGCTCTCGAGGCACGATGCTCGGGAGCTCCCCTTTGACGTGCAAGCAGCCCATGAGGCTAAGAGAGAAAAGAGAGGCTTGAGGGGCGACAAAACCAGCGAGGGGGAAAAAACTCGTGAGGCGTAAGTTCAGGACTTAGCTTTTGTGAGACGTTTTCCTCATAGAGGGTGTTGTGTTCCCTGGCGAGGCGTTTTCCCCTCTCGAGGTTGCCTGAGGCTGGTTTGGAGCTCCGCAGCCTTGTAGGGCGTCTTGTTCCCTGCGTTGGAGAGAGAGGCATACCCACAAGCAATGCATGGTTGTACAACTCATGCGCGCTCATAGGATTCCTCATGTGTATCTCACGAGGAGAGTAAGCACCATGGTCCTTGGTGAGGTGATGTGCATGGGAGCTAGACTATGACTCAGAGCTCTTTGGTGAGGTAACAGTCGTGGGCGAAGAACCACGAGTTAGAGCTCGGATCCTTTGGGTTTTGCTATGCTGCTGGGATGCTCCCGAGGCACAGGCACCGTGCTCAGCCCCCGCTCACGAGGTGCGCATGGGGAAAAATGTGAGCGCGAATGAACGTAAGAAAAATAACTCACCAAGCAATATTACATAACGGTGCCGGGGCGCAAAGGTTCATGGTGAACCGAAATTGTTCATTACACTTGGCGTGGCCAAGACAAAGTCCGCCATGTCTGGGCATGGGGTTCCACATGGAGTGGCTGAGGCTTCTCGCGGCCCGTGGCGACGCGTTGTAGAGAGCTCTCAGTGGAGATGGCCCTCGTGAAGGGAAAACTTGGTGAAGCTAGGAGGTGAAGGTGCGTGCTTCCCTCTTGAGACAAAAAATGCCTGCCGCGATGTGATCATGGGTAGAACTTGCGTAGATGCTCGATGTTCCACGGGTTTTTGACTGGGGTGCCGTCTTCCGTCTCGAGGCATACCGCGCCGGGCCTGGCGATGTGCGCGACCCTATAGTGGCCTTCCCACATGGGTGAGAGCTTGTGGAGGCCCTCCCTGGAGAGTATCCTCCTCAGGGCGAGATCACCTGTCTCGAGGGTGCGTGGGCGAATGTGACGGCTGTGGTAGCGGCGCAGGTCTTGCTAGTACTTTGCTGCCCGGAGGGCAGCACAGCGGCGTAGCCCATCGAGCAGCAGCAGGTCATCGTTGTGGAGCTCCTCTTGATTGTCCTCGTTGAAACGAGGATCCGTGGGGACACATACTTGATCTCGGTGGGGAGGACAGCTTCAGCGCCCTAGACGAGGGTGAACGGCGTTTCTCCAGTGGGCTTCGTGGCAATGGTGCGGATGGACCAGAGCACAGAGGGGAGTTCTTCAATCCAGTTCTTGCCGTGGGCCTTGAGGCGGTTGAAGCTTCTTGCCTTGAGGCCCTTGAGCACCTCGGCGTTTGCTCGCTCAGCTTGCCCGTTGCTTCGTGGGTAAGCCACCGAGGCGAAGCAAAGCTGGGTAACGAGGCTTTCACAATAGGCCCTGAAGATGCCGCTGGTGAACTGTGAGCCATTGTCGGTGATGATGTGATTTGGCACGCCGAAGCGGCAGGCCAGGCCTCTGATGAATTTCACCGCTGATCTCACCGGTATGCTGCGCACCGCTTCGACCTCCGCCCCTTTGGTGAACTTGTCAATGGCGACGTAGAGGTAGCGGTAGCCCCCGCTGGAGCGTGGGAATGGTCCCAGGATGTCCAGCCCCCAGACGGCGAAGGGCCAGGAGAGCGGGATGGTTTGGAGCCCCAGTGTAGGCTGATGGACCTGCTTGGCGTGGAATTGGCATGCCTCGCAAGCTTGGACAACGGTGGTTGCATCTTGAAGCACTGAGGGCCAGTAGAATCCACTCCTGAAGACCTTCCCCGCGAGGGTGCGAGATGATGAGTGGTGGTCACATTCTCCGCTGTGTATGTCCTTGATCAGCTGGCGGCCTTCTTCAGGGGGACGCATTTCAATGCAACTCCATTTGGATGCTTGCGGTACAGGTCTCCCTCGTGAAGGCAATATGACTTGGCCTGTCGGGCGATTCTCTCTGCTTCTGCGTCCTCTTCAGGGAGGACTCCGTCCCTGAGGTACTCCTTGAGCTCGTCGATCCAGCTCGTCTCTTGATGCGTCATGGCCAACAACAGGCATTCTCCTGAGGGTGGACCGCAGCTCGGCGCTCTAGATGTTGGTGCTTGTGGGAGCTCTTCGTCGATGTCCACACTGACTGCTTCCTTTGGCTGCTTCACCGACGCCCTGGTAAACCTTTCCTCGAACACCCCTGCCTGATGGGCCTCTCTTCGCGATGCTCGCCTGGCGATGTCATCAGCTTCCCGGTTCTCCCTTTGCGGGATGTGCCTGAGCTCCATCCCCTTGAAGTGCTTCTCGAGCTTGCGAACCTCCTCGAGGTAAGCGGTCATGTGACCATCCTTAGGCGTGTAGCTCTTGTTGGAGAAGTTGACGAGGAGCTGGGAATCACCCTTGATGAGTAAGTGCTTGATGCCGAGGGCGATTGCGGCTCTGAGCCCGGCGAGGAGGCCTTCGTACTCGGCGATGTTGTTGGAGACCTTGTCAGTTGTGAAGCACAGCCGGACGGCATAGTAGAGCTTGTCGCCTTTTGGTGAGATTAGGACGACGCCAGCCCCTGCGTTCTGGCATGCGAATGCCCCGTCGAAGTGCATGGTCCAGTGGTTTGGCACTGTGTCTCCAGCTGGCGTGGTCTCTGCCTCTTGAGGCTCTCCTTGCTGCGTGTCCGTCCATTCGGCGACGAAGTCCGCCAATGCCCTTCCCTTGATGACCCTGGTGGTGTCGAAGCGCAGGCCAAAGGTTGTAGCTCGATGTTCCATCCTGCGACACGATCGGTGGCGTTTGGTTGCGCAGGATTTGCTCCAGAGGGAATGAAGTGACCACCGTGATGGGGTGGCCCTGTAAGTAGTGGCGCAGCTTCCTGGAAGCGATGAGGAGCGCGAGGAGGAGCTTTTGCTGCATGGTATACCGCTCGCGAGCGTCTCGCAGCACCGTACTAACGAAGTAGATGGGATGCTCGACGAGCATTGTCGATGGTGGTGCAGCGCTGGGCTCCTTGGGAGCCCTCTCGAGGCTATCTTGAGGCGAACCCTCGGCGAGTGTGCCTGCTGGTTGTGCGGGCTTGACATGAGGCCCGGAGCCTAAAGAGGGTGCTTCCTTATCGGGAGGCTCTGGGCAAGTACAGCTTCAGATGCTCATCGGGCCTTGGGGCTACCATGACAGGTGGGCTGGCCAAGTATTTCTTCAGGTCTTCAAATGCCTTCTCCACCTCTGGTGTCCACTTAAACGTGCCAGACCGCTTCATGATCTTAAAAAATGGCAGGGCCCTCTCGCCGAACTTGGAGATAAAATGGCCAAGGCTGGCCATCCTTCCCGCCAAGCGTTGCATGTCCTTGAGGCGACGAGGTGGCTGCATTTCCTCTATGGCCTTGATCTTGTCGGGGTTTGCTTCTATTCCGCGGTGAGACACTAGGAACCCGAGGAGTTTGCCTGATGGTACCCCGAAGACGCACTTGGCGGGTTCAGCTTGATGTTTACCTTGCGCAGGTTGGCAAAGGTCTCCTCGAGGTCCTCCATGAGGGTGTGCTCCTCGCGAGTCTTGACCACGATGTCGTCGACGTAGGCCTCTGCATTATTTCTCCCCATCTGAGCCCCCAAGGCCTTCCTCATGAGCCTCTGGAATGTGGTGCCGGCATTCTTCAGGCCAAAGGGCATGCAGACGTAGCAATACACACCACAAGGGGTGAGAAATGCCGTCTTCTCCTCATCCTCCTTCGCCATCTTGATCTGGTGGTAGCCTGAGAAGGCATCCAGAAAATAGAGGAGGTCACAGCCGGTGGAGTCCACAATTTGATCTATCCGAGGCATGGGGTACGGGTCCCTGGGGCAGGCCTTATTGAGGTCGGTTTAGTCGATGCAGAGCCTGCCGTCCCCGGTGTGCTTGGGGACGACCACCGTGTTGGAGAGCCATGTGGGGTGTGGGACTTCTCGAATTATGTGTGCTTCTTTCAACTTCTCTACTTCCTTGATGATGAACTGTTGCTTCTCTGGCACCTGGCGCCGTGCTTTCTGCTTCACGGGGCGTGCGTTTGGACACACGGCTAAGTGGTGCTCGATCACCTCCCTCGGTACTCCGGACATCTCTGACGACGTCCATGCGAACATGTCAGAGTTTGCCCTGAGGAAGGCGACGAGTGCGCTTTCCTATTTGGGAGGCAAGCCAGCGCCTATGGTGACGCTAGCCCCCGAGCCTCTGGCGTCCAGCGACACCTTCTTCGTGGCTGCCTGCTCCTGTGAAAATTGCTGCTTCTTCTTCGCGGGCCTCTCGAGGGGCTCCATGTCCTCGTCAGCAGGGAATGACACGGCAGCGGCCTTATAGGTGGTCTCGACAGAGCGCATTGCGTCCTGGACCTGACCGTGGATGGAGATGGTGCCGCCGCTGCCTGGAAGCTTGACGATGTTGTACACGTGGTGGGTGACGGCCATGAACTTCGCGAGGGCGGGGTAGCCGAGGATGGCGTTGTAGGGTAGGCCAATGTGCGCGACGTCGAAGTCGATCTACTCAGTGCGGTAGTTCTGCGGCGTGCCAAAGGTGACCGCGAGCCTCACTTCCCGTGAAGGGCCTAGAGGGCATCAGCCACTTGTATGGCACCTGAAGCTGCTCGAAGGTCTCGACAGAGATGACGTTCAAGCCTGCACCCCCATCTATGAGCGTCTTGGCGATGGCGATGTTGTTGATGATGGGGGTGCACACCAGAGGGATGGTGCCAACAGGTAGGGGTGGGCATAATAAACCGAAAAACCGAACACTGAACCGAATTAACCAGAACCGAAACCGAATAAACCGAAATACAATTAACCGAGTCTGATTTCGGTGCGTAAATGTGATAAACCGAATTTAAATTTGAAATTTCGGTTTTGCCCCTTAGTTAACCGAAAGACCGAAGAAACCGAACAGACGACGAGAGACCAAAATACTTCCGTCGAGAGGCATACTCTCATGTGTTCGTAGTGTGCTCGCAGCCCAAAAAAGAAGCTCACGAGGCCAGCACCATGCACAAACACGTATATCTCCTCTGACAGCCCACGAACAAATGCGCCTAGTCTTGGCCTTCCCAGTTCCCCATGTACACGTACGCACCCATGCACGGTGTACGTGTTGTTCCTTGTTTGTTCAGCTATTTTGTTATGTTTCTAAATCTGGCTGGTCGGCCAAAGTCACGCATACGCGGTATGGTGTCTCCAGGATCGAGCTCGTGATTGGAAAGTGCAGACACGTACAAATGGTACAATAGAAAATGAAATTACACATGTCATATCGGTTAAAACCGAACACCGAACCGAATTTGTGATTAACCGAAATACTTGCTAATTAGAAAACCAAAATTATTTCGGTGCTCATTACTCATTACCCGAATTACTATAAACCTGAATAAACCGAACCGAATTTTCGTTTAAAACCGAATGCCCAGGCCTACCAACAGGCTTGGTTGACTTGGGGTGGTCCTTGGAGTCGAAGGCAATGGTGTATTGCAACCACTTGAGGGGCTGGGATGCCTCAATCCCTGGAAGCGCGGCGTTGACCTCGTGAGAGAACTGTTTGAAGTGGTTGTTGGACTTGGGCGCCTGAGACCCGCCGAGGATGCTCGCGATTGCCCCCTGAGGGGCCTGGCAGCCCCCAGGGTTCTTGTCGGGGAGATTGCCGTTTTTGCCCGGCGTTGTTCCCCCGAGCCATCTGCTGGAAGTTGTGGCGCCCGCCTCCGCGGCCGCCACGGCCTCCGCTGCGGCCACCACGGCCTTGGTTCTTCTCGCGCTCCTTGCTGAGCTGCTTGAGCTCCCAGCAGTCTTCAGTCGCGTGGTTGTGCCTGTTGTGGTAGATGCAGAACGGGCGATTGTCCACCTTCTTCTCGTCAGCCGCCGGAGAGGCCTCGCGAGGCTGCTTGGCGTCGGGCTCCGCCGCGAGGATGGCGGTGGTCTTGCGCTTCTCGATGGGCTTCTTCCTGCTCCTGGACCCCTCTGGAGGGTCGTCCACCGTTTCTTTCTTGACGAAGAGGAGGCCCTCTTCAGCCTTGGCGCACTTGTCAGCCAGGTCGAAGAGCTTCACCACTGAGGTGAGGGTGTCGTGGATGCCACGCTTCTTGAGCATCCGGCGGTTCGTGACGCCCTCCCTGACGGCGGAGATGACGTGCGAGTCCGGGATGTTCGAAATCTTATTGCGGACCTGGTTGAAGCGCTGGATGTATCTGCGGAGGGTCTCGTCATGCTTCTGGCGCACTGCGCGAAGGTCGTTGTAGGTGAGCGCGCGTTCGTAGGTGCCCTTGAAGTTGGTGACGAAGGCCTTGCAGAGGTCCTCCCATGTGTCAATGGTGTTCTCGGGGTGGTTCATGAGCCATGAGAGCGCGGAGTCCTTGAGCGCCATGGAGAGCCAGTTGGCCATCACCTTGTCGTCGCCTCCCGCAGCCTGGATGGAGACGGTGTAGAGCTGCAGGAACTCCAGAGGGTTGGTCCTGCGAGGGGAGGTCTAGCTTGAACTTCACCGGCCAGACGACACGGCGCAAGTTGCGGGTGAAGGCGGTGCAGCCTGTGGCGTATGTCACAGCGCCGCCAGCAAGCGCGCCACGGTTCTGGCGACCTGCGGCAGCAATCTCCTGGACGACGCGGTTGTGGCGGTCCCACTGGCGCTCGATTTCCACGCGCGCATCCGCTGGAGTCCGCTGCACGATTTGGCAGTCGTGCGGCGAGGATGCGTGCGACGCGGCGCGGTGGTTTCCCGCCGGAGCTCCAGCCGGAGGAGGTGGTGGCGGAGGCGGAGGGGGAGGAGGAGCGCCGTGCGCTATGTTCCCTTTGCCTCCGAAGTGGCGCACCAGCGAGCGAGAAGGCGCTGGTGCTGCAGTAGGAGCGGCAGGAACGGCGGCGGCGTCACTAGTACAGAACGACACATCGGATACCCCTCTATGGCAACGGCAGGAGTTAGGCGACGGTAAATCGCGACATCCCCCGCGTGCCCACACTAGGCCGTAAAGCAGGCCCACAACATCGGCAATGGGTGAATAGTGGAATATATGTTGGCAACGGAGGTTAGTTTACCTCCGTTACCGATGTGTGCTCCTCGCACACGGACAGTTTTGTAATCTCCGTTGCCATTAGAAGCAGCCCGACAGCCGGCCCATAAGAACCTACTATGCCCTTCACTCTCACTCTCACTCACTTCCAACTCTAGCCGCCACACAGTCTCCTCTCTCTCCACTCTCTCGCATGGCTTCCACCGTCGGCGCTGGTAGATCCGGCCATCGCAGCCGTGACCGCGGCCGCGGCCGTGGCCGCCCCACCCTCCGGGCCTTCAGGCAGCAGCAGCGTCAGCTGGTGTTGCGGGACGAGCTTGCGGAACAGGCCGCCACCGATCCGTCCCCCGCGGGCCGGTCCCGCAGCCTTGGCGCTCGTCCGCATGGCGAAGGCTCCGGCCGCACCCGCTCATTTGGCCACCATTACCGCGAGATCCGCCAGGCGATGTACCCTGGCCGCCATCCATCTTCCTCCTCCTCGTCCTCGTCCTCCGACGAGGAGGAAGAGGAAGAGGAGGAGGATCGTGATCTGGAGATCGCTTGCCAGCTCTCCCGCGCCGATTTCGAGTGCGAGGACGCCAAGCTTCATCAGGGCGGGGCCGATCTAGAGGCGGCGGTCCTCCTCTCCGAGACGTCGACCCAGGTCGAACGCGCCGAGGAGGCGGTCTACCAGTCTGACCTGCGGGCCGCCATAGCCCTCTCTTTAGTCCACGGCGAGGGCAAGGCGCCGCCAGGGGAGGCCGGCGCTAGCTCCGTTGCCGGCGGCGACGCTAAGCGAGCCCGCCTCGCCTAATGTAAGACCCTAGTTCAGTAGGATAGCTGTTTTCTAGTTGTAAGTAGCTAATTGTTTATCTATAGATTTGCTCTGTTTTTAGTAGGCATTGTTTACACATAGATTTTAGCTATTTTCTAGTTGTAAGTAGCTAATTGTTTATCCATAGATTTGCTCTGTTTTTAATAGGCATTGTTTACACATAGATTTTAGCTGTTTTCTAGTTGTAAGTAGCTAATTGTTTATCCATAGATTTGCTCTGTTTTTAGTAGGCATTATTTACACATAGATTTTAGCTGTTTTCTAGTTGTAAGTAGCTAATTGTTTATCCATAGATTTGCTCTGTTTTTAGTAGGCATTGTTTACACATAGATTTTAGCTGTTTTCTAGTTGTAAGTAGCTAATTGTTTATCCATAAATTCGCTCTGTTTTTAGTAGGCATTGTTTACACATAGATTTTAGCTGTTTTCTAGTTGTAAGTAGCTAATTGTTTATCCATGGATATGCTCTGTTTTTTGTAGGCATTGTTTACACATAGATTTTAGCTGTTTTCTAGTTGTAAGTAGCTAATTGTTTATCCATGGATATGCTCTGTTTTTACTAGGAATTTGCTCTCATTTTAGCTTTGTTTTTGTTATGCCGATGATTAAAATTAGGTGACACCATGTGATCCGGGGTGGCGCTAGTGATCCTTGTGATATGCTCAACTACACATCGATATTGTGCATCCTACTTAGCTCGCTTGCTCCATCCCTGAAATTTGTGTGTCCAATCTACCTATATATGAGGCATTGTTTAGGCTATGTTCTAGTTGTAATTAGTTCTATATTTTCTGTAATGCCGATGAAGAAGCATATGTCTTGTGTATAGAGATGAAGGAGCTTACATTTTGATTTTTTCATCTCCTTTAGGGCGAGGAGGAAACCTGGAGACTATGCGGCGGCCGTGAAGACGTAGGAGCGGGGCTCCGTCCACACGGTCCACTGAAGCCGGCGCCTTCAGGAGCAAGACTTTTTGTGCAGTACTAAATAGGTAGAAGAAGACCACGCAATGAAGCTGGGCGAAGAGAAAGGTGAAGAACCGGCGGCCGTCAAGTAGGAACCACAGGGCTCCGTCGACAGTGCAGCAAGCGTCACCGGCTTTTTTTTTGTTTCCTTTAAACCTCATTACAAATGGTCATAAACTAATCTCCGTATCTGATGTAAAGACTAAAGGCAACGGTTATATATTATGCCCGTTGCTAAACTTATTGCAAACGATAAAAATCTCCGTTGCCATTGTGAGGCTTCACATCAGTGACAGAGGCGGGGACACGGACCCTTTCTCCGTTGCCGAAGGGGTTTTTGGCCCGTTTCCGATGTGTCGTTCTGTACTAGTGCGTTGATGAGCTCCTCGAGGCGCCCAAGCCAGTTGTCGTGGCCCGCCTGCGTGGGGCGGTAGCGCAGCAGCTCCGACGCCATCAGTAGCGCAGTGGCTGGACTGGGCGCCACCCGGCTCTACGTGGAGGCGCTCTCGTGCCTGGATGGGTGCAGGGAGGAAGCTCCCTCGCCATCGTCATCGTTGCCGCCGTCGTTGCCGCTGCCATTGCCGCCGTCGTCTTCAGGGTGCTCGACGCGCGGCTCGGCGTTGCGCTCTGAAGCGCGGTGGGCGCGTGGGCGTACACGCGCGTTGTTGTTGGCGGCGGGCTCGGTCATAGCTCTGCCAGACGTCTGCCGAGCGAGGCGCTCTGCTTGCTTGTTAGTCATGGCGCGGGGAGGTTGAAGAAGTTGAAGACGTGCC
The DNA here is from genome assembly GCA_947311845.1 of Poa pratensis. Lineage (NCBI taxonomy): Eukaryota > Viridiplantae > Streptophyta > Magnoliopsida > Poales > Poaceae > Poa > Poa pratensis. The sequence continues at coordinate 58,068 of CAMZMU010000069.1, read as the reverse complement.
TCAACCCCCTACCTGGCGCGCCAAATGTCAGAGACTAGTCCCAGGAACTAGGGGAGTCTCTCAGATGCCAGAAAATGAGTAAGGGACTGAACACAATGTCAAACAAATCCTCAACAACCTCGGCGACGATGCTCGTCGAGCTCGGTGAGGAACATCACGACAGAGAATGAACACGAGCCGCTACCCAGGTTCAGGCCCACCGTGAGGTGTAAAGACCCTGCGTCCTACTAAGTTGTATTGCACTGCTCGGAGAGGTTCACAGTACAATGTGCTTGCCGAGGGCACATCTGTGGCTCTGGTGGAAGGAGCTATGTCTTCTTCCTTGAGACGTAGCTGGTGGAGTGTAGAATGAGTTGATGAATGCGGGATCCCCCCTCCTTGGTCGTACGCTGCCTCCTTATATACTGCCTCGGTCCTCTTCCCCGAAAACTACAGGCAGGAAGGGAATCCACACGGTGGCAAAGGTGGAGCGTAGCGCACAACGTCGGGGTTCTCCATGGACGCGGTCCATGGCAGAGAGCACGTCGTCTTGGCAGAAAAAGCCACCGTCTATCTAGGACGGTGGGCTGGCGCTGCAGAGTCTCGTGGCGCGCCCCATGGTGACGTGTCGCGCTTGGAGCGTAGCGGCGGCCGGCCGCTTTATCACCAAAATGGCAATTCTTGGAGTCCGCTTTGCTTGCCCCAGCTTTGTTGACTGCTTTATACATGAGAATGGCAACTGCGGCGTCGTCGTCATCGCGCGCAGGCGCGCGCGTCACTCTGCGGTGGGCGCATGACCCATGTGCGCTCTACAGCGGGTGCAGGAGCTTGCTTCCGCTTGAAGGAACCCCGCGAGGGCCTAGAGCCTCGCCGAGGTTCTGTAGTACTTGACGCCTCGTGAGGGAGGCCTTGCGAGGACAGCGCAGAAGTGCGCCAGGACTTGGTGGTTTTCTATGCAGGGGAGGCCCTCCCGAGGGCAAAGTCCCTCTCGAGGCTCGTCAGGCTGTGTCTGGCCCTTCGCTGAATTGCTCAGCAAAGAGAAGGAACCCTCGCGAGGGAAAAACTCCTCACGAGTCTCGTCAGGCTGAACGCCTGGTCCTTAGCAGAATTTCTCGCGGAACGACGAGGGTTGTGGCAGGCCGGCCTATCGTGGGTTTGTCACGTCAGATGTCATGGATGACTTTTTAGGTGTGGGATTTGTGCGAGTCAATCGTCTCCGAGCTTGGGATCGCAGGAACAAAGATGAACACAGATTTACCCAGGTTCGGCCCCTCAATGTGAGGTAAAGACCTACTTCCTGCCTACCCTAGATTGGTATTGATATGATATATGTGGTGTTACAATGGAGGCGATCCGATCTGGGAACTCGCCATAAGAGCTAGTGTTTTAGGGCTAGATAGCTTGACCCTGTCTAAGTCCTGCGAGTCCTCTTTATATACACAGAGGCTCGCTAGGTTACAAGAGTTCTAAACGAAGCCGATCGCAAGCATGTCATCCAAGACAAGTTTTACCACCGACCTTCTGGAGCCTTCCTTCGGCAGGCCGCGATCTTTGATCGGCCCATCTTTTACGTGGCCCAATAATAGCGTGATCATGAAGTCGCTGTTTTGGCCTAGAATAAGTCGCGGGTTAATTATTCCCCCGACATTAGCTCCCAAGTGTAGCCTGAACTTCATGGAATATCTTGATATGTTTCCTTGACTTTGAAAGGTTCCTTGGATGTTTAGGCTGCACTTTTTTCTTTCTAGCTTGCACTTCCTTGCTCTGCGACTCATGATCATGTTGGACTGGTGTTTTCTCGCACTTTTGGGGCAGCCTTGAAAATACACCTGACTTCGTGAGCTTCTTACTCTATCAAGGTTTGCCTGATAGCTTCAACACTTAATGATGACCAATCTTCAAATTTTTGATAACAATATGTTGTAGCCCCCAAGGATTGAGCTGATGTGATTTGACAATGATCTCAATTCTTCTCGAGAGGTTTTGAAGATCGTCACCTGTAGCTTGATGTCATAGATAAGAAACAATTTGTTAAGATATAAGCAATTGTAGTTGGTGTTGCCGTACTATAAGCAGTACATTGATCTCTAGTTAGGCCTTTCTGAGTCCATTAAGTGGGCACTCGCGCGACTCAGTATTTCCTAGGAACATGTGTGTTCAGGGTCAAGAGCAGCCATGATAGGCAATCAAGCTCGATTGATGCCACACCCCAGTACTTTGGACGCATAATGCAAGTTGCAATCCGACTGAAGGTAAGTTTGATGGTTGCCAGTAAGTTGGCTGGTTTAGGATAACAAAGCCCCCAAAAACAATAATGATATATAGCTATGATAAGCTTTGTTTATGATGACACATAAGGTCGAGCCTTGGTGGCAATCGAGTGTTATACATAGGGTTGGGTCGCACATAGGCGGCGATCCCAGTTTGAGACATACGCCGCGCCTAGGTGGCGGCCGATTTCTGATACATAAGGTATGGCCGCGCCTAGGTGGCGGCCGATTTCTGATACAGGTGTTGCAGGTCGCGCCTAGGTGGCGACCAATTTTGAAGCAAGAGCCCTTAGTGGCTAGGATGATACTCAGCTATAGGCAGCTAGAAAAAATGAAACTTAGCTCTGATTAGCTTTTTTATGTGTAGTAAGGTCGCAGTTGCGCGACGTTCCAAGGGCGAGGCGCTTCTAGACAATCCTCGAAATCATGGCGATCACTGCTTTCTTCTCTCACATCCAGCAGGTAGTACGATCCATTGTTTAGTTTTTTGCTGATGATGTAGGGTCCTTCCCATGGAGAAGATAGCTTGTGCATTCCCTTCTAGTCTTGCTTGAGTCGCAGCACTAGGTCTCCTTCTTGAAAGGTGCGAGTTCTGATGCGTCTAGCATGATAGCGTCGCAAGTCTTGCTGATACACCGCTGACCTTGATGCTGCCAAATCTCTGACCTCTTCTAATGTGTCCACAGAATCCTGCCAAGCTGCTTCATTATCTGCTTCAACATAAGCCGCAACTCTTGGTGAATCATGTATGATATCGCTGGGCATAACTACTTCTGCTCCATAGACCATAAAATATGGTGTAAATCCTGTGGATCTATTAGGGGTTGTTCTTAAACTCCATAGCACGGCTAGCAGTTCCTCCAACCAACACTGGAGATGCTTCAACCTTTTCAATAAGGCACGGCTTAATCCCATGGAGAATTTCCTGGTTAGCTCGCTCAGCTTATCCATTGCTCTGCAGATGTGATACTGATGTGAGGTCCAGCCTTATCCCATTGTTTGCACAAAATATGTGTGTAGCTCCTTCAGAGGTGTTGCTTCCGTTATCTGTAATGATACTATGGGGATATCCAAAGCGGAATATGACCTTCTTTAAGAACTTGACTGCTGTTTCAGCCTCACAATCTCCCACGGGCTCTACTTCTATCCACTTTGTGAATTTGTCCACCACAACCAGGAGGTGAGTTTTTCCCATTGGGGACCGTCTGAAGGGTCCTACCATGTCAAAACCCCATACGGCGAAAGGCCATGTGATGGGTATTGTACGAAGTGCTTGAGCTGGCATATGATCTTGCATGGCGTATCTTTGACATCCTTCGCACACTCTGACAATCTGCTCAGCGTCTGCTAGCGCCGTTAACCAGAAGAAACCATGTCTGAACGCCTTTGCCACCAAAGATCTTGACGAAGCATGATGGCCACAATCGCCTGCGTGAATTTCGTGCAAGATTTTTCGTCCTTCTTCTGGTGATACGCATCTTTGGAATGTCCCCGCGACGCTGCGCTTGTATAGCTCATTGTTTATTATTGTGTACGCCTTGGATCGCCGTGTTATCTTGCACGCCTCTACTTCATCCTCTGGTAGCACTCCGCGACTTAAATATGCCATGTATGGCTCTGTCCATGCTGGATGTTCATGCAGGGCTGCGACTAAAGTTGAATCATCCTCTGGCTCTGCGATGTCAATCTCTGCTGGAGGCTTAACTGAAGGGTTATGCAACTCATCCAAGAAAACATTGTGTGGGACTGATTGCCTATTGGATCCTAGCCGAGACAAGGCATCTGCTGCTTCATTTTGTCTTCGATCAATATGTTCAACTTGGAAGCCAGTGAAGTGTCCAGCAACTCTGTCCACCTCTCGTCTGTATGTAGCCATGTTTGCATCCTTACTGTCCCATGTTCCAGAAACTTGTTGAGCTACCAAATCTGAGTCTCCAAAGCAACGGATGCGACTGACATTCATCTCTTTGCTATACGGAGTCCGTGAAGCAAAGCCTCATATTCTGCTACATTGTTTGTGCAATTGAAGTGTATTTGGAGCACGTATCTTAGCTTGTCTCCCTTGGGGGAAGTGAGTACAACTCCAGCCCTCGAGCCTTGTAGCTGTCTTGACCCATCCAAGTGCATGGTCCAGTATTTTGTTTCTGCCATGGTTGGAGCGACTTGCCATGAATACTCCAAACACTAGTTTCTGCCACTGAGGGTAGCGTTGCTTTGAAGCCGTGAGCACCTCACTTACATAGTATACTGGCCTTTGGACCGGGTACTCCTTGCCTGGCTCTTGTCTCTCTATAGCCATCACGGCACTTACGACACGAGAGTTTGCAGCTATGTACAACAACATGGGTTGTTTATCCTTTGGAGCTGCCAGAACTGGAGCATTTGTCAACTGAATCTTCAGGGCTGTTAAAACTTCGTCGGCTTCTGAGTCCCAAACGAAGGTATCTGACTTTTTCAGCAATCTATATAAAGGTAGGGCTTTTTCTCCCAGTCTTGATATAAAGCGACTTAACGCCGCGACGCAACCGGTGAGTCGCTGTACATCCTTGATCTTTTCTTGTTTTTGGAGGTCCATTACAGCCTTTATCTTGTCAGGGTTGGCTTCGATGCCTCTTTTTGACACTATGAACCCCAATAGCTTCCCCGCTGGTACTCCAAAGACGCACTTCGTTGGGTTGAGCTTCATGTTATATCTTCTAAGATTTGTGAAGGTTTCTTCCAAGTCACTGATGAGATCCTGGCCTACTTGCGATTTAATGATGATATCGTCCACATAGGCGTGAACATTGCGACCTATCTGCTCATGCAAGCAACTTTGAATGCACCTCTGGTAAGTCGCACTTGTGTTCTTCAATCCAAATGGCATTCTAACATAGCAAAAGGCCCCAAAAAGGGTGATGAAGGATGTCTTTTCCTGGTCCTCCTTCTTCATCTTGATTTGATGGTAGCCTGAATAGGCGTCTAGAAAGCATAACAACTCACATCCGGCTGTTGAATCAATCACTTGGTCAATCCTTGGCAAGGCAAATGGTTCCTTTGGACAGGCTTTGTTGAGACTGGTGTAGTCAATGCACATTTGCCATGTACCGTTCTTTTTCATAAGTAGGACTGGGTTTGCCACCCACTCCGGGTGATACACTTCTGTGATGAATCCTGCCGCCAATAGGTGAGCTATTTCTTCCCCTATCGCTTTTCTCCTGTCGTCGTGGAAATGCCGCAACGGTTGCTTTACTGGCTTGGCCAGGGGTTCACGTTAAGGCTGTGTTCTGCCAATTCCCTTGGCACCCCTGGCATATCTGATGGTTTTCATGCAAAGATGTCCTTGTTTTCCTGAAGGAAAGTGATGAGTGCCTGCTCCTGTTCTTTCTCCATGTGGGCTCCGATGCTCGCCTGCTTGGATGAGTCACCAGGAACAAGATCTATCTACTTGGTGTCTTGGGCCGCTTTGAATATCATTGGGATCCACCTGCGACTTATAACTCTTTAGCTCTTCAGCGGCACAAGCTGATTCTGTGAAGGCTGCATCTCCCTCCTCGCACTCTATTGCTTTTTCTCTATCGCCGTGCACTGTGATGACCCCTCTTGGTCCTGGTATCTTCAGCTGTAGGTAAACATAGCATGGCCTGGCCATAAACTTGGCGAAGGCTGTTCGTCCAACAGGGCGTGATATGGGCTCTGGAATTTTACCACTTTCAAGCATATGAACTCGCTTCTGAAGTTTTCTTCCGTCCCAAAGGTTACTCCCAGGGTTATCTTTCCCACTGGCTATGCTGACTTTCCTGGAACGATGCCGTGAAATACGGCCGTCGTGTGTTGCAGGTTGGAGTCCATGAGCCCCAAGCGCTTGAATGTATCGTAGTACATGATATTTATGCTGCTTCCCCCGTCCATAAGTACTGTGGTTAGCTTATATCCTGCTACATAAGGTGCCACAACTAGCGCTAGCTTCCCTGGCTCTCGCACTTGCGGCGGATGATCGTCGCGACTCCAAGTGACTGCATGTTCTGACCATTTTAGCCAATTGGGGGTTGCTGGTATCACATCATTTACCTGCTGGCTTTTGCGACTAAATTTTTCTTCCCTCTTGGAGGTGTTGATAACTATCGTATGGTGCTGCCCCACCTGCCTGGGGTTACTCGCATTGTGCGGCCCGGCGCCTGAACCATGAGTCGCACCAGGGCTTCCTTCGTGGTGGTTTCCCCTGTTGTGTTGGCTTTCTTATTTCCACTTCTTGTAATAATTACATTGCGCCTTGGTATGGTCTGCTGGCCGCCCGTCGCCTCCCATGTGAAGATCGCACGGCCGATTAAAAACTTCTTCCATATTAATTGGACGAGACCGATTCCTCAGCCTCTTCCTCGTTGGCCCCTGAAACCTCCACGGGTGTTGGCGATAACCCAGAGTTTCCTTCTTCACTCTTGCGCTTGTTTTGATTTGCGTTGTTGTGGCTAGTTTCTTGCTGTTGAGGCTTGCTGGTATTTTTCTTTCCTTCAACAGCGGCCTTATCCTCTTCTCCATCTGACGCATCTCGGGTTTTGTCTGAGCCAGCGTATTTGTTAGCCGCAGCCATTACCTCGCTGAGACTCTTGACCTTGCCCTTCATGCGACCTAACTTATGGATCAGTGGTTCGAACTTACAATTTTTCTCCATGACTAGGACAGCTGAGCTTGGAGGTATGTTGTCTGAGGAGTGTATAATTTTTGCCACCCTCCTCATCCAGTGGCGACTTGACTCGCCTTCCTTCTGAAAGCAACACTCTAGATCTTCTATATTGCAGAGTCGCTTGCAGGTTCCTTGGAAGTTTTTGACGAAAGCGTCTTTCAACTCTTCCCAGGTATTTATGGAGTTGGGGGTAGATTTTGTAGCCATATGTGAGCCGCGCCCTCCAACATCATGTTGAGGTACCTTGCGCATATCTCTTCTGAAGCATTTAAAATACTCATCCCCATCTCGTAGTTGTTTAGCCATGTAGTAGGGTCCAAGCTGGCGTTATAGTTTGCCACCTTGCGTGGCCTTTGAAATCTTAAGGGAAAGGTTCCGACCTGATCTTCTCAGTGAAGCATGCCGGACCTTTGAGTCACGAGGACAAAGCTGTGGATGTGCCCATATGGTTGTTAACTTCCACGAGCCGCGTCTGCGTCGTTGGAATGATAGCCTGTGCTTCTGCGGCTTGTTCCTGCTGCCTCTGCGCGACCCTTGATAGATCCTCGGTGGCCGGCTTTGGACGCTTCTTTCTGCCGCGATCCCGCGGCAGGCCACTATGGGAGGCTGCTGCCCTTCGGCTTCTGCCCTGTTGGCCTGTTGTAGGACAGCAGTGCTCAACATCTGTATCGCACGCCGTGCTTCAGTGTTGATTGGGTCGTCGCCTGTTGGTACCATCTGTGTCAAGATATTAGCCGCTGCATACATGTTATCGACCGGGCTTTGGTAGTGGCCTTGTGAGGTATGAAACCTCCTCGGTTGTTGTGACGGTAGTTGCTGGGCTTCATGGACAATCGATGGTTCCAAAATCCTTGCGATTGGTTGGTCTCCAGCAGCTGGAGTGGGTGGAAGTTCTATTGTTGGGTGAGTCACGCGCGCTTGCGCCTGTGAGTCAACTTGTCTTTGAACCGCATCGAGCGCGGCTATCCTTTGCCGTTCCTGTTGGATTCCTTGGTTCATCAGTTCGAGCCTGCAGCGCTCTGCTTCCATCCTCCAAACCTCGTACAGGAGCTCGGCCCTGGCGGCCTCAATTTCTGTTGCGCAGACAACGGCGTTCGCGGCTGACACCGGGATAAGTAGTGGGTTGCCGGGAGGTGTCGATCTTTCAGCTTCTCTCGGAGTCCCTGACGTACTTGCACCTCCGGCCATGTAGACTCCAACTGGTGCCGCCTCTTGTCCTACCACTGGCGCGTAATCCCAGTAACTGTCCTCAAGAGCTGGTATGATGGACCCAAATTCTTGCGAGTCCATGCTCTCCAGGGACTCTTCTCCGTCACTGGCGAATCCTTCTGCTGAGTCACCTTCTTGGACTGAGCTAACAGATCCGCCGCCAATGAAATCGACAAGACGTTGATAGATCCAAACGGGATGATACGGCCGGTCTCCAGGTAATCAGCTTCTGGTCCCCAGCCTGAGTCATCAATGAGAGGCGTGCCATCAACCATGATGATGTGGCCAATGGCGAGATCTTCAGCTCCTTTCATCGATCCTGCGTGGAACGTGACACTCTTGACCGCAGGCCCCCCGGTGGGCGCCAACTGTCGTGGGTTTGTCACGTCAGATGTCATGGATGACTTCGTAGGTGTGGGATTTGCGCGAGTCAATCGTCTCCGAGCTTGGGATCGCAGGAACAAGGACGAACACAGATTTACCCAGGTTCGGCCCCTCAATGTGAGGTAAAGACCTACTTCCTGCCTACCCTAGATTGGTATTGATATGATATATGTGGTGTTACAATGGAGGCGATCTGATCTGGAACTCGCCGTAAGAGCTAGGGTTTTAGGGCTTGATAGCTTGACCCTGTCTAAGTCCTGCGAGTCCTCTTTATATACACAGAGGCTCGCTAGGTTACAAGAGTTCTACACGAAGCCGATCGCAAGCTTGTCATCCAAGGCAAGTTTTACCACCAACCTTCTGGAGCCTTCCTTTGGCAGGCCGCGATCCTTGATCGGCCCATCTTTTACGTGGCCCAATAATAGCGTGATCATGAAGTCGCTGTTTTGGCCTTGAATAAGTCACGGGTTAATTATTCCCCCGACACGGCCCATGATACCCTGGTTTCCACTGGGCCGACAACCACCGCCTCCCCTGGCCTGGCGTCCGAGTCCAAATTACCGTGGCAAGAATCCGGTGTATCGGCCACCGCAACCTCGTACCAGTGCACCTTCTTCAGGCGGCTCTTCATCGACACCAGCACCGCCGCCGGTCGTGCCCACTACTACGCCACCATATCACCCGCCTCATGATCCCTGGACGGGTCTTGTTCAGGCGTGGCCCATGCCCTGGACTGCGCCATCTCCCTACGGTGCCCCGCCTACATACACGGGCACATGGAGTCCTGGCCTTCATCCTGCGACAGGTGCACCTGGCCCGCTGAGCTCGCAGCCACCCTCGCACGTCTACACGGCTCAGCTGACGTACGGCCCTCCCATGTCGTCCTCCGTCTACTACGGTGCACCGCCGGGCTACTCTGCTGTGACCACCCCCTACATGCATGGCACACCTGCAGCTCCTCCCTACATGATGTCGTCACCACCTGCTCCACCACCATCTGCACCGCCAACTTGGGATTAGGCCGCCTTCATTGCGGCCATGAACAACTTCACACTCAATAACCAAGGTACAGATTGGATTTTCGATTCTGGTGCATCCTCACATATGTCTTCAAATATGAATTTGCTGTCATCCTTTTCCCCATCTCCATTCTCCTCTATTATTGTTGGCAATGGCTCTTCTATCCCCATAACTTGCACGGGCAATTCCTATATTCCCAACAACAACCAAAATTTTCTTCTTCGAAATATTCTTGTTTCTCCTGACTTAATTAGAAATCTTATCTCTATTCGTCAGTTTACCACTGATAACTTTGTATCATTGGATCTGAACACCGGGACGGTTCTGGCTCGCTACAATAGTTCAAGTGATCTATACCCTATTCACGATGCATCTTCTTCGGCTCCACATGCTCTACACGCCTCGGTTGATCTTTGGCATCGTCGACTGGGCCATCCCAACAACACTACGCTGTCATCTCTACTCCAAGAATTTAGCATCCCTAGCTCTAGTTCATCTCATGATTCCTCTCTTTGTAATGCCTGTCAATGCGGTAAACATGTCCGTCTCCCCTTTAGTTCATCTACTACAATTAGTTCATTTCCTTTTGAATTGTTACATTGTGATTTGTGGACATCCCTATACCAAGTGTCTCCGGGTTCAAATACTATTTAGTTCTTCTTGATGATTATTCACACTATATATGTACGTTTTCCCTTCATACCAAATCCGATGCTCACACTGTTTTTCTCAATTTTTATAAATACGCTCTGATGACCCACAAGTATAGGGGTATATCGCAGTACTTTCGATAAATAAGAGTGTCGAACCCAACGAGGAGCAGAAGATGTTGACAAGTAGTTTTGATCAAGGAATCACTGTAAATACTAGCAGACAAGTTTTTAGGGGTTTTTGATATTGCAGATAAATAAAATACGAGTAAAGGATAAGCCAGTTGGTTTACTTATGATGGCAAAATGTTCTTGAGGACACACGGGAATTTCGTCAAGTGTTTTCGCTTCCTTACAGCTGGTTAATCTTTATTGTTTTGATAAGTGTTGTGTGGGTGAACCTATGCTAATGCACTGCCCTAACTTGGACTAATACATACTTGTGATTAAACCCCTTGCAAGCATCCGTGTTACAAGGAAGTAATTAAGATAAATCTAACCACAGCCTTAAACTCTGAGATCCTACACTCCCTCATGCACCGGTTTACTAATGGGGGTTTAGGTTTCTGTCACTGCGGCAACCCCACAATTAGTAACCGAATACACAATGCATTCCCCTAGGCCCATAAAGGTGAAGTGTCATGTAGTCGACGTTCACATGACACCACTAGAGGAATAACACCACAACTTAAATATCAAACCATTAAATATTACTCAACGTAATTCCACTACTAACAGCATGACTTCTCCCATGTCCTCAAGAACTGAACGAACTACTCACAAGACATCATATGGATCATGATCAGAGGTGATATAATGATGAATAACAATCTGGACATATACTTTAATTCACCTATAAAACTTAATAGCATCAACCACAAGTCGTAATCAACACCGGGAAAGTTTCCCCTATGAACTACACAAAGTATAACCCTAGATGTTACAGCGGAACGAAGTGGAGCGGTGGAGATGATGGTGACGGTGGTGGAGATGATGATCCCGATGAAGTCCGGCGTGATGACGATGATGATGGCGATGATTTCCCCCCTCCGGGAAGGAATTACCCCAGCAGATTTCTCCCTGCCGTAGAGCTTTTTCTCTCTCTGTGGTTTCCGCCTCGTGGAGGCGGCGGAATATTTCCTCGATGGCTCTCCCCGTCTTAGGGTTTCTGGGGATTAAGTACACGAAGGGGGAGCGCCCATGGTGGGCCCCACGCCGTGGGGTGGTGTTGGCCCCTCGTGGCCCATCTCAGCCTCCCCTTTTGGCTGGCTCCGGCATCTGATAAAATAGGAGCTTCAGCATATTTCCTGAGTTGACGATCTTCAGAAATAGGGTGTCTTGACGATGCTTTTTCCAGCTGAATCCTGACTCGGCAGTTAATTCTCCAATAATCATCAAACATGCAAAACAAGATAAAATAACATAAGTATATCATCCAAATATGAAATATATCAATGAATAGCAGTAAATTATGATATAAAATAGTGATGCAAAATGGACGTATCAACCCCCCCAAGCTTAGACCTCGCTTGTCCCCAAGCGAAACTGAACTCAGTAAACAAGACCACAGGTTTATGGAGTGAAGCGTCGATAATAAAGAATACGGACAAGAAGCATCAACATGTATTAATACACAAATCATTTTAGACAGCAACTTCCCCTCATATAACTTATCTTGAAACGAGTAATGGAAATCACAATAAAGGTGCATAAAGAAAATCATAGTTTGGTGATGGCAAACTTCGTTCTTGGTCAGAGAACAATTAACAGATTGTACTTATCTTTCGAGTAGAGTCCTTATATCGGAGCTATATTGCAGAACTTACATGCTCAATTATCACAATTTCTTTACAGTCATTGATAACTTTCAAAGTTATATTCCTTCAGATAAAAGACTTGTGCAAAACAAGGAAGGATAACAACATGATTGATAATATTAATATATAGATGGTTGAATCACAACAACTCAAATGCTTGCTTAAGAAAGAAGGGAATAGGTTTACTGACTCAACATAAAAGTAAAAGAAAGGCCCTTCGCAGAGGGAAGCAGGGATTAAATCATGTGCTAGAGCTTTTTAAGTTTTTGAAATCATATAGAGAATAAAAATATAAGTTTTGAGTGGTGTATGAGAATTGTCAACGAATGGTAGTGGGTGAAAACAATATCTCCTTGTCAACCAGACTTTCAAGAGCGGCTCCCATGAAGGACGTTATTTCTACCAGCAAGGCAGATCATCCCTCTTTTCTCTTTTGTTTACACATGCAGTTATTCACTGTATCATTGCTTGTCTGATAAATCAGGGCAAAAATGTGAAGAGAATTAAGCGGTTAAAGTTGTAATTAATTGGGACTGGGCACCCCATTTGCCAGCTCTTTTTGCAAATTAATAGATAAGCGGATGTATATGCCGCTAGTCTGGTGGTGAAAGTCTGTTGACAAGCTAAATAAAGAATAACCCACCTTCCTCATGAGCTAGTAAACAGTGACACAAATAAGGAGTAGTAGCTTTTGAATAGTTTAAAGGTAGCACATGAAGTATTTACTTGGAGTGGCAAGGAAATACCACATATAGGTAGTTATGGTGGACACAAATGGCATGGGTTTTGGCTCAAGGTTTGGATGCACGAGAAGCATTCCCTCTCAGTACAGGTTTTTGGCTAGCAAGGCTGGGTAGCAAGCATAAGAGTGGAGGGATACAAACAAATATAAATGTAATAGAAACAATCATGCAATCTTCCTTGTAAACACAAATAATTTTAACTTGAGAATACTAAGCTCATGAGCCAACAAGAAAGAAAGATAATGTATCTACATGCAATCCCCTCTTTTCTACTTAAGCCTCAAAGTATTGTTGCTACTGACCAATGCTAAGTTTGCCAAAACCAAATAGATTTACTTGATGCTCCCAAAGTGATGCCAATACTAACAACAAGATCATTCATATGACAGAAATTTGCAAAGTAAAATAAAGTGTGCAGAAAGTAAATGATAAAACTTCTCATTAATATTCCAATAACGGCAACTCACACCAAGGGATACATAGATAACCAACTAAAGGAGAGATACTTCCACACTGCAAACCATCCTATATGATAACTTCTCTACTCATGATATGACTCGACTGAAAAGTAAAAGGTAAAAGATAATGGTGATGATACCGCGGCACTCCCCCCAAGCTTGGAACAAGCTGAGGGGATGCCAATACCAATGATGAATTACTCCTTCGGTGGTGATGGTGAATCCCTAATAAGCTTCTCAACCAACTCCTTCAACTCGTCAATCTTGTAAGTGAGAGCACGAATCAACTCCGTGTTGTGTTCAATACGGTTCATGAACCTATCAGACTGTGAGTCCCAGCTCTTGGAATTGTTTCCCCACTTCTCATCAGACTGAGAGCTTCCTTTTCCTGCATTGTTAGAACGATCTATATTCCAACTAGTGGGTAGTTCTGCCTCAGGAACTCTTTCAAACTGATATTTATGGATTAAAGTGTGGAAAGGGTTATTGGTGCCTGGAGAAGATGTTCTTGGAGCTAAGCAATGACGCGGAACCTTCCCCCCTGTGCTCATCCGCGCATTCCTCTTTGGGTTGAATGGATTTGCCACCACTCCGATACTTGCAATGGTGGCGCGCGGGTACGAGCGCGGGTCTTCTTCTACTTCATCTTCAGCTTCACTCTTGACTTCCTCCTCCAGCTGGGATCTTGAGATCATCTTCCAGAGCCTCCTTGCCCTTGTTGTTGTTGTTGGAGACCATGATGCTTCTAAATCTGGAAACAATTCCTGGCAGAAACAGCTCGAAACGAAAACACGACGAGAAAACGATATACGGACCTCGGGGGATCCGGGGGATTATATAGCAAAAAGTTTCATAACAAAAGGAAAGTCCAGGTCGAAACCGGGCTGGAGACGGGCTCCGAGGCGCCCACACCATGCCCGGCGCGGCCAAGGGTGGGCCCGCGCCGTGGGGTGGTGTGGTGCCCTCGGGCACCGTTTCCTCCCCGTTTTGGCTCGTAATTTTCCATATTTAATAAAAACAACAAAAACATAAGTTGGGAAGTTAAACGCGAACTTTTTCTTACCAAAACTGTTACCTATTCGAAAACAGACTCTGCAGTTTTCTGAATTTGACTTTTAATAAAATCTTCCGGAGTCACTACTTGAATAATATCAACGTCTTCGTTATAAGAATCCCCAGAAATATAATGCTTGAGTCTTTGACCATTAACCACTTGAGATTTGTCACCATCAAGCGAAGTAATTTTGATTGCACCTGAACGGTAAACCTCTGAAACAACATAAGGTCCTTCCCATTTCGAAAGTAATTTACCTGCAAAAAATCTGAGACGAGACCTATACAATAGAACTTTCTCACCAACATTAAACTCTCTCTTTAGGATTCTCCTATCATGCCATTGTTTCACTTTCTCTTTAAAAAGTCTAGCATTTTCATAAGCTTCACTTCTCCATTCATCTAAGGAACTCAAGTCAAGTAACCTTTTTTACCGGCAAGTTTAAAATCTCTATTAAGTTCTTTTACGGCCCAATAAGCTTTATGTTCTAATTCTAGAGGTAAATGACAAGCTTTTCCGTAAACCATTTTATAAGGAGACATACCCATAGGATTTTTATAAGCAGTTCTATAAGCCCACAAAGCATCATTAAGCTTCCTAGCCCAATTCTTTCTAGATTTATTAACAGTCTTCTGCAAAATAGATTTAATCTCTCTATTTGATAATTCTACTTGACCACTTGTTTGAGGATGATAAGGTGAAGAAATTCTATGATTAACATCATATTTAGCAAGGGTTTTTCTAAAAGCACCATGGATAAAATGAGAACCACCATCAGTCATGAGATATCTAGGCACACCAAACCTTGGAAAAATAATATCTTTAAGCATTTTTAATGATGTCTCACCATCAGCACTAGATGTTGGTATAGCTTCTACCCATTTAGTAACATAATCAACAGCAACAAGTATATGAGTATAACCATCAGAAGGAGGAAAAGGACCCATAAAGTCAAATCCCCAACAGTCAAAAGGTTCAATAACAAGAGAATAATTCATAGGCATTTCATTGCGTCTAGTTATATTACCAACTCTTTGACATTCATCGCATGATAAAATAAATTTTCTTGCATCTTTAAAAAGAGTAGGCCAATAAAAACCTGATTGTAAAACCTTTTGTGCAGTTCTATCTCCAGCATGATGTCCTCCATAAGCACTTCCATGGCATTTTCAATATTTCTTTTTGTTCAAATTCTGGAACACATCTTCGCATTATACCATCCACTCCTTCTTTATATAAGTGTGGGTCATCCCAAAAATAATGCCTCAAGTCATAAAAGAATTTCCTTCTTTGCTGAGCTGTAAAGGTTGGAGGCAAATACTTGGCAACAATAAAGTTAGCATAGTCAGCATACCAAGGACTTTCTCGCGAGCTTACCTTTATCACAGCCAATTGTTCATTTGGAAAACTATCGTTAACAGGAACAGGATCATAAGAAATGTTTTCCAATCAGCGACAGGATTTTCAGCACCTTTCCTATCTACAATATGCAAATCAAACTCTTGTAATAAAAGCACCCATCTTATAAGTCTAGGCTTAGCATCTTTCTTTTCCATAAGGTATCTAATAGCAGCATGATCGGTATGGATAATAACTTTCGAATCAACAATATAGGGTCTAAACTTATCACAAGCAAAAACTACTGCTAAAAACTCTTTTTCAGTAGTGGCATAATTCTTTTGAGCAGCATCAAGAGTCTTACTAGCATAATGAATAACATTCAACTTCTTATCTACTCGCTGTCCAAGAACAGCACCTACAGCAAAATCACTAGCATCACACATAATTTCGAAAGGTAAAGTCCAATCAGGAGGTTGAACAACAGGAGCAGTGGTTAAAGCCTTTTTTAGAGCTCAAAAGCTTCTTTACAATCATCATCAAAAACAAAAGGTACATCTTTTTGGAGAAGATTAGTAAGAGGTTTTGAAATTTTAGAGAAATCTTTAATAAACCTTCTATAGAAACCGGCATGACCGAGAATACTACGAATACCTTTAACATCCCTGGGACAGGGCATTTTCTCAATTGCTTCAACTTTAGCTCTGTCCACTTCAATACCTCTTTCAGAAATTTTATGTCCAAGAACAATCCCTTCATTAACCATAAAGTGACATTTCTCCCAATTAAGAACAAGATTAGTTTCCTCACATCTCTGCAAAACTTTATCAAGGTTTTGCAAGCAGTTATCAAAAGAAGTTCCATAGACGGAAAAATCGTCCATGAATACTTCCACAATTTTTTCACAAAAACCATGAAAAATAGCAGACATGCATCTTTGAAATGTAGCAGGAGCATTACACAAACCAAAAGGCATACGCCTATAAGCATAAGTTCCATAAGGACAAGTAAAAGTAGTTTTCTCTTGATCTTTCGCTCTAACAGCAATTTGTGAAAATCCAGAATAACCATCAAGAAAGCAAAAATGAGTTTTCTTAGACAACCTTTCTAACATTTGATCAATAAAAGGTAAAGGATAGTGATCTTTCTTAGTAACTTTATTAACCTTTCGAAAATCAATGCACATCCTATATCCAACAACTACTCTTTGAGGAATAAGTTCATCATTTTCATTTGGCACAACAGTAACTCCTCCTTTCTTAGGAACACAATGCACAGGACTTACCCATTTACTATCAGCAATAGGATAAATTATACCAGCATCGAGGAGTTTTAATACCTCATTTCTTACCACTTCCTTCATTTTAGGGATTAACGACGCTGGTGCTCCACAACAGGTTTTGCATCATCTTCCATGTTGATGGCGTGTTGACATACAGTAGGAGAAATCCCTTTTAAATCATCCAAGTATATCCGATAGCCCCTCGGTGTTTCCTCAATACTTCCAATAACCTTGCCTCTTCAGTACCTGAAAGTTTAGAACTAATAATAACAGGATATGTTTTCTTATCATCAATGTGAGCATATTTAAGATTATCAGGCAAAGGTTTTAAATCAAAAACAGGATCTTCTTTAGGAGGTGCAGGGGTACCCAAATCTTCCACCGGCAAATTATGCTTAAGTAATGGTGGTTGATGAAGAAAGATATTGTCAATTTCATTCCTTTCCTCCATAAAGACCTCACTTTCGTGTTCCTCCATAAATTGCTGCAAGGCATTGTTAGGAGCAATAGCAATAGCAGCAGTTGTTCAATTTTCGAGTCCTCATTAGGCAAATCAGTTTCATAAAGTTTCTTACCAAACTTAGAGAAATTAAACTCATAAGATTCTCCATTAAATTTAGTGTAAATTTTCTCTTTCTTACAATCTATAATAGCACCACATGTATTCAAGAAAGGTCTACCGAAAATAATAGGACAAGTTTTACTAGCTTCAGAACCAAGTACTAGAAAATCAGTAGGATATTTAGTTTTACCGCATAAAACCTCGACATCTCTCACAATACCAATGGGAGAGATAGTTTCCCTATTGGCAAGTTGAATAACCACATCCTCAAGTTCACAGGGACTAATTTCATGCATAATTTCTTTATAAAGTTCAAAAGGAATAGCACTAGAACTTGCACCAATATCACATAAACCATAATAGCAATGTTCTCCTATCTAACTGAAAGCACAGGAACACTTGTTTTCCTAGATTTACCAGGATGCGAAACAATATTAGAAGCATCTTCACAAAAGATAATATGTTCTCCATCTACATTTTCAGTTACCAAATCCTTTATATTGCTACTTCAGGTTCAACAGTTATTTGTTCATCAGGCTCTAAAGGTTTCTTGGCACTTTTATTAACCACACTAGCTATCAGAGAATGTTCCTTGACTTTAACAGGAAAAGGTATTTTTTTCAATATAAGGTTCTGGCAAAATGTGATCAACAGTATGAACTTCAATACTTTTGCCAATGGCCGAATTGGCTTTATCTTTATAAGGTTCATGATATTTATTCAAATCCTTCTTAGGCACATCAAGATAAGAGGCAAAAGCTTTGTAATAATGTGCAACAACTTGAGAATCAAGACAATAAACAGCACTAACATTACGGAAATCATCAGTCTCCATAAAAATTTAATGCATTCCCATCCTTTAGTATTTTCCTGAATACGGTCAAGAAGGTCCCATTTAACTTCTTCTTCAGTACGTGTAAATGATCCAGAACAAGAGGCATCCAATAAATCCTTATCATGAAGAGAAAGCCATGCATAAAAATTATTGATAACAATATTACTTGGGAGCTCATGAATGGGACATTTGAGAATTAGTGACTTCAATCTCCCCCACGCTTGGGCAATAATCTCTCCATCATGAGGCCAAAAATTATATATGCGATTTCGATCTTGATGAATCTCACTAGGAGGATAGAATTAAGAATAAAAGAGAGGTACAATTTCCTCCCAGCCAATAGATCGGCCATTCTTCAGCATCTTATACCATTCCACAGCTCGCACTAGTACAGAACGACACATCGGAAACAGGACAAAAAGTCCATCGGAAACGGAAAAAGGGTCCGTGTCCCCGACCCTGTCACTGATGTGAAGGCTCTCATCGGCAACGGACAAGAAAAACCGTCACCGATGAGGCTTGATTTTGGCTATGGTTGCCATCCAGTCTCCGTTGCCGATGTATCTGGACATCAGAAACGGAGATTATGTTTCTGCTCGTTTGCATTGAGGTTTCTTCATAAGTCTAGAGCAGGAATAGATTTGGCACTGGACATTTAAAATTTCACAGCAGAAGCACAAAATGCTAACAAATTCATTCATAAGGTATAACAAATGTCACCGATACATTGCATCACAAGACAACCAATTACTTATCTTCATTGTCATGCCTCTCTAAATCTATCATTGACATGTCTAGCTAAATCTATCTATGTCATGCCTCTCTAAACTTATCCTTGTCATTTCTAACTTAATTTATCTTCATGACTTGCTGTTAGAGTTCATGAATTCAATCTTCTTCTTGGACGGTGTCGCCAAAATATAATCAACTCGCCGCTTTGTCCCCGACCTTGTATTTAGCTCATTTAAATGAGCTAAACGGATCAGCACCATGCTCTGCACATAGTGCAATAAGCGAGTGCTGATGTACTGAAGGTGCCTCTTTTGTAAAGTGGACACTGAAATGCAAAGAGAGAATATATGACTCCATGTTAGCTCACTATACATCTAGCATAAAGGACATACAACACAAAAGGATGCATAAGACATAATAACAAACTTACAAATCCATTGCATAGTTGTTGTGTACCAACAATTATGCCGGAGGACAAGCGCACCTTGGCTAAGGACCCGGCTTTTTATAAAGTGTCACCGAAATGTACATCTGTTCAGCCATGAGTTTCATACACTACCGATTTGTGCTAGTTATGTTCTTTTCGAGCGACACTACGTAGTCGTCCTCAGTGGCGGAGCTAGAACATATTGAACCAGGATGCACACATGTTACCACAATACATTTAAAACAATTTTTAGGGGTGCATATGTGATGAAAAATTGCTAATTTACAAAGAAAAATTCCTTCTCCCGGTGTTCTGTGCACCCGGCTGGCTCAAGGTGGATCCGCCAGTGGTCGTCCTCATCTTCCTCGGATGTATTACAACCCTAGTTCTAGTTCTGTTCATGAGTGTCCTATGGAAGAAAACCTAAGCAGAACAATGACAACAACCCTAGTTCGTCGGCACGACGGCCGGTCACAAATAGATGTATTACCTTTGGATTTGGTGGCGGGAGTACGTAGTCGTCCTCGTCGTCCTCGGATCGACACGCCATGCGCCCTCTAGCTACAGATCACGCGACGAGATCTGCCCGGGTAGAGCAAAGAACGGGTACACGCTGTGACGGTCGGAGGAGAGGAAGATGCGCGCCGACACGGTCAGAGGAGAGGAAGATGCGCGCCGAAACGGTCGGAGGAGAAGAAGATGCGCGCCGCCACGGTCGGAGGGAGGGAGATGCGCGCCGCCACGGTCGGAGGAGAGGGAGATGCGCGCCGCCACGGTCGGAGGGAGGGAGATGCGCGCCGCCATGGTCGGAGGGAGGGAGATGCGCGCCGCCACGGTGGAGGTAAGATCTGGTGCTACGTGGAGGCGCCGCCACACTTTGAGAGTGAGGCTGAGAGTGAGCGATAGAGTTTAGGGTTGTGTGAAGGGCACATTTATAGCAAAGTAGAACATCGGTAACGGAGGGTATAAACAACCATTTCCTTCGATTTTTCACTGACACACTAGGCTTATACTGATCTCTACTAGTATTGAAGTTGAAGAACATAAAAATAAATAACTATAACTACTCCTCAGCCTCCGCCTTCTCCTGCTCATATGCGAGGAGAGCCGCGTAGTCGTCCGTGTCGTCGCGTGGCTCCTCGCCGACGATGTCATCGCCGCCCGTGCGCCCCTCCCACATCTCGTCGTCGTCGTAGGCAGGATCGTTGCGCAGCTCCGGTAGGAGGAGGAGCCGGCGGCTCTGAAGCAACTCAACTCTTTCCGGCGGCATAGGCACCGACGCGCGGTTGAGGTGCCAGCCACCGGGTAGCCGAACCTTTGACCATGGCACTGGCCTCCTATATTGCCAGTGCCGCTACGCGACGGCCTGCCCGACGATGACGTGGTTCCATCTAGGCGACCGCGGACGAGCGTCTCTCCGCCGCGGCGAGCGGTACGGTCACGGGCGCCCGAGGATCCCGTGTCCTCTTTTGGCAGCGTAGGCACCCTCCTGTGGTTGACGTGCCAGCCAGCGGGGAGGCTAACATTTGACCAGGGCACTGGCCTCCTATATTGCCAGTGCCTCTGCGCGACGGCCTCCGGCACGACGACGCGGTTCCAATTCAGCGAAAGCGGGAAACTGCTGCGGCGAACGCCCGAGGAGTTGCTAGGAGTATCCATGGCTGCGGCGAAGTGGCGTACTGAGATAGCAGGGAGATCGTGGGTTTTTAAGGAGTAGTGGGCGGTGGCGTGGCGTCACTACGCCACTACGCCATAGCAGTTACTCCGCTCGCATCGAATTCCAAGAAGATGGAACGTGTCCACATTGCACACGGACACACAAAAGTCTCTGTTGCTATAGAGGCACATATCGGAACGGAGCCAGAATTAAGACCGTTGCCAATACTATGGGTAACGGAGTTAATACTTTCTCCGTTACCTATGTTGATGCGCCAGCCACGGCCCAGGTCAGGTTTGTGCGCACTGGCCGCGCGGAAAGCGCGATTCTCCGTCGCCTAACGCCTGCCGTTTCCATAGAGGGGTATCCGATGTGTCGTTCTGTACTTGTGTCGGCCCTTCAGTGAAATAGAGAATAACTTCCTCTTGACTTTTTCCATTGAAATACCTGCACACTTGAACAACTCGCATAATTCATGTATAAATAGTAAATGATCACCAGGATGGATGGTTCCATCTCCAACATAGCGGTTATCCATAACACGTTCAACAATTTTCATAGGTATTTTAAATGGATCTAATTCAGCAGGCGGCGGTTCATCTACTACCTTAGCAGTGGCAGTAGTATTCCCAAATAGGGATTCGAATGGAGACCTCTCCATAATAAAATAAAGCAGCAAGCAGAAATAAAAACAGCACTTATAGTAAAGGTTTCCCTTACCAATTCCACTTACCAATAGCACTTCACTCCCCGGCGACGGCGCCAGAAAATAGTGTTGATGATCCACAAGTATAGGGGGTGTATCGTAGTACTTTCGATAAATAAGAGTGTCGAACCCAACGAGGAGCAGAAGATGTTGACAAGTAGTTTTGATCAAGGAATCACTGTAAATAGCAGCAGACAAGTTTTTAGGGGTTTTTGATATTGCAGATAAATAAAATACGTGTAAATAAAAGACAGTGATAATAATTGCAGCAGGTGGCCCAATCCTTTTTAGAGCAAAGGATAAGCCGGTTGGTTTACTTATGATGGCAAAATGTTCTTGAGGACACACGGGAATTTCATCAAGTGGTTTCGCTTCCTTACAGCTGGTTAATCTTTATTGTTTTGATAAGTGTTGTGTGGGTGCACCTATGCTAATGCACTGCCCTAACTTGGACTAATACATACTTGTGACTAAACCCCTTGCAAGCATCCGCATTACAAGGAAGTAATTAAGATAAATCTAACCACAGCCTTAAACTCTGAGATCCTCCACTCCCTCATGCACCGGTTTACTAACGGGGGTTTAGGTTTCTGTCACTCTGGCAACCCACAATTAGTAGCCGAATACACAATGCATTCCCCTAGGCCCATAAAGGTGAAGTGTCATGTAGTCGACGTTAACACGACACCACTAGAAGAATAAACTACTCACAAGACATCATATGGATCATGATCAGAGGTGATATAATGATGAATAACAATCTGGACATATACTTTAATTCACCGATAAAACTTAATAGCATCAACCACAAGTAGTAATCAACACCGGGAAAGTTTCCCCTATGAACTACACAAAGTATAACCCTAGATGTTACAGCGGAACGAAGTGGAGCACTAGAGATGATGGTGACGGCGGTGGAGATGATGATTATGATCCCGATGAAGTCCGACATGATGACGATGACGATGGCGATGATTTCCCCCCTCCGGGAAGGAATTTCCCCAGCAGATTTCTCCCTGCCGGAGAGCTTTTTCTCTCTCAGTGGTTTCCGCCTTGTGGAGGCGGTGGAATATTTCCTCGATGGCTCTCCCTATCTTCGGTTTTCTAGGGGATTAAGTACGCGAAGGGGGAGTGCCAGAGGTGGGCCAGGGCGGCCACACCATGCCCCGGTGTGGCCATGGTGGGCCCCACGCCATGGGGTTGTGTGGGCCCCTCGTGGCCCATCTCAGCCTCCCCTTTTGGCTGGCTCCGGCATCTGATAAAATAAGAGATTCGGCATAATTTCCCTGAATTGACGATCTTCAGAAATAGGGGTGTCTTGACGATGCTTTTTCCAGCTGAATCCTGACTCCGGCAATTAATTCTCCAATAATCATCAAACATGCAAAACAAGATAAAATAACATAAGTATATCATCCAAATATGAAATATATCAATGAATAGCAGTAAATTACGATATAAAATGGTGATGCAAAATGGACGTATCACGCTCATACTCACTTCGGCCTTCCAATTCGCTTTCTTCAATGTGACCATGGTCGAAAATTTGATAATATTGGAAATCATAATTTCTTCCTATCTATGGGTACTCTACTTCGTTTCTCATGTCCCTACTCCTCTCCACAAAATGGAAAAGCCGAACGCTCACTCCGATCTATCAATGATATCTTACGAACCCTACTTCTCCAATCTTCCCTTCCCCCTTGTTTTTGGGTTGAAGCCCTACGCACGGCAACCTTCCTTCTTAATATCCGCCCTACCAAAACATGTCCCCGTTACACCCCTTTTCAATCTCTTTTTCTTGACAATCCCGATTATTCTTCCCTACGAGTCTTCGGTTGGCTCTGCTTTCCAAACATCTCCACCACCACTGGCCACAAACTAGCTCCTCGCTCCCTCCCATGAATCTATCTAGGTCTTTCCGACGATCATAAGGGCTCGTGTTGTTACGATCCTTCTTCTGGTCGGGTTCTTCTTTCTCGTCATGTTACCTTTGATGAACATACTTTTCCCTACGCTGCTTTTTGTTCTTCCGAGCCTACCCCTTCCACACCGCCATCCAACCCTTTTGTGCATCCACCACTTCTTTCCCAAACCTTAAACCCAACCCCACCTATGACCCCATCAACCCCAGCACCATCCTCTCCCGAACCATAGCCTCTAAACACCCCACATACACCACCTGCCACGGCTGAATTCTCTCCCGGGGCAGACTTATCTCCCGAGGCATCGCCACTCACTATTTCCCCTACGCCTACCTCCGATCATACCGCGACAGCTCCTACTCCCATCTCTATCTCCGATATGCCTATCCCACCCAATGCTGTCACTGTTGCTGCCCCACTAAATGATCATGTCATGCGTACTCGCGGTAAGCGTGGCTTTCACATTCCCGTGCGCAAACTTAACCTAACCGCAACACCCACTATTTCCCCTATTCCTACATCCTACAAGCGTGCCCTTCTTGATCCGTTGTGGCATGCCGCCATGCGTGATGAGTTTGATGCTCTCACTGGCAATAACACCTGGCCTCTCGTCCCTAAGCCTTCCAACGCCAATATTGTCTCGGGTAAGTGGGTCTTTCGTCACAAATTTCACTCTGACGGTTCCCTTGCTTGTTACAAGGCTTGCTGGGTTTGCCGGGGTTTTTCTCAGCAACCAGGTGTTGACTTTGATGAGACATTCTCTCCTGTCGTCAAACCCATTACTATTCGTGTAGTTCTTAGTCTTGCTGTTTCCTCCTCTTGGCCTATTCATCAACTCGACATCAAAAATGCCTTTCTTCATGGCAAATTAAATGAAACAGTTTATTGTCAACAGCCCTCAGGTTTTGAGCATCCCTCTTCTCCTGATCTTGTCTGTCTTCTACACAAATCATTATATGGTCTTAAACAAGCTCCTAGAGCATGGTTTCATCGCTTTGCCACATTCATTCAAACTTTAGGATTTCTCCCATCTAAATCGGATTCCTCCCTGTTTATCTTTCGTTCCTCTCACCACACCGCATATTTGTTGTTGTATGTCGACGATATTGTTCTCACCGTTTCCTCTGACTCCTTTCTAACTCACATAATTTCTCTACTCAACAATGAATTTTCTATGACCGACCTTGGCACCCTCCATCATTTTCTTGGTGTTGCCGTCTCTCGCTCCAAAGATAGCCTCTTCCTTTCCCAACGTCAATATATACTTGACCTATTATCTCGTGCTGGCATGTCTGATTGTCAACCCTCTCGTACACCCGTTGATGTCGGTTCCAAACTTTCTGCCGACGGTGATCCTATTTCTGATCCCAGCCTCTATCGTAGTCTCACAGGTGCTCTTCTGTACGCCACTATCACTCGTCCTGATATCTCCTACTCTGTTCAACAAGCCTGTTTATATATGCATGATCCTCGTCTACCTCACTTTAATCATATCAAACGCATACTTCGATATCTCAAAGGTACTCTTGACCATGGCTTACGAATTAATTGTTCCTCTCCCACAAGTTTGACAGCTTATTCTGATGTGGACTGGGCAGGTTGTCCAGACACTCGACGATCAACATCCGGCTATTGTATTTATTTGGGTGATAATCTTGTTTCATGGTCCTCTAAAAGACAGGTCACAGTCTCCAGGTCGTCAGCTGAAGCGGAGTACAGGTCGGTTGCTCATGTTGTCACCGAATCAATTTGGCTTCATCAACTTCTGGCTGAGCTTCATCGTCCCATCGAGCGTGCAACCATTGTCTATTGTGACAACATCTCTGCAGTCTACATGGCCTCCAACCCAGTTCATCATCGACGAACAAAGCACATTGAGATTGATATTCATTTTTTTCGAGAGAAGGTTGCCCTTGGCGAAGTGCGTGTTCTTCATGTTCCAACCAGTGCTCAGTTTGCAGATATCTTCACCAAGGGACTACCAACAGCTCCATTCACCGACATACGTTCTAGTCTCAACATCGTCACACCCGATGTTGATACTGCGGGGGGGTGTTAGCAATATGTTTACTACAAGGATACCAAAACCCTAGCCCTATGTCGGTTCTCCATGCACTTTATATACGATGTAATCCCCTCTATTTTGATTAATACAATCACGAGTTATCTCAATTATCATATGGGGGCAATATAATGTTTATGATGTTCAAAAAAATGTTCACGGTGTTCAAAAACTTGTTCGGGGCTACACAATATTTTCATATGATTCAATAAAAGGTTCACCAATTCAAAAACCATTCATATAATTAAGAAACATTCACGGGGTTTAGTTTAAAAAATCATTAATCTGACTATATAAATAAATAAAAACATGATAACTTTCCAGATTTATTTGAAAAATATTTTATTTGAAAACGGGCAAACAAAAAGTAAAAGAAATAGAAAAGAGCAAACAGAAAAAAAATCACCTTTTCTAAGGGTAAAAAAAAATAACCTAATAAAGTGGCCGTATAATTGCAGCTCATTTAGTGGCGCTACAGGCCCAGACGGGGTATAGCTCCCCAATGAAGAGGGTGAGGCCGTGAGGGTAAGTTGGGCTCTGTCTCGGTCAGCACCAATTTAGCTGTGCTCCTCGTTCCTCTAAAAACAAAAAACTGTGCTCCTCCTTGTACGGAGTATAATCACTTGTCTACTCTGTTCGGTTGACGGTGAATAGTAAGTACGTACTTACTCGTTACTCCATTAGCTTCACAACGGAGATGCACTACATGATGATGAAACATGCACGTTTTTTGGTGTATATATACCAAGGTTCTGGATACCGGAAAAAAAAAATCCGGTGGGGGCCGATATTTCCGGTAACCGGGGTTATTGGAAAATACCGGCCGGTTACCGGCCCGAAACTCTCCGAAATTTTTTACGCTTTAAACTTAGAACGTCGAAATTTTTGAAATTCAAATTTTCCGAGCATGAATTCGGTTCAAATTTGACTAATCCGGAATTTTTCATCCGATATACACAAATTCAGGGGGGCCGATAAATCCGGTTACCGGCCGGTAACCGCGAAATATCGGCCGGTAACCGAAACCTTGATATATACTCCTCCCTTATCAAGGCACGATGCCACGAATGTGTAAGTGCAGCAGGGCATAAATTCCCTCTCGATTGATGGAGGCGCATGGGCATCTTTCTTTTCTGTTGCCGCTGGTCCACAGGAGTAATTAATTACGAGGTGATGCTGCATCCTAACTTAAGTATTCCTCACGTACGAACCAGCACACTTCCCGGCCGGCAGCCAGCAGCTTTGTCCAGTCACAGTCAGTCACCCACACCAGCTAGCTAGCTAATAAGCCTCCGCCGGCGATGTGTCTCCCGTTCCTCTCCGGCGGCCGCGACGACCACGGCCCATCATCCGACCACCGGTATCCGCCAACGCCGTCCGCGGACCAAAATCATCCTCGTCACCATCCTCCCGCTTCCCCGGTGAAACACGGCCACGGCAGGATCACCGACGGGCCAGCGCGTCCGCCGCCCGAGAGTTACAAGGAAGAGGAGGAGGATCATCGGCAGTACGTTACTGCCTCTCCTCGCCGTGGCCCGCCGGCGGAGCTCCAGTACTACGGTACGGCGGCTGCACACAGCCACGGCGGCGAGGGTGAAGATCGCACGCGACGGACCAAGTCACGGGGGGCAGGATCCATCGTCAGGTGAGCGACGACTGTCCCGACTTGCATGCGTTCTCGATCGGCCGGCGGGTGTTGTATTTTAAGGAATATTCTGCGGAAAAAATAAACCCAGAGATATGTTGTTCTGGGATAGAGGCCATTTTCTTGAATGCACTTCTTCGTCATTTTCTTGAATGCACTTCTTCGTCAGGTGACTTGCATGCAGTTCTTTTGGTGCAGTATTGTACACGTCGCTGCTCGATCCTGTATGGCGGTCCTTATCTGAGCGTTACGTCTGCACGCATATATATGTACTACAAGGACCCGGAATATGTTCTCCACCATCGGGATCCCTTATATGCTCCCATACCCCCAAAAAAAAATCAATTTTAAATGTTTCGATTTTTTTTTAATCCTCACAAGGATCTGTCAAAAATCTCCAAAAATTTCAGATCCAAATTCGAAATGCACATTGAGAAACAAAAAAGACAAAACCATATGGGAGTAGTGTCAATTGTGTTTTGTCATTTTGTGACAATATTCATGCTAGATTTGTTTTGTTTGTTTCTCAGTATGTATTTTGAATTTGGATATGATTTTTGGAGCTGTTGTAGACACATACCTTGTGAAATTCACATAAATAATATTTTTTTTGAATTTGGATACGATTTTTGGAGCTGTTGTAGACACATACCTTGTGAATTCACCACAGTTAAAACAATGCTTCCAACAGTGCCTCTGTGATTAAAAACATAATTCATTTGTTATATTTGTTAGTTGGAAACAACTCATAATTTTAGAAAATTATTTCAGAAAAAATCAGGGATTGGCTCGGATAGATTAGCCTTTTTTTGTTAGAAGGAGTTTGTGACTCTCTAATCTTTTGCTTCACGGGTGGTGGCAAACCAAGCTGGTTACGCAGCGGGAGATGCCCGTCCGTAACTAATCAAAGCTAACAACCGTTTGGCCCACACATGCATCTTGTTGCGGAATCGGATGATCTGCTTAGATTGTAGGACAATAGAGGAGTCTGATGGATATCATTTATCTTTTTTAGGGGTCAACTGCCACCTATCACTAACCGTAAATGACAATAGAGAAAAGGTCAAATATTTATTCATAAATATCCATACAACTTGTAGCAAACTTTATATACGTAAACCATATGACATACTATATATCATGCATCCACATAAAACCACATAAGGCTAGCTTGATCTTCTATATCACCCACATATGGACCTTGCTCCTATGTGAGAGCAGGATTAAAGACCAAATTTAATTCAAGCACAACTAAGATGTTTTATTTGATATATATACATATCTTGTTGTTTTCCTAGTGCCATCCATCATTTCCACCGCCACCAGATCCTCCACCGTAACCTCCACCTCCACCATTTCCGCCACCAGTGCCACTACCATATCCTCCGCCAGAGCCACTCCCGTATCCACCATTGTTGCCACCACCATAGCCGGAATTGCTATTCCCACCACCATGTCCTTGGTTACCGTTCCCGCCACCATATCCCGGTCCATAGCCTCCACCACTGTAACCAGGACCATAACCAGAGTTTCCATACCCCCCACTGTTTCCACCCCCATTGTTTCCATATCCTCCACCGTGCTGGTTTCCGCCACCGTTTCCATATCCTCCGCCGTTGTTTCCGTATCCTCCATTGTTTCCATATCCTCCACCGTTGTTACCGTATCCTCCGTTATTTCCGTATCCTCCACCACTGTTTCCGTACCCTCCATTATTCCCGTACCCTCCACCATTGTTTCCGTATCCTCCTCCATTGTTTCCGTATCCTCCACCATGTCCTCCTTCAGGTTTCACATTCTTCTTCTCAGATTCTGCTTGCATACAAGAAAAAAATCATTAATTTGGCGATCAATGGTTGAGGTACCATTCTACTTACGTACATGAGGACGAATGATATCTACAGTCGGTAATGGTAGTTGAGAGAGAGAGAGAAGGGAGGAAGGGGAAGTTTTGACATACCTTTACCTTCAGTGAGCTCTTTAGCACCCGCTACATCTTGGCACAAAAGCAGGAAAGAAGCTAGCACTACACCAAGCAGAAGCAGAGACTTGAGAGCCATTGTGGATGATCAGTCAGGTCAACTTCGAGTTAGCTCGCAAAGTCGCAAGCTTAGGATGAGATGATATATAACTTCAAGTGATCCCCTACTTATACAAGACGCAACAATGCATGCATGCACGCTTCTGTCTCCTATCAATGGACGGGAGCTAAAGTTGGAGTGACAATGCATGTGTCTGATACGGTTGGTTGGATGCTGTATATCTCGTTGTCAAACTTGATTAGGGCTTAGCCCATGGAGCAGGGCATTGACATTCGTCCATGAATTTACGTGTGGTCGAGAGTGTATAGAAACAGCAGCGAACAAATTAGAGGTTGCCACAAGAACGAGGGTATATGTACACGTACGTGCTATATACCGTGTAGGCTGTCGGCAAAAATTAATACATGTGCAGCTGGTATAATATCAGGAACGATATTTAGGTTTGTTTCACCTCGTATGTATTATCGTGGCCAGTAGAAATAAGCAGCTGCTGTTTCAATACAGCTTGCCGGCTTGCCGCTAATTCAATACAGCTTGCCGGGATTGACTCAGCACTGCTGGCTGATAGTGTTCACTTTCCCGTGTTCCCTGAAATGGTCGGCAAGGTGGTCGATAGATAGATACCGGCAAAAGAAAGTTGGTCGATAGATGCATTTAATGTTTTTCAGATATTTCAGAACAACTGTTCATGTATGTGAATACAATCTAGTCATCTAGATAAATTAATCATGCAGTTCGTAACAAAGTTCATGTATTTTCCCCAAAAATAAGATAAAAAAGATAAAATAGTGAATGGATAAATAAGTAGTTACAATGGAAAAATAGAACAAAAAGAAGATTCATAAAAAGAAAAAGACCAGAAAAAACAGATGACCAGAAACATGGGCCTACTGGCGTCGGAGGGTTTTTGCACAGAGCGCCCATGTTGCTTGCAAAAACGTGGAGCTTGAAGAGCTCTCTAAATGTGCCGTTTAGAGGCGAGTGTCTTTTATTTTACTTTAAATCTTACAAAATATTTCCACTTTCTACAAATTAATTTTATACATTAAAATGTGTGTTGTAAAAATTGTTTGCGGCTGTAGAATATAGATTTTCATACGTACATGAATAAATGGTTCATTGGTTCTACACAAATTTTAACGCGTATCTAAATATATGTTCATGAGTTCAAACGTTATTTGTACCTATATGATTTAAATTCTCCATATGAGATTAAATAGATGTTCATGTGTATATATAAATGTTCAAGGGGTAGATAATTGTTTTCCATATACGATAAAAATATTGATACATAAAACTAGAAAATACCATAGTATATATAAGTGTAAAAAAGAACATGAAGGAAATAATGAAAATATTTGAAAATTAAAAAATGGGGAGAAAGAAAGCTTGGAAGAAACATGCAAAAAACAAAAAGTGTTTACGGTGAAGGTAAAACCTTGAGAACTTTGCCGTCCAGACCCCGATCGAGCTAGTTTTTTTCATGTCTATAGTATGACATGCCACACCCTAGAGAAAGCAGATTTACAAAATTGGCCCATTGGAGATTTTTCTAAAATTCGCTTATCGCAAGCTAGAGAGCAACGTTCGTTTCGGTGAAATCCTACACTTCCTTCGAAGATGTCTGCGGCCACCCACCCTCCAGATGAGCCGATCAAAACATGAGTAGCACATAGAAAGTTAGGGTGGGCTATTTAGATCATGTCTGTACCAATCACGTCTTGTGACCGAGCCGTTCAGGTACCGTGACGGCCGCGTCACTGTGGACTACCGACGCAGAGTTCACGGTGAAGGTAAAACCTTGAGAACTTTGCCGTCCGGACCCCGATCGAGCTAGTTTTTTTCATGGCTTTAGAATGATATGCCACACCCTAGAGAAAGCAGATTTACAAAATTGGCCCGATGGAGATTTTTCTAAAATTCGCTTACCGTAAGCTAGAGAGCAACGTTCGTTTCGGTGAAATCCTACACTTCCTTCGAAGATGTCTGCTGCCACCCACCCTCTAGATGAGCCGATCAAAACATAAGTAGCACATAGAAAGTTAGGGTGGGCTATTTAGATCATGTCAGTACCAATCACGTCTTTTGACCGAGCCGTTAAGGTACCGTGACGGCCGCGTCACCGTGGACTACCGACACAGAGTTCACGGTGAAGGTAAAACCTTGAGAACTTTGTCGTCCGGACCCCGATCGAGCTAGTTTTTTTCATGGCTATAGAATGACATGCCACACCCTAGAGAAAGCAGATTTACAAAATTGGCCCGATGGAGATTTTTCTAAAATTCACTTATCATAAGCTAGAGAGCAACGTTCGTTTCGGTGAAATCCTACACTTCCTTCGAAGATGTCTGCGGCCACCCACCCTCCAGATGAGCCGATCAAAACATGAGTAGCACATAGAAAGTTAGGGTGGGCTATTTAGATCATGTCTGTACCAATCATGTCTTGTGACCGAGCCGTACAGGTTCCGTGACCCCCGCGTCACTGTGGACTACCGACGCAAAGTTCACGGTGAAGGTAAAACCTTGAGAACTTTGCCGTCCGGACCCCGATCGAGCTAGTTTTTTTTTCATGGCTTTAGAATGATATGCCACAGCCAAGAGAAAGCAGATTTACAAAATTGGCCCGATGGAGATTTTTCTAAAATTCGCTTACCGTAAGCTAGAGAGCAACGTTCGTTTCGGTGAAATCCTACACTTCCTTCGAAGATGTCTGCTGCCACCCACCCTCTAGATGAGCCGATCAAATCATAAGTAGCACATAGAAAGTTAGGGTGGGCTATTTAGATCATGTCAGTACCAATCACGTCTTTTGACCGAGCCGTTAAGGTACCGTGACGGCCGCGTCACCGTGGACTACCGACACAGAGTTCACGGTGAAGGTAAAACCTTGAGAACTTTGCCGTCCGGACCCCGATCGAGCTAGTTTTTTTCATAGCTATAGAATGACATGCCACACCCTAGAGAAAGCAGATTTACAAAATTGGCCCAATGGAGATTTTTCTAAAATTCACTTATCGTAAGCTAGAGAGCAACGTTCGTTTCGGTGAAATCCTACACTTCCTTCGAAGATGTCTGCGGCCACCCACCCTCCAGATGAGCCGATCAAAACATGAGTAGCACATAGAAAGTTAGGGTGGGCTATTTAGGTCATGTCTGTACCAATCATGTCTTGTGACCGAGCCGTTCAGGTACCGTGACGGCCGCGTCACTATGGACTACCGACGCAAAGTTCACGGTGAAGGTAAAACCTTGAGAACTTTGCCGTCCGGACCCCGATCGAGCTAGTTTTCTCTTCATGGCTCTAGAATGACGTGCTACAGCCTAGAGAAAGTAGATTTACAAAATTGGCCCGATGGAGATTTTTCTAAAATTCGCTTACCGTAAGCTAGAGAGCAATGTTCATTTTGGTGAAATCCTACACTTCCTTCGAAGATGTCTGCAGCCACCCACCCTCCAGATGAGCCGATCAAAACATGAGTAGCACATAGAAAGTTAGGGTGGGCTATTTAGATCATGTCTGTACCAATCACGTCTTGTGACCGAGCCATTCAGGTACCGTGACGGCCGCGTCACCGTGGACTACCGACATAGAGTTCACGGTGAAGGTAAAACCTTGAGAACTTTGCCATCCGGACCCCGATCAAGCAAGTTTTTTTTCATGGCTATAGAATGACATGCCACAGCCTAGAGAAAGCAGATTTACAAAATTGGCCCGATGGAAATATTCTAAAATTCGCTTATCGTAAGCTAGAGAGCAACGTTCGTTTCGGTGAAATCCTACACTTCCTTCGAAGATGTCTGTGGCCACCCACCCTCCAGATGAGCCGATCAAAACATGAGTAGCACATAGAAAGTTAGGGTGGGATATTTAGAACATGTTTGTACCAATCACGTCATGTGATCGAGCCATTCAGGTACGATGACGGCCGCGTCACTGTGGACTACCGACGAAGAGTTCACGGTGAAGGTAAACCTTGAGAACTTTCCCGTCCGGAACCCGATCGAGCTAGTTTTTTTTCATGGCTATAGAATGACATGCCACACCCTAGAGAAAGCAGATTTACAAAATTGGCCCGATGGAGATTTTTCTAAAATTCGCTTACCGCAAGCTAGAGAGCAACGTTCGTTTCGGTTAAATCCTACACTTCCTTCAAAGATGTCTGAGGCCACCCACCCTCCAGATGAGCCGATCAAAACATGAGTAGCACATAGAAAGTTAGGGTGTGCTATTTAGATCATGTCTGTACCAATCACGTCTTGTGACCGAGCCGTTCAGGTACCGTGACGGCCGCGTCACTGTGGACTACCGACACAGAGTTCACGGTGAAGGTAAAACCTTGAGAACTTTGCCGTCCGGACCCCGATTGAGCTAGTTTTTTTTTCATGGCTCTAGAATGACATGCCACATCCTAGAGAAAGCAGATTTACAAAATTGGCCCAATGGAGATTTTTCTAAAATTCGCTTACCATAAGCTAGAAAAGCAACGTTCGTGTCGGTGAAATCCTACACTTCCTTCGAAGATGTCTGCGGCCACCAACCCTCCATATGAGTCGATCAAAACATGAGTAGCACATAGAAATTAGGGTGGGCTACTTAGAACATGTCTTTACCAATCACGTCTTGTGATCGAGCCGTTCAGGTACCGTGACGGCCGCATCACTGTGGACTACCGACGAAGAGTTCACGGTGAAGGTTAAACCTTGAGAACTTTGCCGTCCGGACCCCGATCGAGCTAGTTTTTTTCATGGCTATAGAATGACATGCCACACCCTAGAGAAAGCAGATTTACAAAATTGGCCCATTGGAGATTTTTCTAAAATTCGCTTATCATAAGCTAGAGAGCAACTTTCGTTTTGGCGAAATCATACACTTCCTTCGAAGATGTCTGCGGCCACCCACCCTCCAGATGAGCCGATCAAAACATGAGTAGCACATAGAAAGTTAGGGTGGGCTATTTAGATCATGTCTGTACCAATCACATCTTGTGACCGAGCAGTTCAGGTACCGTGACGACCGCGTCACTGTGGACTACCGACGCAGAGTTCACGGTGAAGGTAAAACCTTGAGAACTTTGCCGTCCGGACCCCGATTGAGCTAGTTTTTTTTTTCATGGCTTTAGAATGACATGCCACAGCCAAGAGAAAGCAGATTTACAAAATTGGCCCGATGGAGATTTTTCTAAAATCCGCTTACCGTAAGCTAGAGAGCAACGTTCGTTTTGGTGAAATCCTACACTTCCTTCGAAGATGTCTGCGTCCGCCCACCCTCCAGATGAGCCGATCAAAACTAGAGTAGCACATAGAAAGTTAGGGTGGGCTATTTAGATCATGTCTGTACCAATCACGTCTTGTGACCGAGCCGTTCAGGTACCGTGACGGCCGCGTCACTATGGACTACCGACGCAGAGTTCACGGTGAAGGTAAAATCTTGAGAACTTTGCCGTCCGGACCCCAATAGAGCTAGTTTTTTTTCATGGCTCTAGAATGACATGCCACATCTGTGACACCCCTCCCTGGTACATCTTGCCAGAGAGGCAGTCATCCCGTGCGTCATCCCAAGATAACTGGCCGCACGTCACAACGGTGTAACATAATGGAAATCATTACACAATCAGGCACATCAGTGCTACAAATGGTTTACAAGGCCATCAAGGAATGACAAAATATCAATCCCAGCATGGCACGATACAGAGTTTTAAATGGCAGCGGAAGACATATGAGAGGCTACGGCTTGGAGCGGCTCCACTCCACAGGTTCTGGCTGGGCTACTGATCCTAGCACGCTCTTGCTTCAAATCCTTA
The DNA here is from genome assembly GCA_947311845.1 of Poa pratensis. NCBI lineage: Eukaryota > Viridiplantae > Streptophyta > Magnoliopsida > Poales > Poaceae > Poa > Poa pratensis. The sequence goes on along the minus strand of CAMZMU010000069.1, from coordinate 22,805 downwards.
CTAAGGTGGAAGAGGAATCCTCGACAAAACCTGGCCACAATCATAAGGCCCGTGAGTACATTATTATGCACTCAGCAAGTATCGCCACTTACTACAAACAATCCAACAATCATGCAGCAAGATATATATTGGATCTAAAATCCTACAACATGGCAAGGTCTACTCTAGATACACGACAAGAAAGTAGCATGGCATTGACAACCAAACATGTCGTAAGCAAGCAACGGGGGTATCACCAGTACAGAGTCCAAGCCAGGTGGGGTTGGATCGTGCACCGGCAATCATACAAAGGACTTACCTGTGACGAGAAGACGGGTGTACCGAGTGGGTACCAAATAATACACAACATCACCTGTGATCACTGCTAGGCCCACTGGCCTCATCATTTCACTCTGGGCATGCACGGTTGATGTGGGCTTTGGCCTAACTATAGGCTTCCCAACGCATCACACCGCCATCCCTAAACTTGGTTCACAATCACATCTCAAGTGACATTCCCTGCATCATCTTATTGTTTAATTAATGAAATCAGGTTGTTCGTCTTACTTTCAAACATAACTTATGTTTAACCTCCTGACTCGACAAAGACAATAGTGTGACCGACACTGAACTCATTGTTCCATAACCTTGGAACTAGGCTAGATATCCAGATTTACACTCTCGAGAGGTTGCAATACTTCACTCATCTAAGTGGATCATTAACAACCGGTACTTTAGGATCACGTCCTTAAGACGGTCTGATACACTCACTCAACCGTTCACGCCATAAAGACACTCCCTATATAGCTACCGACATAACTATATGCCTTATGCAGAAGTGAATCCGGCACGTCCCTAACCCATGAGCGACGCCTAGCTCCGGAACCTTCGCAAGACTAGCCCCGACCAACTATGGTAACCGACTAGACTTGCCAAAAGGGTGGCATCAAAGGAGGTTCGATAGGATTACGTAGGTCAAGGCCCGCCCATGTGAGCGACAGTGGCAGTGCTTTCAAAGTTCAGATTAGTGGCACTATGGACTGACCCTATCGATGTTTGGAGGGTTGTTTCATTTTATCAAGTTCCTCATAACAAGTCCAAACAACAGGGGATTAGTCGAACACAACAATCGCAATATCAATATCATATAACATCAAACAACAAGACATTAGCAACGTAACATTTGCAGGTATAGATATCAACATAACAATCTCTACTATATAATATAAGTAGCGTTTCTTGCTTCGTCCGTTTTCGGTGGTACGTCGTAGCTAAGCGACCAGGTATGTTGATCGGTAAAAAAAACCAGCGTGGCACGATTTGGAAAAAACCAACATACCAAAGCTACGCTAAAAAAAAGACAGCGCTAGAAACCGGGTCAAACACCGTCTCGACATCCCCGCAAGGCCACAACGCAATAAAAGAGAGAAAAAACCAATCCTCCTCCCACGATCCCCACGAGCTCCCCCTCCTACGACCACATCCGCTTTGACTGAAGGTCGCCGCCACCGTCAGCCGTGAAGCACGCTGCCGCTATCCCCTACGATGCCGATGTATACGTCCCCCTATTTTAACGCTCGGCGGCAACAGACTGATCCTAAAAACAACGTCGCGGCGTGATCTGTCCTCGGCAGCGAAGCCAACAATGGCAGCGACCCGGTTGCTGGACATGCGCTCTTCCGTCGATATCCTAGTCTTTTCCGCCAAGTAGCCGACGGCAAGAGTGCTCCAGCTTGTGGGACATGAGGGCTTCATAGTCTTCTAGGCCGACGCTCTGTCCGCCGGTGCCCTAGCTTCTCTGCCATTGTCGTAGACACGGAGATTGGGCAGAGGAATTCCTCCCGGGAATTTCGGCCTGCTCCGCCGCATCAGAAGAGAACGGATAGTCAGGACGTGTTTGGACCCACGTCGGTCTTGGACGAATCGGTGAGGGGCAGCAGCGGCCAGGGAGTCAGAGAAGGGAAGGGGCCGGCGACGTCCCAACGTCGGGGCAAAACAGAGGGAATCAGGAGGTGGTGCACCATGGTGTTCGCCGTCAACATTAAGCTGACGGATCGGGTGGGCATGGGCGTGAACCAGGTGTTGCTTGAAGTGAATGCTTTGGGCGTACGGGCGCGCGCACGGGCTGCCGGGATTGTGACCATGTGCTAGGGGCTTGAGAACTGCAGCATGGACCTCATCTCCTCGCTAAGATTGAGGAAGATGTGGCCATGTGGGAGGAGAGCTTGAAGTGCACCATCGATGCCCGGCCTAAGCATGTGTTCGTATATGACCTTCAGTTAGAACTTGTTTTCCGTTGTTGTATGTGTTGTAGCCTCATGTTCTGATTCTGTCAGGGGTGGTTCACTTCGTCTTTGGGTCAGCACTCAGCAAGCTACATAACTGGTGTCTCCAAAAATGAAAGAGTACTCATACAGCCATACTGCATCCGGAAGATGAAAGATAGAACTTGATTCTGCAATGGATTCCGTGCTGCTATCACTCAGAACAAATTGGGGACTATACCTGCATAGGTCTTTTGGAAAGAAAACGTCGATGTCATTGTGTAAGAGTTTTATTGCGTAAGAGTTTAGTTAAAAAAAAGGCTACAATCAATCTGGAAGAAAGATAAATCTGATTCTCATGTAATGTCCATCGCCTTATTTGTTTTTATCATGTCTTTTTCTGTTTGATTGTATTGAAACAATTATTTTTGAGATATGCCCATGTCGGATCCGAGTTCGAGTCCTCTATCGTACCCCAGATTGACATGATTCGAATCCGCTACCGTCCCACATCCCAATCTGAACTGTTTATATTGGTACCCGTCGCTACGATGATATAAAAGACATGTTACCACATATATAGAAAACAATTTGTATGTTCCGTTTCTGCACTCTCTTGATTTAGTTGCACAAATTTATGGCCTACATTTCTGTCCCTTTCTCTACCATGTTCCTTGTACACAAACTCAAAAGGAAGAAGATATTTTCTTAGACAATCTAATGAATCCTATTTTTTAGATTTGTCGCCCGTTGCAACGCACGGGCATTTTGCTAGTAATAATAATACCCGGGTGACTGTGGCGGGAGACCCGGCCGGTGTCACTCGGGGGTTAGTGTTCACAGAATAATAGCATAATGTTTCAAACGGATGACGGTGGCGGGAGACCTGGCCGGTGTCACCGTAAAAGAATGAACCGAAAAGCACTCATAAGAATGAGAGAGCATCCATTCCACTCGAGGGTTATCTCGACGTGGTGTCAGCAATCTCGGCCAAAAGAACCAAATAGAAAGTCAGCTCCCAAGCGTCGCAGTCCGGGTGGTCTAAGCCAACCATATTTGACGGAGGGACAAGGCAAATAACTCTTTTGGCAAATGCCCCCAACTCCGAGGATCATAAGACGACATTCGTCTGCTCCTCACCTCGGCGAAGAAGAAAGAAGCAAACAAAGCCCCGCAAACGCGAGACGCACAGTTGTAATATTTCCCCCACTCCTTCGACTGAGGCGGTAACCCCGGCCATTGTCTCGGGAGTGATGCACAAACAAGCAAATACAAGGCAGTGCAATAATTTAAATGCAACAAGATATATGCAACAACACAAGCCTCATATAGAATACAGACAACAAACATACATGCAATAATATAACAGTAGGCAAACTTAACGATATAACAGAAGACAGACATAAACACACGGCATGATATTAAGCAAACAAACAAACATTGCGGGACTGATCATAGCAAGGGGTTAGCTTGCCTCCGGAGATCGACGCCATTTGGCTTGGATGGTCACGAACGCGTCACGGGTCAGGGTCTCGGTTTGCCGGTGCTGCGGGATACCCTATACACGCATACAAGGGTGCTGAGTATACAAATGTTTTACAAAAAGGGTAAGACCAGTATCACTGGACAGATCATTACAAACTAGGAATTTACAAATTTGAATCGACTAAAACGGAGCTACGGTTTAAAAACTACGGGCATTCGAAGTTGCTCACCAGGAGAAAAAGAAAAACAGACTGCAGGAAAAAAACACTGCCGGGCCGCTTCTTCCCGCGGTTGGGCTGCAGATGGGCCGTCGCACGTCCACGCGTGTGCTGCGCCAGCGCCGGGCTGGGCAGGCCGCTGGCCGCTGCGCCTGGGCAGGCCGAGGATGGGCCGTTGCCCCTGCTGGTCCACTGGGCCAGAAGAAAACGCTTCGCTGAAAAAAAACGAAGCGGGAGGAGGGGTCGGTGCTGGTCTTCTTCCTCCTCCCGATCTGGTACTGGACTGAGCGGGGACCGGCCAGGAATGGCCGTGGAGGACGCCGGGAGAGAGGCAGGTGGCGGGGACGGCACGGCGGCGGCGAGCCGCGGTCAGGGGAAGGGGAGCCGGCGTTGGGGATGCGGTCAACGCCCACCTCCTCACGAGCACGCACGGGTGCGCACGGGGAAGCTCGGCCAGCAGCCGCTGGCGGCGACGGGCGGCCCGGCTGAGGACGGAGGTGAGGCCGTGATCCTTGGCCGCACCCGTGGAGGGGTCTAGGGCTGCAGGGGGGGCTCGGCCGCGGTGCCAGCAAGCTCGGCTGAGCTACGGCCATGGTGGTCGCCGTTGGTGGCAGTGATGGCGACCACCGTTTACTCGCTTGTGTGCACCAGGGGATGGAGGAGAGTGGGGGAAGCGCGAGAGGAGGCTCGGGACGCTCTTAAAAATGTCGCCGAGGTCACCGCTTACGCCATCTCCGGCTACAGGGAGGGATAAGGTCGAGCTCGAGCTGATCTTGGGGAGCAGGAGTGGTGCAGCTACTGCTTGATCGGTCTGGAACCAAGGAACAGCGAAGGGAACCTGAGGAGCAGTGCGGCGGCGCTGTGCATGCCCGTGGTGATCACGCCACTAGCCATGCCGACATCGGCATCGTGATGGATCTCTCGTCCTAGGCTCTAGAGGAGAAACTAACCACGTCACCTTGTACCAAATTCAATTTCCAACAACTTTCCTGACTAAAGTTTTTGCCAAATCTCAAGTTGGTGCGACTAAATGTTTTGAAAAACAATACTGGACTATTTTGAAATTTGTTGTTTGGAGAGGCAAACGATTTTTGGTTTGAGCAAGACTTGGTCCAGAGGTGTAGGTTCTCTTAGTGCTTGTATCTAGGTGCTCACTTCCCACAACAAAAATCATTTGGCTTGCTTTTGAAAACAAATGGGTTTTAGGGCAGAAACTTGCACAGGGAAAAAGTCCAACATTTTCCCAGCAAGGTACCAAATATTTTTGCATAAATGGGTTACACACTGCCTAGGGATCACTCCCTAATTTTCATAGAATTTTTGGAAACATAGAAATAGGGGTTACTTTGGAAATTGCAAAAAGGCATGGAAAGGGCATTACAAAGGAAGTACCTCAAATATTGCTCAAATGAGGTTGGGACAATGGAGTGAAATGTTCAGGAGGTCAAATCATGCACCTTCCCAAAATGGCATAATTTTTGGATGAGTGTAAGGTGTCTAGATAATTTCTGGATCAGAAATGGCATTTTAGAGAATAATGTCCAACTTGGAAATATTGCATTGGAGTATGCAATATTTTTGCATGGGATGTCTTTATATGGATGTGGGAGTCCTCTGGTATTTTTAGTGGAATTTATCTAGCTATGAAAATGGACTTCCCTTTTGTAGGTGGAGAAAAAGGGTTTAAAAGGTTTAATAGCCGGGGCTAGGGTTTTCGAGAGAAAACTTAAGCCACAAAATTACCACGGCATTGGAGAGGTTCATGGATCACCGGGAAATTTTGGGAGAGCAATTACAAAGTCAAATCATCCCCAAAAGATTTGAACAAACATTTAGAAAAAATAGAAAAAGTTTTTCAGGTGCCAGGAAACACCGCTAAAAATTAGGTTTGAATTTTTGGGGTGTTACAACATCCTAGAGAAAGCAGATTTACAAAATTGGCCCGATGGGGATTTTTCAAAAATTCGCTTACCGTAAGCTAGAGAGCAACGTTCGTTTCAGTGAAATCCTACACTTCCTTCGAAGATGTCTGCGGCCACCCACCCTCCATATGAGCCGATCAAAACATGAGTAGCACATAGAAAGTTAGGGTGGGCTACTTAGAACATGTCTGTACCAATCACGTCTTGTGATCGAGCCGTTCAGGTACCATGACGGCCGCGTCACTGTGGACTACCGACGAAGAGTTCACGGTGAAGGTAAACCTTGAGAACTTTCCCGTCCGGAACCCGATCGAGCTAGTTTTTTTTCATGGCTATAGAATGACATGCCACACCCTAGAGAAAGCAGATTTACAAAATTGACCCGATGGAGATTTTTCTAAAATTCGCTTACCGTAAGCTAGAGAGCAACGTTCGTTTCGGTTAAATCCTACACTCCTTCGAAGATGTCTGCGGCCACCCACCCTCCAGATGAGCCGATCAAAACATGAGTAGCACATAGAAAGTTACGGTGGGCTATTTAGATCATTTCTGTACCAATCACATCTTGTGACCGAGCCGTTCAGGTACCGTGACGGCCGCGTCACTGTGGACTACCGACACAGAGTTCACGGTGAAGGTAAAACCTTGAGAACTTTGCCGTCCGGACCCCGATCGAGGTAGTTTTTTTTCATGGCTATAGAATGACATGCCACACCCTAGAGAAAGAAGATTTACAAAATTGGCATGTTCGACATTTTTCTAGAATTCGCTTATCGTAAGGAAGAGAGCAACGTTCGTTTCGGTGAAATCCTACACTTCCTTCGAAGATGTCTGCGGCCACCCACCCTCCAGATGAGCCGATCAAAAATTGGTAGCACATAGAAAGTTAGGGTGGGCTATTTAGATCATGTCTCTAGCAATCATATCTTGTGACCGAGCCGTTCAGGTACCGTGACGGCCGCGTCACTTTGTACTTCCGATGCAGAGTTCACGGTGAAGGTAAAACCTTGAGAAGTTTGCCATCCGGACCCCGATCGAGCTAGTTTTTTTTCATGGCTCTAGAATGACATGCCACATCCTAGAGAAAGCAGATTTACAAAATTGGCCCGATGGACATGTTTCTAAAATTCGCTTGCCGTAAGCTAGAGAGCAACGTTCGTGTCGGTGAAATCCTACACTTCCTTCGAAGATGTCTGCGGCCACCCACCCTCCAGATAAGCCGATCAAAACATGAGTAGCACATAGAAAGTTAGGTTGGGCTATTTCGATCATGTATGTACCAATCACGTCTTGTGACCGAGCCGTTCAGGTACCGTGACGGCCGCGTCACTGTGGACTACCGACCAGAGTTCACGGTGAAGGTAAAACCTTGAGAACTTTGCGTCCGGACCCCGATCGAGCTAGTTTTTTTTCATGGCTCTAGAATTACATGCCACATCCTAGAGAAAGTAGAATTACAAAATTGGCCTGATGGAGATTTTTCTAAAATTCGCTTACCGTAAGCTAGAGGGCAACGTTCGTTTCGGTGAAATCCTACACTTCCTTCGAAGATGTCTGCGGCCACCCACCCTCCAGATGAGCCGATCAAAACATGAGTAGCACATAGAAAGTTAGGGTGGGCTATTTAGAACATGTCTATACCAATCATGTCTTGTGATCGAGCCGTTCAGGTACCATGACGGCCGCATCACTGTGGACTACCGACGAAGAGTTCACGGTGAAGGTAAACCTTGAGAACTTTCCGTCCGGACCCGATCAAGCTAGTTTTTTTTCATGGCTATAGAATGACATGCCACACCCTAGAGAAAGCAAATTTACAAAATTGGCCCGATGGAGATTTTTCTAAAATTTGCTTACCGTAAGCTAGAGAGCAACGTTCGTTTCGGTTAAATCCTACACTTCCTTCGAAGATGTCTGCGGCCACCCACCCTCCAGATGAGCCGATCAAAACATGAGTAGCACATAGAAAGTTACGGTGGGCTATTTAGATCAGTTCTGTACCAATCACATCTTGTGACCGAGCCGTTCAGGTACCGTGACGGCCGCGTCACTGTGGACTACCGACACAGAGTTCACGGTGAAGGTAAAACCTTGAGAACTTTGCCGTCCGGACCCCGATTGAGCTAGTTTTTTTCATGGCAATAGAATGACATGCCACACCCTAGAGAAAGCAGATTTACAAAATTGGCATGTTCGAGATTTTTCTAGAATTCGCTTATCGTAAGGAAGAGAGCAACGTTCGTTTCGGTGAAATCCTACACTTCCTTCGAAGATGTCTGCGGCCACCCACCCTCCAGATGAGCCGATCAAAAATTAGTAGCACATAGAAAGTTAGGGTGGGCTATTTAGATCATGTCTCTAGCAATCATCTTGTGACCGAGCCGTTCAGGTACCGTGACGGCCGCGTCACTGTGTACTTCCGATGCAGAGTTCACGGTGAAGGTAAAACCTTGAGAACTTTGCCGTCCGGACCCCGATCGAGCTAGTTTTTTTTCATGGCTCTAGAATGACATGCCACATCCTAGAGAAAGCAGATTTACAAAATTGGCCCGATGGACATGTTTCTAAAATTTGCTTGCCGTAAGCTAGAGAGCAACGTTCGTGTCGGTGAAATCCAACACTTCCTTCGAAGATGTCTGCGGCCACCCACCCTCCACATAAGCCGATCAAAACATGAGTAGCACATAGAAAGTTAGGTTGGGCTATTTCGATCATGTATGTACCAATCACGTCTTGTGACCGAGCCGTTCAGGTACCGTGACGACCGCGTCACTGTGGACTACCGACCAGAGTTGACGGTGATGGTAAAACCTTGAGAACTTTGCCGTCCGGACCCCGATCGAGCTAGTTTTTTTTCATGGCTTTAGAATGACAAGCCACATCCTAGAGAAAGCAGATTTACAAAATTGGCCTGATGGAGATTTTTCGAAAATTCGCTTACCGTAAGCTAGAGCGCAACGTTCGTTTCGGTGAAATCCTACACTTCCTTCGAAGATGTCTGCGGCCACCCACCCTCCAGATGAGCCGATCAAAACATGAGTAGCACATAGAAAGTTAGGGTGGGCTATTTAGATCATGTCTGTACCAATCACGTCTTGTGACCGAGCCGTTCAGGTACCGTGACGGCCGCGTCACTATGGACTACCGACGCAGAGTTCACGGTGAAGGTAAAACCTTGAGAACTTTGCCGTCCGGACCCCGATCGAGCTAGTTTTTTTCATGGCTCTAGAATGACATGCCACACCCTAGAGAAAGCAGATTTACAAAATTGGCCCGATGGAGATTTTTCTAAAATTCGCTTACCGTATGCTAGAGAGCAACGTTCGTTTCGGTGAAATCCTACACTTCCTTCGAAGATGTCTGCGGCCACCCACCCTCCAAATGAGCCGATCAAAACATGAGTAGCACATAGAAAGTTAGGGTGGGCTATTTAGATCATGTCTGTACCAATCACGTCTTGTGACCGAGCCGTTCAGGTACCGTGACGGCCGCGTCACTGTGGACTACCGACGCAGAGTTCACGGTGAAGGTAAAACCTTGAGAACTTTGCCGTCCGGACCCCGATCGAGCTAGTTTTTTTTCATGGCTATAGAATGACATGCCACACCCTAGAGAAAGCAGATTTACAAAATTGGCCCGATGGAGATTTTTCTAAAATTCTTATCGTAAGCTAGAGAGCAACGTTCGTTTCGGTGAAATCCTACACTTCCTTCGAAGATGTCTGCGGCCACCCACCCTCCAGATGAGCCGATCAAAACATGAGTAGCACATAGAAAGTTAGGGTGGGCTATTTAGATCATGTCTGTACCAATCACGTCTTGGACCGAGCCGTTCAGGTACCGTGACGGCCACGTCACTGTGGACTACCGGCGAGTTCACGGTGAAGGTAAAACCTTGAGAACTTTGCCGTCCGGACCTCGATCGAGCTAGTTTTTTTTCATGGCTTAGAATGACATGCCACACCAAGAGAAAGCAGATTTACAAAACTGGCCGATGGAGATTTTTCGAAAATTCGCTTACCGTATGCTAGAGAGCAACGTTCGTTTCGGTGAAATCCTACACTTCCTTCGAAGATGTCTGCGGCCACCCACCCTCGAGATGAGCCGATCAAAACATGAGTAGCACATAGAAAGTTAGGGTGGGCTATTTAGATCATGTCTGTACCAATCACATCTTGTGACCGAGCCGTTCAGGTACCGTGACGGCCGCGTCACTGTGGACTACCGACACAGAGTTCACGGTGAAGGTAAAACCTTGAGAACTTTGCCGTCCGGACCCCGATCGAGCTAGTTTTTTTTCATGGCTCTAGAATGACATGCCACACCCTAGAGAAAGCAAATTTACAAAATTGGCCCGATGTAGATTTTTCTAAAATTCGCTTATCGTATGCTAGAGAGCAACGTTCGTTTCGGTGAAATCCTACACTTCCTTCGAAGATGTCTGCGGCCACCCACCCTCCAGATGAGCCGATCAAAACATGAGTAGCACATAGAAAGTTAGGGTGGGCTATTTAGATCATGTTTGTACCAATCACGTCTTGTGACCGAGCCGTTCAGGTACCGTGACGGCCGCGTCACTGTGGACTACCGACGCAGAGTTCACGGTGAAGGTAAAACCTTGAGAACTTTGCCGTCCGGACCCCGATCGAGCTAGTTTTTTTTCATGGCTCTAGAATGACATGCCACACCCTAGAGAAAGCAGATTTACAAAATTGGCCCGATGGAGATTTTTCTAAAATTCGCTTATCGTAAGCTAGAGAGCAACGTTCGTTTCGGTGAAATCCTACACTTCCTTCGAAGATGTCTGCGGCCACCCACCCTCGAGATGAGCCGATCAAAACATGAGTAGCACATAGAAAGTTAGGGTGGGCTATTTAGAACATGTCTGTACCAATCACGTCTTGTGACCGAGCCGTTCAGGTACCGTGACGGCCGCGTCACTGTGGACTACCGACGCAGAGTTCACGGTGAAGGTAAAACCTTGAGAACTTTGCCGTCCAGACCCCGATCGAGCTAGTTTTTTTTCATGGCTATAGAATGACATGCCACACCCTAGAGAAAGCATTTACAAAATTGGCCCGATGGAGATTTTTCTAAAATTCGCTTATCGTAAGCTAGAGAGCAACGTTCGTTTCGATGAAATCCTACACTTCCTTCGAAGATGTCTGCGGCCACCCACCCTCGAGATGAGCCGATCAAAACATGAGTAGCACATAGAAAGTTAGGGTGGGCTATTTAGATCATGTTGTACCAATCACGTCTTGTGACCGAGCCGTTCAGGTACCGTGACGGCCGCGTCACTGTGGACTACCGACGCAGAGTTCACGGTGAAGGTAAAACCTTGAGAACTTTGCCGTCCGGACCCCGATCGAGCTAGTTTTTTTTCATGGCTCTAGAATGACATGCCACACCCTAGAGAAAGCAGATTTACAAAATTGGCCCGATGGAGATTTTTAAAATTCGCTTATCGTATGCTAGAGAGCAACGTTCGTTTCGGTGAAATCCTACACTTCCTTCGAAGATGTCTGCGGCCACCCCCCTCGAGATGAGCCGATCAAAACATGAGTAGCACATCGAAAGTTAGGGTGGGCTATTTAGATCATGTCTGTACCAATCACGTCTTGTGACCGAGCCGTTCAGGTACCGTGACGGGCGTCACTGTGGACTACCGACGCAGAGTTCACGGTGAAGGTAAAACCTTGAGAACTTTGCCGTCCGGACCCCGATCGAGCTAGTTTTTTTTCATGTCTAGAATGACATGCCACACCCTAGAGAAAGCAGATTTACAAAATTGGCCCGATGGAGATTTTTTAAAATTCGCTTATCGTAAGAGAGAGCAACGTTCGTTTCGGTGAAATCCTACACTTCCTTCGAAGATGTCTGCGGCCACCCACCCTCGAGATGAGCCGATCAAAACATGAGTAGCACATCGAAAGTTAGGGTGGGCTATTTAGATCATGTCTGTACCAATCACGTCTTGTGACCGAGCCGTTCAGGTACCGTGACGGCCGCGTCACTGTGGACTACCGACGCAGAGTTCACGGTGAAGGTAAAACCTTGAGAACTTTGCCGTCCGACCCCGATCGAGCTAGTTTTTTTTCATGGCTCTAGAATGACATGCCACACCTAGAGAAAGCAGATTTACAAAATTGGCCCGATGGAGATTTTTCTAAAATTCGCTTATCGTAAGCTAGAGAGCAACGTTTGTTTCGGTGAAATCCTACACTTCCTTCGAAGATGTCTGCGGCCACCCACCCTCGATGAGCCGATCAAAACATGAGTAGCACATCGAAAGTTAGGGTGGGCTATTTAGATCATGTCTGTACCAATCACGTCTTGTGACCGAGCCGTTCAGGTACCGTGACGGCCGCGTCACTGTGGACTACCGACCAGAGTTCACGGTGAAGGTAAAACCTTGAGAACTTTGCCGTCCGGACCCCGATCGAGCTAGTTTTTTTTCATGGCTCTAGAATGACATGCCACACCCTAGAGAAAGCATATTTACAAAATTGGCCCGATGGAGATTTTTCTAAAATTCGCTTATCGTATGCTAGAGAGCAACGTTCGTTTCGGTGAAATCCTACACTTCCTTCGAAGATGTCTGCGGCCACCCACCCTCGATGAGCCGATCAAAACATGAGTAGCACATCGAAAGTTAGGGTGGGCTATTTAGATCATGTCTGTACCAATCACGTCTTGTGACCGAGCCGTTCAGGTACCGTGACGGCCGCGTCACTGTGGACTACCGACGCAGAGTTCACGGTGAAGGTAAAACCTTGAGAACTTTGCCGTCCGGACCCCGATCGAGCTAGTTTTTTTTCATGGCTCTAGAATGACATGCCACACCCTAGAGAAAGCAGATTTACAAAATTGGCCCGATGGAGATTTTTCTAAAATTCGCTTATCGTATGCTAGAGAGCAACGTTCGTTTCGGTGAAATCCTACACTTCCTTCGAAGATGTCTGCGGCCACCCACCCTCGAGATGAGCCGATCAAAACATGAGTAGCACATCGAAAGTTAGGGTGGGCTATTTAGATCATGTCTGTACCAATCACGTCTTGTGACCGAGCCGTTCAGGTACCGTGACGGCCGCGTCACTGTGGACTACCGACGCAGAGTTCACGGTGAAGGTAAAACCTTGAGAACTTTGCCGTCCGGACCCCGATCGAGCTAGTTTTTTTTCATGGCTCTAGAATGACATGCCACACCCTAGAGAAAGCAGATTTACAAAATTGGCCCGATGGAGATTTTTCTAAAATTCGCTTACGTATGCTAGAGAGCAACGTTCGTTTCGGTGAAATCCTACACTTCCTTCGAAGATGTCTGCGGCCACCCACCCTCGAGATGAGCCGATCAAAACATGAGTAGCACATCGAAAGTTAGGTGGGCTATTTAGATCATGTCTGTACCAATCACGTCTTGTGACCGAGCCGTTCAGGTACCGTGACGGCCGCGTCACTGTGGACTACCGACGCAGAGTTCACGGTGAAGGTAAAACCTTGAGAACTTTGCCGTCCGGACCCCGATCGAGCTAGTTTTTTTTCATGGCTCTAGAATGACATGCCACACCCTAGAGAAAGCAGATTTACAAAATTGGCCCGATGGAGATTTTTAAAATTCGCTTATCGTATGCTAGAAGCAACGTTCGTTTCGGTGAAATCCTACACTTCCTTCGAAGATGTCTGCGGCCACCCACCCTCGAGATGAGCCGATCAAAACATGAGTAGCACATAGAAAGTTAGGGTGGGCTATTTAGATCATGTCTGTACAATCACGTCTTGTGACCGAGCCGTTCAGGTACCGTGACGGCCGCGTCACTGTGGACTACCGACGCAGAGTTCACGGTGAAGGTAAAACCTTGAGAACTTTGCCGTCCGGACCCCGATCGAGCTAGTTTTTTTTCATGGCTCTAGAATGACATGCCACACCTAGAGAAAGCAGATTTACAAAATTGGCCCGATGGAGATTTTTAAAATTCGCTTATCGTATGCTAGAGAGCAACGTTCGTTTCGGTGAAATCCTACACTTCCTTCGAAGATGTCTGCGGCCACCCACCCTCAGATGAGCCGATCAAAACATGAGTAGCACATCGAAAGTTAGGGTGGGCTATTTAGATCATGTCTGTACCAATCACGTCTTGTGACCGAGCCGTTCAGGTACCGTGACGGCCGCGTCACTGTGGACTACCGACGCAGAGTTCACGGTGAAGGTAAAACCTTGAGAACTTTGCCGTCCGGACCCCGATCGAGCTAGTTTTTTTTCATGGCTCTAGAATGACATGCCACACCTAGAGAAAGCAGATTTACAAAATTGGCCATGGAGATTTTTCTAAAATTCGCTTATCGTATGCTAGAGAGCAACGTTCGTTTCGGTGAAATCCTACACTTCCTTCGAAGATGTCTGCGGCCACCCACCCTCGAGATGAGCCGATCAAAACATGAGTAGCACATAGAAAGTTAGGGTGGGCTATTTAGATCATGTCTGTACCAATCACGTCTTGTGACCGAGCCGTTCAGGTACCGTGACGGCCGCGTCACTGTGGACTACCGACGCAGAGTTCACGGTGAAGGTAAAACCTTGAGAACTTTGCCGTCCGGACCCCGATCGAGCTAGTTTTTTTTCATGGCTCTAGAATGACATGCCACACCCTAGAGAAAGCAGATTTACAAAATTGGCCCGATGGAGATTTTTCTAAAATTCGCTTATCGTAAGCTAGAGAGCAACGTTCGTTTCGGTGAAATCCTACACTTCCTTCGAAGATGTCTGCGGCCACCCACCCTCCAGATGAGCCGATCAAAACATGAGTAGCACATCGAAAGTTAGGGTGGTATTTAGATCATGTCTGTACCAATCACGTCTTGTGACCGAGCCGTTCAGGTACCGTGACGGCCGCGTCACTGTGGACTACCGACGCAGAGTTCACGGTGAAGGTAAAACCTTGAGAACTTTGCCGTCCGGACCCCGATCGAGCTAGTTTTTTTTCATGGCTCTAGAATGACATGCCACACCCCTAGAGAAAGCAGATTTACAAAATTGGCCCGATGGAGATTTTTCTAAAATTCTTATCGTATGCTAGAGAGCAACGTTCGTTTCGGTGAAATCCTACACTTCCTTCGAAGATGTCTGCGGCCACCCACCCTCGAGATGAGCCGATCAAAACATGAGTAGCACATCGAAAGTTAGGGTGGGCTATTTAGATCATGTCTGTACCAATCACGTCTTGTGACCGAGCCGTTCAGGTACCGTGACGGCCGCGTCACTGTGGACTACCGACGCAGAGTTCACGGTGAAGGTAAAACCTTGAGAACTTTGCCGTCCGGACCCCGATCGAGCTAGTTTTTTTTCATGGCTCTAGAATGACATGCCACACCCTAGAGAAAGCAGATTTACAAAATTGGCCCGATGGAGATTTTTTAAATTCGCTTATCGTATGCTAGAGAGCAACGTTCGTTTCGGTGAAATCCTACACTTCCTTCGAAGATGTCTGCGGCCACCCACCCTCGAGATGAGCCGATCAAAACATGAGTAGCACATCGAAAGTTAGGGTGGGCTATTTAGATCATGTCTGTACCAATCATCTTGTGACCGAGCCGTTCAGGTACCGTGACGGCCGCGTCACTGTGGACTACCGACGCAGAGTTCACGGTGAAGGTAAAACCTTGAGAACTTTGCCGTCCGGACCCCGATCGAGCTAGTTTTTTTTCATGGCTCTAGAATGACATGCCACACCCTAGAGAAAGCAGATTTACAAAATTGGCCCGATGGAGATTTTTCTAAAATTCGCTTATCGTATGCTAGAGAGCAACGTTCGTTTCGGTGAAATCCTACACTTCCTTCGAAGATGTCTGCGGCCACCCACCCTCGAGATGAGCCGATCAAAACATGAGTAGCACATAGAAAGTTAGGGTGGGCTATTTAGATCATGTCTGTACCAATCACGTCTTGTGACCGAGCCGTTCAGGTACCGTGACGGCCGCGTCACTGTGGACTACCGACGCAGAGTTCACGGTGAAGGTAAAACCTTGAGAACTTTGCCGTCCGGACCCCGATCGAGCTAGTTTTTTTTCATGGCTCTAGAATGACATGCCACACCCCTAGAGAAAGCATATTTACAAAATTGGCCCGATGGAGATTTTTCTAAAATTCGCTTATCGTAAGCTAGAGGCAACGTTCGTTTCGGTGAAATCCTACACTTCCTTCGAAGATGTCTGCGGCCACCCACCCTCGAGATGAGCCGATCAAAACATGAGTAGCACATCGAAAGTTAGGGTGGGCTATTTAGATCATGTCTGTACCAATCACGTCTTGTGACCGAGCCGTTCAGGTACCGTGACGGCCGCGTCACTGTGGACTACCGACGCAGAGTTCACGGTGAAGGTAAAACCTTGAGAACTTTGCCGTCCGGACCCCGATCGAGCTAGTTTTTTTTCATGGCTCTAGAATGACATGCCACACCCTAGAGAAAGCAGATTTACAAAATTGGCCCGATGGAGATTTTTCTAAAATTCGCTTATCGTATGCTAGAGAGCAACGTTCGTTTCGGTGAAATCCTACACTTCCTTCGAAGATGTCTGCGGCCACCCACCCTCAGATGAGCCGATCAAAACATGAGTAGCACATAGAAAGTTAGGGTGGGCTATTTAGATCATGTCTGTACCAATCACGTCTTGTGACCGAGCCGTTCAGGTACCGTGACGGCCGCGTCACTGTGGACTACCGACGCAGAGTTCACGGTGAAGGTAAAACCTTGAGAACTTTGCCGTCCGGACCCGACGATCGAGCTAGTTTTTTTTCATGGCTCTAGAATGACATGCCACACCCTAGAGAAAGCAGATTTACAAAATTGGCCCGATGGAGATTTTTCTAAAATTCGCTTATCGTATGCTAGAGAGCAACGTTCGTTTCGGTGAAATCCTACACTTCCTTCGAAGATGTCTGCGGCCACCCACCCTCGAGATGAGCCGATCAAAACATGAGTAGCACATCGAAAGTTAGGGTGGGCTATTTAGATCATGTCTGTACCAATCACGTCTTGTGACCGAGCCGTTCAGGTACCGTGACGGCCGCGTCACTGTGGACTACCGACGCAGAGTTCACGGTGAAGGTAAAACCTTGAGAACTTTGCCGTCCGGACCCCGATCGAGCTAGTTTTTTTTCATGGCTCTAGAATGACATGCCACACCCGAGAAAGCAATTTACAAAATTGGCCTGGAGATTTTTCTAAAATTCGCTTATCGTATGCTAGAGAGCAACGTTCGTTTCGGTGAAATCCTACACTTCCTTCGAAGATGTCTGCGGCCACCCACCCTCGAGATGAGCCGATCAAAACATGAGTAGCACATAGAAAGTTAGGGTGGGCTATTTAGATCATGTTGTACCAATCACGTCTTGTGACCGAGCCGTTCAGGTACCGTGACGGCCGCGTCACTGTGGACTACCGACGCAGAGTTCACGGTGAAGGTAAAACCTTGAGAACTTTGCCGTCCGGACCCCGATCGAGCTAGTTTTTTTTCATGGCTCTAATGACATGCCACACCTAGAGAAAGCAGATTTACAAAATTGGCCCGATGGAGATTTTTCTAAAATTCGCTTATCGTAGCTAGAGAGCAACGTTCGTTTCGGTGAAATCCTACACTTCCTTCGAAGATGTCTGCGGCCACCCACCCTCAGATGAGCCGATCAAAACATGAGTAGCACAGAAAGTTAGGGTGGGCTATTTAGATCATGTCTGTACCAATCACGTCTTGTGACCGAGCCGTTCAGGTACCGTGACGGCCGCGTCACTGTGGACTACCGACGAGAGTTCACGGTGAAGGTAAAACCTTGAGAACTTTGCCGTCCGGACCCCGATCGAGCTATTTTTTTCATGGCTCTAGAATGACATGCCACACCCTAGAGAAAGCAGATTTACAAAATTGGCCGATGGAGATTTTTCTAAAATTCGCTTACGTACTAGAGAGCAACGTTCGTTTCGGTGAAATCCTACACTTCCTTCGAAGATGTCTGCGGCCACCCACCCTCAGATGAGCCGATCAAAACATGAGTAGCACATCGAAAGTTAGGGTGGGCTATTTAGATCATGTCTGTACCAATCACGTCTTGTGACCGAGCCGTTCAGGTACCGTGACGGCCGCGTCACTGTGACTACCGACGCAGAGTTCACGGTGAAGGTAAAACCTTGAGAACTTTGCCGTCCGGACCCCGATCGAGCTAGTTTTTTTTCATGGCTCTAGAATGACATGCCACACCCTAGAGAAAGCAGATTTACAAAATTGGCCCGATGGAGATTTTTCTAAAATTCGCTTATCGTAACTAGAGAGCAACGTTCGTTTCGGTGAAATCCTACACTTCCTTCGAAGATGTCTGCGGCCACCCACCCTCCAGATGAGCCGATCAAAACATGAGTAGCACATAGAAAGTTAGGGTGGGCTATTTAGATCATGTCTGTACCAATCACGTCTTGGGACCGCTTCAGGTACCGTACGGCTGCGTCACTGTGGACTACCGACGCAGAGTTCACGGTGAAGGTAAAACCTTGAGAACTTTGCCGTCCGGACCCGATCGAGCTAGTTTTCTTCATGGCTCTAGAATGACATGCCACACCAAGAGAAAGCAGATTTACAAAATTGGCCTATGGAGATTTTTCTAAAATTCGCTTACGTAGCTAGAGAGAAACGTTCGTTTCGGTGAAATCTACACTTCCTTCGAAGATGTCTGCGGCACCCACCCTCAGATGAGCCGATCAAAACATGAGTAGCACATAAAAGTTAGGGTGGGCTATTTAGATCATGTCTGTACCAATCACGTCTTGTACCGAGCCGTTCAGGTACCGTGACGGCGCGTCACTGTGGACTACCGACAGAGTTCACGGTGAAGGTAAAACCTTGAGAACTTTGCCGTCCGGACCCGATCGAGCTAGTTTTTTTTCATGGCTATAGAATGACATGCCACACCCTAGAGAAAGCAGTTTTACAAAATTGGCCCGATGGAGATTTTTCTAAAATTCGCTTATCGTAAGTTAGAGAGCAACGTTCGTTTCGGTGAAATCCTACACTTCCTTCGAAGATCTGCGGCCACCCACCCTCAGATGAGCCGATCAAAACATGAGTAGCACATAGAAAGTTAGGGTGGGCTATTTAGATCATGTCTGTACCAATCACGTCTTGTGACCGAGCCGTTCAGGTACCGTGACGGCCGCGTCACTATGGACTACCGACAGAGTTCACGGTGAAGGTAAAACCTTGAGAACTTTGCCGTCGGACCCCGATCGAGCTAGTTTTTTTTCATGGCTAGAATGACATGCCACACCCTAGAGAAAGCAGATTTACAAAATTGGCCCGATGGAGATTTTTCTAAAATTCGCTTATCGTAAGCTAGAGAGCAACGTTTGTTTCGGTGAAATCCTACACTTCCTTCGAAGATGTCTGCGGCCACCCACCCGCCAGATGAGCCATCAAAACATGAGTAGCACATAGAAAGTAGGGTGGGCTATTTAGATCATGTCTGTACCAATCACGTCTTGTGACAGAGCCGTTCAGGTACCGTGACGGCCGCGTCACTGTGGACTACCGACGCAGAGTTCACGGTGAAGGTAAAACCTTGAGAACTTTGCCGTCCGGACCCCGATCGAGCTAGTTTTTTTTCATGGCTTAGAATGACATGCCACACGAAGAGAAAGCAGATTTACAAAATTGGCCCGATGGAGATTTTTCTAAAATTCGCTTACGTAAGCTAGAGAGCAACGTTCGTTTCGGTGAAATCCTACACTTCCTTCGAAGATGTCTGCGGCCACCCACCCTCCAGATGAGCCGATCAAAACATGAGTAGCACATAGAAAGTTAGGGTGGGCTATTTAGATCATGTCTGTACCAATCACGTCTTGTGACCGAGCCGTTCAGGTACCGTGACGGCCGCGTCACTGTGGACTACCGACACAGTTCACGGTGAAGGTAAAACCTTGAGAACTTTGCCGTCCGGACCCCATCGAGCTAGTTTTTTTTCATGGCTATAGAATGACATGCCACACCCAGAGAAAGCAGATTTACAAAATTGGCCCGTGGAGAT
Organism: Poa pratensis; assembly: GCA_947311845.1. Classification (NCBI taxonomy): domain Eukaryota; kingdom Viridiplantae; phylum Streptophyta; class Magnoliopsida; order Poales; family Poaceae; genus Poa; species Poa pratensis. Next base: position 2,873 of record CAMZMU010000069.1, on the reverse strand, counting down.
TTTTCTAAATTCGCTTATCGTAAGCTAGAGAGCAACGTTCATTTCGGTAAATCCTACACTTCCTTCGAAGATGTCTGCGGCCACCCACCCTCCAGATGAGCCGATCAAAACATGAGTAGCACATAGAAAGTAAGGGTGGGCTATTTAGATCATGTCTGTACAATCACGTCTTGTGACCGAGCCGTTCAGGTACCTGACGGCCGCGTCACTGTGGACTACCGACGCAGAGTTCACGGTGAAGGTAAAATCTTGAGAACTTTGCCGTCCGGACCCCGATCGAGCTAGTTTTTTTTCATGGCTTAGAATGACATGCCACAGCCAAGAGAAAGTAGATTTACAAAATTGGCCCGATGGAGATTTTATAAAATTCGCTTATCGTAAGCTTGAGAGCAACGTTCGTTTCGGTGAAATCCTACACTTCCTTCGAAGATGTCTGCGGCCACCCACCCTCCAGATGAGCCGATAAAAACATGAGTAGCACATAGAAAGTTAGGGTGGGATATTTAGATCATGTCTGTACCAATCACGTCTTGTGACCGAGCCATTCAGGTACCGTGACGGCCGCGTCACCGTGGACTACCGACGCAGAGTTCACGGTGAAGGTAAAACCTTGAGAACTTTGTCGTCCGGACCCCGATCGAGCTAGTTTTTTTCATGGCTCTATAATGACATGCCACATCCTATAATGATCGGCACATAGAAATTAGGGTGGGCTATTTAGAACATGTCTTGTGATCGAGCCATTCAGGTACCGTGACGGCCGCGTCACTGTGGACTACCGACGAAGAGTTCACGGTGAAGGTAAACCTTGAGAACTTTGCGTCCGGACTCCGATCGAGCTAGTTTTTTTCATGGCTATAGAATGACATGCCACACCCTAGAGAAATCAGATTTACAAAATTGGCCCGATGGAGATTTTTCTAAAATTCGCTTACCGTAAGCTAGAGAGCAATGTTCGTTTCGATGAAATCCTACACTTCCTTCGAAGATGTCTGCGGCCACCCACCCTCCAGATGAGCCGATCAAAACATGAGTAGCACATAGAAAGTTAGGGTGGGCTATGTAGATCATGTTTGTACCAATCACGTCTTGTGACCGAGCCGTTCAGGTACCGTGACGGCCGCGTCACTGTGGACTACCGACACAGAGTTCACGGTGAAGGTAAATCCTTGAGAACTTTGCCGTCCGGACCCCGATCGAGCAGTTTTTTCATGGCTATAGAATGACATGCCACACCCTAGAGGAAAGCAGATTTACAAAATTGGCCCGATGGAGATTTTTCTAAAATTCGCTTTACCGTAAGCTAGAGTGCAACATTCATTTCGGTGAAATCCTACACTTCTTTCGAAGATGTCTGTGGCCACCACACCTCCAGATGAGCTGATCAAAACATGAGTAGCACATAGAAAGTTAGGGTGGGCTATTTAGATCATGTATGTACCAATCACGTCTTGTGACCGAGCCGTTCAGGTACCGTGACGGCGCGTCACTGTTGACTACCGACACAGAGTTCACGGTGAAGGTAAAACCTTGAGAACTTTGCCGTCCGGACCACGATCGAGCTAGTTTTTTTGATGGCTATAGAATGACATGCCACACCCTAGAGAAAGCAGATTTACAAAATTGGCCCGTCGGAGATTTTTTCTAAAATTTGCTTATCATAAGCTAGAGAGCAATGTTCGTTTCGGTGAAATCCTACACTTCCTTCGAAGATGTCTGCGGCCACCCACCCTCCAGATGAGCCGATCAAAACTTGAGTAGCACATAGAAAGTTAGGGTGGGCTATTTAGATCATGTCTGTACCAATCACGTCTTGTGACCGAGCCGTTCCGGTACCGTGACGGCCGCGTCACTGTGGACTACCGACGCAGAGTTCACGGTGAAGGTAAAATCTTGAGAACTTTGCCGTCCGGACCCCGATCGAGCTAGTTTTTTTTCATGGCTATAGAATGACATGCCACAGCCAAGAGAAAGCAGATTTACAAAATTAGCCCATTGGAGATTTTTCTAAAATTCGCTTGTCGTACCCTAGAGAGCAACGTTCGTTTCGGTGAAATCGTTCACTTCCTTCGAAGATGTCTGCGGCCACCCACCCTCCAGATGAGCCGATCAAAACATGAGTAGCACATAGAAAGTAAGGGTGGGCTATTTAGATCATGTCTGTACCAATCACGTCTTGTGACCGAGCGCTCAGGTACCGTGACGGCCGCGTCGCTGTGGACTACCGCCGCAGAGTTCACGGGGAAGCTAAAATCTTGAGAACTTTGCCGTCCGGACGCCGATCGAGCTAGTTTTTTTCATGGCTTTAGAATGACATGCCACAGCCAAGAGAAAGCAGATTTTCAAAATTGGCCCGATGGAGATTTTTCTAAAATTCGTTTCCGTACGCTATAGAGCAACGTTTGTATCGGTGAAATCCTACACTTCCTTCGAAGATGTCTGTGGCCACCCACCCTCCATATGAGCCGATCAAAACATGAGTAGCACATAGAAAGTTAGGGTGGGCTATTTAGATCATGTCTGTACCAATCATGTCTTGTGACCGAGCCGTTCAGGTTACCGTGACGGCCGTGTCATTGCGGACTACCGACGAAGAGTTCACGGTGAAGGTAAACCTTGAGAACTTTGCCGTCCGGACCCCGATCGAGCTAGTTTTTTCTCTTCGCTATAGAATGACTGCCACACACTAGAGAAAGTAGATTTACAAAATTGGCCCAATGGAGTTTTTCTAAAATTCGCTTACCGTAATCTAGAGAGCAACATTCGTTTCGGTGAAATCCTACACTTCTTCTTCAAAGATGTCTGCGGCCACCCACCCTCCAGATGATCCAATCAAAACATGAGTAGCACATAGAAAGTTAGGATGGGCTATT